>OZ024757.1:9833316-10545816 GCA_964016885.1 Eledone cirrhosa | reverse complement strand
ATACACATACATATACATACACATACATATATATATATACATACACACACATATATACATACACACACATATATACATACATACATATACATATACAAATATATACACATACATACACATACATATACATACATATACACATATACATATACACTCATATATACATATACATACATACACACACATACATACATATATATATATACATACATAAAGACAAATCCACCTCATGGACGAGAATGCAAGGGCTCCTCCTCTTTGTTTCGGCCGCGGATGGCTAAAATAACCCCACACCTCACCCCCCACCGCTCCCACCCTCCAAACGCAATCCAAAGCTTCAGAGTTGGTACCATTAATGTAGGCACCTTAAAGGGTGGCTCTAACGAGGTTGTAGAAATGCTTGAACGTAAGGAGGTCAATGTTTGTTGTATTCAAGAGACCAGGTGGAGAGGTGGGTCTGCTAGATTCATCGTGGGTAAAGAACGATGCTATAAGCTTTTCTGGGTGGGAAATGACGATGGGCTGGGTATACACATACCACCCCACCACCCCACCGCAAAGTGGTCGTGGAGGCGCCACGGCAAAAAAGCACCCAGCCCACACTGTAAAGCTGACGTGGAGGTGCCACGAAAAAAAAAGCACCCAGCACTCACTGCAAACGGGGTTGGCGTCAGGAAGGGCACCCAGCTGTAGAAACCAATCCAGAATCAGCTCCCATCCCACCCTTGCAATCATGGAAAAGCGGACGTATGATGAAGTTGATATATATATATATATATTAGTATATATATACACATACATATGTACACATATACACATACATATATGTACATATATATACATATATATATATACACACATATATATCAGTGTACATGTATATATACATATATATATATATATAAATGAATATTTATTCAATTTAAAGCGCCAATTATCTATATATAACAAGATATGAATTTTTCTAGGGATGGGGAAATTTTCAGTTTGTTTTTATATTTTCACTTCATTTTTTACTTTCTATTTAATACAGTCTTTGATCCAATATAATCCTGACAGTATTTGAACCAGTTTACCTCATATATATGTATGCACACAAAACACTCAAGTTTCGCCATCTACTGCCATTTCATTCATATTTATTGTTTAATTAACTCTGGTCTAATTCATCAACTATTGTTAATTATATTATTACTTAGATTTCTTATAAAATCTAGTGCATATATACGTGTATATATACAGGGAGACACTGTAATAGATGTAAAGAGAGGGGTAGATAGAGTTATAGAAGTAAAGAGAGGGGGAGAAATAAGCGGTAGATAGAGTAATAGATGTAAAGAGGGTGTGAGAACGTTCAACTTGACAGTCAGTACCAATGTTCAGCATGGTAGCCCGTACTTATGCCAACTACCCAACCGGCCAGCCAGCCGTATTTGCGGTTGACTGGCCAGTTGGGCGGTTGGTATGTGGAACGTTCAACTACGCAGTCAGTACCAAATTTCAACATTGTAGCCAGTGCATATGCCGATCGCCGCGCCCTCTTTGCTCTTTTTCAATGACCTGGAACTAAGTGAAAAGAGTAGGAGATAACTCGACAAGAGCGGAGAGGGTGAGATTCGAACCATGTAAAGTCGTTGACTCCTGAAGTTCGTAAGCGGGGCTGCTACTAACTGAGCAACGCCGGCAGCAAGGCAAATCGCGCATAAAATAACGCTTATATCGACAAAAAAAACAAAAATTTCCATGTTGCACTCTTGTTTGTTGTTCTTTTATTTTACGTAAACATTTCGCTGCTCTAGCCTCTTATTTCCTATTAGATTACACTTAATTCCATTAAACATTCATTCTTAGTCTCGTGGTAAACTATTTCATCTATATTTATATCGCTGTTACAGCCTTTTATTTCTACATATTTCACCTATAGCGACTGTTACGCCGGTAGTATAAGTAGCTTTATAACAAGAAACGATGATATAACTCCACAAAATGTGTTCTTGAGCAAGACACTTCACTTCATATTGCTCCAGTACACATAGTTACACATAGACAGATACACACATATATATGTACACAGATAGAAATAAGAGGTAGATGTAAAGAGAGGGAGATAGAGTAAAAGATGTAAAGAGAGGGGAAGAAGGACGAGTTAGATAGTGTAAAAGATTTAAAGAGAGTGTGAGAGTGTGACACACATTTATCTGTCTATCTCTCTCTATTTTAACACCGGTCGTTATAATTAGTTTTATAACACCGCTATATTACCGACATGAAAGAGGTAAATAATTATTTCTTAAATGTTTAGAACATGTTTCTCTTGTCTTCTTAAATGTATAGAACATGTTTCTTATTTATATTCTTAACATAGCTAGGACCTTATCTCATTTACTGGTCTCTACTTTTAGGATTTTGCTGGTCCCCTGTGCCCTCCATCAAGACACACTCGTCCCTTCTCTAAGCCCTCATACTAATTACTACACATACGTATATATATTTATTTTAAGAAACCTTAATGACAAATAATATAAAGTGTTTGTAAAGTGGGGAAGAGTAGTTTTACGGTGCAGTTGTTATATAGATATCGTTTTTGCAGTGGGGTTGTGACTGGCGTATAATAATGAGTCACTGTTGATGTATATACAAATCGTATTTTGGATATAAGTTATTTAACAGATTTAGTTGTTTTGTATACATTCCAGTTGTTGTCTCCCTGTTTCTTCTTCAACAACTATAACGGTACGCGATGGGGCCCACCCACAGCCCCGGCGGACAGAATGGAGAAGACGTTTCCCCGGAGCACGGCAAGGGACACGCGCTGGAAAAGCCACTCCAACTCGCGGGGCTCACACCTGCGGCTGGCCAGCTCAGCGCCTATGGTGGTGAGTAAGGAGTTAGCCCTGGGGCCGAGGACACCAGACGTCTCCACTTCCAGGGGTACGACCGCAAACCTGTCGGAGAGTGAACGATATGTGAGGAGTTTGACCCCCTCAGCCTGACGTGCAGCAGAACCTGGGCCAGTCACAGACTGCACCAGGTTGCGGCTGCAGAAAGTGTCGGTGCAAGTGGCATCCCAGACGAGGGGTTTGCCACCGCGGAACGGGAAGATGGTCATGCCATCTGGCCTTTTGCCGTCCCCTCGAGCTGGGAAGGGAAGCCTGCAGCGTCTAAGCCATGCTTAATGACTTCGTTGAGGGCAGCATGGCGTGGATTGCTGCCGGCACTGTGGCGACATGAAAGCGGGTGGAGGCCGAAAGAGTCCATGGTGGAACGGCAGCGACATTGGTGTGAGGCCGAGCCTCAGGGAAACGCCGATGCGCAAGCTATGGTTGTCTAGCTGCGTGCGAGTGGAGATGGAGGGCAGGGCATGGAGCCAGGCCCCACTGTGGGGTTTGGAGGCCGCACGAAAACAAACAAGGCGGTGCTGGTAGATTTGGCGCGTGAGCCTGTCTGAGGCCAGGCTGCACTGGATGGCATCCCAAGTGTGTTGGGGGGACTTGACGTCAACAGGGGGAGAAGGAGGAGGAACGTCTACTGGGCTAAGTCCCAGCCGGTCCCACGTCTCACAGGCGGCCACGCGTTCTCTGAACACAGAGGGTTCTGTTGTGTTTTGAAGAACCCTGCTGAGGAGGACGTGGTACGAGGTTACCGACGAAAGATACGCCGGCAAAGCTAGAGATCGGGGACTGGAGGCGAAGGCCGCCATACCTGACAGGTAAAGTTGCATATCTCATTGGCTGCTGCTCGGATACAAGCATCGAGCTCAGGGAGGTGACATGTCTGGGTGTAGCACAGAGTGTATAGAGGAGCTTCGGCATGGCGTATCAGTTCCTCAGCAGAAAGAGAACTGGGTGGCCGTCAATCAAGCCCAGTCGGCTCGTGAGAGTCTGGACTTGATGGTGGAGCGGATGGCCTGCGGGTGGATCGGTGAGGGCATCCTCTTTGGGGGTCACCTGAACCTAGCGGAGAATGTCAGCCTCGATGCTTGCAGCATCGAGGCTGACATTCACCACCTCCGACTTGGCTGAGTTGACCTGGAGGTCGATTCCCGCCAGGGCAGGATCCACCGATTGAAGGTCATGGCAGACCGTCTGTACGGGCCCACCCAAAGTAGCATCATCCAGATACCAAACGTTGAGAGGGGCCGTTATACTCCGGGCGATGTAGTCAATACCAAGGGTGAACAGGAGGGGTCCCAAAGGGTTGCCCTGTTGGATCCCAGTAGCCGAGGGTATGACCGTATCAGCAGCAAGGCGCATGCTAGGGGCTCCATATGACAGGTAGGCAGAGGGGGCTCGGCTGAGGCAGGCTTCGAGCAGATGATCCCAGCGTAAAGAGTTGCAGGCATTCCTCATATCAAACTTGACAATGAGGTGCCTGGAGTCCCTGGATGCCGGTTCCGAGTGTTGCGGACTTGCAGATCACCTTGGCAGCCAGCCTCCGGAAGACATTGCCAACAGCAATGGGGCGTATGCCACCCTCTTTCTTCCTGAGAGCGGTGAGGCTGGCCGAAAAAAAGAGGCCTCGAGCGTAAGAGTCCGGGACGCCATGGATGAGCCTATTGGTGAACGCCACAATTGCACTCAGAAGGCGGCGCCCGGCCTCAGCGGAGAGGGGAGATATCAACTCCTTGAGGAGGCCTGGTCAGAGACCATCAACATCTCCGCAGCTGCTAGCTGGGAAGGACCTGATGGTGGACATGATGACTGCATCAGAAGCCACAAGGAGCAAGTGTGGATTACAATACAAAACCTCTGATAATGATTTCTCAGATATTTCACCATAATTAATTTTCATCAATATATATTAATATTATTATTGTTTATTAGGTCAGGTGGATTGGCCAGAACAATTCTACTCTTCTTTTTTAGATGTCACGATTTTTCATGGCATTCCTGAGATCATTAATCTCCAGCTGGAGATCCAGAGACATCTGATGTATGTAGGTGAACCTCAGTCATCCCACTTGGGTCTTACTATGTTTAGGTATCCACCACAGGAGCCAGCTCATCAGGTCATCCTACCCTCAGCAGCAATGTCCAGCATCTATTGACTTCCGCTCCCTAGTTATTGTGGTAATCTTCGATATCTGGGAATATATTTCTTCTGCTTAAGGGAGTAATAAATATATAGTTTTAAAAAAATATATATATACACACACATATATATATGTTGACATTTATAAGAGTTCTCTATCAAAAGCCTTCTCTATGTCCAAAGCTAAGTATAGTGGCTTATTTTTCTCTGAGAACCTCTCTTGTGGTTGTCTCACTAAGAAGAGGGCATCTGTTGTACTTTTCAGGGGCACAAAACCAAACTGCATCTCATACACATACATACATATACATACATACATATACACATACATACATCATCATCATTTTGTTTTAAGTCCGCTTTTTCCCTGCTTGCAAGGGTGGGACGGGAACTGATTCTGGTTTGATTTCTACAGCTGGATGCCCTTCCTAACACCAACCTCATTTACAGTGAGTGCTGGGTGCTTTTTTGCCGTGGCACCTCAACGACCACTTTGCAGTGGAATGATAGGTACCCCAGTCCCTATCATCTCATTTCTACAGCTGAGTAAACTGGAGCAATGTCAAATAAAGTGTCTTGCTCAAGGAAACAACACATCACCCGGTCTGAGAATTGAACTCACAACCTTTCGATTGCCAGGCCAATGCTCTAACCACTAAGCCATGTGCCTCCATATACATATACATACACATACATATACATACATATATATATATATATACATACATACATACACATATACATACACATATACATATACATACATACATATATATATACATAATATACATATACATACATACGCATACATAAGCATATACACATATACATAAGTATATATACATATACATACATATACATACATACATATACATACATACACACACATATATACACATACATACATATATACACATACATACATATATACACATACATACATATATACACATACATACATATATACACATACATATATATATACACATACATATATATATACACATACATATATATATACACATACATATATATATACACATACATATATATATACACATACATATATATATACACATACATATATATATACACATACATATATATATACACATACATATATATATATACACATACATATATACATACACATACATATTTACATACACACATATATATATACATACACACATATACATACATACACACATATACATACATACACACATATACATACATACACACATATACATACATACACACATACATACATACACACATATACATACATACACACATATACACACATATATACATACACACATATATACATATATACATACATACATATACATATACACATATATACACATACATATATACATATACATACATACACATACATGCATATACATACATACACACCCATGCATACATATATATATATACATACATAAAGACAAATTCACCTCATGGACGAGAATGCAAGGGCTCCTCTTTGTTTCGGCCGCGGATGGCTAACATAACCCCATCAGAAAAAGCCCCCATCAGCCAGTTTATTCTACTTGTGGCTTGTTCTCCTGCTCAGGCAGTAAAACGATGTGCTTGATTAGCATTTCGTCTGATTTGCTGTTGTTCCTTAATTTGTTGTTCTCGAGTAGCAGCAGTCCTTTTTTCCCTTTCATCCAAACTGTGTGCTCTTGCTAAAGCTGTTTGGGCTCTGTTAGCAGCTAGACGGGCATGCCAAACTTCTTCACTGTCTTCATATCGCTGTATTTTCTTTCTCTTAGCCTCTGAAGATGACCTTCCATATAATGATCTGGAAGGTTACCGGTATGACAAAAGGCTCAATGCAAGTTTTCAAGTGTTTTACAGAACCGAGATACAAAGTGTTAAAATGATCAAATTTTACTTTAGAACATTTATTTGCTGACAATTGTTTCTTCCAGAGGGAAGTCTGGAATCATCGGAGCATAAGGAATGTTGAAACATTGCTTATAACTTTTATGCCTGTGATTTTTTTGCTTGTGCTTTTTACTTATACCTATTACACTTCCAACCAGTGCTACCTGTAATTGTGTTCTTTCAAGCAGAACATCTTTTTAACTCCTGATTCTCCACATGATGCCTTTGACACTAATAACAATTATGTATCTTAAATGTTCTGAATGATAGGATTTTAGTAACATGTTTCTGGAAGAAACAATTGTCAGCAAATAAATGTTCTAAACTAAAATTTGATCGTTTTAACACTTTGTATGTATATATATATATATATGTATATAAATATGTATATATACTCTTTTTACCTGTTCCAGCCATCCGGCTGAGGCTATGCTGGGGCACTGCCCTTGTTGCTACACATTTAATCTCCAGCCTGTATTGGTTGACCACTGGTGCAACAGGGAGTTCATTGCTGCTGCCCTTAGGTTTCCCTCGTGCCTTGCTGTGGGCTCATCTAGGATCTTGTATAGCAAGGTGTCGACATGTTTCTTGAAGATATCCACACCATGCAGATCTCTCAGATCCCTTGGCAGCTTGTTGAAGAGTTGAGGGTCCTTGAACCCCAGACTTTTGCAATATCTGCTCCTTATTCTAGATATGGAAGACGGGATCTTTGGCACCACACAATGACGTCCTGTTCGGCAGTTGGTCCAGCTCCCAATGCCAAAGTTTGGTGCTAGTCCCTCCAGGATTTTCCACATGTAGATCACTGCGTATCTCTCCCGTCTTCATTCCAAGGAATAGAGGTTCAGTTCTTTTAGCCACGCCCAGTAGCTTATCTCCTTCATAGTCACAATCCTCTTGGTGTAGCTTCGCTGGATTGCCTCAAGCTCCGTGGTTAGTTTGACACTATGAGGTTACCACAACTGGGAGCAATAGTCCAGGCGGCTTAGGACAAATGTCCTCCATAGTGTCAACATGGTGTCTCGGTCTCTTGTCCGGAAAGTCTTCAAGATCCAGCCAGCGAGTCGTCTGCACATTGTCGCCACTTTCATGATGTGAGAGGAAAAAGATGCATCATCGCTCATGTCTATACCCAAGTCTCATATCGATTTTTACCCAGGGATATCGGTCGCTCCTGGTCCGGTGTAACTGTGTTGTACTGTATTTGTGTTTGCAGGAATTGCGTAGCGCTTGGAATTTGCCAGCATTAAACTGCATGTTGTTGTCTTCTACCCATTTGTATATGGCATACAGCCCTTGTTGTAAAAGGGCAGAGTCAGCCGGGTTTTTGATTGCCTGTGCTACCTTAGTGTCATCAGCATAGCTAGTGAGGGATGTTGTTGTATGTACTACAGAGGGTATGTCTGAGAGAGCCACCAAAAACAGTAGTGGTCCCAGGACTGTGCCTTGGGGGTTATTGATAATTCTTTTGAGAGGGCCCCCGTTTGCTGCGACTGTCTGGCTTCTCTCCTTTAAGAAGTCGTGCAGCCACTCACCTACTTTTCTAGTTATGGTGAGTCCGTGTAGTTTGTGACATATCATTCCGTGGTCGACTTTGTCAAAGGCCTTCGCAAAGTCCAGATATATCATGTCCACATGTGAGCTGTCAAGCAGTTGTTTCAGTACCCAGTCTTAATGATGTAGCAGTTGTGTAAGGCAGCTTCTTCCTGGGTGAAAGCCATGCTGTGTGTTAGTCAGGCAGTCATTTTCCTCGAGGAAAGTGATCAGTTTCTTTCTGACGATTCGCTCCATGACCTTACTGATATGTGACGTCAGGGAGACTGGCCTATGTTGTTTGGCTTCCGCTCTGCTACCTCCTATATGGATAGGGCACTTGTGAATGCAAGCTCACCTTTATCATTCTGGAAACACTTCTCTCCAATGACATCACAATTCTCTCTGACACACTGCCTCGTAATCTGGAACACCTCCTGTTTCTGTTCCTCGTGTTGCAAAACATGCTTGAATTTCCTATCCTCTGCCTCCCTTCTAGCTAAGTATACTTGTCGCCTAGCTTCCCTCCTGGTCTCTCTGTAATGTGCCCTGTTCTTCCATTCTTTCCATGCCTGTCTCTTAACCTTAACTGCCTCATCTACCATATTGTTCCACCACCAAGTCACTCTCCTCCTCCCTGTATATATCTTTTTATCATTATCCTTTTCTCAAATATAGACAAATTACGACACACACACAAATATTATGCATGGATATGTTACCTGGAAGTTGGAGAGTGAGAATAATATAGATGATAAAAGTCTATCTTCAGCAACAAGTGCTATATTTTCTCCCATGTTGAAAGATTATTTTACAATATAAGAACTTGAAACTAAGACTAACTGAGTCACAGAATAGATAGGGATGTACACAAAAGACCTAGATGTGAAAAGAAGTGGAAATTGTGCAGATTGAACATTGAAGATGTGACCGATGTGAAGAAGCTGTGGAAAGATGTGGCGAAAAGAGTGAAGAATGCAATCCCTAGAAAGGTCATCCCCGAGAGTAAACATTGGGAGTTACAGCAAACGTTTTAAGACATTGAAAGAGTAGTTGTGGATTGTTCCGGTGAAAAGCAATGAATCGGAAGCATAACAGACGACGCTCAGCAGTTGGAGTTCGCTGCCAAGCAGATACCAATATAATATTATATATTAGGGAATCAGATAGTTTGTCTTTATTTCCTGTTGTTTTATTGCAAAAGCGTATCCTTGAAAGTGAGAGACAATATAGCGTTTGTTGGTGAAGATAATATAATTTGTTTATCTATATTACTCTCTATGCAGAAATAAGGAAACATTTGCACATGGTCGACCCTGACTATACGTTCATATTAGTTGTGAAGCTTTGCTTTAGAGAAATAGAAAGAAGACGACTATATTTGTAATTCGAAGTATAATCGATGTAAGTATGATAAAAAATATTTGAAACATTGGAGATGATGTGCATCTAAATACTAAGCATATACAGATGCACACATAAGTGAAAAGGAACACAAGCACACACAAATAGATGGATAGCTGCACACACATGCATACATATCTACCTAGTTGATGTTTAAATTTCAACAAGTCTTATCTTCATCACTTTACGTCCGCTTTTCCTTGCTTGCAAGGGTGGGACGAACATATTGAGCACAGTATCTCTCCACTTGTCACGGTCCTTCGTCATCTCCTCATTGAGCTTTAGAGATTTGAGGTCTGCTCACACCAGCTCCGCCCGTATTTTTCGTGGTCTTCCTCTACTGTGTTGTCTTTCTACTGGGATTTCTTGGCACTTCTTTACCTAATAGGTGTCATCCTCCATGCGCATCACATGTCTATACCAACACAGTCTTCTCTCCCGCACACAACAACTTATCCCAGTTAAACAGTTTCTCCCTGAAGTCCTCCATGCCTAGTCGTTCATTTCTCTCCAGCCATCGCATATCCTCTGCAGTTGCTGCCCAAGTCTCACTATCATGCAGCATCGCGCATCTCACACAGTCATCATATAACCATCATTTCGTACGCAGGGAGAAATCCTTATTTGTCAACAGAGGAAGCAGCTCCCTAAATTTCTTCCGACCTGTCCTTATTCTAGATATTATGGTCTCGGAACACCCCTCCCATTCTAATCAGATCACCTAGGTAGCGGAAGCTATCACCCACTTCTATAGAACCCACCTTCATGTGGTAAATGTGTCTATCACTGCGTCTTCTACTGTCAAGTTCTGTACAACTACTGCATACGTATTTCTCCCTACTTGTTAGTTTGCCTGCTATCCCACTACATCTCTTGTGTACCCAGGATCTGCATTGTATACATTTTATAGAATTTATCCCAACTCCTTTTCTACATATTGAACATGACCATTTCCCTGATGGAATCAGAGTTTTGTCCTCTTCTCTACTTATCAACACTTTTGTCTTAGCTAGGTTTACTCTCAGTCCTCTTGATTCCAACTGCTTTTTCCATAGACAGAATTTCTTCTCTAGTTCCTCTACTGAATCTGCTATAAGTACCAGATCGTCAGCATAGAGAAGTTCCCAAGAGCAGCCAGTCTTAAACTCGTGTTATGGCTTGGAGAATTATAATGAACAAGAGCGGGCTGAGGACAGAGCCCTGATGCACTTCTACTTGTATCTGGAATTCCTCATTAAACTCCATTACTTCTCTCACTTTACTGACAGAACCTCTGTACTTAGCTTGCACTGTCCTCACAAGCCATTCCTCTACACCTATTTTCCTTAGAGACCACCAGATGACAGATCGTGGTACACTATCAAAGACCTCCTTTAAGTCATCAAAAGCTAAGTATAGTGGCTTATTTTTCTCTAAGAACCTCTCTTGTAGTTGTCTCACTAAGAAGAGGGCATCTGTTGTACTTTTCAGAGGCACAAAACCAAACTACATCTCATACACATACATACATATACATACATACATATACACATACATACATCATCATCATCATCATCATTTCGTTTTAAGTCCACTTTTTCCCTGCTTGCAAGGGTGGAACGGGAACTAATTCTGGCTTGATTTCTACAGCTGGATGCCCTTCCTAACACCAACCTCATTTACAGTGAGTGCTGGGTGCTTTTTTGCCATGGCACATCCACGACCAGTTTGCAGTGGAATGATATGGACCCCAGTCCCTATCATCTCATTTCTACAGCTGAGTAAACTGGAGCAATGTGAAATAAAGTGTCTTGCTCAAGGAAACAACACATCACCCAGTCTGAGAATTGAACTCACAACCTTTCGATTGCCAGGCCAATGCTCTAACCACTATGCCATGTGCCTCAATATACATATACATACACATACATATACATACACATATATAAATACATACATATATATATACATATACATACATACACATATACATATATATATATACATATACATACATACACACACATATATACACAGACATACATATATACATATACATACATACACACATATACATACATATATACATATATACACATACACACACATACATATACATACATATACACATACATAATTTTACACATACATATATATATATATATACATACACACATATATATACATACACACACATATGCATACATTCATATACACATATATACACATACATACACATCCATATACATACATATACACAGATATACATATACACTCATATTTACATATATATACATACATATACATACATACACACACATACATACATATATATATATATACATACATAAAAACAAATTCACCTCATGGACGAGAATGCAAGGGCTCCTCCTCTTTGTTTCGGCCGCGGATGGCTAACATAACCCCATCCCCGCTCCCAACCTCCAAACGCAATCCAAAACTTCAGAGTTGGTACCATGAATGTAGGAACCTTAAAGGGTGGCTCTAACGAGGTTGTAGAAATGCTTGAACGTAAGGAGGTCGATGTTTGTTGTATTCAAGAGACCAGGTGGAGGGGTGGGTATGCTAGATTCATCGTGGGTAAAGAACGATGCTATAAGCTTTTCTGTGTGGGAAATGACAATGGGCTGGGTATACGCATACCACCCCACCACCCCACCGCAAAGTGGTCGTGGAGGCGCCACGGCAAAAAAGCACCCAGCCCACACTGTAAAGCTGACGTGGAGGTGCCACACTTAACTTAACCCCAACTTACCTTAACCCCAACTTAACTTAACCCCAACTTAACTTAACCCCAACTTAACTCAGCCCCAACTTAACTTAGCCTCAACTTAACTTAACCCCAACTTAACTTAACTCCAACTTAACTTAACCCCAACTTAACTTAACCCCAACTTAACTTAACCCCAACTTAACTTAACCACAACTTAACTTAACCCCAACTTAACTTAACCCCAACTTAACCTAATCCCAACTTAACTTAACCCCAACTTAACTTAACCCCAACTTAACTTAAACCAAACTTAACTTAACCCCAACTTAACCTAACCCCAACTTAATTCAACCCCAAATTAACTCAACCCCAACTTTACTTAACCCCAACTTAACTTAACCCCAACTTAACATAACCCCAACTTAACTTAACCCCAACTTAACTCAACCCCAACTTAACTCGACCCCAACTTAACTCAACCCCAACTTAAATCAACCCCAACTTAACTCAACCCCAACTTAACTCAACCCCAACTTAACTTAACCCCAACTTAACTTAACCCCAACTTAAATTAACCCCAACTTAAGTTAACCCCAACTTAACCCCAACTTAAGTTAACCCAACTTAAGTTAATCCAAAATTAAGTTAACCCCAACTTGATTTAACCCCAACTTGACTTAACCCCAACTTAACTTAACCCAACTTAACTTAACCCCAACTTAACTTAACCCCAACTTAACTTAACGCCAACTTAACTTAACCCCAACTTAACTTAACCCCAACTTAACTTAACCCCAACTTAACTTAACCCCAATTAACTTAACCCCAGCTTGACTTAACGCCAACTTGACTTAACCCCAACTTGACTTAACCCCAACTTAACTAAACCCCAACTTAACTTAACCCCAACTTAACTTACCCCCAACTTAATTTAACTCCAACTTAACTTAACCCCGACTTAACTTAACCCCAACTTAACTTAACCCCAACTTAACTTAACTCCAACTTAACTCAACCCCAACTTAATTCAACCCCTACTTAACTCAACCCCAACTTAACTTAACCCCAACTTAACTTAACCCCAACTTAACTTAAACCAAACTTAACTTAACCCCAACTTAACTCAACCCCAACTTAACTCGACCCCAACTTAACTCAACCCCAACTTAAATCAACCCCAACTTAACTTAACCACAACTTAACTTAACCCCAACTTACCTTAACCCCAACTTAACTTAACCCCAACTTAAGTTAACCCCAACTTAACCCCAACTTAACTTAACCCCAACTTAACTTAACCCCAACTTAACTTAATCCCAACTTAACTTAACCCCAACTTACCTTAACCCCAACTTAACTTAACCCCAACTTAACTTAACCCCAACTTAACTCAGCCCCAACGTTACTTAGCCTCAACTAAACTTAACCCCAACTTAACTTAACCCCAACTTAACTTAACCCCAACTTAACTTAACCACAACTTAACTTAACCCCAACTTAACTTAACCCCAACTTAACCTAATCCCAACTTAACTTAACCCCAACTTAACTTAACCCCAACTTAACTTAAACCAAACTTAATTTAACCCCAACTTAACTTAACCCCAACTTAACTTAACCCCAACTTAACTTAACCCCAACTTAACCCCAACTTAACCCCAACTTAAGTTAACCCAACTTAAGTTAATCCAAACTTAAGTTAACCCCAACTTGATTTAACCCCAACTTGACTTAACCCCAACTTAACTTAACCCCAACTTAACTTAACCCCAACTTAACTTAACCCCAACTTAACTTAACGCCAACTTAACTTAACTCCAACTTAACTAAATCCCAACTTAACTTAACCCCAACTTAACTTACCCCCAACTTAACTTAACCCCAACTTAACTTAACCCCGACTTAACGTAACCCCAACTTAACTTAACCCCAACTTAACTTAACTCCAACTTAACTCAACCCCAACTTAATTCAACCCCAACTTAACTCAACCCCAACTTAACTTAACCCCAACTTAACTTGACCCAAACTTAACCCCAACTTAACTTAACCACAACTTAACTTACCCCCAACTTAACTTAACCCCAACTTAACTTAACTCCGACTTAACTTAACCCCAACTTAACTTAACCCCAACTTAACTTAACCCCAACTTAAGTTAACCCCAACTTAACCCCAACTTAAGTTAACCCCAACTTAACCTCAACTTAAGTTAACCCCAACTTAAGTTAACCCCAACTTAACTTAACCCCAACTTAACTTAACCTCAACTTAACTTAACCCCAACTTACCTTAACCCCAACTTAACTTAACCCCAACTTAACTTAACCCCAACTTAACTTAACCACAACTTAACTTAACCCCAACTTAACTTAACCCCAACTTAACCTAATCCCAACTTAACTTAACCCCAACTTAACTTAACCCCAACTTAACCTCAACTTAACCCCAACTTAAGTTAATCCAAACTTAAGTTAACCCCAACTTGATTTAACCCCAACTTGACTTAACCCCCACTTAACTTAACCCCAACTTAACTTAACCCCAACTTAACTTAACCCCAACTTAACTTAACGCCAACTTAACTTAACCCCAACTTACCTAAACCCCAACTTAACTTAACCCCAACTTAACTTACCCCCAACTTAACTTAACCCCAACTTAACTTAACCCCGACTTAACGTAACCCCAACTTAACTTAACCCCAACTTAACTTAACTCCAACTTAACTTAACCCCAACTTAATTTAACCCCAACTTAACTCAACCCCAACTTAACTCGACTCCAACTTAACTCAACCCCAACTTAAATCAACCCCAACTTAACTCAACCCCAACTTAACTTAACCCCAACTTAAGTTAACCCCAACTTAAGTTAACCCCAACTTAACCCCAACTTAAGTTAACCCCAACTTAACTTAACCCCAACTTAACTTAACCCCAACTTAACTTAACCCCAACTTAACTTAACCCCAACTTAACTTAACACCAACTTAACTTAACCCCAACTTAACTTAACCCCAACTTAAATTAACCACAACTTAACTTAACCCCAACTTAACTTAACCCCAACTTAACCTAATCCCAAATTAACTTAACCCCAACTTAACTTAACCCCAACTTAACTTAAACCAAACTTAACTCAACCCCAACTTAACTTAACCCCAACTTAACTTAACCCCAACTTAACTCAACCCCAACTTAACTCGACCCCAACTTAACTCAACCCCAACTTAAATCAACCCCAACTTAACTCAACCCCAACTTAACTCAACCCCAACTTAACTCAACCCCAACTTAACTTAACCCCAACTTAACTTAACCCCAACTTAAGTTAACCCCAACTTAACCCCAACTTAAGTTAACCCAACTTAAGTTAATCCAAACTTAAGTTAACCCCAACTTGATTTAACCCCAACTTGACTTAACCCCAACTTAACTTAACCCCAACTTAACTTAACCCCAAGTTAACTTAACCCCAACTTAACTTAACGCCAACTTAACTTAACCCCAACTTAACTTAACCCCAACTTAATTTAACCCCAACTTAACTTAACCCCAACTTAACTTAACCCCAACTTGACTTAACCCCAACTTGACTTAACCCCAACTTGACTTAACCCCAACTTAAGTAAACCCCAACTTAACTTAACCACAACTTAACTTACCCCAACTTAACTTAACCCCAACTTAACTTAACCCCGACTTAACTTAACCCCAACTTAACTTAACCCCAACTTGACTTAACCCCAACTTGACTTAACCCCAAATTAACTAAACCCCAACTTAACTTAACCCCAAATTAACTTACCCCCAACTTAACTTAACCCCAACTTAACTTTACCCCGACTTAACTTAACCCCAACTTAAATTAACCCCAAATTAACTTAACTCCAACTTAACTCAACCCCACTTAACTTAACCCCAACTTAACTTAACCCCAACTTAACCCCAACTTAACTTAACCACAACTTAACTTACCCCCAACTTAACTTAACCCCAACTTAACTTAACTCCGACTTAACTTAACCCCAACTTAACTTAACCCCAACTTAACTTAACTCCAACTTAACTTAACCCCAACTTAACTTAACCCCAACTTAACTCAACCCCAACTTAACTCGACTCCAACTTAACTCAACCCCAACTTAAATCAACCCCAACTTAACTCAACCCCAACTTAACTTAACCCCAACTTAAGTTAACCCCAACTTAACCCCAACTTAAGTTAACCCCAACTTAACCCCAACTTAAGTTAACCCCAACTTAAGTTAACCCCAACTTAACTTAACCCCAACTTAACTTAACCCCAACTTACCTTAACCCCAACTTAACTTAACCCCAACTTAACTTAACCCCAACTTAACTTAACCACAACTTAACTTAACCCCAACTTAACTTAACCCCAACTTAACCTAATCCCACCTTAACTTAACCCCAACTTAACTTAACCCCAACTTAAATTAAACCAAACTTAACTTAACCCCAACTTAACCTAACCCCAACTTAATTCAACCCCAAATTAACTCAACCCCAACTTTACTTAACCCCAACTTAACTTAACCCCAACTTAACTTAACCCCAACTTAACTTAACCCCAACTTAACTTAACCCCAACTTAACTCAACCCCAACTTAACTCGACCCCAACTTAACTCGACCCCAACTTAACTCAACCCCAACTTAAATCAACTCCAACTTAACTCAACCCCAACTTAACTCAACCCCAACTTAACTCAACCCCAACTTAACTTAACCCCAACTTAAGTTAACCCCAACTTAACCCCAACTTAAGTTAACCCAACTTAAGTTAATCCAAACTTAAGTTAACCCCAACTTGATTTAACCCCAACTTGACTTAACCCCAACTTAACTTAACCCCAACTTAACTTAACCCCAAGTTAACTTAACCCCAACTTAACTTAACGCCAACTTAACTTAACCCCAACTTAACTTAACCCCAACTTAATTTAACCCCAACTTAACTTAACCCCAACTTAACTTAACCCCAACTTGACTTAACCCCAACTTGACTTAACCCCAACTTGACTTAACCCCAACTTAAGTAAACCCCAACTTAACTTAACCCCAACTTAACTTACCCCAACTTAACTTAACCCCAACTTAACTTAACCCCGACTTAACTTAACCCCAACTTAACTTAACCCCAACTTGACTTAACCCCAACTTGACTTAACCCCAACTTAACTCAACCCCAACTTAACTCAACCCCAACTTAACTCAACCCCAACTTAACTTAACCCCAACTTAACTTAACCCCAACTTAAGTTAACCCCAACTTAACCCCAACTTAAGTTAACCCAACTTAAGTTAATCCAAACTTAAGTTAACCCCAACTTGATTTAACCCCAACTTGACTTAACCCCAACTTAACTTAACCCCAACTTAACTTAACCCCAACTTAACTTAACCCCAACTTAACTTAACGCCAACTTAACTTAACCCCAACTTAACTTAACCCCAACTTAATTTAACCCCAACTTAACTTAACCCCAACTTAACTTAACCCCAACTTGACTTAACCCCAACTTGACTTAACCCCAACTTGACTTAACCCCAAATTAACTGAACCCCAACTTAACTTAACCCCAACTTAACTTACCCCCAACTTAACTTAACCCCAACTTAACTTAACCCCAACTTAACTTAACCCCCACTTAACTTAACCCCAACTTAACTTAACCCCAACTTAACTCAACCCCAACTTAACTCGACCCCAACTTAACTCAACCCCAACTTAAATCAACCCCAACTTAACTCAACCCCAACTTAACTCAACCCCAACTTAACTCAACCCCAACTTAACTTAACCCCAACTTAAATTAACCCCAACTTAACTTAACCCCAACTTAACTTAACCCCCACTTAACTTAACCCCAACTTAACTTAACCCCAACTTAACTCAACCCCAACTTAACTCGACCCCAACTTAACTCAACCCCAACTTAACTCGACCCCAACTTAACTCAACCCCAACTTAAATCAACCCCAACTTGACTTAACCCCAACTTAACTAAACCCCAACTTAACTTAACCCCAACTTAACTTACCCCCAACTTAATTTAACTCCAACTTAACTTAACCCCGACTTAACTTAACCCCAACTTAACTTAACCCCAACTTAACTTAACTCCAACTTAACTCAACCCCAACTTAATTCAACCCCTACTTAACTCAACCCCAACTTAACTTAACCCCAACTTAACTTAACCCCAACTTAACTTAAACCAAACTTAACTTAACCCCAACTTAACTCAACCCCAACTTAACTCGACCCCAACTTAACTCAACCCCAACTTAAATCAACCACAACTTAACTTAACCACAACTTAACTTAACCCCAACTTACCTTAACCCCAATTTAACTTAACCCCAACTTAAGTTAACCCCAACTTAACCCCAACTTAACTTAACCCCAACTTAACTTAACCCCAACTTAACTTAATCCCAACTTAACTTAACCCCAACTTACCTTAACCCCAACTTAACTTAACCCCAACTTAACTTAACCCCAACTTAACTCAGCCCCAACGTTACTTAGCCTCAACTTAACTTAACCCCAACTTAACTTAACCCCAACTTAACTTAACCCCAACTTAACTTAACCACAACTTAACTTAACCCCAACTTAACTTAACCCCAACTTAACCTAATCCCAACTTAACTTAACCCCAACTTAACTTAACCCCAACTTAACTTAAACCAAACTTAATTTAACCCCAACTTAACTTAACCCCAACTTAACTTAACCCCAACTTAACTTAACCCCAACTTAACCCCAACTTAACCCCAACTTAAGTTAACCCAACTTAAGTTAATCCAAACTTAAGTTAACCCCAACTTGATTTAACCCCAACTTGACTTAACCCCAACTTAACTTAACGCCAACTTAACTTAACCCCAACTTAACTTAACCCCAACTTAACTTAACGCCAACTTAACTTAACCCCAACTTAACTAAATCCCAACTTAACTTAACCCCAACTTAACTTACCCCCAACTTAACTTAACCCCAACTTAACTTAACCCCGACTTAACGTAACCCCAACTTAACTTAACCCCAACTTAACTTAACTCCAACTTAACTCAACCCCCACTTAATTCAACCCCAACTTAACTCAACCCCAACTTAACTTAACCCCAACTTAACTTAACCCCAACTTAACCCCAACTTAACTTAACCACAACTTAACTTACCCCCAACTTAACTTAACCCCAACTTAACTTAACTCCGACTTAACTTAACCCCAACTTAACTTAACCCCAACTTAACTTAACCCCAATAAGTTAACCCCAACTTAACCCCAACTTAAGTTAACCCCAACTTAACCTCAACTTAAGTTAACCCCAACTTAAGTTAACCCCAACTTAACTTAACTCCAACTTAACTTAACCCCAACTTAATTTAACCCCAACTTAACTCAACCCCAACTTAACTCGACTCCAACTTAACTCAACCCCAACTTAAATCAACCCCAACTTAACTCAACCCCAACTTAACTTAACCCCAACTTAAGTTAACCCCAACTTAACCCCAACTTAAGTTAACCCCAACTTAACCCCAACTTAAGTTAACCCCAACTTAAGTTAACCCCAACTTAACTTAACCCCAACTTAACTTAACCCCAACTTAACTTAACCCCAACTTACCTTAACACCAACTTAACTTAACCCCAACTTAACTTAACCCCAACTTAAATTAACCACAACTTAACTTAACCCCAACTTAACTTAACCCCAACTTAACCTAATCCCAACTTAACTTAACCCCAACTTAAATTAACCCCAACTTAACTTAAACCAAACTTAACTTAACCCCAACTTAACTCAACCCCAACTTAACTCGACCCCAACTTAACTCAACCCCAACTTAAATCAACCCCAACTTAACTCAACCCCAACTTAACTCAACCCCAACTTAACTTAACCCCAACTTAACTTAACTCCAACTTAAGTTAACCCCAACTTAACCCCAACTTAAGTTAACCCAACTTAAGTTAATCCAAACTTAAGTTAACCCCAACTTGATTTAACCCCAACTTGACTTAACCCCAACTTAACTTAACCCCAACTTAACTTAACCCCAAGTTAACTTAACCCCAACTTAACTTAACGCCAACTTAACTTAACCCCAACTTAACTTAACCCCAACTTAATTTAACCCCAACTTAACTTAACCCCAACTTAACTTAACCCCAACTTGACTTAACCCCAACTTGACTTAACCCCAACTTGACTTAACCCCAACTTAAGTAAACCCCAACTTAACTTAACCCCAACTTAACTTACCCCAACTTAACTTAACCCCAACTTAACTTAACCCCGACTTAACTTAAGCCCAACTTAACTTAACCCCAACTTGACTTAACCCCAACTTGACTTAACCCCAAATTAACTAAACCCCAACTTAACTTAACCCCAAATTAACTTACCCCCAACTTAACTTAACCCCAACTTAACTTTACCCCGACTTAACTTAACCCCAACTTAAATTAACCCCAACTTAACTTAACTCCAACTTAACTCAACCCCACTTAATTTAACCCCAACTTAACTTAACCCCAACTTAACCCCAACTTAACTTAACCACAACTTAACTTACCTCCAACTTAACTTAACCCCAACTTAACTTAACTCCGACTTAACTTAACCCCAACTTAACTTAACCCCAACTTAACTCAACCCCAACTTAACTCGACTCCAACTTAACTCAACCCCAACTTAAATCAACCCCAACTTAACTCAACCCCAACTTAACTTAACCCCAACTTAAGTTAACCCCAACTTAACCCCAACTTAAGTTAACCCCAACTTAAGTTAACCCCAACTTAAGTTAACCCCAACTTAACTTAACCCCAACTTAACTTAACCCCAACTTAACTTAACCCCAACTTACCTTAACCCCAACTTAACTTAACCCCAACTTAACTTAACCCCAACTTAACTTAACCACAACTTAACTTAACCCCAACTTAACTTAACCCAACTTAACCTAATCCCACCTTAACTTAACCCCAACTTAACTTAACCCCAACTTAACTTAAACCAAACTTAACTTAACCCCAACTTAACCTAACCCCAACTTAATTCAACCCCAAATTAACTCAACCCCAACTTTACTTAACCCCAACTTAACTTAACCCCAACTTAACTTAACCCCAACTTAACTTAACCCCAACTTAACTTAACCCCAACTTAACTTAACCCCAACTTAACTCAACCCCAACTTAACTCGACCCCAACTTAACTCGACCCCAACTTAACTCAACCCCAACTTAAATCAACCCCAACTTAACTCAACCCCAACTTAACTCAACCCCAACTTAACTCAACCCCAACTTAACTTAACCCCAACTTAACTTAACCCCAACTTAAGTTAACCCCAACTTAACCCCAACTTAAGTTAACCCAACTTAAGTTAATCCAAACTTAAGTTAACCCCAACTTGATTTAACCCCAACTTGACTTAACCCCAACTTAACTTAACCCCAACTTAACTTAACCCCAACTTAACTTAACCCCAACTTAACTTAACCCCAACTTAATTTAACCCCAACTTAACTTAACCCCAACTTAACTTAACCCCAACTTGACTTAACCCCAACTTGACTTAACCCCAACTTGACTTAACCCCAACTTAACTTAACCCCAACTTAACTTACCCCCAACTTAACTTAACCCCAACTTAACTTTACCCCGACTTAACTTAATCCCAACTTAACTTAACCCCAACTTAACTTAACTCCAACTTAACTCAACCCCAACTTAATTCAACCCCAACTTAACTCAACCCCAACTTAACTTAACCCCAAATTAACTTAACCACAACTTAACTTACCCCCAACTTAACTTAACCCCAAGTTAACTTAACCCCAACTTAACTTAACTCCAACTTAACTTAACGCCAACTTAACTTAACCCCAACTTAACTCAACCCCAACTTAACTCGACCCCAACTTAACTCAACCCCAACATAAATCAACCCCAACTTAACTCAACCCCAACTTAAATTAACCCCAACTTAAGTTAACCCCAACTTAACCCCAACTTAAGTTAACCCCAACTAAAGTTAACCCCAACTTAACTAAACCCCAACTTAACTTAACCCCAACTTAACTTAACCCCAACTTACCTTAACCCCAACTTAACTTAACCCCAACTTAACTTAACCCCAACTTAACTCAGCCCCAACTTAACTTAGCCTCAACTTAACTTAACCCCAACTTAACTGAACTCCAACTTAACTTAACCCCAACTTAACTTAACCCCAACTTAACTTAACCCCAACTTAACTTAGCCACAACTTAACTTAACCCCAACTTAACTTAACCCCAACTTAACCTAATCCCAACTTAACTTAACCCCAACTTAACTTAACCCCAACTTAACTTAAACCAAACTTAACTTAACCCCAACTTAACCTAACCCCAACTTAACTCAACCCCAACTTAACTCGACCCCAACTTAACTCAACCCCAACTTAAATCAACCCCAACTTAACTCAACCCCAACTTAACTCAACCCCAACTTAACTCAACCCCAACTTAACTTAACCCCAACTTAACTTAACCCCAACTTAAGTTAACCCCAACTTAAACCCAACTTAAGTTAACCCAACTTAAGTTAATCCAAACTTAAGTTAACCCCAACTTAACTTAACCCCAACTTGACTTAACCCCAACTTGAATTAACCCCAACTTGACTTAACCCCAACTTAACTAAACCCCAACTTAACTTAACCCTAACTTAACTTACCACAACTTAACTTAACCCCAACTTAACTTAACCCCGACTTAACTTAACCCCAACTTAACTCAACCCCAACTTAACTCGACCCCAACTTAATTCAACCCCAACTTAAATCAACCCCAACTTAACTTAACCCCAACTTGACTTAACCCCAACTTGACTTAACCCCAACTTAAGTAAACCCCAACTTAACTTAACCCCAACTTAACTTACCCCAACTTAACTTAACCCCAACTTAACTTAACCCCAACTTAACTTAACCCCAACTTAACTTAACCCCAACTTAACTTAACCACAACTTAACTTAACCCCAACTTAACTTAACCCCAACTTAACCTAATCCCAACTTAACTTAACCCCAACTTAACTTAACCCCAACTTAACTTAAACCAAATTTAACTTAACCCCAACTTAACCTAACTCCAACTTAATTCAACCCCAAATTAACTCAACCCCAATTTTACTTAACCCCAACTTAACTTAACCCCAACTTAACTTAACCCCAACTTAACTTAACCCCAACTTAACTTAACCCCAACTTAACTTAACCCCAACTTAAGTTACCCCCAACTTAACTTAACCCCAACTTAACTTAACCCCAACTTAACTTAACCCCAACTTAACCCCAACTTAACCCCAACTTAAGTTAACCCAACTTAAGTTAATCCAAACTTAAGTTAACCCCAACTTGATTTAACCCCAACTTGACTTAACCCCAACTTAACTTAACCCCAACTTAACTTAACCCCAACTTAACTTAACCCCAACTTAACTTAACGCAAACTTAACTTAACCCCAACTTAACTAAACCCCAACTTAACTTAACCCCAACTTAACTTACCCCCAACTTAACTTAACCCCAACTTAACTTAACCCCGACTTAACGTAACCCCAATTTAACTTAACCCCAACTGAACTTAACTCCAACTTAACTCAACCCCAACTTAATTCAACCCCAACTTAACTCAACCCCAACTTAACTTAACCCCAACTTAACTTAACCCCAACTCAACCCCAACTTAATTCAACCCCAACTTAACTCAACCACAACTTAACTTACCCCCAACTTAACTTAACCCCAACTTAACTTAACTCCGACTTAACTTAACCCCAACTTAACTTAACCCCAACTTAACTTAACTCCAACTTAACTTAACCCCAACTTAACTTAACCCCAACTTAACTCAACCCCAACTTAACTCGACTCCAACTTATCTCAACCCCAAATTAAATCAACCCCAACTTAACTCAACCCCAACTTAACTTAACCCCAACTTAACCCCAACTTAAGTTAACCCCAACTTAACCCCAACTTAAGTTAACCCCAACTTAAGTGAACCCCAACTTAACTTAACCCCAACTTAACTTAACCCCAACTTAACTTAACCCCAACTTACCTTAACCCCAACTTAACTTAACCCCAACTTAACTTAACCCCAACTTAACTTAACCACAACTTAACTTAACCCCAACTTAACTTAACCCCAACTTAACCTAATCCCAACTTAACTTAACCCCAACTTAACTTAACCCCAACTTAACTTAAACCAAACGTAACTTAACCCCAACTTAACTTAACCCCAACTTAACTTAACCCCAACTTAACTCAACCCCAACTTAACTCGACCCCAACTTAACTCAACCCCAACTTAAATCAACCCCAACTTAACTCAACCCCAACTTAACTCAACCCCAACTTAACTCAACCCCAACTTAACTTAACCCCAACTTAACTTAACCCCAACTTAAGTTAACCCCAACTTAACCCCAACTTAAGTTAACCCAACTTAAGTTAATCCAAACTTAAGTTAACCCCAACTTGATTTAACCCCAACTTGACTTAACCCCAACTTAACTTAACCCCAACTTAACTTAACCCCAAGTTAACTTAACCCCAACTTAACTTAACGCCAACTTAACTTAACCCCAACTTAACTTAACCCCAACTTAATTTAACCCCAACTTAACTTAACCCCAACTGAACTTAACCCCAACTTGACTTAACCCCAACTTGACTTAACCCCAACTTGACTTAACCCCAACTTAAGTAAACCCCAACTTAACTTAACCCCAACTTAACTTACCCCAACTTAACTTAACCCCAACTTAACTTAACCCCGACTTAACTTAACCCCAACTTAACTTAACCCCAACTTGACTTAACCCCAACTTGACTTAACCCCAAATTAACTAAACCCCAACTTAACTTAACCCCAAATTAACTTACCCCCAACTTAACTTAACCCCAACTTAACTTTACCCCGACTTAACTTAACCCCAACTTAAATTAACCCCAACTTAACTTAACTCCAACTTAACTCAACCCCAACTTAACTTAACCCCAACTTAAGTTAACCCCAACTTAACCCCAACTTAAGTTAACCCCAACTTAAGTTAACCCCAACTTAACTTAACCCCAACTTAACTTAACCCCAACTTAAATTAACCCCAACTTACCTTAACCCCAACTTAACTTAACCCCAACTTAACTTAACCCCAAGTTAACTCAGCCCCAACTTAACTTAGCCTCATTTAACTTAACCCCAACTTAACTTAACTCCAACTTAAGTTAACCCCAACTTAACTTAACCCCAACTTAACTTAACCCCAACTTAACTTAACCACAACTTAACTTAACCCCAACTTAACTTAACTCCTACTTAATCTAATCCCAACTTAACTTAACCCCAACTTAACTTAACCCCAACTTAACTTAACCCCAACTTAACTCAACCCCAACTTAACTCAACCCCAACTTAACTCAACCCCAACTTAACTTAACCCCAACTTAAGTTAACCCCAACTTAATCCCAACTTAAGTTAACCCAACTTAAGTTAATCCAAACTTAAGTTAACCCCAACTTGATTTAACCCCAACTTGACTTAACCCCAACTTAACTTAACCCCAACTTAACGTAACCCCAACTTAACTTAACCCCAACTTAATTTAACGCCAACTTAACTTAACCCCAAATTAACTTAACCCCAACTTAACTTAACTCCAACTTAACTCAATCCCAACTTAATTCAACCCCAACTTAACTCAACCCCAACTTAACTTAACCCCAACTTAACCCCAACTTAACTTAACCACAACTTAACTTACCCCCAACTTAACTTAACCCCAACTTAACTTTACTCCGACTTAACTTAACCCCAACTTAACTTAACCCCAACTTAACCTAATCCCAACTTAACTTAACCCCAACTTAACTTAACCCCAACTTAACTGAACCCCAACTTAACTCGACCCCAACTTAACTCAACCCCAACTTAACTCAACCCCAACTTAACTCAACCCCAACTTAACTCAACCCCAACTTAACTTAACCCCAACTTAAGTTAAGCCCAACTTAACCCCAACTTAAGTTAACCCAACTTAAGTTAATCCAAACTTAAGTTAACCCCAACTTGATTTAACCCCAACTTGACTTAACCCCAACTTAACTTAACCCCAACTTAACGTAACCCCAACTTAACTTAACCCCAATTTAATTTAACGCCAACTTAACTTAACCCCAACTTAACTTAACCCCAACTTAACTTAACTCCAACTTAACTTAACCCCAACTTAATTTAACCCCAACTTAACTCAACCCCAACTTAACTCGACTCCAACTTAACTCAACCCCAACTTAAATCAACCCCAACTTAACTCAACCCCAACTTAACTTAACCCCAACTTAAGTTAACCCCAACTTAACCCCAACTTAAGTTAACCCCACTTAACCCCAACTTAAGTTAACCCCAACTTAAGTTAACCCCAACTTAACTTAACCCCAACTTAACTTAACCCCAACTTAACTCAACCCCAACTTAACTCGACCCCAACTTAACTCGACCCCAACTTAACTCAACCCCAACTTAAATCAACCCCAACTTAACTCAACCCCAACTTAACTCAACCCCAACTTAACTCAACCCCAACTTAACTTAACCCCAACTTAAGTTAACCCCAACTTAACCCCAACTTAAGTTAACCCAACTTAAGTTAATCCAAACTTAAGTTAACCCCAACTTGATTTAACCCCAACTTGACTTAACCCCAACTTAACTTAACCCCAACTTAACTTAACCCCAAGTTAACTTAACCCCAACTTAACTTAACGCCAACTTAACTTAACCCCAACTTAACTTAACCCCAACTTAATTTAACCCCAACTTAACTTAACCCCAACTTAACTTAACCCCAACTTGACTTAACCCCAACTTGACTTAACCCCAACTTGACTTAACCCCAACTTAAGTAAACCCCAACTTAACTTAACCCCAACTTAACTTACCCCAACTTAACTTAACCCCAACTTAACTTAACCCCGACTTAACTTAACCCCAACTTAACTTAACCCCAACTTGACTTAACCCCAACTTGACTTAACCCCAAATTAACTAAACCCCAACTTAACTTAACCCCAAATTAACTTACCCCCAACTTAACTTAACCCCAACTTAACTTTACCCCGACTTAACTTAACCCCAACTTAAATTAACCCCAACTTAACTTAACTCCAACTTAACTCAACCCCACTTAACTTAACCCCAACTTAACTTAACCCCAACTTAACCCCAACTTAACTTAACCACAACTTAACTTACCCCCAACTTAACTTAACCCCAACTTAACTTAACTCCGACTTAACTTAACCCCAACTTAACTTAACCCCAACTTAACTTAACTCCAACTTAACTTAACCCCAACTTAACTTAACCCCAACTTAACTCAACCCCAACTTAACTCGACTCCAACTTAACTCAACCCCAACTTAAATCAACCCCAACTTAACTCAACCCCAACTTAACTTAACCCCAACTTAAGTTAACGCCAACTTAACCCCAACTTAACTTAACCCCAAGTTAACTCAGCCCCAACTTAACTTAGCCTCATTTAACTTAACCCCAACTTAACTTAACTCCAACTTAAGTTAACCCCAACTTAACTTAACCCCAACTTAACTTAACCCCAACTTAACTTAACCACAACTTAACTTAACCCCAACTTAACTTAACTCCTACTTAATCTAATCCCAACTTAACTTAACCCCAACTTAACTTAACCCCAACTTAACTTAACCCCAACTTAACTCAACCCCAACTTAACTCAACCCCAACTTAACTCAACCCCAACTTAACTTAACCCCAACTTAAGTTAACCCCAACTTAATCCCAACTTAAGTTAACCCAACTTAAGTTAATCCAAACTTAAGTTAACCCCAACTTGATTTAACCCCAACTTGACTTAACCCCAACTTAACTTAACCCCAACTTAACGTAACCCCAACTTAACTTAACCCCAACTTAATTTAACGCCAACTTAACTTAACCCCAAATTAACTTAACCCCAACTTAACTTAACTCCAACTTAACTCAATCCCAACTTAATTCAACCCCAACTTAACTCAACCCCAACTTAACTTAACCCCAACTTAACCCCAACTTAACTTAACCACAACTTAACTTACCCCCAACTTAACTTAACCCCAACTTAACTTTACTCCGACTTAACTTAACCCCAACTTAACTTAACCCCAACTTAACCTAATCCCAACTTAACTTAACCCCAACTTAACTTAACCCCAACTTAACTGAACCCCAACTTAACTCGACCCCAACTTAACTCAACCCCAACTTAACTCAACCCCAACTTAACTCAACCCCAACTTAACTCAACCCCAACTTAACTTAACCCCAACTTAAGTTAAGCCCAACTTAACCCCAACTTAAGTTAACCCAACTTAAGTTAATCCAAACTTAAGTTAACCCCAACTTGATTTAACCCCAACTTGACTTAACCCCAACTTAACTTAACCCCAACTTAACGTAACCCCAACTTAACTTAACCCCAATTTAATTTAACGCCAACTTAACTTAACCCCAACTTAACTTAACCCCAACTTAACTTAACTCCAACTTAACTTAACCCCAACTTAATTTAACCCCAACTTAACTCAACCCCAACTTAACTCGACTCCAACTTAACTCAACCCCAACTTAAATCAACCCCAACTTAACTCAACCCCAACTTAACTTAACCCCAACTTAAGTTAACCCCAACTTAACCCCAACTTAAGTTAACCCCACTTAACCCCAACTTAAGTTAACCCCAACTTAAGTTAACCCCAACTTAACTTAACCCCAACTTAACTTAACCCCAACTTAACTCAACCCCAACTTAACTCGACCCCAACTTAACTCGACCCCAACTTAACTCAACCCCAACTTAAATCAACCCCAACTTAACTCAACCCCAACTTAACTCAACCCCAACTTAACTCAACCCCAACTTAACTTAACCCCAACTTAAGTTAACCCCAACTTAACCCCAACTTAAGTTAACCCAACTTAAGTTAATCCAAACTTAAGTTAACCCCAACTTGATTTAACCCCAACTTGACTTAACCCCAACTTAACTTAACCCCAACTTAACTTAACCCCAAGTTAACTTAACCCCAACTTAACTTAACGCCAACTTAACTTAACCCCAACTTAACTTAACCCCAACTTAATTTAACCCCAACTTAACTTAACCCCAACTTAACTTAACCCCAACTTGACTTAACCCCAACTTGACTTAACCCCAACTTGACTTAACCCCAACTTAAGTAAACCCCAACTTAACTTAACCCCAACTTAACTTACCCCAACTTAACTTAACCCCAACTTAACTTAACCCCGACTTAACTTAACCCCAACTTAACTTAACCCCAACTTGACTTAACCCCAACTTGACTTAACCCCAAATTAACTAAACCCCAACTTAACTTAACCCCAAATTAACTTACCCCCAACTTAACTTAACCCCAACTTAACTTTACCCCGACTTAACTTAACCCCAACTTAAATTAACCCCAACTTAACTTAACTCCAACTTAACTCAACCCCACTTAACTTAACCCCAACTTAACTTAACCCCAACTTAACCCCAACTTAACTTAACCACAACTTAACTTACCCCCAACTTAACTTAACCCCAACTTAACTTAACTCCGACTTAACTTAACCCCAACTTAACTTAACCCCAACTTAACTTAACTCCAACTTAACTTAACCCCAACTTAACTTAACCCCAACTTAACTCAACCCCAACTTAACTCGACTCCAACTTAACTCAACCCCAACTTAAATCAACCCCAACTTAACTCAACCCCAACTTAACTTAACCCCAACTTAAGTTAACGCCAACTTAACCCCAACTTAAGTTAACCCCAACTTAACCCCAACTTAAGTTAACCCCAACTTAAGTTAACCCCAACTTAACTTAACCCCAACTTAACTTAACCCCAACTTACCTTAACCCCAACTTAACTTAACCCCAACTTAACTTAACCCCAACTTAACTTAACCACAACTTAACTTAACCCCAACTTAACTTAACCCCAACTTAACCTAATCCCACCTTAACTTAACCCCAACTTAACTTAACCCCAACTTAACTTAAACCAAACTTAACTTAACCCCAACTTAACTCAACCCCAACTTAACTCGACCCCAACTTAACTCGACCCCAACTTAACTCAACCCCAACTTAAATCAACCCCAACTTAACTCAACCCCAACTTAACTCAACCCCAACTTAACTCAACCCCAACTTAACTTAACCCCAACTTAAGTTAACCCCAACTTAACCCCAACTTAAGTTAACCCAACTTAAGTTAATCCAAACTTAAGTTAACCCCAACTTGATTTAACCCCAACTTGACTTAACCCCAACTTAACTTAACCCCAACTTAACTTAACCCCAACTTAACTTAACCCCAACTTAACTTAACGCCAACTTAACTTAACCCCAACTTAACTTAACCCCAACTTAATTTAACCCCAACTTAACTTAACCCCAACTTAACTTAACCCCAACTTGACTTAACCCCAACTTGACTTAACCCCAACTTGACTTAACCCCAACTTAACTAAACCCCAACTTAACTTAACCCCAACTTAAATTACCCCAACTTAACTTAACCCCAACTTAACTTAACCCCAACTTAACTTAACCCCAACTTGACTTAACCCCAACTTGACTTAACCCCAAATTAACTGAACCCCAACTTAACTTAACCCCAACTTAACTTACCCCCAACTTAACTTAACCCCAACTTAACTTAACCCCAACTTAACTTAACCCCCACTTAACTTAACCCCAACTTAACTTAACCCCAACTTAACTCAACCCCAACTTAACTCGACCCCAACTTAACTCAACCCCAACTTAAATCAACCCCAACTTAACTCAACCCCAACTTAACTCAACCCCAACTTAACTCAACCCCAACTTAACTTAACCCCAACTTAAATTAACCCCAACTTAAGTTAACCCCAACTTAACCCCAACTTAAGTTAACCCAACTTAAGTTAATCCAAACTTAAGTTAACCCCAACTTGATTTAACCCCCACTTGACTTAACCCCAACTTAACTTAACCCCAACTTAACTTAACCCCAACTTAACTTAACCCCAACTTAACTTAACGCCAACTTAACTTAACCCCAACTTAACTTAACCCCAACTTAACTCAACCCCAACTTAACTCAACCCCAACTTAACTTAACCCCAACTTAAATTAACCCCAACTTAAGTTAACCCCAACTTAACCCCAACTTAAGTTAACCCAACTTAAGTTAATCCAAACTTAAGTTAACCCCAACTTGATTTAACCCCCACTTGACTTAACCCCAACTTAACTTAACCCCAACTTAACTTAACCCCAACTTAACTTAACCCCAACTTAACTTAACGCCAACTTAACTTAACCCCAACTTAACTTAACCCCAACTTAACTTAACGCCAACTTAACTTAACCCCAACTTAACTTAACCCCAACTTAACTTAACCCCAACTTAACTTAACCCCAATTAACTTAACCCCAACTTAACTTAACCCCAACTTGACTTAACCCCAACTTGACTTAACCCCAACTTAACTAAACCCCAACTTAACTTAACCCCAACTTAACTTACCCCCAACTTAATTTAACTCCAACTTAACTTAACCCCGACGTAACTTAACCCCAACTTAACTTAACCCCAACTTAACTTAACTCCAACTTAACTCAACCCCAACTTAATTCAACCACTACTTAACTCAACCCCAACTTAACTTAACCCCAACTTAACTTAACCCCAACTTAACTTAAACCAAACTTAACTTAACCCCAACTTAACTCAACCCCAACTTAACTCGACCCCAACTTAACTCAACCCCAACTTAAATCAACCCCAACTTAACTTAACCACAACTTAACTTAACCCCAACTTACCTTAACCCCAACTTAACTTAACCCCAACTTAAGTTAACCCCAACTTAACCCCAACTTAACTTAACCCCAACTTAACTTAACCCCAACTTAACTTAATCCCAACTTAACTTAACCCCAACTTACCTTAACCCCAACTTAACTTAACCCCAACTTAACTTAACCCCAACTTAACTCAGCCCCAACGTTACTTAGCCTCAACTTAACTTAACCCCAACTTAACTTAACCCCAACTTAACTTAACCCCAACTTAACTTAACCACAACTTAAATTAACCCCAACTTAACTTAACCCCAACTTAACCTAATCCCAACTTAACTTAACCCCAACTTAACTTAACCCCAACTTAACTTAAACCAAACTTAATTTAACCCCAACTTAACTTAACCCCAACTTAACTTAACCCCAACTTAACTTAACCCCAACTTAACTTAACCCCAACTTAACCCCAACTTAACCCCAACTTAAGTTAACCCAACTTAAGTTAATCCAAACTTAAGTTAACCCCAACTTGATTTAACCCCAACTTGACTTAACCCCAACTTAACTTAACGCCAACTTAACTTAACCCCAACTTAACTTAACCCCAACTTAACTTAACGCCAACTTAACTTAACCCCAACTTAACTAAATCCCAACTTAACTTAACCCCAACTTAACTTACCCCCAACTTAACTTAACCCCAACTTAACTTAACCCCGACTTAACGTAACCCCAACTTAACTTAACCCCAACTTAACTTAACTCCAACTTAACTCAACCCCAACTTAATTCAACCCCAACTTAACTCAACCCCAACTTAACTTAACCCCAACTTAACTTAACCCCAACTTAACCCCAACTTAACTTAACCACAACTTAACTTACCCCCAACTTAACTTAACCCCAACTTAACTTAACTCCGACTTAACTTAACCCCAACTTAACTTAACCCCAACTTAACTTAACCCCAACTTAACTTAACCCCAACTTAACCCCAACTTAAGTTAACCCCAACTTAACCTCAACTTAAGTTAACCCCAACTTAAGTTAACCCCAACTTAACTTAACCCCAACTTAACTTAACCTCAACTTAACTTAACCCCAACTTACCTTAACCCCAACTTAACTTAACCCCAACTTAACTTAACCCCAACTTAACTTAACCACAACTTAACTTAACCCCAACTTAACTTAACCCCAACTTAACCTAATCCCAACTTAACTTAACCCCAACTTAACTTAACCCCAACTTAACCTCAACTTAACCCCAACTTAAGTTAACCCAACTTAAGTTAATCCAAACTTAAGTTAACCCCAACTTGATTTAACCCCAACTTGACTTAACCCCCACTTAACTTAACCCCAACTTAACTTAACCCCAACTTAACTTAACCCCAACTTAACTTAACGCCAACTTAACTTAACCCCAACTTAACTAAACCCCAACTTAACTTAACCCCCACTTAACTTACCCCCAACTTAACTTAACCCCAACTTAACTTAACCCCGACTTAACGTAACCCCAACTTAACTTAACCCCAACTTAACTTAACTCCAACTTAACTTAACCCCAACTTAATTTAACCCCAACTTAACTCAACCCCAACTTAACTCGACTCCAACTTAACTCAACCCCAACTTAAATCAACCCCAACTTAACTCAACCCCAACTTAACTTAACCCCAACTTAAGTTAACCCCAACTTAACCCCAACTTAAGTTAACCCCAACTTAAGTTAACCCCAACTTAACTTAACCCCAACTTAACTTAACCCCAACTTAACTTAACCCCAACTTACCTTAACACCAACTTAACTTAACCCCAACTTAACTTAACCCCAACTTAAATTAACCACAACTTAATTTAACCCCAACTTAACTTAACCCCAACTTAACCTAATCCCAACTTAACTTAACCCCAACTTAACTTAACCCCAACTTAACTTAAACCAAACTTAACTTAACCCCAACTTAACTTAACCCCAACTTAACTTAACCCCAACTTAACTCAACCCCAACTTAACTCGACCCCAACTTAACTCAACCCCAACTTAAATCAACCCCAACTTAACTCAACCCCAACTTAACTCAACCCCAACTTAACTCAACCCCAACTTAACTTAACCCCAACTTAACTTAACCCCAACTTAAGTTAACCCCAACTTAACCCCAACTTAAGTTAACCCAACTTAAGTTAATCCAAACTTAAGTTAACCCCAACTTGATTTAACCCCAACTTGACTTAACCCCAACTTAACTTAACCCCAACTTAACTTAACCCCAAGTTAACTTAACCCCAACTTAACTTAACGCCAACTTAACTTAACCCCAACTTAACTTAACCCCAACTTAATTTAACCCCAACTTAACTTAACCCCAACTTGAATTAACCCCAACTTGACTTAACCCCAACTTGACTTAACCCCAACTTAAGTAAACCCCAACTTAACTTAACCCCAACTTAACTTACCCCAACTTAACTTAACCCCAACTTAACTTAACCCCGACTTAACTTAACCCCAACTTAACTTAACCCCAACTTGACTTAACCCCAACTTGACTTAACCCCAAAGTAACTAAACCCCAACTTAACTTAACCCCAAATTAACTTACCCCCAACTTAACTTAACCCCAACTTAACTTTACCCCGACTTAACTTCACCCCAACTTAAATTAACCCCAACTTAACTTAACTCCAACTTAACTCAACCCCACTTAACTTAACCCCAACTTAACTTAACCCCAACTTAACCCCAACTTAACTTAACCACAACTTAACTTACCCCCAACTTAACTTAACCCCAACTTAACTTAACTCCGACTTAACTTAACCCCAACTTAACTTAACCCCAACTTAACTTAACTCCAACTTAACTTAACCCCAACTTAACTTAACCCCAACTTAACTCAACCCCAACTTAACTCGACTCCAACTTAACTCAACCCCAACTTAAATCAACCCCAACTTAACACAACCCCAACTTAACTTAACCCCAACTTAACTTAACCCCAACTTAACCCCAACTTAAGTTAACCCCAACTTAACCCCAACTTAAGTTAACCCCAACTTAAGTTAACCCCAACTTAACTTAACCCCAACTTAACTTAACCCCAACTTAACTTAACCCCAACTTACCTTAACCCCAACTTAATTCAACCCCAAATTAACTCAACCCCAACTTTACTTAACCCCAACTTAACTTAACCCCAACTTAACTTAATCCCAACTTAACTTAACCCCAACTTAACTTAACCCCAACTTAACTCAACCCCAACTTAACTCGACCCCAACTTAACTCGACCCCAACTTAACTCAACCCCAACTTAAATCAACCCCAACTTAACTCAACCCCAACTTAACTCAACCCCAACTTAACTCAACCCCAACTTAACTTAACCCCAACTTAACTTAACCCCAACTTAAGTTAACCCCAACTTAACCCCAACTTAAGTTAACCCAACTTAAGTTAATCCAAACTTAAGTTAACCCCAACTTGATTTAACCCCAACTTGACTTAACCCCAACTTAACTTAACCCCAACTTAAGTTAACCCCAACTTAACTTAACCCCAACTTAACTTAACGCCAACTTAACTTAACCCCAACTTAACTTAACCCCAACTTAATTTAACCCCAACTTAACTTAACCCCAACTTAACTTAACCCCAACTTGACTTAACCCCAACTTGACTTAACCCCAACTTGACTTAACCCCAACTTAACTAAACCCCAACTTAACTAAACCCCAACTTAACTTAACCCCAACTTAAATTACCCCAACTTAACTTAACCCCAACTTAACTTAACCCCAACTTAACTTAACCCCAACTTGACTTAACCCCAACTTGACTTAACCCCAAATTAACTAAACCCCAACTTAACTTAACCCCAACTTAACTTACCCCCAACTTAACTTAACCCCAACTTAACTTTACCCCGACTTAACTTAATCCCAACTTAACTTAACCCCAACTTAACTTAACTCCAACTTAACTCAACCCCAACTTAATCAACCCCAACTTAACTCAACCCCAACTTAACTTAACCCCAAATTAACTTAACCACAACTTAACTTACCCCCAACTTAACTTAACCCCAACTTAACTTAACCCCAACTTAACTTAACTCCAACTTAACTTAGCGCCAACTTAACTTAACCCCAACTTAACTCAACCCCAACTTAACTCGACCCCAACTTAACTCAACCCCAACTTAAATCAACCCCAACTTAACTCAACCCCAACTTAAATTAACCCCAACTTAAGTTAACCCCAACTTAACCCCAACTTAAGTTAACCCCAACTAAAGTTAACCCCAACTTAACTAAACCCCAACTTAACTTAACCCCAACTTAACTTAACCCCAACTTACCTTAACCCCAACTTAACTTAACCCCAACTTAACTTAACCCCAATTAACTCAGCCCCAACTTAACTTAGCCTCAACTTAACTTAACCCCAACTTAACTGAACTCCAACTTAACTTAACCCCAACTTAACTTAACCCCAACTTAACTTAACCCCAACTTAACTTAGCCACAACTTAACTTAACCCCAACTTAACTTAACCCCAACTTAACCTAATCCCAACTTAACTTAACCCCAACTTAACTTAACCCCAACTTAACTTAAACCAAACTTAACTTAACCCCAACTTAACCTAACCCCAACTTAACTCAACCCCAACTTAACTCGACCCCAACTTAACTCAACCCCAACTTAAATCAACCCCAACTTAACTCAACCCCAACTTAACTCAACCCCAACTTAACTCAACCCCAACTTAACTTAACCCCAACTTAACTTAACCCCAACTTAAGTTAACCCCAACTTAAACCCAACTTAAGTTAACCCAACTTAAGTTAATCCAAACTTAAGTTAACCCCAACTTGATTTAACCCCAACTTGACTTAACCCCATCTTAACTTAACCCCAACTTAACTAAATCCCAACTTAACTTAACCCCAACTTAACTTACCCCCAACTTAACTTAACCCCAACTTAACTTAACCCCGACTTAACGTAACCCCAACTTAACTTAACCCCAACTTAACTTAACTCCAACTTAACTCAACCCCAACTTAATTCAACCCCAACTTAACTCAACCCCAACTTAACTTAACCCCAACTTAACTTAACCCCAACTTAACCCCAACTTAACTTAACCACAACTTAACTTACCCCCAACTTAACTTAACCCCAACTTAACTTAACTCCGACTTAACTTAACCCCAACTTAACTTAACCCCAACTTAACTTAACCCCAACTTAAGTTAACCCCAACTTAACCCCAACTTAAGTTAACCCCAACTTAACCTCAACTTAAGTTAACCCCAACTTAAGTTAACCCCAACTTAACTTAACCCCAACTTAACTTAACCTCAACTTAACTTAACCCCAACTTACATTAACCCCAACTTAACTTAACCCCAACTTAACTTAACCCCAACTTAACTTAACCCCAACTTAACTTAACCCCCACTTAACTTACCCCCAACTTAACTTAACCCCAACTTAACTTAACCCCGACTTAACGTAACCCCAACTTAACTTAACCCCAACTTAACTTAACTCCAACTTAACTTAACCCCAACTTAATTTAACCCCAACTTAACTCAACCCCAACTTAACTCGACTCCAACTTAACTCAACCCCAACTTAAATCAACCCCAACTTAACTCAACCCCAACTTAACTTAACCCCAACTTAAGTTAACCCCAACTTAACCCCAACTTAAGTTAACCCCAACTTAAGTTAACCCCAACTTAACTTAACCCCAACTTAACTTAACCCCAACTTAACTTAACCCCAACTTACCTTAACACCAACTTAACTTAACCCCAACTTAACTTAACCCCAACTTAAATTAACCACAACTTAATTTAACCCCAACTTAACTTAACCCCAACTTAACCTAATCCCAACTTAACTTAACCCCAACTTAACTTAACCCCAACTTAACTTAAACCAAACTTAACTTAACCCCAACTTAACTTAACCCCAACTTAACTTAACCCCAACTTAACTCAACCCCAACTTAACTCGACCCCAACTTAACTCAACCCCAACTTAAATCAACCCCAACTTAACTCAACCCCAACTTAACTCAACCCCAACTTAACTCAACCCCAACTTAACTTAACCCCAACTTAACTTAACCCCAACTTAAGTTAACCCCAACTTAACCCCAACTTAAGTTAACCCAACTTAAGTTAATCCAAACTTAAGTTAACCCCAACTTGATTTAACCCCAACTTGACTTAACCCCAACTTAACTTAACCCCAACTTAACTTAACCCCAAGTTAACTTAACCCCAACTTAACTTAACGCCAACTTAACTTAACCCCAACTTAACTTAACCCCAACTTAATTTAACCCCAACTTAACTTAACCCCAACTTGAATTAACCCCAACTTGACTTAACCCCAACTTGACTTAACCCCAACTTAAGTAAACCCCAACTTAACTTAACCCCAACTTAACTTACCCCAACTTAACTTAACCCCAACTTAACTTAACCCCGACTTAACTTAACCCCAACTTAACTTAACCCCAACTTGACTTAACCCCAACTTGACTTAACCCCAAAGTAACTAAACCCCAACTTAACTTAACCCCAAATTAACTTACCCCCAACTTAACTTAACCCCAACTTAACTTTACCCCGACTTAACTTCACCCCAACTTAAATTAACCCCAACTTAACTTAACTCCAACTTAACTCAACCCCACTTAACTTAACCCCAACTTAACTTAACCCCAACTTAACCCCAACTTAACTTAACCACAACTTAACTTACCCCCAACTTAACTTAACCCCAACTTAACTTAACTCCGACTTAACTTAACCCCAACTTAACTTAACCCCAACTTAACTTAACTCCAACTTAACTTAACCCCAACTTAACTTAACCCCAACTTAACTCAACCCCAACTTAACTCGACTCCAACTTAACTCAACCCCAACTTAAATCAACCCCAACTTAACACAACCCCAACTTAACTTAACCCCAACTTAACTTAACCCCAACTTAACCCCAACTTAAGTTAACCCCAACTTAACCCCAACTTAAGTTAACCCCAACTTAAGTTAACCCCAACTTAACTTAACCCCAACTTAACTTAACCCCAACTTAACTTAACCCCAACTTACCTTAACCCCAACTTAATTCAACCCCAAATTAACTCAACCCCAACTTTACTTAACCCCAACTTAACTTAACCCCAACTTAACTTAATCCCAACTTAACTTAACCCCAACTTAACTTAACCCCAACTTAACTCAACCCCAACTTAACTCGACCCCAACTTAACTCGACCCCAACTTAACTCAACCCCAACTTAAATCAACCCCAACTTAACTCAACCCCAACTTAACTCAACCCCAACTTAACTCAACCCCAACTTAACTTAACCCCAACTTAACTTAACCCCAACTTAAGTTAACCCCAACTTAACCCCAACTTAAGTTAACCCAACTTAAGTTAATCCAAACTTAAGTTAACCCCAACTTGATTTAACCCCAACTTGACTTAACCCCAACTTAACTTAACCCCAACTTAAGTTAACCCCAACTTAACTTAACCCCAACTTAACTTAACGCCAACTTAACTTAACCCCAACTTAACTTAACCCCAACTTAATTTAACCCCAACTTAACTTAACCCCAACTTAACTTAACCCCAACTTGACTTAACCCCAACTTGACTTAACCCCAACTTGACTTAACCCCAACTTAACTAAACCCCAACTTAACTAAACCCCAACTTAACTTAACCCCAACTTAAATTACCCCAACTTAACTTAACCCCAACTTAACTTAACCCCAACTTAACTTAACCCCAACTTGACTTAACCCCAACTTGACTTAACCCCAAATTAACTAAACCCCAACTTAACTTAACCCCAACTTAACTTACCCCCAACTTAACTTAACCCCAACTTAACTTTACCCCGACTTAACTTAATCCCAACTTAACTTAACCCCAACTTAACTTAACTCCAACTTAACTCAACCCCAACTTAATCAACCCCAACTTAACTCAACCCCAACTTAACTTAACCCCAAATTAACTTAACCACAACTTAACTTACCCCCAACTTAACTTAACCCCAACTTAACTTAACCCCAACTTAACTTAACTCCAACTTAACTTAGCGCCAACTTAACTTAACCCCAACTTAACTCAACCCCAACTTAACTCGACCCCAACTTAACTCAACCCCAACTTAAATCAACCCCAACTTAACTCAACCCCAACTTAACTTAACCCCAACTTAAGTTAACCCCAACTTAACCCCAACTTAAGTTAACCCCAACTTAAGTTAACCCCAACTTAACTTAACCCCAACTTAACTTAACCCCAACTTAACTTAACCCCAACTTACCTTAACACCAACTTAACTTAACCCCAACTTAACTTAACCCCAACTTAAATTAACCACAACTTAATTTAACCCCAACTTAACTTAACCCCAACTTAACCTAATCCCAACTTAACTTAACCCCAACTTAACTCAACCCCAACTTAAATCAACCCCAACTTAACTCAACCCCAACTTAACTTAACCCCAACTTAAGTTAACCCCAACTTAACCCCAACTTAAGTTAACCCCAACTTAAGTTAACCCCAACTTAACTTAACCCCAACTTAACTTAACCCCAACTTAACTTAACCCCAACTTACCTTAACACCAACTTAACTTAACCCCAACTTAACTTAACCCCAACTTAAATTAACCACAACTTAATTTAACCCCAACTTAACTTAACCCCAACTTAACCTAATCCCAACTTAACTTAACCCCAACTTAACTTAACCCCAACTTAACTTAAACCAAACTTAACTTAACCCCAACTTAACTTAACCCCAACTTAACTTAACCCCAACTTAACTCAACCCCAACTTAACTCGACCCCAACTTAACTCAACCCCAACTTAAATCAACCCCAACTTAACTCAACCCCAACTTAACTCAACCCCAACTTAACTCAACCCCAACTTAACTTAACCCCAACTTAACTTAACCCCAACTTAAGTTAACCCCAACTTAACCCCAACTTAAGTTAACCCAACTTAAGTTAATCCAAACTTAAGTTAACCCCAACTTGATTTAACCCCAACTTGACTTAACCCCAACTTAACTTAACCCCAACTTAACTTAACCCCAAGTTAACTTAACCCCAACTTAACTTAACGCCAACTTAACTTAACCCCAACTTAACTTAACCCCAACTTAATTTAACCCCAACTTAACTTAACCCCAACTTGAATTAACCCCAACTTGACTTAACCCCAACTTGACTTAACCCCAACTTAAGTAAACCCCAACTTAACTTAACCCCAACTTAACTTACCCCAACTTAACTTAACCCCAACTTAACTTAACCCCGACTTAACTTAACCCCAACTTAACTTAACCCCAACTTGACTTAACCCCAACTTGACTTAACCCCAAAGTAACTAAACCCCAACTTAACTTAACCCCAAATTAACTTACCCCCAACTTAACTTAACCCCAACTTAACTTTACCCCGACTTAACTTCACCCCAACTTAAATTAACCCCAACTTAACTTAACTCCAACTTAACTCAACCCCACTTAACTTAACCCCAACTTAACTTAACCCCAACTTAACCCCAACTTAACTTAACCACAACTTAACTTACCCCCAACTTAACTTAACCCCAACTTAACTTAACTCCGACTTAACTTAACCCCAACTTAACTTAACCCCAACTTAACTTAACTCCAACTTAACTTAACCCCAACTTAACTTAACCCCAACTTAACTCAACCCCAACTTAACTCGACTCCAACTTAACTCAACCCCAACTTAAATCAACCCCAACTTAACACAACCCCAACTTAACTTAACCCCAACTTAACTTAACCCCAACTTAACCCCAACTTAAGTTAACCCCAACTTAACCCCAACTTAAGTTAACCCCAACTTAAGTTAACCCCAACTTAACTTAACCCCAACTTAACTTAACCCCAACTTAACTTAACCCCAACTTACCTTAACCCCAACTTAATTCAACCCCAAATTAACTCAACCCCAACTTTACTTAACCCCAACTTAACTTAACCCCAACTTAACTTAATCCCAACTTAACTTAACCCCAACTTAACTTAACCCCAACTTAACTCAACCCCAACTTAACTCGACCCCAACTTAACTCGACCCCAACTTAACTCAACCCCAACTTAAATCAACCCCAACTTAACTCAACCCCAACTTAACTCAACCCCAACTTAACTCAACCCCAACTTAACTTAACCCCAACTTAACTTAACCCCAACTTAAGTTAACCCCAACTTAACCCCAACTTAAGTTAACCCAACTTAAGTTAATCCAAACTTAAGTTAACCCCAACTTGATTTAACCCCAACTTGACTTAACCCCATCTTAACTTAACCCCAACTTAACTAAATCCCAACTTAACTTAACCCCAACTTAACTTACCCCCAACTTAACTTAACCCCAACTTAACTTAACCCCGACTTAACGTAACCCCAACTTAACTTAACCCCAACTTAACTTAACTCCAACTTAACTCAACCCCAACTTAATTCAACCCCAACTTAACTCAACCCCAACTTAACTTAACCCCAACTTAACTTAACCCCAACTTAACCCCAACTTAACTTAACCACAACTTAACTTACCCCCAACTTAACTTAACCCCAACTTAACTTAACTCCGACTTAACTTAACCCCAACTTAACTTAACCCCAACTTAACTTAACCCCAACTTAAGTTAACCCCAACTTAACCCCAACTTAAGTTAACCCCAACTTAACCTCAACTTAAGTTAACCCCAACTTAAGTTAACCCCAACTTAACTTAACCCCAACTTAACTTAACCTCAACTTAACTTAACCCCAACTTACATTAACCCCAACTTAACTTAACCCCAACTTAACTTAACCCCAACTTAACTTAACCCCAACTTAACTTAACCCCCACTTAACTTACCCCCAACTTAACTTAACCCCAACTTAACTTAACCCCGACTTAACGTAACCCCAACTTAACTTAACCCCAACTTAACTTAACTCCAACTTAACTTAACCCCAACTTAATTTAACCCCAACTTAACTCAACCCCAACTTAACTCGACTCCAACTTAACTCAACCCCAACTTAAATCAACCCCAACTTAACTCAACCCCAACTTAACTTAACCCCAACTTAAGTTAACCCCAACTTAACCCCAACTTAAGTTAACCCCAACTTAAGTTAACCCCAACTTAACTTAACCCCAACTTAACTTAACCCCAACTTAACTTAACCCCAACTTACCTTAACACCAACTTAACTTAACCCCAACTTAACTTAACCCCAACTTAAATTAACCACAACTTAATTTAACCCCAACTTAACTTAACCCCAACTTAACCTAATCCCAACTTAACTTAACCCCAACTTAACTTAACCCCAACTTAACTTAAACCAAACTTAACTTAACCCCAACTTAACTTAACCCCAACTTAACTTAACCCCAACTTAACTCAACCCCAACTTAACTCGACCCCAACTTAACTCAACCCCAACTTAAATCAACCCCAACTTAACTCAACCCCAACTTAACTCAACCCCAACTTAACTCAACCCCAACTTAACTTAACCCCAACTTAACTTAACCCCAACTTAAGTTAACCCCAACTTAACCCCAACTTAAGTTAACCCAACTTAAGTTAATCCAAACTTAAGTTAACCCCAACTTGATTTAACCCCAACTTGACTTAACCCCAACTTAACTTAACCCCAACTTAACTTAACCCCAAGTTAACTTAACCCCAACTTAACTTAACGCCAACTTAACTTAACCCCAACTTAACTTAACCCCAACTTAATTTAACCCCAACTTAACTTAACCCCAACTTGAATTAACCCCAACTTGACTTAACCCCAACTTGACTTAACCCCAACTTAAGTAAACCCCAACTTAACTTAACCCCAACTTAACTTACCCCAACTTAACTTAACCCCAACTTAACTTAACCCCGACTTAACTTAACCCCAACTTAACTTAACCCCAACTTGACTTAACCCCAACTTGACTTAACCCCAAAGTAACTAAACCCCAACTTAACTTAACCCCAAATTAACTTACCCCCAACTTAACTTAACCCCAACTTAACTTTACCCCGACTTAACTTCACCCCAACTTAAATTAACCCCAACTTAACTTAACTCCAACTTAACTCAACCCCACTTAACTTAACCCCAACTTAACTTAACCCCAACTTAACCCCAACTTAACTTAACCACAACTTAACTTACCCCCAACTTAACTTAACCCCAACTTAACTTAACTCCGACTTAACTTAACCCCAACTTAACTTAACCCCAACTTAACTTAACTCCAACTTAACTTAACCCCAACTTAACTTAACCCCAACTTAACTCAACCCCAACTTAACTCGACTCCAACTTAACTCAACCCCAACTTAAATCAACCCCAACTTAACACAACCCCAACTTAACTTAACCCCAACTTAACTTAACCCCAACTTAACCCCAACTTAAGTTAACCCCAACTTAACCCCAACTTAAGTTAACCCCAACTTAAGTTAACCCCAACTTAACTTAACCCCAACTTAACTTAACCCCAACTTAACTTAACCCCAACTTACCTTAACCCCAACTTAATTCAACCCCAAATTAACTCAACCCCAACTTTACTTAACCCCAACTTAACTTAACCCCAACTTAACTTAATCCCAACTTAACTTAACCCCAACTTAACTTAACCCCAACTTAACTCAACCCCAACTTAACTCGACCCCAACTTAACTCGACCCCAACTTAACTCAACCCCAACTTAAATCAACCCCAACTTAACTCAACCCCAACTTAACTCAACCCCAACTTAACTCAACCCCAACTTAACTTAACCCCAACTTAACTTAACCCCAACTTAAGTTAACCCCAACTTAACCCCAACTTAAGTTAACCCAACTTAAGTTAATCCAAACTTAAGTTAACCCCAACTTGATTTAACCCCAACTTGACTTAACCCCAACTTAACTTAACCCCAACTTAAGTTAACCCCAACTTAACTTAACCCCAACTTAACTTAACGCCAACTTAACTTAACCCCAACTTAACTTAACCCCAACTTAATTTAACCCCAACTTAACTTAACCCCAACTTAACTTAACCCCAACTTGACTTAACCCCAACTTGACTTAACCCCAACTTGACTTAACCCCAACTTAACTAAACCCCAACTTAACTAAACCCCAACTTAACTTAACCCCAACTTAAATTACCCCAACTTAACTTAACCCCAACTTAACTTAACCCCAACTTAACTTAACCCCAACTTGACTTAACCCCAACTTGACTTAACCCCAAATTAACTAAACCCCAACTTAACTTAACCCCAACTTAACTTACCCCCAACTTAACTTAACCCCAACTTAACTTTACCCCGACTTAACTTAATCCCAACTTAACTTAACCCCAACTTAACTTAACTCCAACTTAACTCAACCCCAACTTAATCAACCCCAACTTAACTCAACCCCAACTTAACTTAACCCCAAATTAACTTAACCACAACTTAACTTACCCCCAACTTAACTTAACCCCAACTTAACTTAACCCCAACTTAACTTAACTCCAACTTAACTTAGCGCCAACTTAACTTAACCCCAACTTAACTCAACCCCAACTTAACTCGACCCCAACTTAACTCAACCCCAACTTAAATCAACCCCAACTTAACTCAACCCCAACTTAACTTAACCCCAACTTAAGTTAACCCCAACTTAACCCCAACTTAAGTTAACCCCAACTTAAGTTAACCCCAACTTAACTTAACCCCAACTTAACTTAACCCCAACTTAACTTAACCCCAACTTACCTTAACACCAACTTAACTTAACCCCAACTTAACTTAACCCCAACTTAAATTAACCACAACTTAATTTAACCCCAACTTAACTTAACCCCAACTTAACCTAATCCCAACTTAACTTAACCCCAACTTAACTCAACCCCAACTTAAATCAACCCCAACTTAACTCAACCCCAACTTAACTTAACCCCAACTTAAGTTAACCCCAACTTAACCCCAACTTAAGTTAACCCCAACTTAAGTTAACCCCAACTTAACTTAACCCCAACTTAACTTAACCCCAACTTAACTTAACCCCAACTTACCTTAACACCAACTTAACTTAACCCCAACTTAACTTAACCCCAACTTAAATTAACCACAACTTAATTTAACCCCAACTTAACTTAACCCCAACTTAACCTAATCCCAACTTAACTTAACCCCAACTTAACTTAACCCCAACTTAACTTAAACCAAACTTAACTTAACCCCAACTTAACTTAACCCCAACTTAACTTAACCCCAACTTAACTCAACCCCAACTTAACTCGACCCCAACTTAACTCAACCCCAACTTAAATCAACCCCAACTTAACTCAACCCCAACTTAACTCAACCCCAACTTAACTCAACCCCAACTTAACTTAACCCCAACTTAACTTAACCCCAACTTAAGTTAACCCCAACTTAACCCCAACTTAAGTTAACCCAACTTAAGTTAATCCAAACTTAAGTTAACCCCAACTTGATTTAACCCCAACTTGACTTAACCCCAACTTAACTTAACCCCAACTTAACTTAACCCCAAGTTAACTTAACCCCAACTTAACTTAACGCCAACTTAACTTAACCCCAACTTAACTTAACCCCAACTTAATTTAACCCCAACTTAACTTAACCCCAACTTGAATTAACCCCAACTTGACTTAACCCCAACTTGACTTAACCCCAACTTAAGTAAACCCCAACTTAACTTAACCCCAACTTAACTTACCCCAACTTAACTTAACCCCAACTTAACTTAACCCCGACTTAACTTAACCCCAACTTAACTTAACCCCAACTTGACTTAACCCCAACTTGACTTAACCCCAAAGTAACTAAACCCCAACTTAACTTAACCCCAAATTAACTTACCCCCAACTTAACTTAACCCCAACTTAACTTTACCCCGACTTAACTTCACCCCAACTTAAATTAACCCCAACTTAACTTAACTCCAACTTAACTCAACCCCACTTAACTTAACCCCAACTTAACTTAACCCCAACTTAACCCCAACTTAACTTAACCACAACTTAACTTACCCCCAACTTAACTTAACCCCAACTTAACTTAACTCCGACTTAACTTAACCCCAACTTAACTTAACCCCAACTTAACTTAACTCCAACTTAACTTAACCCCAACTTAACTTAACCCCAACTTAACTCAACCCCAACTTAACTCGACTCCAACTTAACTCAACCCCAACTTAAATCAACCCCAACTTAACACAACCCCAACTTAACTTAACCCCAACTTAACTTAACCCCAACTTAACCCCAACTTAAGTTAACCCCAACTTAACCCCAACTTAAGTTAACCCCAACTTAAGTTAACCCCAACTTAACTTAACCCCAACTTAACTTAACCCCAACTTAACTTAACCCCAACTTACCTTAACCCCAACTTAATTCAACCCCAAATTAACTCAACCCCAACTTTACTTAACCCCAACTTAACTTAACCCCAACTTAACTTAATCCCAACTTAACTTAACCCCAACTTAACTTAACCCCAACTTAACTCAACCCCAACTTAACTCGACCCCAACTTAACTCGACCCCAACTTAACTCAACCCCAACTTAAATCAACCCCAACTTAACTCAACCCCAACTTAACTCAACCCCAACTTAACTCAACCCCAACTTAACTTAACCCCAACTTAACTTAACCCCAACTTAAGTTAACCCCAACTTAACCCCAACTTAAGTTAACCCAACTTAAGTTAATCCAAACTTAAGTTAACCCCAACTTGATTTAACCCCAACTTGACTTAACCCCAACTTAACTTAACCCCAACTTAAGTTAACCCCAACTTAACTTAACCCCAACTTAACTTAACGCCAACTTAACTTAACCCCAACTTAACTTAACCCCAACTTAATTTAACCCCAACTTAACTTAACCCCAACTTAACTTAACCCCAACTTGACTTAACCCCAACTTGACTTAACCCCAACTTGACTTAACCCCAACTTAACTAAACCCCAACTTAACTAAACCCCAACTTAACTTAACCCCAACTTAAATTACCCCAACTTAACTTAACCCCAACTTAACTTAACCCCAACTTAACTTAACCCCAACTTGACTTAACCCCAACTTGACTTAACCCCAAATTAACTAAACCCCAACTTAACTTAACCCCAACTTAACTTACCCCCAACTTAACTTAACCCCAACTTAACTTTACCCCGACTTAACTTAATCCCAACTTAACTTAACCCCAACTTAACTTAACTCCAACTTAACTCAACCCCAACTTAATCAACCCCAACTTAACTCAACCCCAACTTAACTTAACCCCAAATTAACTTAACCACAACTTAACTTACCCCCAACTTAACTTAACCCCAACTTAACTTAACCCCAACTTAACTTAACTCCAACTTAACTTAGCGCCAACTTAACTTAACCCCAACTTAACTCAACCCCAACTTAACTCGACCCCAACTTAACTCAACCCCAACTTAAATCAACCCCAACTTAACTCAACCCCAACTTAAATTAACCCCAACTTAAGTTAACCCCAACTTAACCCCAACTTAAGTTAACCCCAACTAAAGTTAACCCCAACTTAACTAAACCCCAACTTAACTTAACCCCAACTTAACTTAACCCCAACTTACCTTAACCCCAACTTAACTTAACCCCAACTTAACTTAACCCCAATTAACTCAGCCCCAACTTAACTTAGCCTCAACTTAACTTAACCCCAACTTAACTGAACTCCAACTTAACTTAACCCCAACTTAACTTAACCCCAACTTAACTTAACCCCAACTTAACTTAGCCACAACTTAACTTAACCCCAACTTAACTTAACCCCAACTTAACCTAATCCCAACTTAACTTAACCCCAACTTAACTTAACCCCAACTTAACTTAAACCAAACTTAACTTAACCCCAACTTAACCTAACCCCAACTTAACTCAACCCCAACTTAACTCGACCCCAACTTAACTCAACCCCAACTTAAATCAACCCCAACTTAACTCAACCCCAACTTAACTCAACCCCAACTTAACTCAACCCCAACTTAACTTAACCCCAACTTAACTTAACCCCAACTTAAGTTAACCCCAACTTAAACCCAACTTAAGTTAACCCAACTTAAGTTAATCCAAACTTAAGTTAACCCCAACTTGATTTAACCCCAACTTGACTTAACCCCATCTTAACTTAACCCCAACTTAACTAAATCCCAACTTAACTTAACCCCAACTTAACTTACCCCCAACTTAACTTAACCCCAACTTAACTTAACCCCGACTTAACGTAACCCCAACTTAACTTAACCCCAACTTAACTTAACTCCAACTTAACTCAACCCCAACTTAATTCAACCCCAACTTAACTCAACCCCAACTTAACTTAACCCCAACTTAACTTAACCCCAACTTAACCCCAACTTAACTTAACCACAACTTAACTTACCCCCAACTTAACTTAACCCCAACTTAACTTAACTCCGACTTAACTTAACCCCAACTTAACTTAACCCCAACTTAACTTAACCCCAACTTAAGTTAACCCCAACTTAACCCCAACTTAAGTTAACCCCAACTTAACCTCAACTTAAGTTAACCCCAACTTAAGTTAACCCCAACTTAACTTAACCCCAACTTAACTTAACCTCAACTTAACTTAACCCCAACTTACATTAACCCCAACTTAACTTAACCCCAACTTAACTTAACCCCAACTTAACTTAACCCCAACTTAACTTAACCCCAACTTAACTTAACCCCAACTTAACCTAATCCCAACTTAACTTAACCCCAACTTAACTTAACACCAACTTAACCTCAACTTAACCCCAACTTAAGTTAACCCAACTTAAGTTAATCCAAACTTAAGTTAACCCCAACTTGATTTAACCCCACTTGACTTAACCCCCACTTAACTTAACCCCAACTTAACTTAACCCCAACTTAACTTAACCCCAACTTAAGTTAACGCCAACTTAACTTAACCCCAACTTAACTAAACCCCAACTTAACTTAACCCCAACTTAACTTACCCCCAATTTAACTTAACCCCAACTTAACTTAACCCCGACTTAACGTAACCCCAACTTAACTTAACCCCAACTTAACTTAACTCCAACTTAACTTAACCCCAACTTAATTTAACCCCAACTTAACTCAACCCCAACTTAACTCGACTCCAACTTAACTCAACCCCAACTTAAATCAACCCCAACTTAACTCAACCCCAACTTAACTTAACCCCAACTTAAGTTAACCCCAACTTAACCCCAACTTAAGTTAACCCCAACTTAACCCCAACTTAAGTTAACCCCAACTTAAGTTAACCCCAACTTAACTTAACCCCAACTTAACTTAACCCCAACTTAACTTAACCCCAACTTACCTTAACACCAACTTAACTTAACCCCAACTTAACTTAACCCCAACTTAAATTAACCACAACTTAACTTAACCCCAACTTAACTTAACCCCAACTTAACCTAATCCCAACTTAACTTAACCCCAACTTAACTTAACCCCAACTTAACTTAAACCAAACTTAACTTAACCCCAACTTAACTTAACCCCAACTTAACTTAACCCCAACGTAACTCAACCCCAACTTAACTCGACCCCAACTTAACTCAACCCCAACTTAAATCAACCCCAACTTAACTCAACCCCAACTTAACTCAACCCCAACTTAACTCAACCCCAACTTAACTTAACCCCAACTTAACTTAACCCCAACTTAAGTTAACCCCAACTTAACCCCAACTTAAGTTAACCCAACTTAAGTTAATCCAAACTTAAGTTAACCCCAACTTGATTTAACCCCAACTTGACTTAACCCCAACTTAACTTAACCCCAACTTAACTTAACCCCAAGTTAACTTAACCCCAACTTAACTTAACGCCAACTTAACTTAACCCCAACTTAACTTAACCCCAACTTAATTTAACCCCAACTTAACTTAACCCCAACTTAACTTAACCCCAACTTGACTTAACCCCAACTTGACATAACCCAAACTTGACTTAACCCCAACTTAAGTAAACCCCAACTTAACTTAACCCCAACTTAACTTACCCCAACTTAACTTAACCCCAACTTAACTTAACCCCGACTTAACTTAACCCCAACTTAACTTAACCCTAACTTGACTTAACCCCAACTTGACTTAACCCCAAATTAACTAAACCCCAACTTAACTTAACCCCAAATTAACTTAACCCCAACTTAACTTAACCCCAACTTAACTTTACCCCGACTTAACTTCACCCCAACTTAAATTAACCCCAACTTAACTTAACTCCAACTTAACTTAACTCCAACTTAACTTAACCCCAAATTAACTTACCCCCAACTTAACTTAACCCCAACTTAACTTTACCCCGACTTAACTTCACCCCAACTTAAATTAACCCCAACTTAACTTAACCCCAACTTAACTTAACTCCGACTTAACTTAACCCCAACTTAACTTAACCCCAACTTAACTTAACTCCAACTTAACTTAACCCCAACTTAACTTAACCCCAACTTAACTCAACCCCAACTTAACTCGACTCCAACTTAACTCAACCCCAACTTAAATCAACCCCAACTTAACTCAACCCCAAATTAACTTAACCCCAACTTAAGTTAACCCCAACTTAACCCCAACTTAAGTTAACCCCAACTTAACCCCAACTTAAGTTAACCCCAACTTAAGTTAACCCCAACTTAACTTAACCCCAACTTAACTTAACCCCAACTTAACTTAACCCCAACTTACCTTAACCCCAACTTAACTTAACCCCAACTTAACTTAACCCCAACTTAACTTAACCACAACTTAACTTAACCCCAACTTAACTTAACCCAACTTAACCTAATCCCACCTTAAGTTAACCCCAATTTAACTTAACCCCAACTTAACTTAAACCAAACTTAACTTAACCCCAACTTAACCTAACCCCAACTTAATTCAACCCCAAATTAACTCAACCCCAACTTTACTTAACCCCAACTTAACTTAACCCCAACTTAACTTAACCCCAACTTAACTTAACCCCAACTTAACTTAACCCCAACTTAACTCAACCCCAACTTAACTCGACCCCAACTTAACTCGACCCCAACTTAACTCAACCCCAACTTAAATCAACCCCAACTTAACTCAACCCCAACTTAACTCAACCCCAACTTAACTCAACCCCAACTTAACTTAACCCCAACTTAACTTAACCCCAACTTAACTTAACCCCAACTTAACCCCAACTTAAGTTAACCCAACTTAAGTTAATCCAAACTTAAGTTAACCCCAACTTGATTTAACCCCAACTTGACTTAACCCCAACTTAACTTAACCCCAACTTAACTTAACCCCAACTTAACTTAACCCCAACTTAACTTACCCCCAACTTAACTTAACCCCAACTTAACTTAACCCCGACTTAACGTAACCCCAACTTAACTTAACCCCAACTTAACTTAACTCCAACTTAACTCAACCCCAACTTAATTCAACCCCAACTTAACTCAACCCCAACTTAACTTAACCCCAACTTAACTTAACCCCAACTTAACCCCAACTTAACTTAACCACAACTTAACTTACCCCCAACTTAACTTAACCCCAACTTAACTTAACTCCGACTTAACTTAACCCCAACTTAACTTAACCCCAACTTAACTTAACCCCAACTTAAGTTAACCCCAACTTAACCCCAACTTAAGTTAACCCCAACTTAACCTCAACTTAAGTTAACCCCAACTTAAGTTAACCCCAACTTAACTTAACCCCAACTTAACTTAACCTCAACTTAACTTAACCCCAACTTACATTAACCCCAACTTAACTTAACCCCAACTTAACTTAACCCCAACTTAACTTAACCACAACTTAACTTAACCCCAACTTAACTTAACCCCAACTTAACCTAATCCCAACTTAACTTAACCCCAACTTAACTTAACCCCAACTTAACCTCAACTTAACCCCAACTTAAGTTAACCCAACTTAAGTTAATCCAAACTTAAGTTAACCCCAACTTGATTTAACCCCACTTGACTTAACCCCCACTTAACTTAACCCCAACTTAACTTAACCCCAACTTAACTTAACCCCAACTTAACTTAACGCCAACTTAACTTAACCCCAACTTAACTAAACCCCAACTTAACTTAACCCCAACTTAACTTACCCCCAACTTAACTTAACCCCAACTTAACTTAACCCCGACTTAACGTAACCCCAACTTAACTTAACCCCAACTTAACTTAACTCCAACTTAACTTAACCCCAACTTAATTTAACCCCAACTTAACTCAACCCCAACTTAACTCGACTCCAACTTAACTCAACCCCAACTTAAATCAACCCCAACTTAACTCAACCCCAACTTAACTTAACCCCAACTTAAGTTAACCCCAACTTAACCCCAACTTAAGTTAACCCCAACTTAACCCCAACTTAAGTTAACCCCAACTTAAGTTAACCCCAACTTAACTTAACCCCAACTTAACTTAACCCCAACTTAACTTAACCCCAACTTACCTTAACACCAACTTAACTTAACCCCAACTTAACTTAACCCCAACTTAAATTAACCACAACTTAACTTAACCCCAACTTAACTTAACCCCAACTTAACCTAATCCCAACTTAACTTAACCCCAACTTAACTTAACCCCAACTTAACTTAAACCAAACTTAACTTAACCCCAACTTAACTTAACCCCAACTTAACTTAACCCCAACGTAACTCAACCCAAACTTAACTCGACCCCAACTTAACTCAACCCCAACTTAAATCAACCCCAACTTAACTCAACCCCAACTTAACTCAACCCCAACTTAACTCAACCCCAACTTAACTTAACCCCAACTTAACTTAACCCCAACTTAAGTTAACCCCAACTTAACCCCAACTTAAGTTAACCCAACTTAAGTTAATCCAAACTTAAGTTAACCCCAACTTGATTTAACCCCAACTTGACTTAACCCCAACTTAACTTAACCCCAACTTAACTTAACCCCAAGTTAACTTAACCCCAACTTAACTTAACGCCAACTTAACTTAACCCCAACTTAACTTAACCCCAACTTAATTTAACCCCAACTTAACTTAACCCCAACTTAACTTAACCCCAACTTGACTTAACCCCAACTTGACTTAACCCCAACTTGACTTAACCCCAACTTAAGTAAACCCCAACTTAACTTAACCCCAACTTAACTTACCCCAACTTAACTTAACCCCAACTTAACTTAACCCCGACTTAACTTAACCCCAACTTAACTTAACCCCAACTTGACTTAACCCCAACTTGACTTAACCCCAAATTAACTAAACCCCAACTTAACTTAACCCCAAATTAACTTACCCCCAACTTAACTTAACCCCAACTTAACTTTACCCCGACTTAACTTAACCCCAACTTAAATTAACCCCAACTTAACTTAACTCCAACTTAACTCAACCCCACTTAACTTAACCCCAACTTAACTTAACCCCAACTTAACCCCAACTTAACTTAACCACAACTTAACTTACCCCCAACTTAACTTAACCCCAACTTAACTTAAGTCCGACTTAACTTAACCCCAACTTAACTTAACCCCAACTTAACTTAACTCCAACTTAACTTAACCCCAACTTAACTTAACCCCAACTTAACTCAACCCCAACTTAACTCGACTCCAACTTAAGTCAACCCCAACTTAAATCAACCCCAACTTAACTTAACCCCAACTTAAGTTAACCCCAACTTAACCCCAAATTAAGTTAACCCCAACTTAACCCCAACTTAAGTTAACCCCAACTTAAGTTAACCCCAACTTAACTTAACCCCAACTTAACTTAACCCCAACTTAACTTAACCCCAACTTACCTTAACCCCAACTTAACTTAACCCCAACTTAACTTAACCCCAACTTAACTTAACCACAACTTAACTTAACCCCAACTTAACTTAACCCCAACTTAACCTAATCCCACCTTAACTTAACCCCAACTTAACTTAACCCCAACTTAACTTAAACCAAACTTAACTTAACCCCAACTTAACTCAACCCCAACTTACCTCGATCCCAACTTAACTCAACCCCAACTTAACTTAACCCCAACTTAAATTAACCCCCACTTAACACAACCCCAACTTAACTCGACCCCAACTTAACTCAACCCAAACTGAAATCAACCCCAACTTAACTCAACCCCAACTTAAATTAACCCCAACTTAACTTAACCCCAACTTAACTTAACCCCAACTTACCTTAACCCCAACTTAACTTAACCCCAACTTAACTTAACCCCAAGTTAACTTAACCCCAACTTAACTTAACCCCAAGTTAACTCAGCCCCAACTTAACTTAGCCTCAACTTAACTCAACCCCAACTTAACTTAACCCCAACTTAATCTAACCCCAACTTAACCCCAACTTAAGTTAACCCCAACTTAACTTAACCCCAACTTAACTTAACCCCAACTTAACTTAACCCCAACTTACCTTAACCCCAACTTAACTTAACCCCAACTTAACTTAACCCCAAGTTAACTCAGCTCCAACTTAACTTAGCCTCAACTTAACTTAACCCCAACTTAACTTAACTCCAACTTAAGTTAACCCCAACTTAACTTAACCCCAACTTAACTTAACCCCAACTTAACTTAACCACAACTTAAATTAACCCCAACTTAACTTAACTCCTACTTAATCTAATCCCAACTTAACTTAACCCCAACTTAACTTAACCCCAACTTAACTTAACCCCAACTTAAATCAACCCCAACTTAACTCGACCCCAACTTAACTCAACCCCAACTTAACTCAACCCCAACTTAACTCAACCCCAACTTAACTCAACGCCAACTTAACTTAACCCCAACTTAAGTTAACCCCAACTTAATCCCAACTTAAGTTAACCCAACTTAAGTTAATCCAAACTTAAGTTAACCCCAACTTGATTTAACCCCAACTTGACTTAACCCCAACTTAACTTATCCCCAACTTAACGTAACCCCAACTTAACTTAACCCCAACTTAATTTAACGCCAACTTAACTTAACCCCAACTTAACTTAACCCCAACTTAACTTAACTCCAACTTAACTCAATCCCAACTTAATTCAACCCCAACTTAACTCAACCCCAACTTAACTTAACCCCAACTTAACCCCAACTTAACTTAACCACAACTTAACTTACCCCCAACTTAACTTAACCCCAACTTAACTTTACTCCGACTTAACTTAACCCCAACTTAACTTAACCCCAACTTAACTTAACTCCAACTTAACTTAACCCCAACTTAACTTAACCCCAACTTAACTCAACCCCAACTTAACTCGACCCCAACTTAATTCAACCCCAACTTAAATCAACCCCAACTTAACTCAACCCCAACTTAACTTAACCCCAAATTAACTTAACCCCAACTTAACTTAACCCCAACTTAACTTAAACCAAACTTAACTTAACCCCAACTTAACCTAACCCCAACTTAATTCAACCCCAAATTAACTCAACCCCAACTTGACTTAACCCCAACTTAACTTAACTCCAACTTAACTTAACCCCAACTTAACTTAACCCCAAATTAACTCAACCCCAACTTGACTTAACCCCAACTTAACTTAACTCCAACTTAACTTAACCCCAACTTAACTTAACCCCAACTTAACTTAACCCCAACTTAACTTAACCCCAACTTAACTTAACCCTAACTTAACTTAACGCCAACTTAACTTAACCCCAACTTAACTCAACCCCAACTTAACTTAACCCCAACTTAATCTAATCCCAACTTAACTTAACCCCAACTTAACTTAACCCCAACTTAACTTAAATCAAATTTAACTTAACCCCAACTTAACCTAACCCCAACTTAATTCAACCCCAAATTAACTCAACCCCAACTTAACTCGACCCTAACTTAACTCAACCTCAACTTAACTTAACCCCAATTTAACTTAACCCCAACTTAACTTAACCCCAACTTAACTTAACCCCAACTTAACTTAACCCCAACTTAACTTAACCCCAACTTAAGTTAACCCCAACTTAAGTTAACCCCAACTTAACTTAACCCCAACTTAACTCAACCCCAACTTACCTCGATCCCAACTTAACTCAACCCCAACTTAACTTAACCCCAACTTAACTTAACCCCAACTTAACACAACCCCAACTTAACTCAACCCAAACTGAAATCAACCCCAACTTAACTCAACCCCAACTTAAATTAACCCCAACTTAAGTTAACCCCAACTTAACCCCAACTTAAGTTAACCCCAACTTAACTTAACCCCAACTTAACTTAACCCCAACTTAACTTAACCCCAACTTAACTTAACCCCAAGTTAACTCAGCCCCAACTTAACTTAGCCTCAACTTAACTTAACCCCAAGTTAAGTTAACCCCAACTTAACTTAACCCCAACTTAACTTAACCCCAACTTAACTTAACCACAACTTAACTTAACCCCAACTTAACTTAACTCCTACTTAATCTAATCCCAACTTAACTTAACCCCAACTTAACTTAACCCCAACTTAAATTAACCCCAACTTAACTCAACCCCAACTTAACTCAACCCCAACTTAACTCAACCCCAACTTAACTTAACCCCAACTTAAGTTAACCCCAACTTAATCCCAACTTAAGTTAACCCAACTTAAGTTAACCCCAACTTGACTTAACCCCAACTTAACGTAACCCCAACTTAACTTAACCCCAACTTAATTTAACGCCAACTTAACTTAACCCCAACTTAACTTAACCCCAACTTAACTTAACTCCAACTTAACTCAATCCCAACTTAATTCAACCCCAACTTAACTCAACCCCAACTTAACTTAACCCCAACTTAACCCCAACTTAACTTAACCACAACTTAACTTACCCCCAACTTAACTTAACCCCAACTTAACTTTACTCCGACTTAACTTAACCCCAACTTAACTTAACCCCAACTTAACCTAATCCCAACTTAACTTAACCCCAACTTAACCCCAACTTAACTTAACCCCAACTTAACTCAACCCCAACTTAACTCGACCCCAACTTAACTCAACCCCAACTTAACTCAACCCCAACTTAACTCAACCCCAACTTAACTCAACCCCAACTTAACTTAACCCCAACTTAAGTTAAGCCCAACTTAACCCCAACTTAAGTTAACCCAACTTAAGTTAATCCAAACTTAAGTTAACCCCAACTTGATTTAACCCCAACTTGACTTAACCCCAAATTAACTAAACCCCAACTTAACTTAATCCCAACTTAACTTACCCCCAACTTAACTTAACCCCAACTTAACTTTACCCCGACTTAACTTAATCCCAACTTAACTTAACCCCAACTTAACTTAACTCCAACTTAACTCAACCCCAACTTAATTCAACCCCAACTTAACTCAACCCCAACTTAACTTAACCCCAAATTAACTTAACCACAACTTAACTTACCCCCAACTTAACTTAACCCCAGCTTAACTTAACCCCAACTTAACTTAACTCCAACTTAACTTAACGCCAACTTAACTTAACCCCAACTTAACTCAACCCCAACTTAACTCGACCCCAACTTAACTCAACCCCAACTTAAATCAACCCCAACTTAACTCAACCCCAACTTAAATTAACCCCAACTTAAGTTAACCCCAACTTAACCCCAACTTAAGTTAACCCCAACTAAAGTTAACCCCAACTTAACTAAACCCCAACTTAACTTAACCCCAACTTAACTTAACCCCAACTTACCTTAACCCCAACTTAACTTAACCCCAACTTAACTTAACCCCAACTTAACTTAGCCACAACTTAACTTAACCCCAACTTAACTTAACCCCAACTTAACCTAATCCCAACTTAACTTAACCCCAACTTAACTTAACCCCAACTTAACTTAAACCAAACTTAACTTATCCCCAACTTAACCTAACCCCAACTTAACTCAACCCCAACTTAACTCGACCCCAACTTAACTCAACCCCAACTTAAATCAACCCCAACTTAACTCAACCCCAACTTAACTCAACCCCAACTTAACTCAACCCCAACTTAACTTAACCCCAACTTAACTTAACCCCAACTTAAGTTAACCCCAACTTAAACCCAACTTAAGTTAACCCAACTTAAGTTAATCCAAACTTAAGTTAACCCCAACTTGATTTAACCCCAACTTGACTTAACCCCATCTTAACTTAACCCCAACTTAACTTAACCCCAACTTAACTTAACGCCAACTTAACTTAACCCCAACTTAACCTAATCCCAACTTAAATTAACCCCAACTTAACTTAACCCCAACTTAACTTAACCCCAACTTGACTTAACCCCAACTTGACTTAACCCCAACTTGACTTAACCCCAACTTAGCTAAACCCCAACTTAACTTAACCCTAACTTAACTTACCACAACTTAACTTAACCCCAACTTAATTTAAACCCGACTTAACTTAACCCCAACTTAACTCAACCCCAACTTAACTCGACCCCAACTTAATTCAACCCCAACTTAAATCAACCCCAACTTAACTTAACCCCAACTTGACTTAACCCCAACTTGACTTAACCCCAACTTAAGTAAACCCCAACTTAACTTAACCCCAACTTAACTTACCCCAACTTAACTTAACCCCAACTTAAGTTACCCCCAACTTAACTTAACCCCAACTTAACTTAACCCCAACTTAACTTAACCCCAACTTAACCCCAACTTAACCCCAACTTAAGTTAACCCAACTTAAGTTAATCCAAACTTAAGTTAACCCCAACTTGATTTAACCCCAACTTGACTTAACCCCAACTTAACTTAACCCCAACTTAATTCAACCCCAAATTAACTCAACCCCAACTTTACTTAACCCCAACTTAACTTAACCCCAACTTAACTTAACCCCAACTTAACTTAACCCCAACTTCACTTAACCCCAACTTAACTTAACCCCAACTTAAGTTACCCCCAACTTAACTTAACCCCAACTTAACGTAACCCCAACTTAACTTAACCCAAACTTAACCCCAACTTAACCCCAACTTAAGTTAACCCAACTTAAGTTAATCCAAACTTAAGTTAACCCCAACTTGATTTAACCCCAACTTGACTTAACCCCAACTTAACTTAACCCCAACTTAACATAACCCCAACTTAACTTAACCCCAACTTAACTTAACGCCAACTTAACTTAACCCCAACTTAACTAAACCCCAACTTAACTTAACCCCAACTTAACTTACCCCCAACTTAACTTAACCCCAACTTAACTTAACCCCGAATTAACGTAACCCCAACTTAACTTAACCCCAACTGAACTTAACTCCAACTTAACTCAACCCCAACTTAATTCAACCCCAACTTAACTCAACCCCAACTTAACTTAACCCCAACTTAACTTAACCCCAACTCAACCCCAACTTAATTCAACCCCAACTTAACTCAACCACAACTTAACTTACCCCCAACTTAACTTAACCCCAACTTAACTTAACTCCGACTTAACTTAACCCCAACTTAACTTAACCCCAACTTAACTTAACTCCAACTTAACTTAACCCCAACTTAACTTAACCCCAACTTAACTCAACCCCAACTTAACTCGACTCCAACTTATCTCAACCCCAAATTAAATCAACCCCAACTTAACTCAACCCCAACTTAACTTAACCCCAACTTAAGTTAACCCCAACTTAACCCCAACTTAAGTTAACCCCAACTTAACCCCAACTTAAGTTAACCCCAACTTAACTTAACCCCAACTTAACTTAACCCCAACTTAACTTAACCCCAACTTAACTTAAACCAAACTTAACTTAACCCCAACTTAACTTAACCCCAACTTAACTTAACCCCAACTTAACTCAACCCCAACTTAACTCGACCCCAACTTAACTCAACCCCAACTTAAATCAACCCCAACTTAACTCAACCCCAACTTAACTCAACCCCAACTTAACTCAACCCCAACTTAACTTAACCCCAACTTAACTTAACCCCAACTTAAGTTAACCCCAACTTAACCCCAACTTAAGTTAACCCAACTTAAGTTAATCCAAACTTAAGTTAACCCCAACTTGATTTAACCCCAACTTGACTTAACCCCAACTTAACTTAACCCCAACTTAACTTAACCCCAAGTTAACTTAACCCCAACTTAACTTAACGCCAACTTAACTTAACCCCAACTTAACTTAACCCCAACTTAATTTAACCCCAACTTAACTTAACCCCAACTGAACTTAACCCCAACTTGACTTAACCCCAACTTGACTTAACCCCAACTTGACTTAACCCCAACTTAAGTAAACCCCAACTTAACTTAACCCCAACTTAACTTACCCCAACTTAACTTAACCCCAACTTAACTTAACCCCGACTTAACTTAACCCCAACTTAACTTAACCCCAACTTGACTTAACCCCAACTTGACTTAACCCCAAATTAACTAAACCCCAACTTAACTTAACCCCAAATTAACTTACCCCCAACTTAACTTAACCCCAACTTAACTTTACCCCGACTTAACTTAACCCCAACTTAAATTAACCCCAACTTAACTTAACTCCAACTTAACTCAACCCCAACTTAACTTAACCCCAACTTAAGTTAACCCCAACTTAACCCCAACTTAAGTTAACCCCAACTTAAGTTAACCCCAACTTAACTTAACCCCAACTTAACTTAACCCCAACTTAAATTAACCCCAACTTACCTTAACCCCAACTTAACTTAACCCCAACTTAACTTAACCCCAAGTTAACTCAGCCCCAACTTAACTTAGCCTCAACTTAACTTAACCCCAACTTAACTTAACTCCAACTTAAGTTAACCCCAACTTAACTTAACCCCAACTTAACTTAACCCCAACATAACTTAACCACAACTTAACTTAACCCCAACTTAACTTAACTCCTACTTAATCTAATCCCAACTTAACTTAACCCCAACTTAACTTAACCCCAACTTAACTTAACCCCAACTTAACTCAACCCCAACTTAACTCAACCCCAACTTAACTCAACCCCAACTTAACTTAACCCCAACTTAAGTTAACCCCAACTTAATCCCAACTTAAGTTAACCCAACTTAAGTTAATCCAAACTTAAGTTAACCACAACTTGATTTAACCCCAACTTGACTTAACCCCAACTTAACTTAACCCCAACTTAACGTAACCCCAACTTAACTTAACCCCAACTTAATTTAACGCCAACTTAACTTAACCCCAACTTAACTTAACCCCAACTTAACTTAACTCCAACTTAACTCAATCCCAACTTAATTCAACCCCAACTTAACTCAACCCCAACTTAACTTAACCCCAACTTAACCCCAACTTAACTTAACCACAACTTAACTTACCCCCAACTTAACTTAACCCCAACTTAACTTTACTCCGACTTAACTTAACCCCAACTTAACTTAACTCCTACTTAATCTAATCCCAACTTAACGTAACCCCAACTTAACTTAACCCCAACTTAACTTAACCCCAACTTAAGTCAACCCCAACTTAACTCGACCCCAACTTAACTCAACCCCAACTTAACTCAACCCCAACTTAACTCAACCCCAACTTAACTTAACCCCAACTTAAGTTAAGCCCAACTTAACCCCAACTTAAGTTAACCCAACTTAAGTTAATCCAAACTTAAGTTAACCCCAACTTGATTTAACCCCAACTTGACTTAACCCCAACTTAACTTAACCCCAACTTAACGTAACCCCAACTTAACTTAACCCCAATTTAATTTAACGCCAACTTAACTTAACCCCAACTTAACTTAACCCCAACTTAACTTAACTCCAACTTAACTTAACCCCAACTTAATTTAACCCCAACTTAACTCAACCCCAACTTAACTCGACTCCAACTTAACTCAACCCCAACTTAAATCAACCCCAACTTAACTCAACCCCAACTTAACTTAACCCCAACTTAAGTTAACCCCAACTTAACCCCAACTTAAGTTAACCCCAACTTAACCCCAACTTAAGTTAACTCCAACTTAACTTAACCCCAACTTAACTTAACCCCAACTTAACTTAACCCCAACTTACCTTAACACCAACTTAACTTAACCCCAACTTAACTTCACCCCAACTTAAATTAACCACAACTTAACTTAACCCCAACTTAACTTAACCCCAACTTAACCTAATCCCAACTTAACTTAACCCCAACTTAACTTAACCCCAACTTAACTTAAACCAAACTTAACTTAACCCCAACTTAACTTAACCCCAACTTACCTCAACCCCAACTTAACTCAACCCCAACTTAACTCGACCCCAACTTAACTCAACCCCAACTTAAATCAACCCCAACTTAACTCAACCCCAACTTAACTCAACCCCAACTTAACTCAACCCCAACTTAACTTAACCCCAACTTAACTTAACCCCAACTTAAGTTAACCCCAACTTAACCCCAACTTAAGTTAACCCAACTTAAGTTAATCCAAACTTAAGTTAACCCCAACTTGATTTAACCCCAACTTGACTTAACCCCAACTTAACTTAACCCCAACTTAACTTAACCCCAAGTTAACTTAACCCCAACTTAACTTAACGCCAACTTAACTTAACCCCAACTTAACTTAACCCCAACTTAATTTAACCCCAACTTAACTTAACCCCAACTTAACTTAAGCCCAACTTGACTTAACCCCAACTTGACTTAACCCCAACTTGACTTAACCCCAACTTAAGTAAACCCCAACTTAACTTAACCCCAACTTAACTTACCCCAACTTAACTTAACCCCAACTTAACTTAACCCCGACTTAACTTAACCCCAACTTAACTTAACCCCAACTTGACTTAACCCCAACTTGACTTAACCCCAAATTAACTAAACCCCAACTTAACTTAACCACAAATTAACTTACCCCCAACTTAACTTAACCCCAACTTAACTTTACCCCGACTTAACTTAACCCCAACTTAAATTAACCCCAACTTAACTTAACTCCAACTTAACTCAACCCCACTTAACTTAACCCAAACTTAACTTAACCCCAACTTAACCCCAACTTAACTTAACCACAACTTAACTTACCCCCAACTTAACTTAACCCCAACTTAACTTAACTCCGACTTAACTTAACCCCAACTTAACTTAACCCCAACTTAACTTAACTCCAACTTAACTTAACCCCAACTTAACTTAACCCCAACTTAACTCAACCCCAACTTAACTCGACTCCAACTTAACTTAACCCCAACTTAAGTTAACCCCAACTTAACCCCAACTTAAGTAAACCCCAACTTAACCCCAACTTAAGTTAACCCCAACTTAAGTTAACCCCAACTTAACTTAACCCCAACTTAACTTAACCCCAACTTAACTTAACCCCAACTTACCTTAACCCCAACTTAACTTAACCCCAACTTAACTTAACCCCAACTTACCTTAACCCCAACTTAACTTAACCCCAACTTAACTTAACCCCAACTTAACTTAACCACAACTTAACTTAACCCCAACTTAACTTAACCCCAACTTAACCTAATCCCACCTTAACTTAACCCCAACTTAACTTAACCCCAACTTAACTTAAACCAAACTTAACTTAACCCCAACTTAACTCAACCCCAACTTACCTCGATCCCAACTTAACTCAACCCCAACTTAACTTAACCCCAACTTAACTTAACCCCCACTTAACACAACCCCAACTTAACTCGACCCCAACTTAACTCAACCCAAACTGAAATCAACCCCAACTTAACTCAACCCCAACTTAAATTAAACCCAACTTAAGTTAACCCCAACTTAACCCCAACTTAAGTTAACCCCAACTTAACTTAACCCCAACTTAACTTAACCCCAACTTAACTTAACCCCAACTTACCTTAACCCCAACTTAACTTAACCCCAACTTAACTTAACCCCAAGTTAACTCAGCCCCAACTTAACTTAGCCTCAACTTAACTTAACCCCAACTTAACTTAACTCCAACTTAAGTTAACCCCAACTTAACTTAACCCCAACTTAACTTAACCCCAACTTAACTTAACCACAACTTAACTTAACCCCAACTTAACTTAACTCCTACTTAATCTAATCCCAACTTAACTTAACCCCAACTTAACTTAAACCCAACTTAACTTAACCCCAACTTAAATCAACCCCAACTTAACTCGACCCCAACTTAACTCAACCCCAACTTAACTCAACCCCAACTTAACTCAACCCCAACTTAACTCAACGCCAACTTAACTTAACCCCAACTTAAGTTAACCCCAACTTAATCCCAACTTAAGTTAACCCAACTTAAGTTAATCCAAACTTAAGTTAACCCCAACTTGATTTAACCCCAACTTGACTTAACCCCAACTTAACTTATCCCCAACTTAACGTAACCCCAACTTAACTTAACCCCAACTTAATTTAACGCCAACTTAACTTAACCCCAACTTAACTTAACGCCAACTTAACTTAACCCCAACTTAACTAAACCCCAACTTAACTTAACCCCAACTTAACTTAACCCCAACTTACCTTAACCCCAACTTAACTTAACCCCAACTTAACTTAACCCCAACTTAACTTAGCCACAACTTAACTTAACCCCAACTTAACTTAACCCCAACTTAACCTAATCCCAACTTAACTTAACCCCAACTTAACTTAACCCCAACTTAACTTAAACCAAACTTAACTTATCCCCAACTTAACCTAACCCCAACTTAACTCAACCCCAACTTAACTCGACCCCAACTTAACTCAACCCCAACTTAAATCAACCCCAACTTAACTCAACCCCAACTTAACTCAACCCCAACTTAACTCAACCCCAACTTAACTTAACCCCAACTTAACTTAACCCCAACTTAAGTTAACCCCAACTTAAACCCAACTTAAGTTAACCCAACTTAAGTTAATCCAAACTTAAGTTAACCCCAACTTGATTTAACCCCAACTTGACTTAACCCCATCTTAACTTAACCCCAACTTAACTTAACCCCAACTTAACTTAACGCCAACTTAACTTAACCCCAACTTAACTTAATCCCAACTTAAATTAACCCCAACTTAACTTAACCCCAACTTAACTTAACCCCAACTTGACTTAACCCCAACTTGACTTAACCCCAACTTGACTTAACCCCAACTTAGCTAAACCCCAACTTAACTTAACCCTAACTTAACTTACCACAACTTAACTTAACCCCAACTTAATTTAAACCCGACTTAACTTAACCCCAACTTAACTCAACCCCAACTTAACTCGACCCCAACTTAATTCAACCCCAACTTAAATCAACCCCAACTTAACTTAACCCCAACTTGACTTAACCCCAACTTGACTTAACCCCAACTTAAATTAACCCCCACTTAACACAACCCCAACTTAACTCGACCCCAACTTAACTCAACCCAAACTGAAATCAACCCCAACTTAACTCAACCCCAACTTAAATTAACCCCAACTTAACTTAACCCCAACTTAACTTAACCCCAACTTACCTTAACCCCAACTTAACTTAACCCCAACTTAACTTAACCCCAAGTTAACTTAACCCCAACTTAACTTAACCCCAAGTTAACTCAGCCCCAACTTAACTTAGCCTCAACTTAACTCAACCCCAACTTAACTTAACCCCAACTTAATCTAACCCCAACTTAACCCCAACTTAAGTTAACCCCAACTTAACTTAACCCCAACTTAACTTAACCCCAACTTAACTTAACCCCAACTTACCTTAACCCCAACTTAACTTAACCCCAACTTAACTTAACCCCAAGTTAACTCAGCCCCAACTTAACTTAGCCTCAACTTAACTTAACCCCAACTTAACTTAACTCCAACTTAAGTTAACCCCAACTTAACTTAACCCCAACTTAACTTAACCCCAACTTAACTTAACCACAACTTAAATTAACCCCAACTTAACTTAACTCCTACTTAATCTAATCCCAACTTAACTTAACCCCAACTTAACTTAACCCCAACTTAACTTAACCCCAACTTAAATCAACCCCAACTTAACTCGACCCCAACTTAACTCAACCCCAACTTAACTCAACCCCAACTTAACTCAACCCCAACTTAACTCAACGCCAACTTAACTTAACCCCAACTTAAGTTAACCCCAACTTAATCCCAACTTAAGTTAACCCAACTTAAGTTAATCCAAACTTAAGTTAACCCCAACTTGATTTAACCCCAACTTGACTTAACCCCAACTTAACTTATCCCCAACTTAACGTAACCCCAACTTAACTTAACCCCAACTTAATTTAACGCCAACTTAACTTAACCCCAACTTAACTTAACCCCAACTTAACTTAACTCCAACTTAACTCAATCCCAACTTAATTCAACCCCAACTTAACTCAACCCCAACTTAACTTAACCCCAACTTAACCCCAACTTAACTTAACCACAACTTAACTTACCCCCAACTTAACTTAACCCCAACTTAACTTTACTCCGACTTAACTTAACCCCAACTTAACTTAACCCCAACTTAACTTAACTCCAACTTAACTTAACCCCAACTTAACTTAACCCCAACTTAACTCAACCCCAACTTAACTCGACCCCAACTTAATTCAACCCCAACTTAAATCAACCCCAACTTAACTCAACCCCAACTTAACTTAACCCCAAATTAACTTAACCCCAACTTAACTTAACCCCAACTTAACTTAAACCAAACTTAACTTAACCCCAACTTAACCTAACCCCAACTTAATTCAACCCCAAATTAACTCAACCCCAACTTGACTTAACCCCAACTTAACTTAACTCCAACTTAACTTAACCCCAACTTAACTTAACCCCAAATTAACTCAACCCCAACTTGACTTAACCCCAACTTAACTTAACTCCAACTTAACTTAACCCCAACTTAACTTAACCCCAACTTAACTTAACCCCAACTTAACTTAACCCCAACTTAACTTAACCCTAACTTAACTTAACGCCAACTTAACTTAACCCCAACTTAACTCAACCCCAACTTAACTTAACCCCAACTTAATCTAATCCCAACTTAACTTAACCCCAACTTAACTTAACCCCAACTTAACTTAAATCAAATTTAACTTAACCCCAACTTAACCTAACCCCAACTTAATTCAACCCCAAATTAACTCAACCCCAACTTAACTCGACCCTAACTTAACTCAACCCCAACTTAACTTAACCCCAATTTAACTTAACCCCAACTTAACTTAACCCCAACTTAACTTAACCCCAACTTAACTTAACCCCAACTTAACTTAACCCCAACTTAAGTTAACCCCAACTTAAGTTAACCCCAACTTAACTTAACCCCAACTTAACTCAACCCCAACTTACCTCGATCCCAACTTAACTCAACCCCAACTTAACTTAACCCCAACTTAACTTAACCCCAACTTAACACAACCCCAACTTAACTCAACCCAAACTGAAATCAACCCCAACTTAACTCAACCCCAACTTAAATTAACCCCAACTTAAGTTAACCCCAACTTAACCCCAACTTAAGTTAACCCCAACTTAACTTAACCCCAACTTAACTTAACCCCAACTTAACTTAACCCCAACTTAACTTAACCCCAAGTTAACTCAGCCCCAACTTAACTTAGCCTCAACTTAACTTAACCCCAACTTAAGATAACCCCAACTTAACTTAACCCCAACTTAACTTAACCCCAACTTAACTTAACCACAACTTAACTTAACCCCAACTTAACTTAACTCCTACTTAATCTAATCCCAACTTAACTTAACCCCAACTTAACTTAACCCCAACTTAAATTAACCCCAACTTAACTCAACCCCAACTTAACTCAACCCCAACTTAACTCAACCCCAACTTAACTTAACCCCAACTTAAGTTAACCCCAACTTAATCCCAACTTAAGTTAACCCAACTTAAGTTAACCCCAACTTGACTTAACCCCAACTTAACGTAACCCCAACTTAACTTAACCCCAACTTAATTTAACGCCAACTTAACTTAACCCCAACTTAACTTAACCCCAACTTAACTTAACTCCAACTTAACTCAATCCCAACTTAATTCAACCCCAACTTAACTCAACCCCAACTTAACTTAACCCCAACTTAACCCCAACTTAACTTAACCACAACTTAACTTACCCCCAACTTAACTTAACCCCAACTTAACTTTACTCCGACTTAACTTAACCCCAACTTAACTTAACCCCAACTTAACCTAATCCCAACTTAACTTAACCCCAACTTAACCCCAACTTAACTTAACCCCAACTTAACTCAACCCCAACTTAACTCGACCCCAACTTAACTCAACCCCAACTTAACTCAACCCCAACTTAACTCAACCCCAACTTAACTCAACCCCAACTTAACTTAACCCCAACTTAAGTTAAGCCCAACTTAACCCCAACTTAAGTTAACCCAACTTAAGTTAATCCAAACTTAAGTTAACCCCAACTTGATTTAACCCCAACTTGACTTAACCCCAAATTAACTAAACCCCAACTTAACTTAATCCCAACTTAACTTACCCCCAACTTAACTTAACCCCAACTTAACTTTACCCCGACTTAACTTAATCCCAACTTAACTTAACCCCAACTTAACTTAACTCCAACTTAACTCAACCCCAACTTAATTCAACCCCAACTTAACTCAACCCCAACTTAACTTAACCCCAAATTAACTTAACCACAACTTAACTTACCCCCAACTTAACTTAACCCCAGCTTAACTTAACCCCAACTTAACTTAACTCCAACTTAACTTAACGCCAACTTAACTTAACCCCAACTTAACTCAACCCCAACTTAACTCGACCCCAACTTAACTCAACCCCAACTTAAATCAACCCCAACTTAACTCAACCCCAACTTAAATTAACCCCAACTTAAGTTAACCCCAACTTAACCCCAACTTAAGTTAACCCCAACTAAAGTTAACCCCAACTTAACTAAACCCCAACTTAACTTAACCCCAACTTAACTTAACCCCAACTTACCTTAACCCCAACTTAACTTAACCCCAACTTAACTTAACCCCAACTTAACTTAGCCACAACTTAACTTAACCCCAACTTAACTTAACCCCAACTTAACCTAATCCCAACTTAACTTAACCCCAACTTAACTTAACCCCAACTTAACTTAAACCAAACTTAACTTATCCCCAACTTAACCTAACCCCAACTTAACTCAACCCCAACTTAACTCGACCCCAACTTAACTCAACCCCAACTTAAATCAACCCCAACTTAACTCAACCCCAACTTAACTCAACCCCAACTTAACTCAACCCCAACTTAACTTAACCCCAACTTAACTTAACCCCAACTTAAGTTAACCCCAACTTAAACCCAACTTAAGTTAACCCAACTTAAGTTAATCCAAACTTAAGTTAACCCCAACTTGATTTAACCCCAACTTGACTTAACCCCATCTTAACTTAACCCCAACTTAACTTAACCCCAACTTAACTTAACGCCAACTTAACTTAACCCCAACTTAACCTAATCCCAACTTAAATTAACCCCAACTTAACTTAACCCCAACTTAACTTAACCCCAACTTGACTTAACCCCAACTTGACTTAACCCCAACTTGACTTAACCCCAACTTAGCTAAACCCCAACTTAACTTAACCCTAACTTAACTTACCACAACTTAACTTAACCCCAACTTAATTTAAACCCGACTTAACTTAACCCCAACTTAACTCAACCCCAACTTAACTCGACCCCAACTTAATTCAACCCCAACTTAAATCAACCCCAACTTAACTTAACCCCAACTTGACTTAACCCCAACTTGACTTAACCCCAACTTAAGTAAACCCCAACTTAACTTAACCCCAACTTAACTTACCCCAACTTAACTTAACCCCAACTTAACTTAACCCCAACTTAACTTAACCCCAACTTAACTTAACCCCAACTTAACCCCAACTTAACCCCAACTTAAGTTAACCCAACTTAAGTTAATCCAAACTTAAGTTAACCCCAACTTGATTTAACCCCAACTTGACTTAACCCCAACTTAACTTAACCCCAACTTAATTCAACCCCAAATTAACTCAACCCCAACTTTACTTAACCCCAACTTAACTTAACCCCAACTTAACTTAACCCCAACTTAACTTAACCCCAACTTCACTTAACCCCAACTTAACTTAACCCCAACTTAAGTTACCCCCAACTTAACTTAACCCCAACTTAACGTAACCCCAACTTAACTTAACCCCAACTTAACCCCAACTTAACCCCAACTTAAGTTAACCCAACTTAAGTTAATCCAAACTTAAGTTAACCCCAACTTGATTTAACCCCAACTTGACTTAACCCCAACTTAACTTAACCCCAACTTAACATAACCCCAACTTAACTTAACCCCAACTTAACTTAACGCCAACTTAACTTAACCCCAACTTAACTAAACCCCAACTTAACTTAACCCCAACTTAACTTACCCCCAACTTAACTTAACCCCAACTTAACTTAACCCCGAATTAACGTAACCCCAACTTAACTTAACCCCAACTGAACTTAACTCCAACTTAACTCAACCCCAACTTAATTCAACCCCAACTTAACTCAACCCCAACTTAACTTAACCCCAACTTAACTTAACCCCAACTCAACCCCAACTTAATTCAACCCCAACTTAACTCAACCACAACTTAACTTACCCCCAACTTAACTTAACCCCAACTTAACTTAACTCCGACTTAACTTAACCCCAACTTAACTTAACCCCAACTTAACTCAACCCCAACTTAACTCGACTCCAACTTAACTTAACCCCAACTTAAGTTAACCCCAACTTAACCCCAACTTAAGTAAACCCCAACTTAACCCCAACTTAAGTTAACCCCAACTTAAGTTAACCCCAACTTAACTTAACCCCAACTTAACTTAACCCCAACTTAACTTAACCCCAACTTAACTTAACCACAACTTAACTTAACCCCAACTTAACTTAACCCCAACTTAACCTAATCCCACCTTAACTTAACCCCAACTTAACTTAACCCCAACTTAACTTAAACCAAACTTAACTTAACCCCAACTTAACTCAACCCCAACTTACCTCGATCCCAACTTAACTCAACCCCAACTTAACTTAACCCCAACTTAACTTAACCCCCACTTAACACAACCCCAACTTAACTCGACCCCAACTTAACTCAACCCAAACTGAAATCAACCCCAACTTAACTCAACCCCAACTTAAATTAAACCCAACTTAAGTTAACCCCAACTTAACCCCAACTTAAGTTAACCCCAACTTAACTTAACCCCAACTTAACTTAACCCCAACTTAACTTAACCCCAACTTACCTTAACCCCAACTTAACTTAACCCCAACTTAACTTAACCCCAAGTTAACTCAGCCCCAACTTAACTTAGCCTCAACTTAACTTAACCCCAACTTAACTTAACTCCAACTTAAGTTAACCCCAACTTAACTTAACCCCAACTTAACTTAACCCCAACTTAACTTAACCACAACTTAACTTAACCCCAACTTAACTTAACTCCTACTTAATCTAATCCCAACTTAACTTAACCCCAACTTAACTTAAACCCAACTTAACTTAACCCCAACTTAAATCAACCCCAACTTAACTCGACCCCAACTTAACTCAACCCCAACTTAACTCAACCCCAACTTAACTCAACCCCAACTTAACTCAACGCCAACTTAACTTAACCCCAACTTAAGTTAACCCCAACTTAATCCCAACTTAAGTTAACCCAACTTAAGTTAATCCAAACTTAAGTTAACCCCAACTTGATTTAACCCCAACTTGACTTAACCCCAACTTAACTTATCCCCAACTTAACGTAACCCCAACTTAACTTAACCCCAACTTAATTTAACGCCAACTTAACTTAACCCCAACTTAACTTAACGCCAACTTAACTTAACCCCAACTTAACTAAACCCCAACTTAACTTAACCCCAACTTAACTTAACCCCAACTTACCTTAACCCCAACTTAACTTAACCCCAACTTAACTTAACCCCAACTTAACTTAGCCACAACTTAACTTAACCCCAACTTAACTTAACCCCAACTTAACCTAATCCCAACTTAACTTAACCCCAACTTAACTTAACCCCAACTTAACTTAAACCAAACTTAACTTATCCCCAACTTAACCTAACCCCAACTTAACTCAACCCCAACTTAACTCGACCCCAACTTAACTCAACCCCAACTTAAATCAACCCCAACTTAACTCAACCCCAACTTAACTCAACCCCAACTTAACTCAACCCCAACTTAACTTAACCCCAACTTAACTTAACCCCAACTTAAGTTAACCCCAACTTAAACCCAACTTAAGTTAACCCAACTTAAGTTAATCCAAACTTAAGTTAACCCCAACTTGATTTAACCCCAACTTGACTTAACCCCATCTTAACTTAACCCCAACTTAACTTAACCCCAACTTAACTTAACGCCAACTTAACTTAACCCCAACTTAACTTAATCCCAACTTAAATTAACCCCAACTTAACTTAACCCCAACTTAACTTAACCCCAACTTGACTTAACCCCAACTTGACTTAACCCCAACTTGACTTAACCCCAACTTAGCTAAACCCCAACTTAACTTAACCCTAACTTAACTTACCACAACTTAACTTAACCCCAACTTAATTTAAACCCGACTTAACTTAACCCCAACTTAACTCAACCCCAACTTAACTCGACCCCAACTTAATTCAACCCCAACTTAAATCAACCCCAACTTAACTTAACCCCAACTTGACTTAACCCCAACTTGACTTAACCCCAACTTAAATTAACCCCCACTTAACACAACCCCAACTTAACTCGACCCCAACTTAACTCAACCCAAACTGAAATCAACCCCAACTTAACTCAACCCCAACTTAAATTAACCCCAACTTAACTTAACCCCAACTTAACTTAACCCCAACTTACCTTAACCCCAACTTAACTTAACCCCAACTTAACTTAACCCCAAGTTAACTTAACCCCAACTTAACTTAACCCCAAGTTAACTCAGCCCCAACTTAACTTAGCCTCAACTTAACTCAACCCCAACTTAACTTAACCCCAACTTAATCTAACCCCAACTTAACCCCAACTTAAGTTAACCCCAACTTAACTTAACCCCAACTTAACTTAACCCCAACTTAACTTAACCCCAACTTACCTTAACCCCAACTTAACTTAACCCCAACTTAACTTAACCCCAAGTTAACTCAGCCCCAACTTAACTTAGCCTCAACTTAACTTAACCCCAACTTAACTTAACTCCAACTTAAGTTAACCCCAACTTAACTTAACCCCAACTTAACTTAACCCCAACTTAACTTAACCACAACTTAAATTAACCCCAACTTAACTTAACTCCTACTTAATCTAATCCCAACTTAACTTAACCCCAACTTAACTTAACCCCAACTTAACTTAACCCCAACTTAAATCAACCCCAACTTAACTCGACCCCAACTTAACTCAACCCCAACTTAACTCAACCCCAACTTAACTCAACCCCAACTTAACTCAACGCCAACTTAACTTAACCCCAACTTAAGTTAACCCCAACTTAATCCCAACTTAAGTTAACCCAACTTAAGTTAATCCAAACTTAAGTTAACCCCAACTTGATTTAACCCCAACTTGACTTAACCCCAACTTAACTTATCCCCAACTTAACGTAACCCCAACTTAACTTAACCCCAACTTAATTTAACGCCAACTTAACTTAACCCCAACTTAACTTAACCCCAACTTAACTTAACTCCAACTTAACTCAATCCCAACTTAATTCAACCCCAACTTAACTCAACCCCAACTTAACTTAACCCCAACTTAACCCCAACTTAACTTAACCACAACTTAACTTACTCCCAACTTAACTTAACCCCAACTTAACTTTACTCCGACTTAACTTAACCCCAACTTAACTTAACCCCAACTTAACTTAACTCCAACTTAACTTAACCCCAACTTAACTTAACCCCAACTTAACTCAACCCCAACTTAACTCGACCCCAACTTAATTCAACCCCAACTTAAATCAACCCCAACTTAACTCAACCCCAACTTAACTTAACCCCAAATTAACTTAACCCCAACTTAACTTAACCCCAACTTAACTTAAACCAAACTTAACTTAACCCCAACTTAACCTAACCCCAACTTAATTCAACCCCAAATTAACTCAACCCCAACTTGACTTAACCCCAACTTAACTTAACTCCAACTTAACTTAACCCCAACTTAACTTAACCCCAAATTAACTCAACCCCAACTTGACTTAACCCCAACTTAACTTAACTCCAACTTAACTTAACCCCAACTTAACTTAACCCCAACTTAACTTAACCCCAACTTAACTTAACCCCAACTTAACTTAACCCTAACTTAACTTAACGCCAACTTAACTTAACCCCAACTTAACTCAACCCCAACTTAACTTAACCCCAACTTAATCTAATCCCAACTTAACTTAACCCCAACTTAACTTAACCCCAACTTAACTTAAATCAAATTTAACTTAACCCCAACTTAACCTAACCCCAACTTAATTCAACCCCAAATTAACTCAACCCCAACTTAACTCGACCCTAACTTAACTCAACCCCAACTTAACTTAACCCCAATTTAACTTAACCCCAACTTAACTTAACCCCAACTTAACTTAACCCCAACTTAACTTAACCCCAACTTAACTTAACCCCAACTTAAGTTAACCCCAACTTAAGTTAACCCCAACTTAACTTAACCCCAACTTAACTCAACCCCAACTTACCTCGATCCCAACTTAACTCAACCCCAACTTAACTTAACCCCAACTTAACTTAACCCCAACTTAACACAACCCCAACTTAACTCAACCCAAACTGAAATCAACCCCAACTTAACTCAACCCCAACTTAAATTAACCCCAACTTAAGTTAACCCCAACTTAACCCCAACTTAAGTTAACCCCAACTTAACTTAACCCCAACTTAACTTAACCCCAACTTAACTTAACCCCAACTTAACTTAACCCCAAGTTAACTCAGCCCCAACTTAACTTAGCCTCAACTTAACTTAACCCCAACTTAAGTTAACCCCAACTTAACTTAACCCCAACTTAACTTAACCCCAACTTAACTTAACCACAACTTAACTTAACCCCAACTTAACTTAACTCCTACTTAATCTAATCCCAACTTAACTTAACCCCAACTTAACTTAACCCCAACTTAAATTAACCCCAACTTAACTCAACCCCAACTTAACTCAACCCCAACTTAACTCAACCCCAACTTAACTTAACCCCAACTTAAGTTAACCCCAACTTAATCCCAACTTAAGTTAACCCAACTTAAGTTAACCCCAACTTGACTTAACCCCAACTTAACGTAACCCCAACTTAACTTAACCCCAACTTAATTTAACGCCAACTTAACTTAACCCCAACTTAACTTAACCCCAACTTAACTTAACTCCAACTTAACTCAATCCCAACTTAATTCAACCCCAACTTAACTCAACCCCAACTTAACTTAACCCCAACTTAACCCCAACTTAACTTAACCACAACTTAACTTACCCCCAACTTAACTTAACCCCAACTTAACTTTACTCCGACTTAACTTAACCCCAACTTAACTTAACCCCAACTTAACCTAATCCCAACTTAACTTAACCCCAACTTAACCCCAACTTAACTTAACCCCAACTTAACTCAACCCCAACTTAACTCGACCCCAACTTAACTCAACCCCAACTTAACTCAACCCCAACTTAACTCAACCCCAACTTAACTCAACCCCAACTTAACTTAACCCCAACTTAAGTTAAGCCCAACTTAACCCCAACTTAAGTTAACCCAACTTAAGTTAATCCAAACTTAAGTTAACCCCAACTTGATTTAACCCCAACTTGACTTAACCCCAAATTAACTAAACCCCAACTTAACTTAATCCCAACTTAACTTACCCCCAACTTAACTTAACCCCAACTTAACTTTACCCCGACTTAACTTAATCCCAACTTAACTTAACCCCAACTTAACTTAACTCCAACTTAACTCAACCCCAACTTAATTCAACCCCAACTTAACTCAACCCCAACTTAACTTAACCCCAAATTAACTTAACCACAACTTAACTTACCCCCAACTTAACTTAACCCCAGCTTAACTTAACCCCAACTTAACTTAACTCCAACTTAACTTAACGCCAACTTAACTTAACCCCAACTTAACTCAACCCCAACTTAACTCGACCCCAACTTAACTCAACCCCAACTTAAATCAACCCCAACTTAACTCAACCCCAACTTAAATTAACCCCAACTTAAGTTAACCCCAACTTAACCCCAACTTAAGTTAACCCCAACTAAAGTTAACCCCAACTTAACTAAACCCCAACTTAACTTAACCCCAACTTAACTTAACCCCAACTTACCTTAACCCCAACTTAACTTAACCCCAACTTAACTTAACCCCAACTTAACTTAGCCACAACTTAACTTAACCCCAACTTAACTTAACCCCAACTTAACCTAATCCCAACTTAACTTAACCCCAACTTAACTTAACCCCAACTTAACTTAAACCAAACTTAACTTATCCCCAACTTAACCTAACCCCAACTTAACTCAACCCCAACTTAACTCGACCCCAACTTAACTCAACCCCAACTTAAATCAACCCCAACTTAACTCAACCCCAACTTAACTCAACCCCAACTTAACTCAACCCCAACTTAACTTAACCCCAACTTAACTTAACCCCAACTTAAGTTAACCCCAACTTAAACCCAACTTAAGTTAACCCAACTTAAGTTAATCCAAACTTAAGTTAACCCCAACTTGATTTAACCCCAACTTGACTTAACCCCATCTTAACTTAACCCCAACTTAACTTAACCCCAACTTAACTTAACGCCAACTTAACTTAACCCCAACTTAACCTAATCCCAACTTAAATTAACCCCAACTTAACTTAACCCCAACTTAACTTAACCCCAACTTGACTTAACCCCAACTTGACTTAACCCCAACTTGACTTAACCCCAACTTAGCTAAACCCCAACTTAACTTAACCCTAACTTAACTTACCACAACTTAACTTAACCCCAACTTAATTTAAACCCGACTTAACTTAACCCCAACTTAACTCAACCCCAACTTAACTCGACCCCAACTTAATTCAACCCCAACTTAAATCAACCCCAACTTAACTTAACCCCAACTTGACTTAACCCCAACTTGACTTAACCCCAACTTAAGTAAACCCCAACTTAACTTAACCCCAACTTAACTTACCCCAACTTAACTTAACCCCAACTTAACTTAACCCCAACTTAACTTAACCCCAACTTAACTTAACCCCAACTTAACTTAACCACAACTTAACTTAACCCCAACTTAACTTAACCCCAACTTAAGTTACCCCCAACTTAACTTAACCCCAACTTAACTTAACCCCAACTTAACTTAACCCCAACTTAACCCCAACTTAACCCCAACTTAAGTTAACCCAACTTAAGTTAATCCAAACTTAAGTTAACCCCAACTTGATTTAACCCCAACTTGACTTAACCCCAACTTAACTTAACCCCAACTTAATTCAACCCCAAATTAACTCAACCCCAACTTTACTTAACCCCAACTTAACTTAACCCCAACTTAACTTAACCCCAACTTAACTTAACCCCAACTTCACTTAACCCCAACTTAACTTAACCCCAACTTAAGTTACCCCCAACTTAACTTAACCCCAACTTAACGTAACCCCAACTTAACTTAACCCCAACTTAACCCCAACTTAACCCCAACTTAAGTTAACCCAACTTAAGTTAATCCAAACTTAAGTTAACCCCAACTTGATTTAACCCCAACTTGACTTAACCCCAACTTAACTTAACCCCAACTTAACATAACCCCAACTTAACTTAACCCCAACTTAACTTAACGCCAACTTAACTTAACCCCAACTTAACTAAACCCCAACTTAACTTAACCCCAACTTAACTTACCCCCAACTTAACTTAACCCCAACTTAACTTAACCCCGAATTAACGTAACCCCAACTTAACTTAACCCCAACTGAACTTAACTCCAACTTAACTCAACCCCAACTTAATTCAACCCCAACTTAACTCAACCCCAACTTAACTTAACCCCAACTTAACTTAACCCCAACTCAACCCCAACTTAATTCAACCCCAACTTAACTCAACCACAACTTAACTTACCCCCAACTTAACTTAACCCCAACTTAACTTAACTCCGACTTAACTTAACCCCAACTTAACTTAACCCCAACTTAACTTAACTCCAACTTAACTTAACCCCAACTTAACTTAACCCCAACTTAACTCAACCCCAACTTAACTCGACTCCAACTTATCTCAACCCCAAATTAAATCAACCCCAACTTAACTCAACCCCAACTTAACTTAACCCCAACTTAAGTTAACCCCAACTTAACCCCAACTTAAGTTAACCCCAACTTAACCCCAACTTAAGTTAACCCCAACTTAACTTAACCCCAACTTAACTTAACCCCAACTTAACTTAACCCCAACTTAACTTAAACCAAACTTAACTTAACCCCAACTTAACTTAACCCCAACTTAACTTAACCCCAACTTAACTCAACCCCAACTTAACTCGACCCCAACTTAACTCAACCCCAACTTAAATCAACCCCAACTTAACTCAACCCCAACTTAACTCAACCCCAACTTAACTCAACCCCAACTTAACTTAACCCCAACTTAACTTAACCCCAACTTAAGTTAACCCCAACTTAACCCCAACTTAAGTTAACCCAACTTAAGTTAATCCAAACTTAAGTTAACCCCAACTTGATTTAACCCCAACTTGACTTAACCCCAACTTAACTTAACCCCAACTTAACTTAACCCCAAGTTAACTTAACCCCAACTTAACTTAACGCCAACTTAACTTAACCCCAACTTAACTTAACCCCAACTTAATTTAACCCCAACTTAACTTAACCCCAACTGAACTTAACCCCAACTTGACTTAACCCCAACTTGACTTAACCCCAACTTGACTTAACCCCAACTTAAGTAAACCCCAACTTAACTTAACCCCAACTTAACTTACCCCAACTTAACTTAACCCCAACTTAACTTAACCCCGACTTAACTTAACCCCAACTTAACTTAACCCCAACTTGACTTAACCCCAACTTGACTTAACCCCAAATTAACTAAACCCCAACTTAACTTAACCCCAAATTAACTTACCCCCAACTTAACTTAACCCCAACTTAACTTTACCCCGACTTAACTTAACCCCAACTTAAATTAACCCCAACTTAACTTAACTCCAACTTAACTCAACCCCAACTTAACTTAACCCCAACTTAAGTTAACCCCAACTTAACCCCAACTTAAGTTAACCCCAACTTAAGTTAACCCCAACTTAACTTAACCCCAACTTAACTTAACCCCAACTTAAATTAACCCCAACTTACCTTAACCCCAACTTAACTTAACCCCAACTTAACTTAACCCCAAGTTAACTCAGCCCCAACTTAACTTAGCCTCAACTTAACTTAACCCCAACTTAACTTAACTCCAACTTAAGTTAACCCCAACTTAACTTAACCCCAACTTAACTTAACCCCAACATAACTTAACCACAACTTAACTTAACCCCAACTTAACTTAACTCCTACTTAATCTAATCCCAACTTAACTTAACCCCAACTTAACTTAACCCCAACTTAACTTAACCCCAACTTAACTCAACCCCAACTTAACTCAACCCCAACTTAACTCAACCCCAACTTAACTTAACCCCAACTTAAGTTAACCCCAACTTAATCCCAACTTAAGTTAACCCAACTTAAGTTAATCCAAACTTAAGTTAACCACAACTTGATTTAACCCCAACTTGACTTAACCCCAACTTAACTTAACCCCAACTTAACGTAACCCCAACTTAACTTAACCCCAACTTAATTTAACGCCAACTTAACTTAACCCCAACTTAACTTAACCCCAACTTAACTTAACTCCAACTTAACTCAATCCCAACTTAATTCAACCCCAACTTAACTCAACCCCAACTTAACTTAACCCCAACTTAACCCCAACTTAACTTAACCACAACTTAACTTACCCCCAACTTAACTTAACCCCAACTTAACTTTACTCCGACTTAACTTAACCCCAACTTAACTTAACTCCTACTTAATCTAATCCCAACTTAACGTAACCCCAACTTAACTTAACCCCAACTTAACTTAACCCCAACTTAAGTCAACCCCAACTTAACTCGACCCCAACTTAACTCAACCCCAACTTAACTCAACCCCAACTTAACTCAACCCCAACTTAACTCAACCCCAACTTAACTTAACCCCAACTTAAGTTAAGCCCAACTTAACCCCAACTTAAGTTAACCCAACTTAAGTTAATCCAAACTTAAGTTAACCCCAACTTGATTTAACCCCAACTTGACTTAACCCCAACTTAACTTAACCCCAACTTAACGTAACCCCAACTTAACTTAACCCCAATTTAATTTAACACCAACTTAACTTAACCCCAACTTAACTCGACTCCAACTTAACTCAACCCCAACTTAAATCAACCCCAACTTAACTCAACCCCAACTTAACTTAACCCCAACTTAAGTTAACCCCAACTTAACCCCAACTTAAGTTAACCCCAACTTAACCCCAACTTAAGTTAACTCCAACTTAACTTAACCCCAACTTAACTTAACCCCAACTTAACTTAACCCCAACTTACCTTAACACCAACTTAACTTAACCCCAACTTAACTTCACCCCAACTTAAATTAACCACAACTTAACTTAACCCCAACTTAACTTAACCCCAACTTAACCTAATCCCAACTTAACTTAACCCCAACTTAACTTAACCCCAACTTAACTTAAACCAAACTTAAATTAACCCCAACTTAACTTAACCCCAACTTACCTCAACCCCAACTTAACTCAACCCCAACTTAACTCGACCCCAACTTAACTCAACCCCAACTTAAATCAACCCCAACTTAACTCAACCCCAACTTAACTCAACCCCAACTTAACTCAACCCCAACTTAACTTAACCCCAACTTAACTTAACCCCAACTTAAGTTAACCCCAACTTAACCCCAACTTAAGTTAACCCAACTTAAGTTAATCCAAACTTAAGTTAACCCCAACTTGATTTAACCCCAACTTGACTTAACCCCAACTTAACTTAACCCCAACTTAACTTAACCCCAAGTTAACTTAACCCCAACTTAACTTAACGCCAACTTAACTTAACCCCAACTTAACTTAACCCCAACTTAATTTAACCCCAACTTAACTTAACCCCAACTTAACTTAAGCCCAACTTGACTTAACCCCAACTTGACTTAACCCCAACTTGACTTAACCCCAACTTAAGTAAACCCCAACTTAACTTAACCCCAACTTAACTTACCCCAACTTAACTTAACCCCAACTTAACTTAACCCCGACTTAAATTAACCCCAACTTAACTTAACCCCAACTTGACTTAACCCCAACTTGACTTAACCCCAAATTAACTAAACCCCAACTTAACTTAACCACAAATTAACTTACCCCCAACTTAACTTAACCCCAACTTAACTTTACCCCGACTTAACTTAACCCCAACTTAAATTAACCCCAACTTAACTTAACTCCAACTTAACTCAACCCCACTTAACTTAACCCAAACTTAACTTAACCCCAACTTAACCCCAACTTAACTTAACCACAACTTAACTTACCCCCAACTTAACTTAACCCCAACTTAACTTAACTCCGACTTAACTTAACCCCAACTTAACTTAACCCCAACTTAACTTAACTCCAACTTAACTTAACCCCAACTTAACTTAACCCCAACTTAACTCAACCCCAACTTAACTCGACTCCAACTTAACTTAACCCCAACTTAAGTTAACCCCAACTTAACCCCAACTTAAGTAAACCCCAACTTAACCCCAACTTAAGTTAACCCCAACTTAAGTTAACCCCAACTTAACTTAACCCCAACTTAACTTAACCCCAACTTAACTTAACCCCAACTTACCTTAACCCCAACTTAACTTAACCCCAACTTAACTTAACCCCAACTTACCTTAACCCCAACTTAACTTAACCCCAACTTAACTTAACCCCAACTTAACTTAACCACAACTTAACTTAACCCCAACTTAACTTAACCCCAACTTAACCTAATCCCACCTTAACTTAACCCCAACTTAACTTAACCCCAACTTAACTTAAACCAAACTTAACTTAACCCCAACTTAACTCAACCCCAACTTACCTCGATCCCAACTTAACTCAACCCCAACTTAACTTAACCCCAACTTAACTTAACCCCCACTTAACACAACCCCAACTTAACTCGACCCCAACTTAACTCAACCCAAACTGAAATCAACCCCAACTTAACTCAACCCCAACTTAAATTAAACCCAACTTAAGTTAACCCCAACTTAACCCCAACTTAAGTTAACCCCAACTTAACTTAACCCCAACTTAACTTAACCCCAACTTAACTTAACCCCAACTTACCTTAACCCCAACTTAACTTAACCCCAACTTAACTTAACCCCAAGTTAACTCAGCCCCAACTTAACTTAGCCTCAACTTAACTTAACCCCAACTTAACTTAACTCCAACTTAAGTTAACCCCAACTTAACTTAACCCCAACTTAACTTAACCCCAACTTAACTTAACCACAACTTAACTTAACCCCAACTTAACTTAACTCCTACTTAATCTAATCCCAACTTAACTTAACCCCAACTTAACTTAAACCCAACTTAACTCAACCCCAACTTAAATCAACCCCAACTTAACTCGACCCCAACTTAACTCAACCCCAACTTAACTCAACCCCAACTTAACTCAACGCCAACTTAACTTAACCCCAACTTAAGTTAACCCCAACTTAATCCCAACTTAAGTTAACCCAACTTAAGTTAATCCAAACTTAAGTTAACCCCAACTTGATTTAACCCCAACTTGACTTAACCCCAACTTAACTTCTCCCCAACTTAACGTAACCCCAACTTAACTTAACCCCAACTTAATTTAACGCCAACTTAACTTAACCCCAACTTAACTTAACGCCAACTTAACTTAACCCCAACTTAACTAAACCCCAACTTAACTTAACCCCAACTTAACTTAACCCCAACTTACCTTAACCCCAACTTAACTTAACCCCAACTTAACTTAACCCCAACTTAACTTAGCCACAACTTAACTTAACCCCAACTTAACTTAACCCCAACTTAACCTAATCCCAACTTAACTTAACCCCAACTTAACTTAACCCCAACTTAACTTAAACCAAACTTAACTTATCCCCAACTTAACCTAACCCCAACTTAACTCAACCCCAACTTAACTCGACCCCAACTTAACTCAACCCCAACTTAAATCAACCCCAACTTAACTCAACCCCAACTTAACTCAACCCCAACTTAACTCAACCCCAACTTAACTTAACCCCAACTTAACTTAACCCCAACTTAAGTTAACCCCAACTTAAACCCAACTTAAGTTAACCCAACTTAAGTTAATCCAAACTTAAGTTAACCCCAACTTGATTTAACCCCAACTTGACTTAACCCCATCTTAACTTAACCCCAACTTAACTTAACCCCAACTTAACTTAACGCCAACTTAACTTAACCCCAACTTAACTTAATCCCAACTTAAATTAACCCCAACTTAACTTAACCCCAACTTAACTTAACCCCAACTTGACTTAACCCCAACTTGACTTAACCCCAACTTGACTTAACCCCAACTTAGCTAAACCCCAACTTAACTTAACCCTAACTTAACTTACCACAACTTAACTTAACCCCAACTTAATTTAAACCCGACTTAACTTAACCCCAACTTAAGTCAACCCCAACTTAACTCGACCCCAACTTAATTCAACCCCAACTTAAATCAACCCCAACTTAACTTAACCCCAACTTGACTTAACCCCAACTTGACTTAACCCCAACTTAAGTAAACCCCAACTTAACTTAACCCCAACTTAACTTACCCCAACTTAACTTAACCCCAACTTAACTTAACCCCAACTTAACTTAACCCCAACTTAACTTAACCCCAACTTAACTTAACCACAACTTAACTTAACCCCAACTTAACTTAACCCCAACTTAAGTTACCCCCAACTTAACTTAACCCCAACTTAACTTAACCCCAACTTAACTTAACCCCAACTTAACCCCAACTTAACCCCAACTTAAGTTAACCCAACTTAAGTTAATCCAAACTTAAGTTAACCCCAACTTGATTTAACCCCAACTTGACTTAACCCCAACTTAACTTAACCCCAACTTAATTCAACCCCAAATTAACTCAACCCCAACTTTACTTAACCCCAACTTAACTTAACCCCAACTTAACTTAACCCCAACTTAACTTAACCCCAACTTCACTTAACCCCAACTTAACTTAACCCCAACTTAAGTTACCCCCAACTTAACTTAACCCCAACTTAACGTAACACCAACTTAACTTAACCCCAACTTAACCCCAACTTAACCCCAACTTAAGTTAACCCAACTTAAGTTAATCCAAACTTAAGTTAACCCCAACTTGATTTAACCCCAACTTGACTTAACCCCAACTTAACTTAACCCCAACTTAACATAACCCCAACTTAACTTAACCCCAACTTAACTTAACGCCAACTTAACTTAACCCCAACTTAACTAAACCCCAACTTAACTTAACCCCAACTTAACTTACCCCCAACTTAACTTAACCCCAACTTAACTTAACCCCGAATTAACGTAACCCCAACTTAACTTAACCCCAACTGAACTTAACTCCAACTTAACTCAACCCCAACTTAATTCAACCCCAACTTAACTCAACCCCAACTTAACTTAACCCCAACTTAACTTAACCCCAACTCAACCCCAACTTAATTCAACCCCAACTTAACTCAACCACAACTTAACTTACCCCCAACTTAACTTAACCCCAACTTAACTTAACTCCGACTTAACTTAACCCCAACTTAACTTAACCCCAACTTAACTTAACTCCAACTTAACTTAACCCCAACTTAACTTAACCCCAACTTAACTCAACCCCAACTTAACTCGACTCCAACTTATCTCAACCCCAAATTAAATCAACCCCAACTTAACTCAACCCCAACTTAACTTAACCCCAACTTAAGTTAACCCCAACTTAACCCCAACTTAAGTTAACCCCAACTTAACCCCAACTTAAGTTAACCCCAACTTAACTTAACCCCAACTTAACTTAACCCCAACTTAACTTAACCCCAACTTAACTTAAACCAAACTTAACTTAACCCCAACTTAACTTAACCCCAACTTAACTTAACCCCAACTTAACTCAACCCCAACTTAACTCGACCCCAACTTAACTCAACCCCAACTTAAATCAACCCCAACTTAACTCAACCCCAACTTAACTCAACCCCAACTTAACTCAACCCCAACTTAACTTAACCCCAACTTAACTTAACCCCAACTTAAGTTAACCCCAACTTAACCCCAACTTAAGTTAACCCAACTTAAGTTAATCCAAACTTAAGTTAACCCCAACTTGATTTAACCCCAACTTGACTTAACCCCAACTTAACTTAACCCCAACTTAACTTAACCCCAAGTTAACTTAACCCCAACTTAACTTAACGCCAACTTAACTTAACCCCAACTTAACTTAACCCCAACTTAATTTAACCCCAACTTAACTTAACCCCAACTGAACTTAACCCCAACTTGACTTAACCCCAACTTGACTTAACCCCAACTTGACTTAACCCCAACTTAAGTAAACCCCAACTTAACTTACCCCAACTTAACTTAACCCCAACTTAACTTAACCCCGACTTAACTTAACCCCAACTTAACTTAACCCCAACTTGACTTAACCCCAACTTGACTTAACCCCAAATTAACTAAACCCCAACTTAACTTAACCCCAAATTAACTTACCCCCAACTTAACTTAACCCCAACTTAACTTTACCCCGACTTAACTTAACCCCAACTTAAATTAACCCCAACTTAACTTAACTCCAACTTAACTCAACCCCAACTTAACTTAACCCCAACTTAAGTTAACCCCAACTTAACCCCAACTTAAGTTAACCCCAACTTAAGTTAACCCCAACTTAACTTAACCCCAACTTAACTTAACCCCAACTTAAATTAACCCCAACTTACCTTAACCCCAACTTAACTTAACCCCAACTTAACTTAACCCCAAGTTAACTCAGCCCCAACTTAACTTAGCCTCAACTTAACTTAACCCCAACTTAACTTAACTCCAACTTAAGTTAACCCCAACTTAACTTAACCCCAACTTAACTTAACCCCAACATAACTTAACCACAACTTAACTTAACCCCAACTTAACTTAACTCCTACTTAATCTAATCCCAACTTAACTTAACCCCAACTTAACTTAACCCCAACTTAACTTAACCCCAACTTAACTCAACCCCAACTTAACTCAACCCCAACTTAACTCAACCCCAACTTAACTTAACCCCAACTTAAGTTAACCCCAACTTAATCCCAACTTAAGTTAACCCAACTTAAGTTAATCCAAACTTAAGTTAACCACAACTTGATTTAACCCCAACTTGACTTAACCCCAACTTAACTTAACCCCAACTTAACGTAACCCCAACTTAACTTAACCCCAACTTAATTTAACGCCAACTTAACTTAACCCCAACTTAACTTAACCCCAACTTAACTTAACTCCAACTTAACTCAATCCCAACTTAATTCAACCCCAACTTAACTCAACCCCAACTTAACTTAACCCCAACTTAACCCCAACTTAACTTAACCACAACTTAACTTACCCCCAACTTAACTTAACCCCAACTTAACTTTACTCCGACTTAACTTAACCCCAACTTAACTTAACTCCTACTTAATCTAATCCCAACTTAACTTAACCCCAACTTAACTTAACCCCAACTTAACTTAACCCCAACTTAAGTCAACCCCAACTTAACTCGACCCCAACTTAACTCAACCCCAACTTAACTCAACCCCAACTTAACTCAACCCCAACTTAACTCAACCCCAACTTAACTTAACCCCAACTTAAGTTAAGCCCAACTTAACCCCAACTTAAGTTAACCCAACTTAAGTTAATCCAAACTTAAGTTAACCCCAACTTGATTTAACCCCAACTTGACTTAAGCCCAATTTAACTTAACCCCAACTTAACGTAACCCCAACTTAACTTAACCCCAATTTAATTTAACGCCAACTTAACTTAACCCCAACTTAACTTAACCCCAACTTAACTTAACTCCAACTTAACTTAACCCCAACTTAATTTAACCCCAACTTAACTCAACCCCAACTTAACTCGACTCCAACTTAACTCAACCCCAACTTAAATCAACCCCAACTTAACTCAACCCCAACTTAACTTAACCCCAACTTAAGTTAACCCCAACTTAACCCCAACTTAAGTTAACCCCAACTTAACCCCAACTTAAGTTAACTCCAACTTAACTTAACCCCAACTTAACTTAACCCCAACTTAACTTAACCCCAACTTACCTTAACACCAACTTAACTTAACCCCAACTTAACTTCACCCCAACTTAAATTAACCACAACTTAACTTAACCCCAACTTAACTTAACCCCAACTTAACCTAATCCCAACTTAACTTAACCCCAACTTAACTTAACCCCAACTTAACTTAAACCAAACTTAACTTAACCCCAACTTAACTTAACCCCAACTTACCTCAACCCCAACTTAACTCAACCCCAACTTAACTCGACCCCAACTTAACTCAACCCCAACTTAAATCAACCCCAACTTAACTCAACCCCAACTTAACTCAACCCCAACTTAACTCAACCCCAACTTAACTTAACCCCAACTTAACTTAACCCCAACTTAAGTTAACCCCAACTTAACCCCAACTTAAGTTAACCCAACTTAAGTTAATCCAAACTTAAGTTAACCCCAACTTGATTTAACCCCAACTTGACTTAACCCCAACTTAACTTAACCCCAACTTAACTTAACCCCAAGTTAACTTAACCCCAACTTAACTTAACGCCAACTTAACTTAACCCCAACTTAACTTAACCCCAACTTAATTTAACCCCAACTTAACTTAACCCCAACTTAACTTAAGCCCAACTTGACTTAACCCCAACTTGACTTAACCCCAACTTGACTTAACCCCAACTTAAGTAAACCCCAACTTAACTTAACCCCAACTTAACTTACCCCAACTTAACTTAACCCCAACTTAACTTAACCCCGACTTAACTTAACCCCAACTTAACTTAACCCCAACTTGACTTAACCCCAACTTGACTTAACCCCAAATTAACTAAACCCCAACTTAACTTAACCACAAATTAACTTACCCCCAACTTAACTTAACCCCAACTTAACTTTACCCCGACTTAACTTAACCCCAACTTAAATTAACCCCAACTTAACTTAACTCCAACTTAACTCAACCCCACTTAACTTAACCCAAACTTAACTTAACCCCAACTTAACCCCAACTTAACTTAACCACAACTTAACTTACCCCCAACTTAACTTAACCCCAACTTAACTTAACTCCGACTTAACTTAACCCCAACTTAACTTAACCCCAACTTAACTTAACTCCAACTTAACTTAACCCCAACTTAACTTAACCCCAACTTAACTCAACCCCAACTTAACTCGACTCCAACTTAACTTAACCCCAACTTAAGTTAACCCCAACTTAACCCCAACTTAAGTAAACCCCAACTTAACCCCAACTTAAGTTAACCCCAACTTAAGTTAACCCCAACTTAACTTAACCCCAACTTAACTTAACCCCAACTTAACTTAACCCCAACTTACCTTAACCCCAACTTAACTTAACCCCAACTTAACTTAACCCCAACTTAACTTAACCACAACTTAACTTAACCCCAACTTAACTTAACCCCAACTTAACCTAATCCCACCTTAACTTAACCCCAACTTAACTTAACCCCAACTTAACTTAAACCAAACTTAACTTAACCCCAACTTAACTCAACCCCAACTTACCTCGATCCCAACTTAACTCAACCCCAACTTAACTTAACCCCAACTTAACTTAACCCCCACTTAACACAACCCCAACTTAACTCGACCCCAACTTAACTCAACCCAAACTGAAATCAACCCCAACTTAACTCAACCCCAACTTAAATTAAACCCAACTTAAGTTAACCCCAACTTAACCCCAACTTAAGTTAACCCCAACTTAACTTAACCCCAACTTAACTTAACCCCAACTTAACTTAACCCCAACTTACCTTAACCCCAACTTAACTTAACCCCAACTTAACTTAACCCCAAGTTAACTCAGCCCCAACTTAACTTAGCCTCAACTTAACTTAACCCCAACTTAACTTAACTCCAACTTAAGTTAACCCCAACTTAACTTAACCCCAACTTAACTTAACCCCAACTTAACTTAACCACAACTTAACTTAACCCCAACTTAACTTAACTCCTACTTAATCTAATCCCAACTTAACTTAACCCCAACTTAACTTAACCCCAACTTAACTTAACCCCAACTTAAATCAACCCCAACTTAACTCGACCCCAACTTAACTCAACCCCAACTTAACTCAACCCCAACTTAACTCAACCCCAACTTAACTCAACGCCAACTTAACTTAACCCCAACTTAAGTTAAACCCAACTTAATCCCAACTTAAGTTAACCCAACTTAAGTTAATCCAAACTTAAGTTAACCCCAACTTGATTTAACCCCAACTTGACTTAACCCCAACTTAACTTATCCCCAACTTAACGTAACCCCAACTTAACTTAACCCCAACTTAATTTAACGCCAACTTAACTTAACCCCAACTTAACTTAACGCCAACTTAACTTAACCCCAACTTAACTAAACCCCAACTTAACTTAACCCCAACATAACTTACCCCCAACTTAACTTAACCCCAACTTAACTTAACCCCGACTTAACGTAACCCCAACTTAACTTAACCCCAACTGAACTTAACTCCAACTTAACTCAACCCCAACTTAATTCAACCCCAACTTAACTCAACCCCAACTTAACTTAACCCCAACTTAAGTTAACCCCAACTTAACCCCAACTTAAGTTAACCCCAACTTAACCCCAACTTAAGTTAACCCCAACTTAACTTAACCCCAACTTAACTTAACCCCAACTTAACTTAACCCCAACTTACCTTAACACCAACTTAACTTAAACCCAACTTAACTTCACCCCAACTTAAATTAACCACAACTTAACTTAACCCCAACTTAACTTAACCCCAACTTAACCTAATCCCAACTTAACTTAACCCCAACTTAACTTAACCCCAACTTAACTTAAACCAAACTTAACTTAACCCCAACTTAACTTAACCCCAACTTACCTCAACCCCAACTTAACTCAACCCCAACTTAACTCGACCCCAACTTAACTCAACCCCAACTTAAATCAACCCCAACTTAACTCAACCCCAACTTAACTCAACCCCAACTTAACTCAACCCCAACTTAACTTAACCCCAACTTAACTTAACCCCAACTTAAGTTAACCCCAACTTAACCCCAACTTAAGTTAACCCAACTTAAGTTAATCCAAACTTAAGTTAACCCCAACTTGATTTAACCCCAACTTGACTTAACCCCAACTTAACTTAACCCCAACTTAACTTAACCCCAACTTAACTTAACCCCAACTTAACTTAACGCCAACTTAACTTAACCCCAACTTAACTTAACCCCAACTTAATTTAACCCCAACTTAACTTAACCCCAACTTAACTTAAGCCCAACTTGACTTAACCCCAACATGACTTAACCCCAACTTGACTTAACCCCAACTTAAGTAAACCCCAACTTAACTTAACCCCAACTTAACTTTACCCCGACTTAACTTAACCCCAACTTAAATTAACCCCAACTTAACTTAACTCCAACTTAACTCAACCCCACTTAACTTAACCCCAACTTAACTTAACCCCAACTTAACCCCAACTTAACTTAACCACAACTTAACTTACCCCCAACTTAACTTAACCCCAACTTAACTTAACTCCGACTTAACTTAACCCCAACTTAACTTAACCCCAACTTAACTTAACTCCAACTTAACTTAACCCCAACTTAACTTAACCCCAACTTAACTCAACCCCAACTTAACTCGACTCCAACTTAACTTAACCCCAACTTAAGTTAACCCCAACTTAACCCCAACTTAAGTAAACCCCAACTTAACCCCAACTTAAGTTAACCCCAACTTAAGTTAACCCCAACTTAACTTAACCCCAACTTAACTTAACCCCAACTTAACTTAACCCCAACTTACCTTAACCCCAACTTAACTTAACCCCAACTTAACTTAACCCCAACTTAACTTAACCACAACTTAACTTAACCCCAACTTAACTTAACCCCAACTTAACCTAATCCCACCTTAACTTAACCCCAACTTAACTTAACCCCAACTTAACTTAAACCAAACTTAACTTAACCCCAACTTAACTCAACCCCAACTTACCTCGATCCCAACTTAACTCAACCCCAACTTAACTTAACCCCAACTTAACTTAACCCCCACTTAACACAACCCCAACTTAACTCGACCCCAACTTAACTCAACCCCAACTTAACTTAACCCCAACTTAACTTAACCCCAACTTAAGTCAACCCCAACTTAACTCGACCCCAACTTAACTCAACCCCAACTTAACTCAACCCCAACTTAACTCAACCCCAACTTAACTCAACCCCAACTTAACTTAACCCCAACTTAAGTTAAGCCCAACTTAACCCCAACTTAAGTTAACCCAACTTAAGTTAATCCAAACTTAAGTTAACCCCAACTTGATTTAACCCCAACTTGACTTAACCCCAACTTAACTTAACCCCAACTTAACGTAACCCCAACTTAACTTAACCCCAATTTAATTTAACGCCAACTTAAGTTAACCCCAACTTAACTTAACCCCAACTTAACTTAACTCCAACTTAACTTAACCCCAACTTAATTTAACCCCAACTTAACTCAACCCCAACTTAACCCGACTCCAACTTAACTCAACCCCAACTTAAATCAACCCCAACTTAACTCAACCCCAACTTAACTTAACCCCAACTTAAGTTAACCCCAACTTAACCCCAACTTAAGTTAACCCCAACTTAACCCCAACTTAACTTAACCCCAACTTAACTTAACCCCAACTTAACTTAACCCCAACTTAACTTAACCCCAACTTACCTTAACACCAACTTAACTTAACCCCAACTTAACTTCACCCCAACTTAAATTAACCACAACTTAACTTAACCCCAACTTAACTTAACCCCAACTTAACCTAATCCCAACTTAACTTAACCCCAACTTAACTTAACCCCAACTTAACTTAAACCAAACTTAACTTAACCCCAACTTAACTTAACCCCAACTTACCTCAACCCCAACTTAACTCAACCCCAACTTAACTCGACCCCAACTTAACTCAACCCCAACTTAAATCAACCCCAACTTAACTCAACCCCAACTTAACTCAACCCCAACTTAACTCAACCCCAACTTAACTTAACCCCAACTTAACTTAACCCCAACTTAAGTTAACCCCAACTTAACCCCAACTTAAGTTAACCCAACTTAAGTTAATCCAAACTTAAGTTAACCCCAACTTGATTTAACCCCAACTTGACTTAACCCCAACTTAACTTAACCCCAACTTGACTTAACCCCAAGTTAACTTAACCCCAACTTAACTTAACGCCAACTTAACTTAACCCCAACTTAACTTAACCCCAACTTAATTTAACCCCAACTTAACTTAACCCCAACTTAACTTAAGCCCAACTTGACTTAACCCCAACTTGACTTAACCCCAACTTGACTTAACCCCAACTTAAGTAAACCCCAACTTAACTTAACCCCAACTTAACTTACCCCAACTTAACTTAACCCCAACTTAACTTAACCCCGACTTAACTTAACCCCAACTTAACTTAACCCCAACTTGACTTAACCCCAACTTGACTTAACCCCAAATTAACTAAACCCCAACTTAACTTAACCACAAATTAACTTACCCCCAACTTAACTTAACCCCAACTTAACTTTACCCCGACTTAACTTAACCCCAACTTAAATTAACCCCAACTTAACTTAACTCCAACTTAACTCAACCCCACTTAACTTAACCCCAACTTAACTTAACCCCAACTTAACCCCAACTTAACTTAACCACAACTTAACTTACCCCCAACTTAACTTAACCCCAACTTAACTTAACTCCGACTTAACTTAACCCCAACTTAACTTAACCCCAACTTAACTTAACTCCAACTTAACTTAACCCCAACTTAACTTAACCCCAACTTAACTCAACCCCAACTTAACTCGACTCCAACTTAACTTAACCCCAACTTAAGTTAACCCCAACTTAACCCCAACTTAAGTAAACCCCAACTTAACCCCAACTTAAGTTAACCCCAACTTAAGTTAACCCCAACTTAACTTAACCCCAACTTAACTTAACCCCAACTTAACTTAACCCCAACTTACCTTAACCCCAACTTAACTTAACCCCAACTTAACTTAACCCCAACTTAACTTAACCCCAACTTAACCTAATCCCACCTTAACTTAACCCCAACTTAACTTAACCCCAACTTAACTTAAACCAAACTTAACTTAACCCCAACTTAACTCAACCCCAACTTACCTCGATCCCAACTTAACTCAACCCCAACTTAACTTAACCCCAACTTAACTTAACCCCCACTTAACACAACCCCAACTTAACTCGACCCCAACTTAACTCAACCCAAACTGAAATCAACCCCAACTTAACTCAACCCCAACTTAAATTAACCCCAACTTAAGTTAACCCCAACTTAACCCCAACTTAAGTTAACCCCAACTTAACTTAACCCCAACTTAACTTAACCCCAACTTAACTTAACCCCAACTTACCTTAACCCCAACTTAACTTAACCCCAACTTAACTTAACCCCAAGTTAACTCAGCCCCAACTTAACTTAGCCTCAACTTAACTTAACCCCAACTTAACTTAACTCCAACTTAAGTTAACCCCAACTTAACTTAACCCCAACTTAACTTAACCCCAACTTAAATCAACCCCAACTTAACTCGACCCCAACTTAACTCAACCCCAACTTAACTCAACCCCAACTTAACTCAACCCCAACTTAACTCAACGCCAACTTAACTTAACCCCAACTTAAGTTAACCCCAACTTAATCCCAACTTAAGTTAACCCAACTTAAGTTAATCCAAACTTAAGTTAACCCCAACTTGATTTAACCCCAACTTGACTTAACCCCAACTTAACTTATCCCCAACTTAACGTAACCCCAACTTAACTTAACCCCAACTTAATTTAACGCCAACTTAACTTAACCCCAACTTAACTTAACGCCAACTTAACTTAACCCCAACTTAACTAAACCCCAACTTAACTTAACCCCAACTTAACTTAACCCCAACTTAACTTAACCACAACTTAACTTAACCCCAACTTAACTTAACCCCAACTTAATCTAATCCCAACTTAACTTAACCCCAACTTAACTTAACCCCAACTTAACTTAAACCAAACTTAACTTAACCCCAACTTAACTTAACCCCAACTTAACTTAACCCCAACTTAACTCAACCCCAACTTAACTCGACCCCAACTTAACTCAACCCCAACTTAAATCAACCCCAACTTAACTCAACCCCAACTTAACTCAACCCCAACTTAACTCAACCCCAACTTAACTTAACCCCAACTTAACTTAACCCCAACTTAAGTTAACCCCAACTTAACCCCAACTTAAGTTAACCCAACTTAAGTTAATCCAAACTTAAGTTAACCCCAACTTGATTTAACCCCAACTTGACTTAACCCCAACTTAACTTAACCCCAACTTAACTTAACCCCAAGTTAACTTAACCCCAACTTAACTTAACGCCATCTTAACTTACCCCAACTTAACTTAACCCCAACTTAATTTAACCCCAACTTAACTTAACCCCAACTGAACTTAACCCCAACTTGACTTAACCCCAACTTGACTTAACCCCAACTTGACTTAACCCCAACTTAAGTAAACCCCAACTTAACTTAACCCCAACTTAACTTACCCCAACTTAACTTAACCCCAACTTAACTTAACCCCGACTTAACTTAACCCCAACTTAACTTAACCCCAACTTGACTTAACCCCAACTTGACTTAACCCCAAATTAACTAAACCCCAACTTAACTTAACCCCAAATTAACTTACCCCCAACTTAACTTAACCCCAACTTAACTTTACCCCGACTTAACTTAACCCCAACTTAAATTAACCCCAACTTAACTTAACCCCAACTTAAGTTAACCCCAACTTAACCCCAACTTAAGTTAACCCCAACTTAAGTTAACCCCAACTTAACTTAACCCCAACTTAACTTAACCCCAACTTAAATTAACCCCAACTTACCTTAACCCCAACTTAACTTAACCCCAACTTAACTTAACCCCAATTTAACTCAGCCCCAACTTAACTTAGCCTCAACTTAACTTAACCCCAACTTAACTTAACTCCAACTTAAGTTAACCCCAACTTAACTTAACCCCAACTTAACTTAACCACAACTTAACTTAACCACAACTTAACTTAACCCCAACTTAACTTAACTCCTACTTAATCTAATCCCAACTTAACTTAACCCCAACTTAACTTAACCCCAACTTAACTTAACCCCAACTTAACTCAACCCCAACTTAACTCAACCCCAACTTAACTCAACCCCAACTTAACTTAACCCCAACTTAAGTTAACCCCAACTTAATCCCAACTTAAGTTAACCCAACTTAAGTTAATCCAAACTTAAGTTAACCCCAACTTGATTTAACCCCAACTTGACTTAACCCCAACTTAACTTAACCCCAACTTAACGTAACCCCAACTTAACTTAACCCCAACTTAATTTAACGCCAACTTAACTTAACCCCAACTTAACTTAAACCCAACTTAACTTAACTCCAACTTAACTCAATCCCAACTTAATTCAACCCCAACTTAACTCAACCCCAACTTAACTTAACCCCAACTTAACCCCAACTTAACTTAACCACAACTTAACTTACCCCCAACTTAACTTAACCCCAACTTAACTTTACTCCGACTTAACTTAACCCCAACTTAACTTAACCCCAACTTAACCTAATCCCAACTTAACTTAACCCCAACTTAACTTAACCCCAACTTAACTCAACCCCAACTTAACTCGACCCCAACTTAACTCAACCCCAACTTAACTGAACCCCAACTTAACTCAACCCCAACTTAACTCAACCCCAACTTAACTTAACCCCAACTTAAGTTAAGCCCAACTTAACCCCAACTTAAGTTAACCCAACTTAAGTTAATCCAAACTTAAGTTAACCCCAACTTGATTTAACCCCAACTTGACTTAACCCCAACTTAACTTAACCCCAATTTAATTTAACGCCAACTTAACTTAACCCCAACTTAACTTAACCCCAACTTAACTTAACTCCAACTTAACTTAACCCCAACTTAATTTAACCCCAACTTAACTCAACCCCAACTTAACTCGACTCCAACTTAACTCAACCCCAACTTAAATCAACCCCAACTTAACTCAACCCCAACTTAACTTAACCCCAACTTAAGTTAACCCCAACTTAACCCCAACTTAAGTTAACCCCAACTTAACCCCAACTTAAGTTAACCCCAACTTAAGTTAACCCCAACTTAACTTAACCCCAACTTAACTTAACCCCAACTTAACTTAACCCCAACTTACCTTAACACCAACTTAACTTAACCCCAACTTAACTTCACCCCAACTTAAATTAACCACAACTTAACTTAACCCCAACTTAACTTAACCCCAACTTAACCTAATCCCAACTTAACTTAACCCCAACTTAACTTAACCCCAACTTAACTTAAACCAAACTTAACTTAACCCCAACTTAACTTAACCCCAACTTACCTCAACCCCAACTTAACTCAACCCCAACTTAACTCGACCCCAACTTAACTCAACCCCAACTTAAATCAACCCCAACTTAACTCAACCCCAACTTAACTTAAGCCCAACTTGACTTAACCCCAACTTGACTTAACCCCAACTTGACTTAACCCCAACTTAAGTAAACCCCAACTTAACTTAACCCCAACTTAACTTACCCCAACTTAACTTAACCCCAACTTAACTTAACCCCGACTTAACTTAACCCCAACTTAACTTAACCCCAACTTGACTTAACCCCAACTTGACTTAACCCCAAATTAACTAAACCCCAACTTAACTTAACCACAAATTAACTTACCCCCAACTTAACTTAACCCCAACTTAACTTTACCCCGACTTAACTTAACCCCAACTTAAATTAACCCCAACTTAACTTAACTCCAACTTAACTCAACCCCACTTAACTTAACCCCAACTTAACTTAACCCCAACTTAACCCCAACTTAACTTAACCACAACTTAACTTACCCCCAACTTAACTTAACCCCAAGTTAACTTAACTCCGACTTAACTTAACCCCAACTTAACTTAACCCCAACTTAACTTAACTCCAACTTAACTTAACCCCAACTTAACTTAACCCCAACTTAACTCAACCCCAACTTAACTCGACTCCAACTTAACTTAACCCCAACTTAAGTTAACCCCAACTTAACCCCAACTTAAGTAAACCCCAACTTAACCCCAAATTAAGTTAACCCCAACTTAAGTTAACCCCAACTTAACTTAACCCCAACTTAACTTAACCCCAACTTAACTTAACCCCAACTTACCTTAACCCCAACTTAACTTAACCCCAACTTAACTTAACCCCAACTTAACTTAACTACAACTTAACTTAACCCCTACTTAACTTAACCCCAACTTAACCTAATCCCACCTTAACTTAACCCCAACTTAACTTAACCCCAACTTAACTTAAACCAAACTTAACTTAACCCCAACTTAACTCAACCCCAACTTACCTCGATCCCAACTTAACTCAACCCCAACTTAACTTAACCCCAACTTAACTTAACCCCCACTTAACACAACCCCAACTTAACTCGACCCCAACTTAACTCAACCCAAACTGAAATCAACCCCAACTTAACTCAACCCCAACTTAAATTAACCCCAACTTAAGTTAACCCCAACTTAACCCCAACTTAAGTTAACCCCAACTTAACTTAACCCCAACTTAACTTAACCCCAACTTAACTTAACCCCAACTTACCTTAACCCCAACTTAACTTAACCCCAACTTAACTTCACCCCAAGTTAACTCAGCCCCAACTTAACTTAGCCTCAACTTAACTTAACCCCAACTTAACTTAACTCCAACTTAAGTTAACCCCAACTTAACTTAACCCCAACTTAACTTAACCCCAACTTAAATTAACCCCAACTTAACTTAACTCCAACTTAACTCAACCCCAACTTAACTTAACCCCAACTTAAGTTAACCCCAACTTAACCCCAACTTAAGTTAACCCCAACTTAAGTTAACCCCAACTTAACTTAACCCCAACTTACCTTAACCCCAACTTAACTTAACCCCAACTTAACTTAACCCCAAGTTAACTCAGCCCCAACTTAACTTAGCCTCAACTTAACTTAACCCCAACTTAACTTAACTCCAACTTAAGTTAACCCCAACTTAACTTAACCCCAACTTAACTTAACCCCAACATAACTTAACCACAACTTAACTTAACCCCAACTTAACTTAACTCCTACTTAATCTAATCCCAACTTAACTTAACCCCAACTTAACTTAACCCCAACTTAACTTAACCCCAACTTAACTCAACCCCAACTTAACTCAACCCCAACTTAACTCAACCCCAACTTAACTTAACCCCAACTTAAGTTAACCCCAACTTAATCCCAACTTAAGTTAACCCAACTTAAGTTAATCCAAACTTAAGTTAACCCCAACTTGATTTAACCCCAACTTGACTTAACCCCAACTTAACTTAACCCCAACTTAACGTAACCCCAACTTAACTTAACCCCAACTTAATTTAACGCCAACTTAACTTAACCCCAACTTAACTTAACCCCAACTTAACTTAACTCCAACTTAACTCAATCCCAACTTAATTCAACCCCAACTTAACTCAACACCAACTTAACTTAACCCCAACTTAACCCCAACTTAACTTAACCACAACTTAACTTACCCCCAACTTAACTTAACCCCAACTTAACTTTACTCCGACTTAACTTAACCCCAACTTAACTTAACTCCTACTTAATCTAATCCCAACTTAACTTAACCCCAAATTAACTTAACCCCAACTTAACTTAACCCCAACTTAAGTCAACCCCAACTTAACTCGACCCCAACTTAACTCAACCCCAACTTAACTCAACCCCAACTTAACTCAACCCCAACTTAACTCAACCCCAACTTAACTTAACCCCAACTTAAGTTAAGCCCAACTTAACCCCAACTTAAGTTAACCCAACTTAAGTTAATACAAACTTAAGTTAACCCCAACTTGATTTAACCCCAACTTGACTTAACCCCAACTTAACTTAACCCCAACTTAACGTAACCCCAACTTAACTTAACCCCAATTTAATTTAACGCCAACTTAACTTAACCCCAACTTAACTTAACCCCAACTTAACTTAACTCCAACTTAACTTAACCCCAACTTAATTTAACCCCAACTTAACTCAACCCCAACTTAACTCGACTCCAACTTAACTCAACCCCAACTTAAATCAACCCCAACTTAACTCAACCCCAACTTAACTTAACCCCAACTTAAGTTAACCCCAACTTAACCCCAACTTAAGTTAACCCCTACTTAACCCCAACTTAAGTTAACCCCAACTTAAGTTAACCCCAACTTAACTTAACCCCAACTTAACTTAACCCCAACTTAACTTAACCCCAACTTACCTTAACACCAACTTAACTTAACCCCAACTTAACTTCACCCCAACTTAAATTAACCACAACTTAACTTAACCCCAACTTAACTTAACCCCAACTTAACCTAATCCCAACTTAACTTAACCCCAACTTAACTTAACCCCAACTTAACTTAAACCAAACTTAACTTAACCCCAACTTAACTTAACCCCAACTTACCTCAACCCCAACTTAACTCAACCCCAACTTAACTCGACCCCAACTTAACTCAACCCCAACTTAAATCAACCCCAACTTAACTCAACCCCAACTTAACTTAAGCCCAACTTGACTTAACCCCAACTTGACTTAACCCCAACTTGACTTAACCCCAACTTAAGTAAACCCCAACTTAACTTAACCCCAACTTAACTTACCCCAACTTAACTTAACCCCAACTTAACTTAACCCCGACTTAACTTAACCCCAACTTAACTTAACCCCAACTTGACTTAACCCCAACTTGACTTAACCCCAAATTAACTAAACCCCAACTTAACTTAACCACAAATTAACTTACCCCCAACTTAACTTAACCCCAACTTAACTTTACCCCGACTTAACTTAACCCCAACTTAAATTAACCCCAACTTAACTTAACTCCAACTTAACTCAACCCCACTTAACTTAACCCCAACTTAACTTAACCCCAACTTAACCCCAACTTAACTTAACCACAACTTAACTTACCCCCAACTTAACTTAACCCCAACTTAACTTAACTCCGACTTAACTTAACCCCAACTTAACTTAACCCCAACTTAACTTAACTCCAACTTAACTTAACCCCAACTTAACTTAACCCCAACTTAACTCAACCCCAACTTAACTCGACTCCAACTTAACTTAACCCCAACTTAAGTTAACCCCAACTTAACCCCAACTTAAGTAAACCCCAACTTAACCCCAACTTAAGTTAACCCCAACTTAAGTTAACCCCAACTTAACTTAACCCCAACTTAACTTAACCCCAACTTAACTTAACCCCAACTTACCTTAACCCCAACTTAACTTAACCCCAACTTAACTTAACCCCAACTTAACTTAACTACAACTTAACTTAACCCCAACTTAACTTAACCCCAACTTAACCTAATCCCACCTTAACTTAACCCCAACTTAACTTAACCCCAACTTAACTTAAACCAAACTTAACTTAACCCCAACTTAACTCAACCCCAACTTACCTCGATCCCAACTTAACTCAACCCCAACTTAACTTAACCCCAACTTAACTTAACCCCCACTTAACACAACCCCAACTTAACTCGACCCCAACTTAACTCAACCCAAACTGAAATCAACCCCAACTTAACTCAACCCCAACTTAAATTAACCCCAACTTAAGTTAACCCCAACTTAACCCCAACTTAAGTTAACCCCAACTTAACTTAACCCCAACTTAATTTAACCCCAACTTAACTTAACCCCAACTTACCTTAACCCCAACTTAACTTAACCCCAACTTAACTTCACCCCAAGTTAACTCAGCCCCAACTTAACTTAGCCTCAACTTAACTTAACCCCAACTTAACTTAACTCCAACTTAAGTTAACCCCAACTTAACTTAACCCCAACTTAACTTAACCCCAACTTAACTTAACCACAACTTAACTTAACCCCAACTTAACTTAACTCCTACTTAATCTAATCCCAACTTAACTTAACCCCAACTTAAGTTAACCCCAACTTAATCCCAACTTAAGTTAACCCAACTTAAGTTAATCCAAACTTAAGTTAACCCCAACTTGATTTAACCCCAACTTGACTTAACCCCAACTTAACTTATCCCCAACTTAACGTAACCCCAACTTAACTTAACCCCAACTTAATTTAGCGCCAACTTAACTTAACCCCAACTTAACTTAACGCCAACTTAACTTAACCCCAACTTAACTAAACCCCAACTTAACTTAACCCCAACTTAACTTACCCCCAACTTAACTTAACCCCAACTTAACTTAACCCCGACTTAACGTAACCCCAACTTAACTTAACCCCAACTGAACTTAACTCCAACTTAACTCAACCCCAACTTAATTCAACCCCAACTTAACTCAACCCCAACTTAACTTAACCCCAACTTAACTTAACCCCAACTCAACCCCAACTTAATTCAACCCCAACTTAACTCAACCACAACTTAACTTACCCCCAACTTAACTTAACCCCAACTTAACTTAACTCCGACTTAACTTAACCCCAACTTAACTTAACCCCAACTTAACTTAACTCCAACTTAACTTAACCCCAACTTAACTTAACCCCAACTTAACTCAACCCCAACTTAACTCGACTCCAACTTATCTCAACCCCAAATTAAATCAACCCCAACTTAACTCAACCCCAACTTAACTTAACCCCAACTTAAGTTAACCCCAAAATAACCCCAACTTAAGTTAACCCCAACTTAACCCCAACTTAAGTTAACCCCAACTTAAGTTAACCCCAACTTAACTTAACCCCAACTTAACTTAACCCCAACTTAACTTAACCCCAAATTAACTAAACCCCAACTTAACTTAACCCCAACTTAACTTAACCCCAACTTAACTTAACCACAACTTAACTTAACCCCAACTTAACTTAACCCCAACTTAACCTAATCCCAACTTAACTTAACCCCAACTTAACTTAACCCCAACTTAACTTAAACCAAACTTAACTTAACCCCAACTTAACTTAACCCCAACTTAACTTAACCCCAACTTAACTCAACCCCAACTTAACTCAACCCCAACTTAACTCAACCCCAACTTAACTTAACCCCAACTTAAGTTAAGCCCAACTTAACCCCAACTTAAGTTAACCCAACTTAAGTTAATCCAAACTTAAGTTAACCCCAACTTGATTTAACCCCAACTTGACTTAACCCCAACTTAACTTAACCCCAACTTAACGTAACCCCAACTTAACTTAACCCCAATTTAATTTAACGCCAACTTAACTTAACCCCAACTTAACTTAACCCCAACTTAACTTAACTCCAACTTAACTTAACCCCAACTTAATTTAACCCCAACTTAACTCAACCCCAACTTAACTCGACTCCAACTTAACTCAACCCCAACTTAAATCAACCCCAACTTAACTCAACCCCAACTTAACTTAACCCCAACTTAAGTTAACCCCAACTTAACCCCAACTTAAGTTAACCCCAACTTAACCCCAACTTAAGTTAACCCCAACTTAAGTTAACCCCAACTTAACTTAACCCCAACTTAACTTAACCCCAACTTAACTTAACCCCAACTTACCTTAACACCAACTTAACTTAACCCCAACTTAACTTAACCCCAACTTAAATTAACCACAACTTAACTTAACCCCAACTTAACTTAACCCCAACTTAACCTAATCCCAACTTAACTTAACCCCAACTTACCTCAACCCCAACTTAACTCAACCCCAACTTAACTCGACCCCAACTTAACTCAACCCCAACTTAAATCAACCCCAACTTAACTCAACCCCAACTTAACTCAACCCCAACTTAACTCAACCCCAACTTAACTTAACCCCAACTTAACTTAACCCCAACTTAAGTTAACCCCAACTTAACCCCAACTTAAATTAACCCAACTTAAGTTAATCCAAACTTAAGTTAACCCCAACTTGATTTAACCCCAACTTGACTTAACCCCAACTTAACTTAACCCCAACTTAACTTAACCCCAAGTTAACTTAACCCCAACTTAACTTAACGCAAACTTAACTTAACCCCAACTTAACTTAACCCCAACTTAATTTAACCCCAACTTAACTTAACCCCAACTTAACTTAACCCCAACTTGACTTAACCCCAACTTGACTTAACCCCAACTTGACTTAACCCCAACTTAAGTAAACCCCAACTTAACTTAACCCCAACTTAACTTACCCCAACTTAACTTAACCCCAACTTAACTTAACCGCGACTTAACTTAACCCCAACTTAACTTAACCCCAACTTGACTTAACCCCAACTTGACTTAACCCAAAATTAACTAAACCCCAACTTAACTTAACCCCAAATTAACTTACCCCCAACTTAACTTAACCCCAACTTAACTGAACTCCAACTTAACTTAACCCCAACTTAACTTAACCCCAACTTAACTTAACCCCAACTTAACTTAGCCACAACTTAACTTAACCCCAACTTAACTTAACCCCAACTTAACCTAATCCCAACTTAACTTAACCCCAACTTAACTTAACCCCAACTTAACTTAAACCAAACTTAACTTATCCCCAACTTAACCTAACCCCAACTTAACTCAACCCCAACTTAACTCGACCCCAACTTAACTCAACCCAAACTTAAATCAACCCCAACTTAACTCAACCCCAACTTAACTCAACCCCAACTTAACTCAACCCCAACTTAACTTAACCCCAACTTAACTTAACCCCAACTTAAGTTAACCCCAACTTAAACCCAACTTAAGTTAACCCAACTTAAGTTAATCCAAACTTAAGTTAACCCCAACTTGATTTAACCCCAACTTGACTTAACCCCATCTTAACTTAACCCCAACTTAACTTAACCCCAACTTAACTTAACGCCAACTTAACTTAACCCCAACTTAACTTAATCCCAACTTAAATTAACCCCAACTTAACTTAACCCCAACTTAACTTAACCCCAACTTGACTTAACCCCAACTTGACTTAACCCCAACTTGACTTAACCCCAACTTAAGTAAACCCCAACTTAACTTAACCCCAACTTAACTTACCCCAACTTAACTTAACCCCAACTTAACTTAACCCCAACTTAACTTAACCCCAACTTAACTTAACCCCAACTTAACTTAACCACAACTTAACTTAACCCCAACTTAACCCCAACTTAACCCCAACTTAAGTTAACCCAACTTAAGTTAATCCAAACTTAAGTTAACCCCAACTTGATTTAACCCCAACTTGACTTAACCCCAACTTAACTTAACCCCAACTTAATTCAACCCCAAATTAACTCAACCCCAACTTTACTTAACCCCAACTTAACTTAACCCCAACTTAACTTAACCCCAACTTAACTTAACCCCAACTTAACTTAACCCCAACTTAACTTAACCCCAACTTAAGTTACCCCCAACTTAACTTAACCCCAACTTAACTTAACCCCAACTTAACTTAACCCCAACTTAACCCCAACTTAACCCCAACTTAAGTTAACCCAACTTAAGTTAATCCAAACTTAAGTTAACCCCAACTTGATTTAACCCCAACTTGACTTAACCCCAACTTAACTTAACCCCAACTTAACTTAACCCCAACTTAACTTACCCCCAACTTAACTTAACCCCAACTTAACCTAACCCCGACTTAACGTAACCCCAACTTAACTTAACCCCAACTGAACTTAACTCCAACTTAACTCAACCCCAACTTAATTCAACCCCAACTTAACTCAACCCCAACTTAACTTAACCCCAACTTAACTTAACCCCAACTCAACCCCAACTTAATTCAACCCCAACTTAACTCAACCACAACTTAACTTACCCCCAACTTAACTTAACCCCAACTTAACTTAACTCCGACTTAACTTAACCCCAACTTAACTTAACCCCAACTTAACTTAACTCCAACTTAACTTAACCCCAACTTAACTTAACCCCAACTTAACTCAACCCCAACTTAACTCGACTCCAACTTATCTCAACCCCAAATTAAATCAACCCCAACTTAACTCAACCCCAACTTAACTTAACCCCAACTTAAGTTAACCCCAACTTAACCCCAACTTAAGTTAACCCCAACTTAACCCCAACTTAAGTTAACCCCAACTTAACTTAACCCCAACTTAACTTAACCCCAACTTAACTTAACCCCAACTTAACTTAACCCCAACTTACCTTAACCCCAACTTAACTTAACCCCAACTTAACTTAACCCCAACTTAAGTTAACCACAACTTAACTTAACCCCAACTTAACTTAACCCCAACTTAACCTAATCCCAACTTAACTTAACCCCAACTTAACTTAACCCCAACTTAACTTAAACCAAACTTAACTTAACCCCAACTTAACTTAACCCCAACTTAACTTAATCCCAACTTAACTCAACCCCAACTTAACTCGACCCCAACTTAACTCAACCCCAACTTAAATCAACCCCAACTTAACTCAACCCCAACTTAACTCAACCCCAACTTAACTCAACCCCAACTTAACTTAACCCCAACTTAACTTAACCCCAACTTAAGTTAACCCCAACTTAACCCCAACTTAAGTTAACCCAACTTAAGTTAATCCAAACTTAAGTTAACCCCAACTTTATTTAACCCCAACTTGACTTAACCCCAACTTAACTTAACCCCAACTTAACTTAACCCCAAGTTAACTTAACCCCAACTTAACTTAACGCCAACTTAACTTAACCCCAACTTAACTTAACCCCAACTTAATTTAACCCCAACTTAACTTAACCCCAACTGAACTTAACCCCAACTTGACTTAACCCCAACTTGACTTAACCCCAACTTGACTTAACCCCAACTTAAGTAAACCCCAACTTAACTTAACCCCAACTTAACTTACCCCAACTTAACTTAACCCCAACTTAACTTAACCCCGACTTAACTTAACCCCAACTTAACTTAACCCCAACTTGACTTAACCCCAACTTGACTTAACCCCAAATTAACTAAACCCCAACTTAACTTAACCCCAAATTAACTTACCCCCAACTTAACTTAACCCCAACTTAACTTTACCCCGACTTAACTTAACCCCAACTTAAATTAACCCCAACTTAACTTAACTCCAACTTAACTCAACCCCAACTTAACTTAACCCCAACTTAAGTTAACCCCAACTTAACCCCAACTTAAGTTAACCCCAACTTAAGTTAACCCCAACTTAACTTAACCCCAACTTACCTTAACCCCAACTTAACTTAACCCCAACTTAACTTAACCCCAAGTTAACTCAGCCCCAACTTAACTTAGCCTCAACTTAACTTAACCCCAACTTAACTTAACTCCAACTTAAGTTAACCCCAACTTAACTTAACCCCAACTTAACTTAACCCCAACATAACTTAACCACAACTTAACTTAACCCCAACTTAACTTAACTCCTACTTAATCTAATCCCAACTTAACTTAACCCCAACTTAACTTAACCCCAACTTAACTTAACCCCAACTTAACTCAACCCCAACTTAACTCAACCCCAACTTAACTCAACCCCAACTTAACTTAACCCCAACTTAAGTTAACCCCAACTTAATCCCAACTTAAGTTAACCCAACTTAAGTTAATCCAAACTTAAGTTAACCCCAACTTGATTTAACCCCAACTTGACTTAACCCCAACTTAACTTAACCCCAACTTAACGTAACCCCAACTTAACTTAACCCCAACTTAATTTAACGCCAACTTAACTTAACCCCAACTTAACTTAACCCCAACTTAACTTAACTCCAACTTAACTCAATCCCAACTTAATTCAACCCCAACTTAACTCAACCCCAACTTAACTTAACCCCAACTTAACCCCAACTTAACTTAACCACAACTTAACTTACCCCCAACTTAACTTAACCCCAACTTAACTTTACTCCGACTTAACTTAACCCCAACTTAACTTAACTCCTACTTAATCTAATCCCAACTTAACTTAACCCCAACTTAACTTAACCCCAACTTAACTTAACCCCAACTTAAGTCAACCCCAACTTAACTCGACCCCAACTTAACTCAACCCCAACTTAACTCAACCCCAACTTAACTCAACCCCAACTTAACTCAACCCCAACTTAACTTAACCCCAACTTAAGTTAAGCCCAACTTAACCCCAACTTAAGTTAACCCAACTTAAGTTAATCCAAACTTAAGTTAACCCCAACTTGATTTAACCCCAACTTGACTTAACCCCAACTTAACTTAACCCCAACTTAACGTAACCCCAACTTAACTTAACCCCAATTTAATTTAACGCCAACTTAACTTAACCCCAACTTAACTTAACCCCAACTTAACTTAACTCCAACTTAACTTAACCCCAACTTAATTTAACCCCAACTTAACTCAACCCCAACTTAACTCGACTCCAACTTAACTCAACCCCAACTTAAATCAACCCCAACTTAACTCAACCCCAACTTAACTTAACCCCAACTTAAGTTAACCCCAACTTAACCCCAACTTAAGTTAACCCCAACTTAACCCCAACTTAAGTTAACCCCAACTTAAGTTAACCCCAACTTAACTTAACCCCAACTTAACTTAACCCCAACTTAACTTAACCCCAACTTACCTTAACACCAACTTAACTTAACCCCAACTTAACTTCACCCCAACTTAAATTAACCACAACTTAACTTAACCCCAACTTAACTTAACCCCAACTTAACCTAATCCCAACTTAACTTAACCCCAACTTAACTTAACCCCAACTTAACTTAAACCAAACTTAACTTAACCCCAACTTAACTTAACCCCAACTTACCTCAACCCCAACTTAACTCAACCCCAACTTAACTCGACCCCAACTTAACTCAACCCCAACTTAAATCAACCCCAACTTAACTCAACCCCAACTTAACTTAAGCCCAACTTGACTTAACCCCAACTTGACTTAACCCCAACTTGACTTAACCCCAACTTAAGTAAACCCCAACTTAACTTAACCCCAACTTAACTTACCCCAACTTAACTTAACCCCAACTTAACTTAACCCCGACTTAACTTAACCCCAACTTAACTTAACCCCAACTTGACTTAACCCCAACTTGACTTAACCCCAAATTAACTAAACCCCAACTTAACTTAACCACAAATTAACTTACCCCCAACTTAACTTAACCCCAACTTAACTTTACCCCGACTTAACTTAACCCCAACTTAAATTAACCCCAACTTAACTTAACTCCAACTTAACTCAACCCCACTTAACTTAACCCCAACTTAACTTAACCCCAACTTAACCCCAACTTAACTTAACCACAACTTAACTTACCCCCAACTTAACTTAACCCCAAGTTAACTTAACTCCGACTTAACTTAACCCCAACTTAACTTAACCCCAACTTAACTTAACTCCAACTTAACTTAACCCCAACTTAACTTAACCCCAACTTAACTCAACCCCAACTTAACTCGACTCCAACTTAACTTAACCCCAACTTAAGTTAACCCCAACTTAACCCCAACTTAAGTAAACCCCAACTTAACCCCAACTTAAGTTAACCCCAACTTAAGTTAACCCCAACTTAACTTAACCCCAACTTAACTTAACCCCAACTTGACTTAACCCCAACTTACCTTAACCCCAACTTAACTTAACCCCAACTTAACTTAACCCCAACTTAACTTAACTACAACTTAACTTAACCCCAACTTAACTTAACCCCAACTTAACCTAATCCCACCTTAACTTAACCCCAACTTAACTTAACCCCAACTTAACTTAAACCAAACTTAAATTAACCCCAACTTAACTCAACCCCAACTTACCTCGATATCAACTTAACTCAACCCCAACTTAACTTAACCCCAACTTAACTTAACCCCCACTTAACACAACCCCAACTTAACTCGACCCCAACTTAACTCAACCCAAACTGAAATCAACCCCAACTTAACTCAACCCCAACTTAAATTAACCCCAACTTAAGTTAACCCCAACTTAACCCCAACTTAAGTTAACCCCAACTTAACTTAACCCCAACTTAACTTAACCCCAACTTAACTTAACCCCAACTTACCTTAACCCCAACTTAACTTAACCCCAACTTAACTTCACCCCAAGTTAACTCAGCCCCAACTTAACTTAGCCTCAACTTAACTTAACCCCAACTTAACTTAACTCCAACTTAAGTTAACCCCAACTTAACTTAACCCCAACTTAACTTAACCCCAACTTAAATTAACCCCAACTTAACTTAACTCCAACTTAACTCAACCCCAACTTAACTTAACCCCAACTTAAGTTAACCCCAACTTAACCCCAACTTAAGTTAACCCCAACTTAAGTTAACCCCAACTTAACTTAACCCCAACTTACCTTAACCCCAACTTAACTTAACCCCAACTTAACTTAACCCCAAGTTAACTCAGCCCCAACTTAACTTAGCCTCAACTTAACTTAACCCCAACTTAACTTAACTCCAACTTAAGTTAACCCCAACTTAACTTAACCCCAACTTAACTTAACCCCAACATAACTTAACCACAACTTAACTTAACCCCAACTTAACTTAACTCCTACTTAATCTAATCCCAACTTAACTTAACCCCAACTTAACTTAACCCCAACTTAACTTAACCCCAACTTAACTCAACCCCAACTTAACTCAACCCCAACTTAACTCAACCCCAACTTAACTTAACCCCAACTTAAGTTAACCCCAACTTAATCCCAACTTAAGTTAACCCAACTTAAGTTAATCCAAACTTAAGTTAACCCCAACTTGATTTAACCCCAACTTGACTTAACCCCAACTTAACTTAACCCCAACTTAACGTAACCCTAACTTAACTTAACCCCAACTTAATTTAACGCCAACTTAACTTAACCCCAACTTAACTTAACCCCAACTTAACTTAACTCCAACTTAACTCAATCCCAACTTAATTCAACCCCAACTTAACTCAACCCCAACTTAACTTAACCCCAACTTAACCCCAACTTAACTTAACCACAACTTAACTTACCCCCAACTTAACTTAACCCCAACTTAACTTTACTCCGACTTAACTTAACCCCAACTTAACTTAACTCCTACTTAATCTAATCCCAACTTAACTTAACCCCAACTTAACTTAACCCCAACTTAACTTAACCCCAACTTAAGTCAACCCCAACTTAACTCGACCCCAACTTAACTCAACCCCAACTTAACTCAACCCCAACTTAACTCAACCCCAACTTAACTCAACCCCAACTTAACTTAACCCCAACTTAAGTTAAGCCCAACTTAACCCCAACTTAAGTTAACCCCAACTTAACTTAACCCCAACTTAATTTAACCCCAACTTAACTTAACCCCAACTTACCTTAACCCCAACTTAACTTAACCCCAACTTAACTTCACCCCAAGTTAACTCAGCCCCAACTTAACTTAGCCTCAACTTAACTTAACCCCAACTTAACTTAACTCCAACTTAAGTTAACCCCAACTTAACTTAACCCCAACTTAACTTAACCCCAACTTAACTTAACCACAACTTAACTTAACCCCAACTTAACTTAACTCCTACTTAATCTAATCCCAACTTAACTTAACCCCAACTTAAGTTAACCCCAACTTAATCCCAACTTAAGTTAACCCAACTTAAGTTAATCCAAACTTAAGTTAACCCCAACTTGATTTAACCCCAACTTGACTTAACCCCAACTTAACTTATCCCCAACTTAACGTAACCCCAACTTAACTTAACCCCAACTTAATTTAGCGCCAACTTAACTTAACCCCAACTTAACTTAACGCCAACTTAACTTAACCCCAACTTAACTAAACCCCAACTTAACTTAACCCCAACTTAACTTACCCCCAACTTAACTTAACCCCAACTTAACTTAACCCCGACTTAACGTAACCCCAACTTAACTTAACCCCAACTGAACTTAACTCCAACTTAACTCAACCCCAACTTAATTCAACCCCAACTTAACTCAACCCCAACTTAACTTAACCCCAACTTAACTTAACCCCAACTCAACCCCAACTTAATTCAACCCCAACTTAACTCAACCACAACTTAACTTACCCCCAACTTAACTTAACCCCAACTTAACTTAACTCCGACTTAACTTAACCCCAACTTAACTTAACCCCAACTTAACTTAACTCCAACTTAACTTAACCCCAACTTAACTTAACCCCAACTTAACTCAACCCCAACTTAACTCGACTCCAACTTATCTCAACCCCAAATTAAATCAACCCCAACTTAACTCAACCCCAACTTAACTTAACCCCAACTTAAGTTAACCCCAAAATAACCCCAACTTAAGTTAACCCCAACTTAACCCCAACTTAAGTTAACCCCAACTTAAGTTAACCCCAACTTAACTTAACCCCAACTTAACTTAACCCCAACTTAACTTAACCCCAAATTAACTAAACCCCAACTTAACTTAACCCCAACTTAACTTAACCCCAACTTAACTTAACCACAACTTAACTTAACCCCAACTTAACTTAACCCCAACTTAACCTAATCCCAACTTAACTTAACCCCAACTTAACTTAACCCCAACTTAACTTAAACCAAACTTAACTTAACCCCAACTTAACTTAACCCCAACTTAACTTAACCCCAACTTAACTCAACCCCAACTTAACTCAACCCCAACTTAACTCAACCCCAACTTAACTTAACCCCAACTTAAGTTAAGCCCAACTTAACCCCAACTTAAGTTAACCCAACTTAAGTTAATCCAAACTTAAGTTAACCCCAACTTGATTTAACCCCAACTTGACTTAACCCCAACTTAACTTAACCCCAACTTAACGTAACCCCAACTTAACTTAACCCCAATTTAATTTAACGCCAACTTAACTTAACCCCAACTTAACTTAACCCCAACTTAACTTAACTCCAACTTAACTTAACCCCAACTTAATTTAACCCCAACTTAACTCAACCCCAACTTAACTCGACTCCAACTTAACTCAACCCCAACTTAAATCAACCCCAACTTAACTCAACCCCAACTTAACTTAACCCCAACTTAAGTTAACCCCAACTTAACCCCAACTTAAGTTAACCCCAACTTAACCCCAACTTAAGTTAACCCCAACTTAAGTTAACCCCAACTTAACTTAACCCCAACTTAACTTAACCCCAACTTAACTTAACCCCAACTTACCTTAACACCAACTTAACTTAACCCCAACTTAACTTAACCCCAACTTAAATTAACCACAACTTAACTTAACCCCAACTTAACTTAACCCCAACTTAACCTAATCCCAACTTAACTTAACCCCAACTTACCTCAACCCCAACTTAACTCAACCCCAACTTAACTCGACCCCAACTTAACTCAACCCCAACTTAAATCAACCCCAACTTAACTCAACCCCAACTTAACTCAACCCCAACTTAACTCAACCCCAACTTAACTTAACCCCAACTTAACTTAACCCCAACTTAAGTTAACCCCAACTTAACCCCAACTTAAGTTAACCCAACTTAAGTTAATCCAAACTTAAGTTAACCCCAACTTGATTTAACCCCAACTTGACTTAACCCCAACTTAACTTAACCCCAACTTAACTTAACCCCAAGTTAACTTAACCCCAACTTAACTTAACGCAAACTTAACTTAACCCCAACTTAACTTAACCCCAACTTAATTTAACCCCAACTTAACTTAACCCCAACTTAACTTAACCCCAACTTGACTTAACCCCAACTTGACTTAACCCCAACTTGACTTAACCCCAACTTAAGTAAACCCCAACTTAACTTAACCCCAACTTAACTTACCCCAACTTAACTTAACCCCAACTTAACTTAACCGCGACTTAACTTAACCCCAACTTAACTTAACCCCAACTTGACTTAACCCCAACTTGACTTAACCCAAAATTAACTAAACCCCAACTTAACTTAACCCCAAATTAACTTACCCCCAACTTAACTTAACCCCAACTTAACTGAACTCCAACTTAACTTAACCCCAACTTAACTTAACCCCAACTTAACTTAACCCCAACTTAACTTAGCCACAACTTAACTTAACCCCAACTTAACTTAACCCCAACTTAACCTAATCCCAACTTAACTTAACCCCAACTTAACTTAACCCCAACTTAACTTAAACCAAACTTAACTTATCCCCAACTTAACCTAACCCCAACTTAACTCAACCCCAACTTAACTCGACCCCAACTTAACTCAACCCAAACTTAAATCAACCCCAACTTAACTCAACCCCAACTTAACTCAACCCCAACTTAACTCAACCCCAACTTAACTTAACCCCAACTTAACTTAACCCCAACTTAAGTTAACCCCAACTTAAACCCAACTTAAGTTAACCCAACTTAAGTTAATCCAAACTTAAGTTAACCCCAACTTGATTTAACCCCAACTTGACTTAACCCCATCTTAACTTAACCCCAACTTAACTTAACCCCAACTTAACTTAACGCCAACTTAACTTAACCCCAACTTAACTTAATCCCAACTTAAATTAACCCCAACTTAACTTAACCCCAACTTAACTTAACCCCAACTTGACTTAACCCCAACTTGACTTAACCCCAACTTGACTTAACCCCAACTTAAGTAAACCCCAACTTAACTTAACCCCAACTTAACTTACCCCAACTTAACTTAACCCCAACTTAACTTAACCCCAACTTAACTTAACCCCAACTTAACTTAACCCCAACTTAACTTAACCACAACTTAACTTAACCCCAACTTAACCCCAACTTAACCCCAACTTAAGTTAACCCAACTTAAGTTAATCCAAACTTAAGTTAACCCCAACTTGATTTAACCCCAACTTGACTTAACCCCAACTTAACTTAACCCCAACTTAATTCAACCCCAAATTAACTCAACCCCAACTTTACTTAACCCCAACTTAACTTAACCCCAACTTAACTTAACCCCAACTTAACTTAACCCCAACTTAACTTAACCCCAACTTAACTTAACCCCAACTTAAGTTACCCCCAACTTAACTTAACCCCAACTTAACTTAACCCCAACTTAACTTAACCCCAACTTAACCCCAACTTAACCCCAACTTAAGTTAACCCAACTTAAGTTAATCCAAACTTAAGTTAACCCCAACTTGATTTAACCCCAACTTGACTTAACCCCAACTTAACTTAACCCCAACTTAACTTAACCCCAACTTAACTTACCCCCAACTTAACTTAACCCCAACTTAACCTAACCCCGACTTAACGTAACCCCAACTTAACTTAACCCCAACTGAACTTAACTCCAACTTAACTCAACCCCAACTTAATTCAACCCCAACTTAACTCAACCCCAACTTAACTTAACCCCAACTTAACTTAACCCCAACTCAACCCCAACTTAATTCAACCCCAACTTAACTCAACCACAACTTAACTTACCCCCAACTTAACTTAACCCCAACTTAACTTAACTCCGACTTAACTTAACCCCAACTTAACTTAACCCCAACTTAACTTAACTCCAACTTAACTTAACCCCAACTTAACTTAACCCCAACTTAACTCAACCCCAACTTAACTCGACTCCAACTTATCTCAACCCCAAATTAAATCAACCCCAACTTAACTCAACCCCAACTTAACTTAACCCCAACTTAAGTTAACCCCAACTTAACCCCAACTTAAGTTAACCCCAACTTAACCCCAACTTAAGTTAACCCCAACTTAACTTAACCCCAACTTAACTTAACCCCAACTTAACTTAACCCCAACTTAACTTAACCCCAACTTACCTTAACCCCAACTTAACTTAACCCCAACTTAACTTAACCCCAACTTAAGTTAACCACAACTTAACTTAACCCCAACTTAACTTAACCCCAACTTAACCTAATCCCAACTTAACTTAACCCCAACTTAACTTAACCCCAACTTAACTTAAACCAAACTTAACTTAACCCCAACTTAACTTAACCCCAACTTAACTTAATCCCAACTTAACTCAACCCCAACTTAACTCGACCCCAACTTAACTCAACCCCAACTTAAATCAACCCCAACTTAACTCAACCCCAACTTAACTCAACCCCAACTTAACTCAACCCCAACTTAACTTAACCCCAACTTAACTTAACCCCAACTTAAGTTAACCCCAACTTAACCCCAACTTAAGTTAACCCAACTTAAGTTAATCCAAACTTAAGTTAACCCCAACTTTATTTAACCCCAACTTGACTTAACCCCAACTTAACTTAACCCCAAGTTAACTTAACCCCAACTTAACTTAACGCCAACTTAACTTAACCCCAACTTAACTTAACCCCAACTTAATTTAACCCCAACTTAACTTAACCCCAACTGAACTTAACCCCAACTTGACTTAACCCCAACTTGACTTAACCCCAACTTGACTTAACCCCAACTTAAGTAAACCCCAACTTAACTTAACCCCAACTTAACTTACCCCAACTTAACTTAACCCCAACTTAACTTAACCCCGACTTAACTTAACCCCAACTTAACTTAACCCCAACTTGACTTAACCCCAACTTGACTTAACCCCAAATTAACTAAACCCCAACTTAACTTAACCCCAAATTAACTTACCCCCAACTTAACTTAACCCCAACTTAACTTTACCCCGACTTAACTTAACCCCAACTTAAATTAACCCCAACTTAACTTAACTCCAACTTAACTCAACCCCAACTTAACTTAACCCCAACTTAAGTTAACCCCAACTTAACCCCAACTTAAGTTAACCCCAACTTAAGTTAACCCCAACTTAACTTAACCCCAACTTACCTTAACCCCAACTTAACTTAACCCCAACTTAACTTAACCCCAAGTTAACTCAGCCCCAACTTAACTTAGCCTCAACTTAACTTAACCCCAACTTAACTTAACTCCAACTTAAGTTAACCCCAACTTAACTTAACCCCAACTTAACTTAACCCCAACATAACTTAACCACAACTTAACTTAACCCCAACTTAACTTAACTCCTACTTAATCTAATCCCAACTTAACTTAACCCCAACTTAACTTAACCCCAACTTAACTTAACCCCAACTTAACTCAACCCCAACTTAACTCAACCCCAACTTAACTCAACCCCAACTTAACTTAACCCCAACTTAAGTTAACCCCAACTTAATCCCAACTTAAGTTAACCCAACTTAAGTTAATCCAAACTTAAGTTAACCCCAACTTGATTTAACCCCAACTTGACTTAACCCCAACTTAACTTAACCCCAACTTAACGTAACCCCAACTTAACTTAACCCCAACTTAATTTAACGCCAACTTAACTTAACCCCAACTTAACTTAACCCCAACTTAACTTAACTCCAACTTAACTCAATCCCAACTTAATTCAACCCCAACTTAACTCAACCCCAACTTAACTTAACCCCAACTTAACCCCAACTTAACTTAACCACAACTTAACTTACCCCCAACTTAACTTAACCCCAACTTAACTTTACTCCGACTTAACTTAACCCCAACTTAACTTAACTCCTACTTAATCTAATCCCAACTTAACTTAACCCCAACTTAACTTAACCCCAACTTAACTTAACCCCAACTTAAGTCAACCCCAACTTAACTCGACCCCAACTTAACTCAACCCCAACTTAACTCAACCCCAACTTAACTCAACCCCAACTTAACTCAACCCCAACTTAACTTAACCCCAACTTAAGTTAAGCCCAACTTAACCCCAACTTAAGTTAACCCAACTTAAGTTAATCCAAACTTAAGTTAACCCCAACTTGATTTAACCCCAACTTGACTTAACCCCAACTTAACTTAACCCCAACTTAACGTAACCCCAACTTAACTTAACCCCAATTTAATTTAACGCCAACTTAACTTAACCCCAACTTAACTTAACCCCAACTTAACTTAACTCCAACTTAACTTAACCCCAACTTAATTTAACCCCAACTTAACTCAACCCCAACTTAACTCGACTCCAACTTAACTCAACCCCAACTTAAATCAACCCCAACTTAACTCAACCCCAACTTAACTTAACCCCAACTTAAGTTAACCCCAACTTAACCCCAACTTAAGTTAACCCCAACTTAACCCCAACTTAAGTTAACCCCAACTTAAGTTAACCCCAACTTAACTTAACCCCAACTTAACTTAACCCCAACTTAACTTAACCCCAACTTACCTTAACACCAACTTAACTTAACCCCAACTTAACTTCACCCCAACTTAAATTAACCACAACTTAACTTAACCCCAACTTAACTTAACCCCAACTTAACCTAATCCCAACTTAACTTAACCCCAACTTAACTTAACCCCAACTTAACTTAAACCAAACTTAACTTAACCCCAACTTAACTTAACCCCAACTTACCTCAACCCCAACTTAACTCAACCCCAACTTAACTCGACCCCAACTTAACTCAACCCCAACTTAAATCAACCCCAACTTAACTCAACCCCAACTTAACTTAAGCCCAACTTGACTTAACCCCAACTTGACTTAACCCCAACTTGACTTAACCCCAACTTAAGTAAACCCCAACTTAACTTAACCCCAACTTAACTTACCCCAACTTAACTTAACCCCAACTTAACTTAACCCCGACTTAACTTAACCCCAACTTAACTTAACCCCAACTTGACTTAACCCCAACTTGACTTAACCCCAAATTAACTAAACCCCAACTTAACTTAACCACAAATTAACTTACCCCCAACTTAACTTAACCCCAACTTAACTTTACCCCGACTTAACTTAACCCCAACTTAAATTAACCCCAACTTAACTTAACTCCAACTTAACTCAACCCCACTTAACTTAACCCCAACTTAACTTAACCCCAACTTAACCCCAACTTAACTTAACCACAACTTAACTTACCCCCAACTTAACTTAACCCCAAGTTAACTTAACTCCGACTTAACTTAACCCCAACTTAACTTAACCCCAACTTAACTTAACTCCAACTTAACTTAACCCCAACTTAACTTAACCCCAACTTAACTCAACCCCAACTTAACTCGACTCCAACTTAACTTAACCCCAACTTAAGTTAACCCCAACTTAACCCCAACTTAAGTAAACCCCAACTTAACCCCAACTTAAGTTAACCCCAACTTAAGTTAACCCCAACTTAACTTAACCCCAACTTAACTTAACCCCAACTTGACTTAACCCCAACTTACCTTAACCCCAACTTAACTTAACCCCAACTTAACTTAACCCCAACTTAACTTAACTACAACTTAACTTAACCCCAACTTAACTTAACCCCAACTTAACCTAATCCCACCTTAACTTAACCCCAACTTAACTTAACCCCAACTTAACTTAAACCAAACTTAAATTAACCCCAACTTAACTCAACCCCAACTTACCTCGATATCAACTTAACTCAACCCCAACTTAACTTAACCCCAACTTAACTTAACCCCCACTTAACACAACCCCAACTTAACTCGACCCCAACTTAACTCAACCCAAACTGAAATCAACCCCAACTTAACTCAACCCCAACTTAAATTAACCCCAACTTAAGTTAACCCCAACTTAACCCCAACTTAAGTTAACCCCAACTTAACTTAACCCCAACTTAACTTAACCCCAACTTAACTTAACCCCAACTTACCTTAACCCCAACTTAACTTAACCCCAACTTAACTTCACCCCAAGTTAACTCAGCCCCAACTTAACTTAGCCTCAACTTAACTTAACCCCAACTTAACTTAACTCCAACTTAAGTTAACCCCAACTTAACTTAACCCCAACTTAACTTAACCCCAACTTAAATTAACCCCAACTTAACTTAACTCCAACTTAACTCAACCCCAACTTAACTTAACCCCAACTTAAGTTAACCCCAACTTAACCCCAACTTAAGTTAACCCCAACTTAAGTTAACCCCAACTTAACTTAACCCCAACTTACCTTAACCCCAACTTAACTTAACCCCAACTTAACTTAACCCCAAGTTAACTCAGCCCCAACTTAACTTAGCCTCAACTTAACTTAACCCCAACTTAACTTAACTCCAACTTAAGTTAACCCCAACTTAACTTAACCCCAACTTAACTTAACCCCAACATAACTTAACCACAACTTAACTTAACCCCAACTTAACTTAACTCCTACTTAATCTAATCCCAACTTAACTTAACCCCAACTTAACTTAACCCCAACTTAACTTAACCCCAACTTAACTCAACCCCAACTTAACTCAACCCCAACTTAACTCAACCCCAACTTAACTTAACCCCAACTTAAGTTAACCCCAACTTAATCCCAACTTAAGTTAACCCAACTTAAGTTAATCCAAACTTAAGTTAACCCCAACTTGATTTAACCCCAACTTGACTTAACCCCAACTTAACTTAACCCCAACTTAACGTAACCCTAACTTAACTTAACCCCAACTTAATTTAACGCCAACTTAACTTAACCCCAACTTAACTTAACCCCAACTTAACTTAACTCCAACTTAACTCAATCCCAACTTAATTCAACCCCAACTTAACTCAACCCCAACTTAACTTAACCCCAACTTAACCCCAACTTAACTTAACCACAACTTAACTTACCCCCAACTTAACTTAACCCCAACTTAACTTTACTCCGACTTAACTTAACCCCAACTTAACTTAACTCCTACTTAATCTAATCCCAACTTAACTTAACCCCAACTTAACTTAACCCCAACTTAACTTAACCCCAACTTAAGTCAACCCCAACTTAACTCGACCCCAACTTAACTCAACCCCAACTTAACTCAACCCCAACTTAACTCAACCCCAACTTAACTCAACCCCAACTTAACTTAACCCCAACTTAAGTTAAGCCCAACTTAACCCCAACTTAAGTTAACCCAACTTAAGTTAATACAAACTTAAGTTAACCCCAACTTGATTTAACCCCAACTTGACTTAACCCCAACTTAACTTAACCCCAACTTAACGTAACCCCAACTTAACTTAACCCCAATTTAATTTAACGCCAACTTAACTTAACCCCAACTTAACTTAACCCCAACTTAACTTAACTCCAACTTAACTTAACCCCAACTTAATTTAACCCCAACTTAACTCAACCCCAACTTAACTCGACTCCAACTTAACTCAACCCCAACTTAAATCAACCCCAACTTAACTCAACCCCAACTTAACTTAACCCCAACTTAAGTTAACCCCAACTTAACCCCAACTTAAGTTAACCCCAACTTAACCCCAACTTAAGTTAACCCCAACTTAAGTTAACCCCAACTTAACTTAACCCCAACTTAACTTAACCCCAACTTAACTTAACCCCAACTTACCTTAACACCAACTTAACTTAACCCCAACTTAACTTCACCCCAACTTAAATTAACCACAACTTAACTTAACCCCAACTTAACTTAACCCCAACTTAACCTAATCCCAACTTAACTTAACCCCAACTTAACTTAACCCCAACTTAACTTAAACCAAACTTAACTTAACCCCAACTTAACTTAACCCCAACTTACCTCAACCCCAACTTAACTCAACCCCAACTTAACTCGACCCCAACTTAACTCAACCCCAACTTAAATCAACCCCAACTTAACTCAACCCCAACTTAACTTAAGCCCAACTTGACTTAACCCCAACTTGACTTAACCCCAACTTGACTTAACCCCAACTTAAGTAAACCCCAACTTAACTTAACCCCAACTTAACTTACCCCAACTTAACTTAACCCCAACTTAACTTAACCCCGACTTAACTTAAGCCCAACTTAACTTAACCCCAACTTGACTTAACCCCAACTTGACTTAACCCCAAATTAACTAAACCCCAACTTAACTTAACCACAAATTAACTTACCCCCAACTTAACTTAACCCCAACTTAACTTTACCCCGACTTAACTTAACCCCAACTTAAATTAACCCCAACTTAACTTAACTCCAACTTAACTCAACCCCACTTAACTTAACCCCAACTTAACTTAACCCCAACTTAACCCCAACTTAACTTAACCACAACTTAACTTACCCCCAACTTAACTTAACCCCAACTTAACTTAACTCCGACTTAACTTAACCCCAACTTAACTTAACCCCAACTTAACTTAACTCCAACTTAACTTAACCCCAACTTAACTTAACCCCAACTTAACTCAACCCCAACTTAACTCGACTCCAACTTAACTTAACCCCAACTTAAGTTAACCCCAACTTAACCCCAACTTAAGTAAACCCCAACTTAACCCCAACTTAAGTTAACCCCAACTTAAGTTAACCCCAACTTAACTTAACCCCAACTTAACTTAACCCCAACTTAACTTAACCCCAACTTACCTTAACCCCAACTTAACTTAACCCCAACTTAACTTAACCCCAACTTAACTTAACTACAACTTAACTTAACCCCAACTTAACTTAACCCCAACTTAACCTAATCCCACCTTAACTTAACCCCAACTTAACTTAACCCCAACTTAACTTAAACCAAACTTAACTTAACCCCAACTTAACTCAACCCCAACTTACCTCGATCCCAACTTAACTCAACCCCAACTTAACTTAACCCCAACTTAACTTAACCCCCACTTAACACAACCCCAACTTAACTCGACCCCAACTTAACTCAACCCAAACTGAAATCAACCCCAACTTAACTCAACCCCAACTTAAATTAACCCCAACTTAAGTTAACCCCAACTTAACCCCAACTTAAGTTAACCCCAACTTAACTTAACCCCAACTTAACTTAACCCCAACTTAACTTAACCCCAACTTAACTTAACCCCAACTTAACTTAACCCCAACTTAACTTCACCCCAAGTTAACTCAGCCCCAACTTAACTTAGCCTCAACTTAACTTAACCCCAACTTAACTTAACTCCAACTTAAGTTAACCCCAACTTAACTTAACCCCAACTTAACTTAACCCCAACTTAACTTAACCACAACTTAACTTAACCCCAACTTAACTTAACTCCTACTTAATCTAATCCCAACTTAACTTAACCCCAACTTAACTTAACCCCAACTTAACTTAACCCCAACTTAAATCAACCCCAACTTAACTCGACCCCAACTTAACTCAACCCCAACTTAACTCAACCCCAACTTAACTCAACCCCAACTTAACTCAACGCCAACTTAACTTAACCCCAACTTAAGTTAACCCCAACTTAATCCCAACTTAAGTTAACCCAACTTAAGTTAATCCAAACTTAAGTTAACCCCAACTTGATTTAACCCCAACTTGACTTAACCCCAACTTAACTTATCCCCAACTTAACGTAACCCCAACTTAACTTAACCCCAACTTAATTTAACGCCAACTTAACTTAACCCCAACTTAACTTAACGCCAACTTAACTTAACCCCAACTTAACTAAACCCCAACTTAACTTAACCCCAACTTAACTTACCCCCAACTTAACTTAACCCCAACTTAACTTAACCCCGACTTAACGTAACCCCAACTTAACTTAACCCCAACTGAACTTAACTCCAACTTAACTCAACCCCAACTTAATTCAACCCCAACTTAACTCAACCCCAACTTAACTTAACCCCAACTTAACTTAACCCCAACTCAACCCCAACTTAATTCAACCCCAACTTAACTCAACCACAACTTAACTTACCCCCAACTTAACTTAACCCCAACTTAACTTAACTCCGACTTAACTTAACCCCAACTTAACTTAACCCCAACTTAACTTAACTCCAACTTAACTTAACCCCAACTTAACTTAACCCCAACTTAACTCAACCCCAACTTAACTCGACTCCAACTTATCTCAACCCCAAATTAAATCAACCCCAACTTAACTCAACCCCAACTTAACTTAACCCCAACTTAAGTTAACCCCAAAATAACCCCAACTTAAGTTAACCCCAACTTAACCCCAACTTAAGTTAACCCCAACTTAAGTTAACCCCAACTTAACTTAACCCCAACTTAACTTAACCCCAACTTAACTTAACCCCAAATTAACTAAACCCCAACTTAACTTAACCCCAACTTAACTTAACCCCAACTTAACTTAACCACAACTTAACTTAACCCCAACTTAACTTAACCCCAACTTAACCTAATCCCAACTTAACTTAACCCCAACTTAACTTAACCCCAACTTAACTTAAACCAAACTTAACTTAACCCCAACTTAACTTAACCCCAACTTAACTTAACCCCAACTTAACTCAACCCCAACTTAACTCAACCCCAACTTAACTCAACCCCAACTTAACTTAACCCCAACTTAAGTTAAGCCCAACTTAACCCCAACTTAAGTTAACCCAACTTAAGTTAATCCAAACTTAAGTTAACCCCAACTTGATTTAACCCCAACTTGACTTAACCCCAACTTAACTTAACCCCAACTTAACGTAACCCCAACTTAACTTAACCCCAATTTAATTTAACGCCAACTTAACTTAACTCCAACTTAACTTAACCCCAACTTAACTTAACTCCAACTTAACTTAACCCCAACTTAATTTAACCCCAACTTAACTCAACCCCAACTTAACTCGACTCCAACTTAACTCAACCCCAACTTAAATCAACCCCAACTTAACTCAACCCCAACTTAACTTAACCCCAACTTAAGTTAACCCCAACTTAACCCCAACTTAAGTTAACCCCAACTTAACCCCAACTTAAGTTAACCCCAACTTAACCCCAACTTAAGTTAACCCCAACTTAAGTTAACCCCAACTTAACTTAACCCCAACTTAACTTAACCCCAACTTAACTTAACCCCAACTTACCTTAACACCAACTTAACTTAACCCCAACTTAACTTAACCCCAACTTAAATTAACCACAACTTAACTTAACCCCAACTTAACTTAACCCCAACTTAACCTAATCCCAACTTAACTTAACCCCAACTTAACTTAACCCCAACTTACCTTAACCCCAACTTAACTTAACCCCAACTTAACTTAACCCCAACTTAACTTAACTACAACTTAACTTAACCCCAACTTAACTTAACCCCAACTTAACCTAATCCCACCTTAACTTAACCCCAACTTAACTTAACCCCAACTTAACTTAAACCAAACTTAACTTAACCCCAACTTAACTCAACCCCAACTTACCTCGATCCCAACTTAACTCAACCCCAACTTAACTTAACCCCAACTTAACTTAACCCCCACTTAACACAACCCCAACTTAACTCGACCCCAACTTAACTCAACCCAAACTGAAATCAACCCCAACTTAACTCAACCCCAACTTAAATTAACCCCAACTTAAGTTAACCCCAACTTAACCCCAACTTAACTCAACCCCAACTTAACTTAACCCCAACTTAAGTTAACCCCAACTTAACCCCAACTTAAGTTAACCCCAACTTAACCCCAACTTAAGTTAACCCCAACTTAAGTTAACCCCAACTTAACTTAACCCCAACTTAACTTAACCCCAACTTAACTTAACCCCAACTTACCTTAACACCAACTTAACTTAACCCCAACTTAACTTAACCCCAACTTAAATTAACCACAACTTAACTTAACCCCAACTTAACTTAACCCCAACTTAACCTAATCCCAACTTAACTTAACCCCAACTTAACTTAACCCCAACTTAACTTAACCCCAACTTACCTCAACCCCAACTTAACTCAACCCCAACTTAACTCGACCCCAACTTAACTCAACCCCAACTTAAATCAACCCCAACTTAACTCAACCCCAACTTAACTCAACCCCAACTTAACTCAACCCCAACTTAACTTAACCCCAACTTAACTTAACCCCAACTTAAGTTAACCCCAACTTAACCCCAACTTAAGTTAACCCAACTTAAGTTAATCCAAACTTAAGTTAACCCCAACTTGATTTAACCCCAACTTGACTTAACCCCAACTTAACTTAACCCCAACTTAACTTAACCCCAAGTTAACTTAACCCCAACTTAACTTAACGCCAACTTAACTTAACCCCAACTTAACTTAACCCCAACTTAATTTAACCCCAACTTAACTTAACCCCAACTTGACTTAACCCCAACTTGACTTAACCCCAACTTGACTTAACCCCAACTTAAGTAAACCCCAACTTAACTTAACCCCAACTTAACTTACCCCAACTTAACTTAACCCCAACTTAACTTAACCCCGACTTAACTTAACCCCAACTTAACTTAACCCCAACTTGACTTAACCCCAACTTGACTTAACCCAAAATTAACTAAACCCCAACTTAACTTAACCCCAAATTAACTTACCCCCAACTTAACTTAACCCCAACTTAACTGAACTCCAACTTAACTTAACCCCAACTTAACTTAACCCCAACTTAACTTAACCCCAACTTAACTTAGCCACAACTTAACTTAACCCCAACTTAACTTAACCCCAACTTAACCTAATCCCAACTTAACTTAACCCCAACTTAACTTAACCCCAACTTAACTTAAACCAAACTTAACTTATCCCCAACTTAACCTAACCCCAACTTAACTCAACCCCAACTTAACTCGACCCCAACTTAACTCAACCCAAACTTAAATCAACCCCAACTTAACTCAACCCCAACTTAACTCAACCCCAACTTAACTCAACCCCAACTTAACTTAACCCCAACTTAACTTAACCCCAACTTAAGTTAACCCCAACTTAAACCCAACTTAAGTTAACCCAACTTAAGTTAATCCAAACTTAAGTTAACCCCAACTTGATTTAACCCCAACTTGACTTAACCCCATCTTAACTTAACCCCAACTTAACTTAACCCCAACTTAACTTAACGCCAACTTAACTTAACCCCAACTTAACTTAATCCCAACTTAAATTAACCCCAACTTAACTTAACCCCAACTTAACTTAACCCCAACTTGACTTAACCCCAACTTGACTTAACCCCAACTTGACTTAACCCCAACTTAACTAAACCCCAACTTAACTTAACCCTAACTTAACTTACCACAACTTAACTTAACCCCAACTTAATTTAAACCCGACTTAACTTAACCCCAACTTAACTCAACCCCAACTTAACTCGACCCCAACTTAATTCAACCCCAACTTAAATCAACCCCAACTTAACTTAACCCCAACTTGACTTAACCCCAACTTGACTTAACCCCAACTTAAGTAAACCCCAACTTAACTTAACCCCAACTTAACTTACCCCAACTTAACTTAACCCCAACTTAACTTAACCCCAACTTAACTTAACCCCAACTTAACTTAACCCCAACTTAACTTAACCACAACTTAACTTAACCCCAACTTAACCCCAACTTAACCCCAACTTAAGTTAACCCAACTTAAGTTAATCCAAACTTAAGTTAACCCCAACTTGATTTAACCCCAACTTGACTTAACCCCAACTTAACTTAACCCCAACTTAATTCAACCCCAAATTAACTCAACCCCAACTTTACTTAACCCCAACTTAACTTAACCCCAACTTAACTTAACCCCAACTTAACTTAACCCCAACTTAACTTAACCCCAACTTAACTTAACCCCAACTTAAGTTACCCCCAACTTAACTTAACCCCAACTTAACTTAACCCCAACTTAACTTAACCCCAACTTAACCCCAACTTAACCCCAACTTAAGTTAACCCAACTTAAGTTAATCCAAACTTAAGTTAACCCCAACTTGATTTAACCCCAACTTGACTTAACCCCAACTTAACTTAACCCCAACTTAACTTAACCCCAACTTAACTTACCCCCAACTTAACTTAACCCCAACTTAACCTAACCCCGACTTAACGTAACCCCAACTTAACTTAACCCCAACTGAACTTAACTCCAACTTAACTCAACCCCAACTTAATTCAACCCCAACTTAACTCAACCCCAACTTAACTTAACCCCAACTTAACTTAACCCCAACTCAACCCCAACTTAATTCAACCCCAACTTAACTCAACCACAACTTAACTTACCCCCAACTTAACTTAACCCCAACTTAACTTAACTCCGACTTAACTTAACCCCAACTTAACTTAACCCCAACTTAACTTAACTCCAACTTAACTTAACCCCAACTTAACTTAACCCCAACTTAACTCAACCCCAACTTAACTCGACTCCAACTTATCTCAACCCCAAATTAAATCAACCCCAACTTAACTCAACCCCAACTTAACTTAACCCCAACTTAAGTTAACCCCAACTTAACCCCAACTTAAGTTAACCCCAACTTAACCCCAACTTAAGTTAACCCCAACTTAACTTAACCCCAACTTAACTTAACCCCAACTTAACTTAACCCCAACTTAACTTAACCCCAACTTACCTTAACCCCAACTTAACTTAACCCCAACTTAACTTAACCCCAACTTAAGTTAACCACAACTTAACTTAACCCCAACTTAACTTAACCCCAACTTAACCTAATCCCACCTTAACTTAACCCCAACTTAACTTAACCCCAACTTAACTTAAACCAAACTTAACTTAACCCCAACTTAACTCAACCCCAACTTACCTCGATCCCAACTTAACTCAACCCCAACTTAACTTAACCCCAACTTAACTTAACCCCCACTTAACACAACCCCAACTTAACTCGACCCCAACTTAACTCAACCCAAACTGAAATCAACCCCAACTTAACTCAACCCCAACTTAAATTAACCCCAACTTAAGTTAACCCCAACTTAACCCCAACTTAAGTTAACCCCAACTTAACTTAACCCCAACTTAATTTAACCCCAACTTAACTTAACCCCAACTTACCTTAACCCCAACTTAACTTAACCCCAACTTAACTTCACCCCAAGTTAACTCAGCCCCAACTTAACTTAGCCTCAACTTAACTTAACCCCAACTTAACTTAACTCCAACTTAAGTTAACCCCAACTTAACTTAACCCCAACTTAACTTAACCCCAACTTAACTTAACCACAACTTAACTTAACCCCAACTTAACTTAACTCCTACTTAATCTAATCCCAACTTAACTTAACCCCAACTTAAGTTAACCCCAACTTAATCCCAACTTAAGTTAACCCAACTTAAGTTAATCCAAACTTAAGTTAACCCCAACTTGATTTAACCCCAACTTGACTTAACCCCAACTTAACTTATCCCCAACTTAACGTAACCCCAACTTAACTTAACCCCAACTTAATTTAGCGCCAACTTAACTTAACCCCAACTTAACTTAACGCCAACTTAACTTAACCCCAACTTAACTAAACCCCAACTTAACTTAACCCCAACTTAACTTACCCCCAACTTAACTTAACCCCAACTTAACTTAACCCCGACTTAACGTAACCCCAACTTAACTTAACCCCAACTGAACTTAACTCCAACTTAACTCAACCCCAACTTAATTCAACCCCAACTTAACTCAACCCCAACTTAACTTAACCCCAACTTAACTTAACCCCAACTCAACCCCAACTTAATTCAACCCCAACTTAACTCAACCACAACTTAACTTACCCCCAACTTAACTTAACCCCAACTTAACTTAACTCCGACTTAACTTAACCCCAACTTAACTTAACCCCAACTTAACTTAACTCCAACTTAACTTAACCCCAACTTAACTTAACCCCAACTTAACTCAACCCCAACTTAACTCGACTCCAACTTATCTCAACCCCAAATTAAATCAACCCCAACTTAACTCAACCCCAACTTAACTTAACCCCAACTTAAGTTAACCCCAAAATAACCCCAACTTAAGTTAACCCCAACTTAACCCCAACTTAAGTTAACCCCAACTTAAGTTAACCCCAACTTAACTTAACCCCAACTTAACTTAACCCCAACTTAACTTAACCCCAAATTAACTAAACCCCAACTTAACTTAACCCCAACTTAACTTAACCCCAACTTAACTTAACCACAACTTAACTTAACCCCAACTTAACTTAACCCCAACTTAACCTAATCCCAACTTAACTTAACCCCAACTTAACTTAACCCCAACTTAACTTAAACCAAACTTAACTTAACCCCAACTTAACTTAACCCCAACTTAACTTAACCCCAACTTAACTCAACCCCAACTTAACTCAACCCCAACTTAACTCAACCCCAACTTAACTTAACCCCAACTTAAGTTAAGCCCAACTTAACCCCAACTTAAGTTAACCCAACTTAAGTTAATCCAAACTTAAGTTAACCCCAACTTGATTTAACCCCAACTTGACTTAACCCCAACTTAACTTAACCCCAACTTAACGTAACCCCAACTTAACTTAACCCCAATTTAATTTAACGCCAACTTAACTTAACCCCAACTTAACTTAACCCCAACTTAACTTAACTCCAACTTAACTTAACCCCAACTTAATTTAACCCCAACTTAACTCAACCCCAACTTAACTCGACTCCAACTTAACTCAACCCCAACTTAAATCAACCCCAACTTAACTCAACCCCAACTTAACTTAACCCCAACTTAAGTTAACCCCAACTTAACCCCAACTTAAGTTAACCCCAACTTAACCCCAACTTAAGTTAACCCCAACTTAAGTTAACCCCAACTTAACTTAACCCCAACTTAACTTAACCCCAACTTAACTTAACCCCAACTTACCTTAACACCAACTTAACTTAACCCCAACTTAACTTAACCCCAACTTAAATTAACCACAACTTAACTTAACCCCAACTTAACTTAACCCCAACTTAACCTAATCCCAACTTAACTTAACCCCAACTTACCTCAACCCCAACTTAACTCAACCCCAACTTAACTCGACCCCAACTTAACTCAACCCCAACTTAAATCAACCCCAACTTAACTCAACCCCAACTTAACTCAACCCCAACTTAACTCAACCCCAACTTAACTTAACCCCAACTTAACTTAACCCCAACTTAAGTTAACCCCAACTTAACCCCAACTTAAGTTAACCCAACTTAAGTTAATCCAAACTTAAGTTAACCCCAACTTGATTTAACCCCAACTTGACTTAACCCCAACTTAACTTAACCCCAACTTAACTTAACCCCAAGTTAACTTAACCCCAACTTAACTTAACGCAAACTTAACTTAACCCCAACTTAACTTAACCCCAACTTAATTTAACCCCAACTTAACTTAACCCCAACTTAACTTAACCCCAACTTGACTTAACCCCAACTTGACTTAACCCCAACTTGACTTAACCCCAACTTAAGTAAACCCCAACTTAACTTAACCCCAACTTAACTTACCCCAACTTAACTTAACCCCAACTTAACTTAACCCCGACTTAACTTAACCCCAACTTAACTTAACCCCAACTTGACTTAACCCCAACTTGACTTAACCCAAAATTAACTAAACCCCAACTTAACTTAACCCCAAATTAACTTACCCCCAACTTAACTTAACCCCAACTTAACTGAACTCCAACTTAACTTAACCCCAACTTAACTTAACCCCAACTTAACTTAACCCCAACTTAACTTAGCCACAACTTAACTTAACCCCAACTTAACTTAACCCCAACTTAACCTAATCCCAACTTAACTTAACCCCAACTTAACTTAACCCCAACTTAACTTAAACCAAACTTAACTTATCCCCAACTTAACCTAACCCCAACTTAACTCAACCCCAACTTAACTCGACCCCAACTTAACTCAACCCAAACTTAAATCAACCCCAACTTAACTCAACCCCAACTTAACTCAACCCCAACTTAACTCAACCCCAACTTAACTTAACCCCAACTTAACTTAACCCCAACTTAAGTTAACCCCAACTTAAACCCAACTTAAGTTAACCCAACTTAAGTTAATCCAAACTTAAGTTAACCCCAACTTGATTTAACCCCAACTTGACTTAACCCCATCTTAACTTAACCCCAACTTAACTTAACCCCAACTTAACTTAACGCCAACTTAACTTAACCCCAACTTAACTTAATCCCAACTTAAATTAACCCCAACTTAACTTAACCCCAACTTAACTTAACCCCAACTTGACTTAACCCCAACTTGACTTAACCCCAACTTGACTTAACCCCAACTTAACTAAACCCCAACTTAACTTAACCCTAACTTAACTTACCACAACTTAACTTAACCCCAACTTAATTTAAACCCGACTTAACTTAACCCCAACTTAACTCAACCCCAACTTAACTCGACCCCAACTTAATTCAACCCCAACTTAAATCAACCCCAACTTAACTTAACCCCAACTTGACTTAACCCCAACTTGACTTAACCCCAACTTAAGTAAACCCCAACTTAACTTAACCCCAACTTAACTTACCCCAACTTAACTTAACCCCAACTTAACTTAACCCCAACTTAACTTAACCCCAACTTAACTTAACCCCAACTTAACTTAACCACAACTTAACTTAACCCCAACTTAACCCCAACTTAACCCCAACTTAAGTTAACCCAACTTAAGTTAATCCAAACTTAAGTTAACCCCAACTTGATTTAACCCCAACTTGACTTAACCCCAACTTAACTTAACCCCAACTTAATTCAACCCCAAATTAACTCAACCCCAACTTTACTTAACCCCAACTTAACTTAACCCCAACTTAACTTAACCCCAACTTAACTTAACCCCAACTTAACTTAACCCCAACTTAACTTAACCCCAACTTAAGTTACCCCCAACTTAACTTAACCCCAACTTAACTTAACCCCAACTTAACTTAACCCCAACTTAACCCCAACTTAACCCCAACTTAAGTTAACCCAACTTAAGTTAATCCAAACTTAAGTTAACCCCAACTTGATTTAACCCCAACTTGACTTAACCCCAACTTAACTTAACCCCAACTTAACTTAACCCCAACTTAACTTACCCCCAACTTAACTTAACCCCAACTTAACCTAACCCCGACTTAACGTAACCCCAACTTAACTTAACCCCAACTGAACTTAACTCCAACTTAACTCAACCCCAACTTAATTCAACCCCAACTTAACTCAACCCCAACTTAACTTAACCCCAACTTAACTTAACCCCAACTCAACCCCAACTTAATTCAACCCCAACTTAACTCAACCACAACTTAACTTACCCCCAACTTAACTTAACCCCAACTTAACTTAACTCCGACTTAACTTAACCCCAACTTAACTTAACCCCAACTTAACTTAACTCCAACTTAACTTAACCCCAACTTAACTTAACCCCAACTTAACTCAACCCCAACTTAACTCGACTCCAACTTATCTCAACCCCAAATTAAATCAACCCCAACTTAACTCAACCCCAACTTAACTTAACCCCAACTTAAGTTAACCCCAACTTAACCCCAACTTAAGTTAACCCCAACTTAACCCCAACTTAAGTTAACCCCAACTTAACTTAACCCCAACTTAACTTAACCCCAACTTAACTTAACCCCAACTTAACTTAACCCCAACTTACCTTAACCCCAACTTAACTTAACCCCAACTTAACTTAACCCCAACTTAAGTTAACCACAACTTAACTTAACCCCAACTTAACTTAACCCCAACTTAACCTAATCCCAACTTAACTTAACCCCAACTTAACTTAACCCCAACTTAACTTAAACCAAACTTAACTTAACCCCAACTTAACTTAACCCCAACTTAACTTAATCCCAACTTAACTCAACCCCAACTTAACTCGACCCCAACTTAACTCAACCCCAACTTAAATCAACCCCAACTTAACTCAACCCCAACTTAACTCAACCCCAACTTAACTCAACCCCAACTTAACTTAACCCCAACTTAACTTAACCCCAACTTAAGTTAACCCCAACTTAACCCCAACTTAAGTTAACCCAACTTAAGTTAATCCAAACTTAAGTTAACCCCAACTTTATTTAACCCCAACTTGACTTAACCCCAACTTAACTTAACCCCAACTTAACTTAACCCCAAGTTAACTTAACCCCAACTTAACTTAACGCCAACTTAACTTAACCCCAACTTAACTTAACCCCAACTTAATTTAACCCCAACTTAACTTAACCCCAACTGAACTTAACCCCAACTTGACTTAACCCCAACTTGACTTAACCCCAACTTGACTTAACCCCAACTTAAGTAAACCCCAACTTAACTTAACCCCAACTTAACTTACCCCAACTTAACTTAACCCCAACTTAACTTAACCCCGACTTAACTTAACCCCAACTTAACTTAACCCCAACTTGACTTAACCCCAACTTGACTTAACCCCAAATTAACTAAACCCCAACTTAACTTAACCCCAAATTAACTTACCCCCAACTTAACTTAACCCCAACTTAACTTTACCCCGACTTAACTTAACCCCAACTTAAATTAACCCCAACTTAACTTAACTCCAACTTAACTCAACCCCAACTTAACTTAACCCCAACTTAAGTTAACCCCAACTTAACCCCAACTTAAGTTAACCCCAACTTAAGTTAACCCCAACTTAACTTAACCCCAACTTACCTTAACCCCAACTTAACTTAACCCCAACTTAACTTAACCCCAAGTTAACTCAGCCCCAACTTAACTTAGCCTCAACTTAACTTAACCCCAACTTAACTTAACTCCAACTTAAGTTAACCCCAACTTAACTTAACCCCAACTTAACTTAACCCCAACATAACTTAACCACAACTTAACTTAACCCCAACTTAACTTAACTCCTACTTAATCTAATCCCAACTTAACTTAACCCCAACTTAACTTAACCCCAACTTAACTTAACCCCAACTTAACTCAACCCCAACTTAACTCAACCCCAACTTAACTCAACCCCAACTTAACTTAACCCCAACTTAAGTTAACCCCAACTTAATCCCAACTTAAGTTAACCCAACTTAAGTTAATCCAAACTTAAGTTAACCCCAACTTGATTTAACCCCAACTTGACTTAACCCCAACTTAACTTAACCCCAACTTAACGTAACCCCAACTTAACTTAACCCCAACTTAATTTAACGCCAACTTAACTTAACCCCAACTTAACTTAACCCCAACTTAACTTAACTCCAACTTAACTCAATCCCAACTTAATTCAACCCCAACTTAACTCAACCCCAACTTAACTTAACCCCAACTTAACCCCAACTTAACTTAACCACAACTTAACTTACCCCCAACTTAACTTAACCCCAACTTAACTTTACTCCGACTTAACTTAACCCCAACTTAACTTAACTCCTACTTAATCTAATCCCAACTTAACTTAACCCCAACTTAACTTAACCCCAACTTAACTTAACCCCAACTTAAGTCAACCCCAACTTAACTCGACCCCAACTTAACTCAACCCCAACTTAACTCAACCCCAACTTAACTCAACCCCAACTTAACTCAACCCCAACTTAACTTAACCCCAACTTAAGTTAAGCCCAACTTAACCCCAACTTAAGTTAACCCAACTTAAGTTAATCCAAACTTAAGTTAACCCCAACTTGATTTAACCCCAACTTGACTTAACCCCAACTTAACTTAACCCCAACTTAACGTAACCCCAACTTAACTTAACCCCAATTTAATTTAACGCCAACTTAACTTAACCCCAACTTAACTTAACCCCAACTTAACTTAACTCCAACTTAACTTAACCCCAACTTAATTTAACCCCAACTTAACTCAACCCCAACTTAACTCGACTCCAACTTAACTCAACCCCAACTTAAATCAACCCCAACTTAACTCAACCCCAACTTAACTTAACCCCAACTTAAGTTAACCCCAACTTAACCCCAACTTAAGTTAACCCCAACTTAACCCCAACTTAAGTTAACCCCAACTTAAGTTAACCCCAACTTAACTTAACCCCAACTTAACTTAACCCCAACTTAACTTAACCCCAACTTACCTTAACACCAACTTAACTTAACCCCAACTTAACTTCACCCCAACTTAAATTAACCACAACTTAACTTAACCCCAACTTAACTTAACCCCAACTTAACCTAATCCCAACTTAACTTAACCCCAACTTAACTTAACCCCAACTTAACTTAAACCAAACTTAACTTAACCCCAACTTAACTTAACCCCAACTTACCTCAACCCCAACTTAACTCAACCCCAACTTAACTCGACCCCAACTTAACTCAACCCCAACTTAAATCAACCCCAACTTAACTCAACCCCAACTTAACTTAAGCCCAACTTGACTTAACCCCAACTTGACTTAACCCCAACTTGACTTAACCCCAACTTAAGTAAACCCCAACTTAACTTAACCCCAACTTAACTTACCCCAACTTAACTTAACCCCAACTTAACTTAACCCCGACTTAACTTAACCCCAACTTAACTTAACCCCAACTTGACTTAACCCCAACTTGACTTAACCCCAAATTAACTAAACCCCAACTTAACTTAACCACAAATTAACTTACCCCCAACTTAACTTAACCCCAACTTAACTTTACCCCGACTTAACTTAACCCCAACTTAAATTAACCCCAACTTAACTTAACTCCAACTTAACTCAACCCCACTTAACTTAACCCCAACTTAACTTAACCCCAACTTAACCCCAACTTAACTTAACCACAACTTAACTTACCCCCAACTTAACTTAACCCCAAGTTAACTTAACTCCGACTTAACTTAACCCCAACTTAACTTAACCCCAACTTAACTTAACTCCAACTTAACTTAACCCCAACTTAACTTAACCCCAACTTAACTCAACCCCAACTTAACTCGACTCCAACTTAACTTAACCCCAACTTAAGTTAACCCCAACTTAACCCCAACTTAAGTAAACCCCAACTTAACCCCAACTTAAGTTAACCCCAACTTAAGTTAACCCCAACTTAACTTAACCCCAACTTAACTTAACCCCAACTTGACTTAACCCCAACTTACCTTAACCCCAACTTAACTTAACCCCAACTTAACTTAACCCCAACTTAACTTAACTACAACTTAACTTAACCCCAACTTAACTTAACCCCAACTTAACCTAATCCCACCTTAACTTAACCCCAACTTAACTTAACCCCAACTTAACTTAAACCAAACTTAAATTAACCCCAACTTAACTCAACCCCAACTTACCTCGATATCAACTTAACTCAACCCCAACTTAACTTAACCCCAACTTAACTTAACCCCCACTTAACACAACCCCAACTTAACTCGACCCCAACTTAACTCAACCCAAACTGAAATCAACCCCAACTTAACTCAACCCCAACTTAAATTAACCCCAACTTAAGTTAACCCCAACTTAACCCCAACTTAAGTTAACCCCAACTTAACTTAACCCCAACTTAACTTAACCCCAACTTAACTTAACCCCAACTTACCTTAACCCCAACTTAACTTAACCCCAACTTAACTTCACCCCAAGTTAACTCAGCCCCAACTTAACTTAGCCTCAACTTAACTTAACCCCAACTTAACTTAACTCCAACTTAAGTTAACCCCAACTTAACTTAACCCCAACTTAACTTAACCCCAACTTAAATTAACCCCAACTTAACTTAACTCCAACTTAACTCAACCCCAACTTAACTTAACCCCAACTTAAGTTAACCCCAACTTAACCCCAACTTAAGTTAACCCCAACTTAAGTTAACCCCAACTTAACTTAACCCCAACTTACCTTAACCCCAACTTAACTTAACCCCAACTTAACTTAACCCCAAGTTAACTCAGCCCCAACTTAACTTAGCCTCAACTTAACTTAACCCCAACTTAACTTAACTCCAACTTAAGTTAACCCCAACTTAACTTAACCCCAACTTAACTTAACCCCAACATAACTTAACCACAACTTAACTTAACCCCAACTTAACTTAACTCCTACTTAATCTAATCCCAACTTAACTTAACCCCAACTTAACTTAACCCCAACTTAACTTAACCCCAACTTAACTCAACCCCAACTTAACTCAACCCCAACTTAACTCAACCCCAACTTAACTTAACCCCAACTTAAGTTAACCCCAACTTAATCCCAACTTAAGTTAACCCAACTTAAGTTAATCCAAACTTAAGTTAACCCCAACTTGATTTAACCCCAACTTGACTTAACCCCAACTTAACTTAACCCCAACTTAACGTAACCCTAACTTAACTTAACCCCAACTTAATTTAACGCCAACTTAACTTAACCCCAACTTAACTTAACCCCAACTTAACTTAACTCCAACTTAACTCAATCCCAACTTAATTCAACCCCAACTTAACTCAACCCCAACTTAACTTAACCCCAACTTAACCCCAACTTAACTTAACCACAACTTAACTTACCCCCAACTTAACTTAACCCCAACTTAACTTTACTCCGACTTAACTTAACCCCAACTTAACTTAACTCCTACTTAATCTAATCCCAACTTAACTTAACCCCAACTTAACTTAACCCCAACTTAACTTAACCCCAACTTAAGTCAACCCCAACTTAACTCGACCCCAACTTAACTCAACCCCAACTTAACTCAACCCCAACTTAACTCAACCCCAACTTAACTCAACCCCAACTTAACTTAACCCCAACTTAAGTTAAGCCCAACTTAACCCCAACTTAAGTTAACCCAACTTAAGTTAATACAAACTTAAGTTAACCCCAACTTGATTTAACCCCAACTTGACTTAACCCCAACTTAACTTAACCCCAACTTAACGTAACCCCAACTTAACTTAACCCCAATTTAATTTAACGCCAACTTAACTTAACCCCAACTTAACTTAACCCCAACTTAACTTAACTCCAACTTAACTTAACCCCAACTTAATTTAACCCCAACTTAACTCAACCCCAACTTAACTCGACTCCAACTTAACTCAACCCCAACTTAAATCAACCCCAACTTAACTCAACCCCAACTTAACTTAACCCCAACTTAAGTTAACCCCAACTTAACCCCAACTTAAGTTAACCCCAACTTAACCCCAACTTAAGTTAACCCCAACTTAAGTTAACCCCAACTTAACTTAACCCCAACTTAACTTAACCCCAACTTAACTTAACCCCAACTTACCTTAACACCAACTTAACTTAACCCCAACTTAACTTCACCCCAACTTAAATTAACCACAACTTAACTTAACCCCAACTTAACTTAACCCCAACTTAACCTAATCCCAACTTAACTTAACCCCAACTTAACTTAACCCCAACTTAACTTAAACCAAACTTAACTTAACCCCAACTTAACTTAACCCCAACTTACCTCAACCCCAACTTAACTCAACCCCAACTTAACTCGACCCCAACTTAACTCAACCCCAACTTAAATCAACCCCAACTTAACTCAACCCCAACTTAACTTAAGCCCAACTTGACTTAACCCCAACTTGACTTAACCCCAACTTGACTTAACCCCAACTTAAGTAAACCCCAACTTAACTTAACCCCAACTTAACTTACCCCAACTTAACTTAACCCCAACTTAACTTAACCCCGACTTAACTTAAGCCCAACTTAACTTAACCCCAACTTGACTTAACCCCAACTTGACTTAACCCCAAATTAACTAAACCCCAACTTAACTTAACCACAAATTAACTTACCCCCAACTTAACTTAACCCCAACTTAACTTTACCCCGACTTAACTTAACCCCAACTTAAATTAACCCCAACTTAACTTAACTCCAACTTAACTCAACCCCACTTAACTTAACCCCAACTTAACTTAACCCCAACTTAACCCCAACTTAACTTAACCACAACTTAACTTACCCCCAACTTAACTTAACCCCAACTTAACTTAACTCCGACTTAACTTAACCCCAACTTAACTTAACCCCAACTTAACTTAACTCCAACTTAACTTAACCCCAACTTAACTTAACCCCAACTTAACTCAACCCCAACTTAACTCGACTCCAACTTAACTTAACCCCAACTTAAGTTAACCCCAACTTAACCCCAACTTAAGTAAACCCCAACTTAACCCCAACTTAAGTTAACCCCAACTTAAGTTAACCCCAACTTAACTTAACCCCAACTTAACTTAACCCCAACTTAACTTAACCCCAACTTACCTTAACCCCAACTTAACTTAACCCCAACTTAACTTAACCCCAACTTAACTTAACTACAACTTAACTTAACCCCAACTTAACTTAACCCCAACTTAACCTAATCCCACCTTAACTTAACCCCAACTTAACTTAACCCCAACTTAACTTAAACCAAACTTAACTTAACCCCAACTTAACTCAACCCCAACTTACCTCGATCCCAACTTAACTCAACCCCAACTTAACTTAACCCCAACTTAACTTAACCCCCACTTAACACAACCCCAACTTAACTCGACCCCAACTTAACTCAACCCAAACTGAAATCAACCCCAACTTAACTCAACCCCAACTTAAATTAACCCCAACTTAAGTTAACCCCAACTTAACCCCAACTTAAGTTAACCCCAACTTAACTTAACCCCAACTTAACTTAACCCCAACTTAACTTAACCCCAACTTAACTTAACCCCAACTTAACTTAACCCCAACTTAACTTCACCCCAAGTTAACTCAGCCCCAACTTAACTTAGCCTCAACTTAACTTAACCCCAACTTAACTTAACTCCAACTTAAGTTAACCCCAACTTAACTTAACCCCAACTTAACTTAACCCCAACTTAACTTAACCACAACTTAACTTAACCCCAACTTAACTTAACTCCTACTTAATCTAATCCCAACTTAACTTAACCCCAACTTAACTTAACCCCAACTTAACTTAACCCCAACTTAAATCAACCCCAACTTAACTCGACCCCAACTTAACTCAACCCCAACTTAACTCAACCCCAACTTAACTCAACCCCAACTTAACTCAACGCCAACTTAACTTAACCCCAACTTAAGTTAACCCCAACTTAATCCCAACTTAAGTTAACCCAACTTAAGTTAATCCAAACTTAAGTTAACCCCAACTTGATTTAACCCCAACTTGACTTAACCCCAACTTAACTTATCCCCAACTTAACGTAACCCCAACTTAACTTAACCCCAACTTAATTTAACGCCAACTTAACTTAACCCCAACTTAACTTAACGCCAACTTAACTTAACCCCAACTTAACTAAACCCCAACTTAACTTAACCCCAACTTAACTTACCCCCAACTTAACTCAACCCCAACTTAATTCAACCCCAACTTAACTCAACCCCAACTTAACTTAACCCCAACTTAACTTAACCCCAACTCAACCCCAACTTAATTCAACCCCAACTTAACTCAACCACAACTTAACTTACCCCCAACTTAACTTAACCCCAACTTAACTTAACTCCGACTTAACTTAACCCCAACTTAACTTAACCCCAACTTAACTTAACTCCAACTTAACTTAACCCCAACTTAACTTAACCCCAACTTAACTCAACCCCAACTTAACTCGACTCCAACTTATCTCAACCCCAAATTAAATCAACCCCAACTTAACTCAACCCCAACTTAACTTAACCCCAACTTAAGTTAACCCCAAAATAACCCCAACTTAAGTTAACCCCAACTTAACCCCAACTTAAGTTAACCCCAACTTAAGTTAACCCCAACTTAACTTAACCCCAACTTAACTTAACCCCAACTTAACTTAACCCCAAATTAACTAAACCCCAACTTAACTTAACCCCAACTTAACTTAACCCCAACTTAACTTAACCACAACTTAACTTAACCCCAACTTAACTTAACCCCAACTTAACCTAATCCCAACTTAACTTAACCCCAACTTAACTTAACCCCAACTTAACTTAAACCAAACTTAACTTAACCCCAACTTAACTTAACCCCAACTTAACTTAACCCCAACTTAACTCAACCCCAACTTAACTCAACCCCAACTTAACTCAACCCCAACTTAACTTAACCCCAACTTAAGTTAAGCCCAACTTAACCCCAACTTAAGTTAACCCAACTTAAGTTAATCCAAACTTAAGTTAACCCCAACTTGATTTAACCCCAACTTGACTTAACCCCAACTTAACTTAACCCCAACTTAACGTAACCCCAACTTAACTTAACCCCAATTTAATTTAACGCCAACTTAACTTAACTCCAACTTAACTTAACCCCAACTTAACTTAACTCCAACTTAACTTAACCCCAACTTAATTTAACCCCAACTTAACTCAACCCCAACTTAACTCGACTCCAACTTAACTCAACCCCAACTTAAATCAACCCCAACTTAACTCAACCCCAACTTAACTTAACCCCAACTTAAGTTAACCCCAACTTAACCCCAACTTAAGTTAACCCCAACTTAACCCCAACTTAAGTTAACCCCAACTTAAGTTAACCCCAACTTAACTTAACCCCAACTTAACTTAACCCCAACTTAACTTAACCCCAACTTACCTTAACACCAACTTAACTTAACCCCAACTTAACTTAACCCCAACTTAAATTAACCACAACTTAACTTAACCCCAACTTAACTTAACCCCAACTTAACCTAATCCCAACTTAACTTAACCCCAACTTAACTTAACCCCAACTTACCTTAACCCCAACTTAACTTAACCCCAACTTAACTTAACCCCAACTTAACTTAACTACAACTTAACTTAACCCCAACTTAACTTAACCCCAACTTAACCTAATCCCACCTTAACTTAACCCCAACTTAACTTAACCCCAACTTAACTTAAACCAAACTTAACTTAACCCCAACTTAACTCAACCCCAACTTACCTCGATCCCAACTTAACTCAACCCCAACTTAACTTAACCCCAACTTAACTTAACCCCCACTTAACACAACCCCAACTTAACTCGACCCCAACTTAACTCAACCCAAACTGAAATCAACCCCAACTTAACTCAACCCCAACTTAAATTAACCCCAACTTAAGTTAACCCCAACTTAACCCCAACTTAACTCAACCCCAACTTAACTTAACCCCAACTTAAGTTAACCCCAACTTAACCCCAACTTAAGTTAACCCCAACTTAACCCCAACTTAAGTTAACCCCAACTTAAGTTAACCCCAACTTAACTTAACCCCAACTTAACTTAACCCCAACTTAACTTAACCCCAACTTACCTTAACACCAACTTAACTTAACCCCAACTTAACTTAACCCCAACTTAAATTAACCACAACTTAACTTAACCCCAACTTAACTTAACCCCAACTTAACCTAATCCCAACTTAACTTAACCCCAACTTAACTTAACCCCAACTTAACTTAACCCCAACTTACCTCAACCCCAACTTAACTCAACCCCAACTTAACTCGACCCCAACTTAACTCAACCCCAACTTAAATCAACCCCAACTTAACTCAACCCCAACTTAACTCAACCCCAACTTAACTCAACCCCAACTTAACTTAACCCCAACTTAACTTAACCCCAACTTAAGTTAACCCCAACTTAACCCCAACTTAAGTTAACCCAACTTAAGTTAATCCAAACTTAAGTTAACCCCAACTTGATTTAACCCCAACTTGACTTAACCCCAACTTAACTTAACCCCAACTTAACTTAACCCCAAGTTAACTTAACCCCAACTTAACTTAACGCCAACTTAACTTAACCCCAACTTAACTTAACCCCAACTTAATTTAACCCCAACTTAACTTAACCCCAACTTAACTTAACCCCAACTTGACTTAACCCCAACTTGACTTAACCCCAACTTGACTTAACCCCAACTTAAGTAAACCCCAACTTAACTTAACCCCAACTTAACTTACCCCAACTTAACTTAACCCCAACTTAACTTAACCCCGACTTAACTTAACCCCAACTTAACTTAACCCCAACTTGACTTAACCCCAACTTGACTTAACCCAAAATTAACTAAACCCCAACTTAACTTAACCCCAAATTAACTTACCCCCAACTTAACTTAACCCCAACTTAACTGAACTCCAACTTAACTTAACCCCAACTTAACTTAACCCCAACTTAACTTAACCCCAACTTAACTTAGCCACAACTTAACTTAACCCCAACTTAACTTAACCCCAACTTAACCTAATCCCAACTTAACTTAACCCCAACTTAACTTAACCCCAACTTAACTTAAACCAAACTTAACTTATCCCCAACTTAACCTAACCCCAACTTAACTCAACCCCAACTTAACTCGACCCCAACTTAACTCAACCCAAACTTAAATCAACCCCAACTTAACTCAACCCCAACTTAACTCAACCCCAACTTAACTCAACCCCAACTTAACTTAACCCCAACTTAACTTAACCCCAACTTAAGTTAACCCCAACTTAAACCCAACTTAAGTTAACCCAACTTAAGTTAATCCAAACTTAAGTTAACCCCAACTTGATTTAACCCCAACTTGACTTAACCCCATCTTAACTTAACCCCAACTTAACTTAACCCCAACTTAACTTAACGCCAACTTAACTTAACCCCAACTTAACTTAATCCCAACTTAAATTAACCCCAACTTAACTTAACCCCAACTTAACTTAACCCCAACTTGACTTAACCCCAACTTGACTTAACCCCAACTTGACTTAACCCCAACTTAACTAAACCCCAACTTAACTTAACCCTAACTTAACTTACCACAACTTAACTTAACCCCAACTTAATTTAAACCCGACTTAACTTAACCCCAACTTAACTCAACCCCAACTTAACTCGACCCCAACTTAATTCAACCCCAACTTAAATCAACCCCAACTTAACTTAACCCCAACTTGACTTAACCCCAACTTGACTTAACCCCAACTTAAGTAAACCCCAACTTAACTTAACCCCAACTTAACTTAACCCCAACTTAACTTAACCCCAACTTAACTTAACCCCAACTTAACTTAACCACAACTTAACTTAACCCCAACTTAACCCCAACTTAACCCCAACTTAAGTTAACCCAACTTAAGTTAATCCAAACTTAAGTTAACCCCAACTTGATTTAACCCCAACTTGACTTAACCCCAACTTAACTTAACCCCAACTTAATTCAACCCCAAATTAACTCAACCCCAACTTTACTTAACCCCAACTTAACTTAACCCCAACTTAACTTAACCCCAACTTAACTTAACCCCAACTTAACTTAACCCCAACTTAACTTAACCCCAACTTAAGTTACCCCCAACTTAACTTAACCCCAACTTAACTTAACCCCAACTTAACTTAACCCCAACTTAACCCCAACTTAACCCCAACTTAAGTTAACCCAACTTAAGTTAATCCAAACTTAAGTTAACCCCAACTTGATTTAACCCCAACTTGACTTAACCCCAACTTAACTTAACCCCAACTTAACTTAACCCCAACTTAACTTACCCCCAACTTAACTTAACCCCAACTTAACCTAACCCCGACTTAACGTAACCCCAACTTAACTTAACCCCAACTGAACTTAACTCCAACTTAACTCAACCCCAACTTAATTCAACCCCAACTTAACTCAACCCCAACTTAACTTAACCCCAACTTAACTTAACCCCAACTCAACCCCAACTTAATTCAACCCCAACTTAACTCAACCACAACTTAACTTACCCCCAACTTAACTTAACCCCAACTTAACTTAACTCCGACTTAACTTAACCCCAACTTAACTTAACCCCAACTTAACTTAACTCCAACTTAACTTAACCCCAACTTAACTTAACCCCAACTTAACTCAACCCCAACTTAACTCGACTCCAACTTATCTCAACCCCAAATTAAATCAACCCCAACTTAACTCAACCCCAACTTAACTTAACCCCAACTTAAGTTAACCCCAACTTAACCCCAACTTAAGTTAACCCCAACTTAACCCCAACTTAAGTTAACCCCAACTTAACTTAACCCCAACTTAACTTAACCCCAACTTAACTTAACCCCAACTTAACTTAACCCCAACTTACCTTAACCCCAACTTAACTTAACCCCAACTTAACTTAACCCCAACTTAAGTTAACCACAACTTAACTTAACCCCAACTTAACTTAACCCCAACTTAACCTAATCCCAACTTAACTTAACCCCAACTTAACTTAACCCCAACTTAACTTAAACCAAACTTAACTTAACCCCAACTTAACTTAACCCCAACTTAACTTAATCCCAACTTAACTCAACCCCAACTTAACTCGACCCCAACTTAACTCAACCCCAACTTAAATCAACCCCAACTTAACTCAACCCCAACTTAACTCAACCCCAACTTAACTCAACCCCAACTTAACTTAACCCCAACTTAACTTAACCCCAACTTAAGTTAACCCCAACTTAACCCCAACTTAAGTTAACCCAACTTAAGTTAATCCAAACTTAAGTTAACCCCAACTTTATTTAACCCCAACTTGACTTAACCCCAACTTAACTTAACCCCAACTTAACTTAACCCCAAGTTAACTTAACCCCAACTTAACTTAACGCCAACTTAACTTAACCCCAACTTAACTTAACCCCAACTTAATTTAACCCCAACTTAACTTAACCCCAACTGAACTTAACCCCAACTTGACTTAACCCCAACTTGACTTAACCCCAACTTGACTTAACCCCAACTTAAGTAAACCCCAACTTAACTTAACCCCAACTTAACTTACCCCAACTTAACTTAACCCCAACTTAACTTAACCCCGACTTAACTTAACCCCAACTTAACTTAACCCCAACTTGACTTAACCCCAACTTGACTTAACCCCAAATTAACTAAACCCCAACTTAACTTAACCCCAAATTAACTTACCCCCAACTTAACTTAACCCCAACTTAACTTTACCCCGACTTAACTTAACCCCAACTTAAATTAACCCCAACTTAACTTAACTCCAACTTAACTCAACCCCAACTTAACTTAACCCCAACTTAAGATAACCCCAACTTAACCCCAACTTAAGTTAACCCCAACTTAAGTTAACCCCAACTTAACTTAACCCCAACTTACCTTAACCCCAACTTAACTTAACCCCAACTTAACTTAACCCCAAGTTAACTCAGCCCCAACTTAACTTAGCCTCAACTTAACTTAACCCCAACTTAACTTAACTCCAACTTAAGTTAACCCCAACTTAACTTAACCCCAACTTAACTTAACCCCAACATAACTTAACCACAACTTAACTTAACCCCAACTTAACTTAACTCCTACTTAATCTAATCCCAACTTAACTTAACCCCAACTTAACTTAACCCCAACTTAACTTAACCCCAACTTAACTCAACCCCAACTTAACTCAACCCCAACTTAACTCAACCCCAACTTAACTTAACCCCAACTTAAGTTAACCCCAACTTAATCCCAACTTAAGTTAACCCAACTTAAGTTAATCCAAACTTAAGTTAACCCCAACTTGATTTAACCCCAACTTGACTTAACCCCAACTTAACTTAACCCCAACTTAACGTAACCCCAACTTAACTTAACCCCAACTTAATTTAACGCCAACTTAACTTAACCCCAACTTAACTTAACCCCAACTTAACTTAACTCCAACTTAACTCAATCCCAACTTAATTCAACCCCAACTTAACTCAACCCCAACTTAACTTAACCCCAACTTAACCCCAACTTAACTTAACCACAACTTAACTTACCCCCAACTTAACTTAACCCCAACTTAACTTTACTCCGACTTAACTTAACCCCAACTTAACTTAACTCCTACTTAATCTAATCCCAACTTAACTTAACCCCAACTTAACTTAACCCCAACTTAACTTAACCCCAACTTAAGTCAACCCCAACTTAACTCGACCCCAACTTAACTCAACCCCAACTTAACTCAACCCCAACTTAACTCAACCCCAACTTAACTCAACCCCAACTTAACTTAACCCCAACTTAAGTTAAGCCCAACTTAACCCCAACTTAAGTTAACCCAACTTAAGTTAATCCAAACTTAAGTTAACCCCAACTTGATTTAACCCCAACTTGACTTAACCCCAACTTAACTTAACCCCAACTTAACGTAACCCCAACTTAACTTAACCCCAATTTAATTTAACGCCAACTTAACTTAACCCCAACTTAACTTAACCCCAACTTAACTTAACTCCAACTTAACTTAACCCCAACTTAATTTAACCCCAACTTAACTCAACCCCAACTTAACTCGACTCCAACTTAACTCAACCCCAACTTAAATCAACCCCAACTTAACTCAACCCCAACTTAACTTAACCCCAACTTAAGTTAACCCCAACTTAACCCCAACTTAAGTTAACCCCAACTTAACCCCAACTTAAGTTAACCCCAACTTAAGTTAACCCCAACTTAACTTAACCCCAACTTAACTTAACCCCAACTTAACTTAACCCCAACTTACCTTAACACCAACTTAACTTAACCCCAACTTAACTTCACCCCAACTTAAATTAACCACAACTTAACTTAACCCCAACTTAACTTAACCCCAACTTAACCTAATCCCAACTTAACTTAACCCCAACTTAACTTAACCCCAACTTAACTTAAACCAAACTTAACTTAACCCCAACTTAACTTAACCCCAACTTACCTCAACCCCAACTTAACTCAACCCCAACTTAACTCGACCCCAACTTAACTCAACCCCAACTTAAATCAACCCCAACTTAACTCAACCCCAACTTAACTTAAGCCCAACTTGACTTAACCCCAACTTGACTTAACCCCAACTTGACTTAACCCCAACTTAAGTAAACCCCAACTTAACTTAACCCCAACTTAACTTACCCCAACTTAACTTAACCCCAACTTAACTTAACCCCGACTTAACTTAACCCCAACTTAACTTAACCCCAACTTGACTTAACCCCAACTTGACTTAACCCCAAATTAACTAAACCCCAACTTAACTTAACCACAAATTAACTTACCCCCAACTTAACTTAACCCCAACTTAACTTTACCCCGACTTAACTTAACCCCAACTTAAATTAACCCCAACTTAACTTAACTCCAACTTAACTCAACCCCACTTAACTTAACCCCAACTTAACTTAACCCCAACTTAACCCCAACTTAACTTAACCACAACTTAACTTACCCCCAACTTAACTTAACCCCAAGTTAACTTAACTCCGACTTAACTTAACCCCAACTTAACTTAACCCCAACTTAACTTAACTCCAACTTAACTTAACCCCAACTTAACTTAACCCCAACTTAACTCAACCCCAACTTAACTCGACTCCAACTTAACTTAACCCCAACTTAAGTTAACCCCAACTTAACCCCAACTTAAGTAAACCCCAACTTAACCCCAACTTAAGTTAACCCCAACTTAAGTTAACCCCAACTTAACTTAACCCCAACTTAACTTAACCCCAACTTGACTTAACCCCAACTTACCTTAACCCCAACTTAACTTAACCCCAACTTAACTTAACCCCAACTTAACTTAACTACAACTTAACTTAACCCCAACTTAACTTAACCCCAACTTAACCTAATCCCACCTTAACTTAACCCCAACTTAACTTAACCCCAACTTAACTTAAACCAAACTTAAATTAACCCCAACTTAACTCAACCCCAACTTACCTCGATATCAACTTAACTCAACCCCAACTTAACTTAACCCCAACTTAACTTAACCCCCACTTAACACAACCCCAACTTAACTCGACCCCAACTTAACTCAACCCAAACTGAAATCAACCCCAACTTAACTCAACCCCAACTTAAATTAACCCCAACTTAAGTTAACCCCAACTTAACCCCAACTTAAGTTAACCCCAACTTAACTTAACCCCAACTTAACTTAACCCCAACTTAACTTAACCCCAACTTACCTTAACCCCAACTTAACTTAACCCCAACTTAACTTCACCCCAAGTTAACTCAGCCCCAACTTAACTTAGCCTCAACTTAACTTAACCCCAACTTAACTTAACTCCAACTTAAGTTAACCCCAACTTAACTTAACCCCAACTTAACTTAACCCCAACTTAAATTAACCCCAACTTAACTTAACTCCAACTTAACTCAACCCCAACTTAACTTAACCCCAACTTAAGTTAACCCCAACTTAACCCCAACTTAAGTTAACCCCAACTTAAGTTAACCCCAACTTAACTTAACCCCAACTTACCTTAACCCCAACTTAACTTAACCCCAACTTAACTTAACCCCAAGTTAACTCAGCCCCAACTTAACTTAGCCTCAACTTAACTTAACCCCAACTTAACTTAACTCCAACTTAAGTTAACCCCAACTTAACTTAACCCCAACTTAACTTAACCCCAACATAACTTAACCACAACTTAACTTAACCCCAACTTAACTTAACTCCTACTTAATCTAATCCCAACTTAACTTAACCCCAACTTGACTTAACCCCAACTTAACTTAACCCCAACTTAACTCAACCCCAACTTAACTCAACCCCAACTTAACTCAACCCCAACTTAACTTAACCCCAACTTAAGTTAACCCCAACTTAATCCCAACTTAAGTTAACCCAACTTAAGTTAATCCAAACTTAAGTTAACCCCAACTTGATTTAACCCCAACTTGACTTAACCCCAACTTAACTTAACCCCAACTTAACGTAACCCTAACTTAACTTAACCCCAACTTAATTTAACGCCAACTTAACTTAACCCCAACTTAACTTAACCCCAACTTAACTTAACTCCAACTTAACTCAATCCCAACTTAATTCAACCCCAACTTAACTCAACCCCAACTTAACTTAACCCCAACTTAACCCCAACTTAACTTAACCACAACTTAACTTACCCCCAACTTAACTTAACCCCAACTTAACTTTACTCCGACTTAACTTAACCCCAACTTAACTTAACTCCTACTTAATCTAATCCCAACTTAACTTAACCCCAACTTAACTTAACCCCAACTTAACTTAACCCCAACTTAACTCAACCCCAACTTAACTCAACCCCAACTTAACTCAACCCCAACTTAACTTAACCCCAACTTAAGTTAAGCCCAACTTAACCCCAACTTAAGTTAACCCAACTTAAGTTAATACAAACTTAAGTTAACCCCAACTTGATTTAACCCCAACTTGACTTAACCCCAACTTAACTTAACCCCAACTTAACGTAACCCCAACTTAACTTAACCCCAATTTAATTTAACGCCAACTTAACTTAACCCCAACTTAACTTAACCCCAACTTAACTTAACTCCAACTTAACTTAACCCCAACTTAATTTAACCCCAACTTAACTCAACCCCAACTTAACTCGACTCCAACTTAACTCAACCCCAACTTAAATCAACCCCAACTTAACTCAACCCCAACTTAACTTAACCCCAACTTAAGTTAACCCCAACTTAACCCCAACTTAAGTTAACCCCAACTTAACCCCAACTTAAGTTAACCCCAACTTAAGTTAACCCCAACTTAACTTAACCCCAACTTAACTTAACCCCAACTTAACTTAACCCCAACTTACCTTAACACCAACTTAACTTAACCCCAACTTAACTTCACCCCAACTTAAATTAACCACAACTTAACTTAACCCCAACTTAACTTAACCCCAACTTAACCTAATCCCAACTTAACTTAACCCCAACTTAACTTAACCCCAACTTAACTTAAACCAAACTTAACTTAACCCCAACTTAACTTAACCCCAACTTACCTCAACCCCAACTTAACTCAACCCCAACTTAACTCGACCCCAACTTAACTCAACCCCAACTTAAATCAACCCCAACTTAACTCAACCCCAACTTAACTTAAGCCCAACTTGACTTAACCCCAACTTGACTTAACCCCAACTTGACTTAACCCCAACTTAAGTAAACCCCAACTTAACTTAACCCCAACTTAACTTACCCCAACTTAACTTAACCCCAACTTAACTTAACCCCGACTTAACTTAAGCCCAACTTAACTTAACCCCAACTTGACTTAACCCCAACTTGACTTAACCCCAAATTAACTAAACCCCAACTTAACTTAACCACAAATTAACTTACCCCCAACTTAACTTAACCCCAACTTAACTTTACCCCGACTTAACTTAACCCCAACTTAAATTAACCCCAACTTAACTTAACTCCAACTTAACTCAACCCCACTTAACTTAACCCCAACTTAACTTAACCCCAACTTAACCCCAACTTAACTTAACCACAACTTAACTTACCCCCAACTTAACTTAACCCCAACTTAACTTAACTCCGACTTAACTTAACCCCAACTTAACTTAACCCCAACTTAACTTAACTCCAACTTAACTTAACCCCAACTTAACTTAACCCCAACTTAACTCAACCCCAACTTAACTCGACTCCAACTTAACTTAACCCCAACTTAAGTTAACCCCAACTTAACCCCAACTTAAGTAAACCCCAACTTAACCCCAACTTAAGTTAACCCCAACTTAAGTTAACCCCAACTTAACTTAACCCCAACTTAACTTAACCCCAACTTAACTTAACCCCAACTTACCTTAACCCCAACTTAACTTAACCCCAACTTAACTTAACCCCAACTTAACTTAACTACAACTTAACTTAACCCCAACTTAACTTAACCCCAACTTAACCTAATCCCACCTTAACTTAACCCCAACTTAACTTAACCCCAACTTAACTTAAACCAAACTTAACTTAACCCCAACTTAACTCAACCCCAACTTACCTCGATCCCAACTTAACTCAACCCCAACTTAACTTAACCCCAACTTAACTTAACCCCCACTTAACACAACCCCAACTTAACTCGACCCCAACTTAACTCAACCCAAACTGAAATCAACCCCAACTTAACTCAACCCCAACTTAAATTAACCCCAACTTAAGTTAACCCCAACTTAACCCCAACTTAAGTTAACCCCAACTTAACTTAACCCCAACTTAACTTAACCCCAACTTAACTTAACCCCAACTTACCTTAACCCTAACTTAACTTAACCCCAACTTAACTTCACCCCAAGTTAACTCAGCCCCAACTTAACTTAGCCTCAACTTAACTTAACCCCAACTTAACTTAACTCCAACTTAAGTTAACCCCAACTTAACTTAACCCCAACTTAACTTAACCCCAACTTAACTTAACCACAACTTAACTTAACCCCAACTTAACTTAACTCCTACTTAATCTAATCCCAACTTAACTTAACCCCAACTTAACTTAACCCCAACTTAACTTAACCCCAACTTAAATCAACCCCAACTTAACTCGACCCCAACTTAACTCAACCCCAACTTAACTCAACCCCAACTTAACTCAACCCCAACTTAACTCAACGCCAACTTAACTTAACCCCAACTTAAGTTAACCCCAACTTAATCCCAACTTAAGTTAACCCAACTTAAGTTAATCCAAACTTAAGTTAACCCCAACTTGATTTAACCCCAACTTGACTTAACCCCAACTTAACTTATCCCCAACTTAACGTAACCCCAACTTAACTTAACCCCAACTTAATTTAACGCCAACTTAACTTAACCCCAACTTAACTTAACGCCAACTTAACTTAACCCCAACTTAACTAAACCCCAACTTAACTTAACCCCAACTTAACTTACCCCCAACTTAACTTAACCCCAACTTAACTTAACCCCGACTTAACGTAACCCCAACTTAACTTAACCCCAACTGAACTTAACTCCAACTTAACTCAACCCCAACTTAATTCAACCCCAACTTAACTCAACCCCAACTTAACTTAACCCCAACTTAACTTAACCCCAACTCAACCCCAACTTAATTCAACCCCAACTTAACTCAACCACAACTTAACTTACCCCCAACTTAACTTAACCCCAACTTAACTTAACTCCGACTTAACTTAACCCCAACTTAACTTAACCCCAACTTAACTTAACTCCAACTTAACTTAACCCCAACTTAACTTAACCCCAACTTAACTCAACCCCAACTTAACTCGACTCCAACTTATCTCAACCCCAAATTAAATCAACCCCAACTTAACTCAACCCCAACTTAACTTAACCCCAACTTAAGTTAACCCCAAAATAACCCCAACTTAAGTTAACCCCAACTTAACCCCAACTTAAGTTAACCCCAACTTAAGTTAACCCCAACTTAACTTAACCCCAACTTAACTTAACCCCAACTTAACTTAACCCCAAATTAACTAAACCCCAACTTAACTTAACCCCAACTTAACTTAACCCCAACTTAACTTAACCACAACTTAACTTAACCCCAACTTAACTTAACCCCAACTTAACCTAATCCCAACTTAACTTAACCCCAACTTAACTTAACCCCAACTTAACTTAAACCAAACTTAACTTAACCCCAACTTAACTTAACCCCAACTTAACTTAACCCCAACTTAACTCAACCCCAACTTAACTCAACCCCAACTTAACTCAACCCCAACTTAACTTAACCCCAACTTAAGTTAAGCCCAACTTAACCCCAACTTAAGTTAACCCAACTTAAGTTAATCCAAACTTAAGTTAACCCCAACTTGATTTAACCCCAACTTGACTTAACCCCAACTTAACTTAACCCCAACTTAACGTAACCCCAACTTAACTTAACCCCAATTTAATTTAACGCCAACTTAACTTAACCCCAACTTAACTTAACCCCAACTTAACTTAACTCCAACTTAACTTAACCCCAACTTAATTTAACCCCAACTTAACTCAACCCCAACTTAACTCGACTCCAACTTAACTCAACCCCAACTTAAATCAACCCCAACTTAACTCAACCCCAACTTAACTTAACCCCAACTTAAGTTAACCCCAACTTAACCCCAACTTAAGTTAACCCCAACTTAACCCCAACTTAAGTTAACCCCAACTTAAGTTAACCCCAACTTAACTTAACCCCAACTTAACTTAACCCCAACTTAACTTAACCCCAACTTACCTTAACACCAACTTAACTTAACCCCAACTTAACTTAACCCCAACTTAAATTAACCACAACTTAACTTAACCCCAACTTAACTTAACCCCAACTTAACCTAATCCCAACTTAACTTAACCCCAACTTAACTTAACCCCAACTTAACTTAACCCCAACTTACCTCAACCCCAACTTAACTCAACCCCAACTTAACTCGACCCCAACTTAACTCAACCCCAACTTAAATCAACCCCAACTTAACTCAACCCCAACTTAACTCAACCCCAACTTAACTCAACCCCAACTTAACTTAACCCCAACTTAACTTAACCCCAACTTAAGTTAACCCCAACTTAACCCCAACTTAAGTTAACCCAACTTAAGTTAATCCAAACTTAAGTTAACCCCAACTTGATTTAACCCCAACTTGACTTAACCCCAACTTAACTTAACCCCAACTTAACTTAACCCCAAGTTAACTTAACCCCAAATTAACTTAACGCCAACTTAACTTAACCCCAACTTAACTTAACCCCAACTTAATTTAACCCCAACTTAACTTAACCCCAACTTAACTTAACCCCAACTTGACTTAACCCCAACTTGACTTAACCCCAACTTGACTTAACCCCAACTTAAGTAAACCCCAACTTAACTTAACCCCAACTTAACTTACCCCAACTTAACTTAACCCCAACTTAACTTAACCCCGACTTAACTTAACCCCAACTTAACTTAACCCCAACTTGACTTAACCCCAACTTGACTTAACCCAAAATTAACTAAACCCCAACTTAACTTAACCCCAAATTAACTTACCCCCAACTTAACTTAACCCCAACTTAACTGAACTCCAACTTAACTTAACCCCAACTTAACTTAACCCCAACTTAACTTAACCCCAACTTAACTTAGCCACAACTTAACTTAACCCCAACTTAACTTAACCCCAACTTAACCTAATCCCAACTTAACTTAACCCCAACTTAACTTAACCCCAACTTAACTTAAACCAAACTTAACTTATCCCCAACTTAACCTAACCCCAACTTAACTCAACCCCAACTTAACTCGACCCCAACTTAACTCAACCCAAACTTAAATCAACCCCAACTTAACTCAACCCCAACTTAACTCAACCCCAACTTAACTCAACCCCAACTTAACTTAACCCCAACTTAACTTAACCCCAACTTAAGTTAACCCCAACTTAAACCCAACTTAAGTTAACCCAACTTAAGTTAATCCAAACTTAAGTTAACCCCAACTTGATTTAACCCCAACTTGACTTAACCCCATCTTAACTTAACCCCAACTTAACTTAACCCCAACTTAACTTAACGCCAACTTAACTTAACCCCAACTTAACTTAATCCCAACTTAAATTAACCCCAACTTAACTTAACCCCAACTTAACTTAACCCCAACTTGACTTAACCCCAACTTGACTTAACCCCAACTTGACTTAACCCCAACTTAACTAAACCCCAACTTAACTTAACCCTAACTTAACTTACCACAACTTAACTTAACCCCAACTTAATTTAAACCCGACTTAACTTAACCCCAACTTAACTCAACCCCAACTTAACTCGACCCCAACTTAATTCAACCCCAACTTAAATCAACCCCAACTTAACTTAACCCCACCTTGACTTAACCCCAACTTGACTTAACCCCAACTTAAGTAAACCCCAACTTAACTTAACCCCAACTTAACTTACCCCAACTTAACTTAACCCCAACTTAACTTAACCCCAACTTAACTTAACCCCAACTTAACTTAACCACAACTTAACTTAACCCCAACTTAACCCCAACTTAACCCCAACTTAAGTTAACCCAACTTAAGTTAATCCAAACTTAAGTTAACCCCAACTTGATTTAACCCCAACTTGACTTAACCCCAACTTAACTTAACCCCAACTTAATTCAACCCCAAATTAACTCAACCCCAACTTTACTTAACCCCAACTTAACTTAACCCCAACTTAACTTAACCCCAACTTAACTTAACCCCAACTTAACTTAACCCCAACTTAACTTAACCCCAACTTAAGTTACCCCCAACTTAACTTAACCCCAACTTAACTTAACCCCAACTTAACTTAACCCCAACTTAACCCCAACTTAACCCCAACTTAAGTTAACCCAACTTAAGTTAATCCAAACTTAAGTTAACCCCAACTTGATTTAACCCCAACTTGACTTAACCCCAACTTAACTTAACCCCAACTTAACTTAACCCCAACTTAACTTAACCCCAACTTAACTTAACGCCAACTTAACTTAACCCCAACTTAACTAAACCCCAACTTAACTTAACCCCAACTTAACTTACCCCCAACTTAACTTAACCCCAACTTAACCTAACCCCGACTTAACGTAACCCCAACTTAACTTAACCCCAACTGAACTTAACTCCAACTTAACTCAACCCCAACTTAATTCAACCCCAACTTAACTCAACTCCAACTTAACTTAACCCCAACTTAACTTAACCCCAACTCAACCCCAACTTAATTCAACCCCAACTTAACTCAACCACAACTTAACTTACCCCCAACTTAACTTAACCCCAACTTAACTTAACTCCGACTTAACTTAACCCCAACTTAACTTAACCCCAACTTAACTTAACTCCAACTTAACTTAACCCCAACTTAACTTAACCCCAACTTAACTCAACCCCAACTTAACTCGACTCCAACTTATCTCAACCCCAAATTAAATCAAACCCAACTTAACTCAACCCCAACTTAACTTAACCCCAACTTAAGTTAACCCCAACTTAACCCCAACTTAAGTTAACCCCAACTTAACCCCAACTTAAGTTAACCCCAACTTAACTTAACCCCAACTTAACTTAACCCCAACTTAACTTAACCCCAACTTAACTTAACCCCAACTTACCTTAACCCCAACTTAACTTAACCCCAACTTAACTTAACCCCAACTTAAGTTAACCACAACTTAACTTAACCCCAACTTAACTTAACCCCAACTTAACCTAATCCCAACTTAACTTAACCCCAACTTAACTTAACCCCAACTTAACTTAAACCAAACTTAACTTAACCCCAACTTAACTTAACCCCAACTTAACTTAATCCCAACTTAACTCAACCCCAACTTAACTCGACCCCAACTTAACTCAACCCCAACTTAAATCAACCCCAACTTAACTCAACCCCAACTTAACTCAACCCCAACTTAACTCAACCCCAACTTAACTTAACCCCAACTTAACTTAACCCCAACTTAAGTTAACCCCAACTTAACCCCAACTTAAGTTAACCCAACTTAAGTTAATCCAAACTTAAGTTAACCCCAACTTTATTTAACCCCAACTTGACTTAACCCCAACTTAACTTAACCCCAACTTAACTTAACCCCAAGTTAACTTAACCCCAACTTAACTTAACGCCAACTTAACTTAACCCCAACTTAACTTAACCCCAACTTAATTTAACCCCAACTTAACTTAACCCCAACTGAACTTAACCCCAACTTGACTTAACCCCAACTTGACTTAACCCCAACTTGACTTAACCCCAACTTAAGTAAACCCCAACTTAACTTAACCCCAACTTAACTTACCCCAACTTAACTTAACCCCAACTTAACTTAACCCCGACTTAACTTAACCCCAACTTAACTTAACCCCAACTTGACTTAACCCCAACTTGACTTAACCCCAAATTAACTAAACCCCAACTTAACTTAACCCCAAATTAACTTACCCCAACTTAACTTAACCCCAACTTAACTTTACCCCGACTTAACTTAACCCCAACTTAAATTAACCCCAACTTAACTTAACTCCAACTTAACTCAACCCCAACTTAACTTAACCCCAACTTAAGTTAACCCCAACTTAACCCCAACTTAAGTTAACCCCAACTTAAGTTAACCCCAACTTAACTTAACCCCAACTTACCTTAACCCCAACTTAACTTAACCCCAACTTAACTTAACCCCAAGTTAACTCAGCCCCAACTTAACTTAGCCTCAACTTAACTTAACCCCAACTTAACTTAACTCCAACTTAAGTTAACCCCAACTTAACTTAACCCCAACTTAACTTAACCCCAACATAACTTAACCACAACTTAACTTAACCCCAACTTAACTTAACTCCTACTTAATCTAATCCCAACTTAACTTAACCCCAACTTAACTTAACCCCAACTTAACTTAACCCCAACTTAACTCAACCCCAACTTAACTCAACCCCAACTTAACTCAACCCCAACTTAACTTAACCCCAACTTAAGTTAACCCCAACTTAATCCCAACTTAAGTTAACCCAACTTAAGTTAATCCAAACTTAAGTTAACCCCAACTTGATTTAACCCCAACTTGACTTAACCCCAACTTAACTTAACCCCAACTTAACGTAACCCCAACTTAACTTAACCCCAACTTAATTTAACGCCAACTTAACTTAACCCCAACTTAACTTAACCCCAACTTAACTTAACTCCAACTTAACTCAATCCCAACTTAATTCAACCCCAACTTAACTCAACCCCAACTTAACTTAACCCCAACTTAACCCCAACTTAACTTAACCACAACTTAACTTACCCCCAACTTAACTTAACCCCAACTTAACTTTACTCCGACTTAACTTAACCCCAACTTAACTTAACTCCTACTTAATCTAATCCCAACTTAACTTAACCCCAACTTAACTTAACCCCAACTTAACTTAACCCCAACTTAAGTCAACCCCAACTTAACTCGACCCCAACTTAACTCAACCCCAACTTAACTCAACCCCAACTTAACTCAACCCCAACTTAACTCAACCCCAACTTAACTTAACCCCAACTTAAGTTAAGCCCAACTTAACCCCAACTTAAGTTAACCCAACTTAAGTTAATCCAAACTTAAGTTAACCCCAACTTGATTTAACCCCAACTTGACTTAACCCCAACTTAACTTAACCCCAACTTAACGTAACCCCAACTTAACTTAACCCCAATTGAATTTAACGCCAACTTAACTTAACCCCAACTTAACTTAACCCCAACTTAACTTAACTCCAACTTAACTTAACCCCAACTTAATTTAACCCCAACTTAACTCAACCCCAACTTAAATCAACCCCAACTTAACTCAACCCCAACTTAACTTAACCCCAACTTAAGTTAACCCCAACTTAACCCCAACTTAAGTTAACCCCAACTTAACCCCAACTTAAGTTAACCCCAACTTAAGTTAACCCCAACTTAACTTAACCCCAACTTAACTTAACCCCAACTTAACTTAACCCCAACTTACCTTAACACCAACTTAACTTAACCCCAACTTAACTTCACCCCAACTTAAATTAACCACAACTTAACTTAACCCCAACTTAACTTAACCCCAACTTAACCTAATCCCAACTTAACTTAACCCCAACTTAACTTAACCCCAACTTAACTTAAACCAAACTTAACTTAACCCCAACTTAACTTAACCCCAACTTACCTCAACCCCAACTTAACTCAACCCCAACTTAACTCGACCCCAACTTAACTCAACCCCAACTTAAATCAACCCCAACTTAACTCAACCCCAACTTAACTTAAGCCCAACTTGACTTAACCCCAACTTGACTTAACCCCAACTTGACTTAACCCCAACTTAAGTAAACCCCAACTTAACTTAACCCCAACTTAACTTACCCCAACTTAACTTAACCCCAACTTAACTTAACCCCGACTTAACTTAACCCCAACTTAACTTAACCCCAACTTGACTTAACCCCAACTTGACTTAACCCCAAATTAACTAAACCCCAACTTAACTTAACCACAAATTAACTTACCCCCAACTTAACTTAACCCCAACTTAACTTTACCCCGACTTAACTTAACCCCAACTTAAATTAACCCCAACTTAACTTAACTCCAACTTAACTCAACCCCACTTAACTTAACCCCAACTTAACTTAACCCCAACTTAACCCCAACTTAACTTAACCACAACTTAACTTACCCCCAACTTAACTTAACCCCAAGTTAACTTAACTCCGACTTAACTTAACCCCAACTTAACTTAATCCCAACTTAACTTAACTCCAACTTAACTTAACCCCAACTTAACTTAACCCCAACTTAACTCAACCCCAACTTAACTCGACTCCAACTTAACTTAACCCCAACTTAAGTTAACCCCAACTTAACCCCAACTTAAGTAAACCCCAACTTAACCCCAACTTAAGTTAACCCCAACTTAAGTTAACCCCAACTTAACTTAACCCCAACTTAACTTAACCCCAACTTAACTTAACCCCAACTTACCTTAACCCCAACTTAACTTAACCCCAACTTAACTTAACCCCAACTTAACTTAACTACAACTTAACTTAACCCCAACTTAACTTAACCCCAACTTAACCTAATCCCACCTTAACTTAACCCCAACTTAACTTAACCCCAACTTAACTTAAACCAAACTTAACTTAACCCCAACTTAACTCAACCCCAACTTACCTCGATCCCAACTTAACTCAACCCCAACTTAACTTAACCCCAACTTAACTTAACCCCCACTTAACACAACCCCAACTTAACTCGACCCCAACTTAACTCAACCCAAACTGAAATCAACCCCAACTTAACTCAACCCCAACTTAAATTAACCCCAACTTAAGTTAACCCCAACTTAACCCCAACTTAAGTTAACCCCAACTTAACTTAACCCCAACTTAACTTAACCCCAACTTAACTTAACCCCAACTTACCTTAACCCCAACTTAACTTAACCCCAACTTAACTTCACCCCAAGTTAACTCAGCCCCAACTTAACTTAGCCTCAACTTAACTTAACCCCAACTTAACTTAACTCCAACTTAAGTTAACCCCAACTTAACTTAACCCCAACTTAACTTAACCCCAACTTAAATTAACCCCAACTTAACTTAACTCCAACTTAACTCAACCCCAACTTAACTTAACCCCAACTTAAGTTAACCCCAACTTAACCCCAACTTAACTTAACTCCAACTTAAGTTAACCCCAACTTAACTTAACCCCAACTTAACTTAACCCCAACATAACTTAACCACAACTTAACTTAACCCCAACTTAACTTAACTCCTACTTAATCTAATCCCAACTTAACTTAACCCCAACTTAACTTAACCCCAACTTAACTTAACCCCAACTTAAATCAACCCCAACTTAACTCAACCCCAACTTAACTCAACCCCAACTTAACTTAACCCCAACTTAAGTTAACCCCAACTTAATCCCAACTTAAGTTAACCCAACTTAAGTTAATCCAAACTTAAGTTAACCCCAACTTGATTTAACCCCAACTTGACTTAACCCCAACTTAACTTAACCCCAACTTAACGTAACCCCAACTTAACTTAACCCCAACTTAATTTAACGCCAACTTAACTTAACCCCAACTTAACTTAACCCCAACTTAACTTAACTCCAACTTAACTCAATCCCAACTTAATTCAACCCCAACTTAACTCAACCCCAACTTAACTTAACCCCAACTTAACCCCAACTTAACTTAACCACAACTTAACTTACCCCCAACTTAACTTAACCCCAACTTAACTTTACTCCGACTTAACTTAACCCCAACTTAACTTAACTCCTTCTTAATCTAATCCCAACTTAACTTAACCCCAACTTAACTTAACCCCAACTTAACTTAACCCCAACTTAAGTCAACCCCAACTTAACTCGACCCCAACTTAACTCAACCCCAACTTAACTCAACCCCAACTTAACTCAACCCCAACTTAACTCAACCCCAACTTAACTTAACCCCAACTTAAGTTAAGCCCAACTTAACCCCAACTTAAGTTAACCCAACTTAAGTTAATACAAACTTAAGTTAACCCCAACTTGATTTAACCCCAACTTGACTTAACCCCAACTTAACTTAACCCCAACTTAACGTAACCCCAACTTAACTTAACCCCAATTTAATTTAACGCCAACTTAACTTAACCCCAACTTAACTTAACCCCAACTTAACTTAACTCCAACTTAACTTAACCCCAACTTAATTTAACCCCAACTTAACTCAACCCCAACTTAACTCGACTCCAACTTAACTCAACCCCAACTTAAATCAACCCCAACTTAACTCAACCCCAACTTAACTTAACCCCAACTTAAGTTAACCCCAACTTAACCCCAACTTAAGTTAACCCCAACTTAACCCCAACTTAAGTTAACCCCAACTTAAGTTAACCCCAACTTAACTTAACCCCAACTTAACTTAACCCCAACTTAACTTAACCCCAACTTACCTTAACACCAACTTAACTTAACCCCAACTTAACTTCACCCCAACTTAAATTAACCACAACTTAACTTAACCCCAACTTAACTTAACCCCAACTTAACCTAATCCCAACTTAACTTAACCCCAACTTAACTTAACCCCAACTTAACTTAAACCAAACTTAACTTAACCCCAACTTAACTTAACCCCAACTTACCTCAACCCCAACTTAACTCAACCCCAACTTAACTCGACCCCAACTTAACTCAACCCCAACTTAAATCAACCCCAACTTAACTCAACCCCAACTTAACTTAAGCCCAACTTGACTTAACCCCAACTTGACTTAACCCCAACTTGACTTAACCCCAACTTAAGTAAACCCCAACTTAACTTAACCCCAACTTAACTTACCCCAACTTAACTTAACCCCAACTTAACTTAACCTCGACTTAACTTAACCCCAACTTAACTTAACCCCAACTTGACTTAACCCCAACTTGACTTAACCCCAAATTAACTAAACCCCAACTTAACTTAACCACAAATTAACTTACCCCCAACTTAACTTAACCCCAACTTAACTTTACCCCGACTTAACTTAACCCCAACTTAAATTAACCCCAACTTAACTTAACTCCAACTTAACTTAACCCCACTTAACTTAACCCCAACTTAACTTAACCCCAACTTAACCCCAACTTAACTTAACCACAACTTAACTTACCCCCAACTTAACTTAACCCCAACTTAACTTAACTCCGACTTAACTTAACCCCAACTTAACTTAACCCCAACTTAACTTAACTCCAACTTAACTTAACCCCAACTTAACTTAACCCCAACTTAACTCAACCCCAACTTAACTCGACTCCAACTTAACTTAACCCCAACTTAAGTTAACCCCAACTTAACCCCAACTTAAGTAAACCCCAACTTAACCCCAACTTAAGTTAACCCCAACTTAAGTTAACCCCAACTTAACTTAACCCCAACTTAACTTAACCCCAACTTAACTTAACCCCAACTTACCTTAACCCCAACTTAACTTAACCCCAACTTAACTTAACCCCAACTTAACTTAACTACAACTTAACTTAACCCCAACTTAACTTAACCCCAACTTAACCTAATCCCACCTTAACTTAACCCCAACTTAACTTAACCCCAACTTAACTTAAACCAAACTTAACTTAACCCCAACTTAACTCAACCCCAACTTACCTCGATCCCAACTTAACTTAACCCCAACTTAACTTAACCCCAACTTACCTTAACCCCAACTTAACTTAACCCCAACTTAACTTCACCCCAAGTTAACTCAGCCCCAACTTAACTTAGCCTCAACTTAACTTAACCCCAACTTAACTTAACTCCAACTTAAGTTAACCCCAACTTAACTTAACCCCAACTTAACTTAACCCCAACTTAAATTAACCCCAACTTAACTTAACTCCAACTTAACTCAACCCCAACTTAACTTAACCCCAACTTAAGTTAACCCCAACTTAACCCCAACTTAAGTTAACCCCAACTTAAGTTAACCCCAACTTAACTTAACCCCAACTTACCTTAACCCCAACTTAACTTAACCCCAACTTAACTTAACCCCAAGTTAACTCAGCCCCAACTTAACTTAGCCTCAACTTAACTTAACCCCAACTTAACTTAACTCCAACTTAAGTTAACCCCAACTTAACTTAACCCCAACTTAACTTAACCCCAACATAACTTAACCACAACTTAACTTAACCCCAACTTAACTTAACTCCTACTTAATCTAATCCCAACTTAACTTAACCCCAACTTAACTTAACCCCAACTTAACTTAACCCCAACTTAACTCAACCCCAACTTAACTCAACCCCAACTTAACTCAACCCCAACTTAACTTAACCCCAACTTAAGTTAACCCCAACTTAATCCCAACTTAAGTTAACCCAACTTAAGTTAATCCAAACTTAAGTTAACCCCAACTTGATTTAACCCCAACTTGACTTAACCCCAACTTAACTTAACCCCAACTTAACGTAACCCTAACTTAACTTAACCCCAACTTAATTTAACGCCAACTTAACTTAACCCCAACTTAACTTAACCCCAACTTAACTTAACTCCAACTTAACTCAATCCCAACTTAATTCAACCCCAACTTAACTCAACCCCAACTTAACTTAACCCCAACTTAACCCCAACTTAACTTAACCACAACTTAAATTACCCCCAACTTAACTTAACCCCAACTTAACTTTACTCCGACTTAACTTAACCCCAACTTAACTTAACTCCTACTTAATCTAATCCCAACTTAACTTAACCCCAACTTAACTTAACCCCAACTTAACTTAACCCCAACTTAACTCAACCCCAACTTAACTCAACCCCAACTTAACTCAACCCCAACTTAACTTAACCCCAACTTAAGTTAAGCCCAACTTAACCCCAACTTAAGTTAACCCAACTTAAGTTAATACAAACTTAAGTTAACCCCAACTTGATTTAACCCCAACTTGACTTAACCCCAACTTAACTTAACCCCAACTTAACGTAACCCCAACTTAACTTAACCCCAATTTAATTTAACGCCAACTTAACTTAACCCCAACTTAACTTAACCCCAACTTAACTTAACTCCAACTTAACTTAACCCCAACTTAATTTAACCCCAACTTAACTCAACCCCAACTTAACTCGACTCCAACTTAACTCAACCCCAACTTAAATCAACCCCAACTTAACTCAACCCCAACTTAACTTAACCCCAACTTAAGTTAACCCCAACTTAACCCCAACTTAAGTTAACCCCAACTTAACCCCAACTTAAGTTAACCCCAACTTAAGTTAACCCCAACTTAACTTAACCCCAACTTAACTTAACCCCAACTTAACTTAACCCCAACTTACCTTAACACCAACTTAACTTAACCCCAACTTAACTTCACCCCAACTTAAATTAACCACAACTTAACTTAACCCCAACTTAACTTAACCCCAACTTAACTTAACCCCAACTTAACCTAATCCCAACTTAACTTAACCCCAACTTAACTTAACCCCAACTTAACTTAAACCAAACTTAACTTAACCCCAACTTAACTTAACCCCAACTTACCTCAACCCCAACTTAACTCAACCCCAACTTAACTCGACCCCAACTTAACTCAACCCCAACTTAAATCAACCCCAACTTAACTCAACCCCAACTTAACTTAAGCCCAACTTGACTTAACCCCAACTTGACTTAACCCCAACTTGACTTAACCCCAACTTAAGTAAACCCCAACTTAACTTAACCCCAACTTAACTTACCCCAACTTAACTTAACCCCAACTTAACTTAACCCCGACTTAACTTAAGCCCAACTTAACTTAACCCCAACTTGACTTAACCCCAACTTGACTTAACCCCAAATTAACTAAACCCCAACTTAACTTAACCACAAATTAACTTACCCCCAACTTAACTTAACCCCAACTTAACTTTACCCCGACTTAACTTAACCCCAACTTAAATTAACCCCAACTTAACTTAACTCCAACTTAACTCAACCCCACTTAACTTAACCCCAACTTAACTTAACCCCAACTTAACCCCAACTTAACTTAACCACAACTTAACTTACCCCCAACTTAACTTAACCCCAACTTAACTTAACTCCGACTTAACTTAACCCCAACTTAACTTAACCCCAACTTAACTTAACTCCAACTTAACTTAACCCCAACTTAACTTAACCCCAACTTAACTCAACCCCAACTTAACTCGACTCCAACTTAACTTAACCCCAACTTAAGTTAACCCCAACTTAACCCCAACTTAAGTAAACCCCAACTTAACCCCAACTTAAGTTAACCCCAACTTAAGTTAACCCCAACTTAACTTAACCCCAACTTAACTTAACCCCAACTTAACTTAACCCCAACTTACCTTAACCCCAACTTAACTTAACCCCAACTTAACTTAACCCCAACTTAACTTAACTACAACTTAACTTAACCCCAACTTAACTTAACCCCAACTTAACCTAATCCCACCTTAACTTAACCCCAACTTAACTTAACCCCAACTTAACTTAAACCAAACTTAACTTAACCCCAACTTAACTCAACCCCAACTTACCTCGATCCCAACTTAACTCAACCCCAACTTAACTTAACCCCAACTTAACTTAACCCCCACTTAACACAACCCCAACTTAACTCGACCCCAACTTAACTCAACCCAAACTGAAATCAACCCCAACTTAACTCAACCCCAACTTAAATTAACCCCAACTTAAGTTAACCCCAACTTAACCCCAACTTAAGTTAACCCCAACTTAACTTAACCCCAACTTAACTTAACCCCAACTTAACTTAACCCCAACTTACCTTAACCCTAACTTAACTTAACCCCAACTTAACTTCACCCCAAGTTAACTCAGCCCCAACTTAACTTAGCCTCAACTTAACTTAACCCCAACTTAACTTAACTCCAACTTAAGTTAACCCCAACTTAACTTAACCCCAACTTAACTTAACCCCAACTTAACTTAACCACAACTTAACTTAACCCCAACTTAACTTAACTCCTACTTAATCTAATCCCAACTTAACTTAACCCCAACTTAACTTAACCCCAACTTAACTTAACCCCAACTTAAATCAACCCCAACTTAACTCGACCCCAACTTAACTCAACCCCAACTTAACTCAACCCCAACTTAACTCAACCCCAACTTAACTCAACGCCAACTTAACTTAACCCCAACTTAAGTTAACCCCAACTTAATCCCAACTTAAGTTAACCCAACTTAAGTTAATCCAAACTTAAGTTAACCCCAACTTGATTTAACCCCAACTTGACTTAACCCCAACTTAACTTATCCCCAACTTAACGTAACCCCAACTTAACTTAACCCCAACTTAATTTAACGCCAACTTAACTTAACCCCAACTTAACTTAACGCCAACTTAACTTAACCCCAACTTAACTAAACCCCAACTTAACTTAACCCCAACTTAACTTACCCCCAACTTAACTTAACCCCAACTTAACTTAACCCCGACTTAACGTAACCCCAACTTAACTTAACCCCAACTGAACTTAACTCCAACTTAACTCAACCCCAACTTAATTCAACCCCAACTTAACTCAACCCCAACTTAACTTAACCCCAACTTAACTTAACCCCAACTCAACCCCAACTTAATTCAACCCCAACTTAACTCAACCACAACTTAACTTACCCCCAACTTAACTTAACCCCAACTTAACTTAACTCCGACTTAACTTAACCCCAACTTAACTTAACCCCAACTTAACTTAACTCCAACTTAACTTAACCCCAACTTAACTTAACCCCAACTTAACTCAACCCCAACTTAACTCGACTCCAACTTATCTCAACCCCAAATTAAATCAACCCCAACTTAACTCAACCCCAACTTAACTTAACCCCAACTTAAGTTAACCCCAACTTAACCCCAACTTAAGTTAACCCCAACTTAACCCCAACTTAAGTTAACCCCAACTTAAGTTAACCCCAACTTAACTTAACCCCAACTTAACTTAACCCCAACTTAACTTAACCCCAAATTAACTAAACCCCAACTTAACTTAACCCCAACTTAACTTAACCCCAACTTAACTTAACCACAACTTAACTTAACCCCAACTTAACTTAACCCCAACTTAACCTAATCCCAACTTAACTTAACCCCAACTTAACTTAACCCCAACTTAACTTAAACCAAACTTAACTTAACCCCAACTTAACTTAACCCCAACTTAACTTAACCCCAACTTAACTCAACCCCAACTTAACTCGACCCCAACTTAACTCAACCCCAACTTAAATCAACCCCAACTTAACTCAACCCCAACTTAACTCAACCCCAACTTAACTCAACCCCAACTTAACTTAACCCCAACTTAACTTAACCCCAACTTAAGTTAACCCCAACTTAACCCCAACTTAAGTTAACCCAACTTAAGTTAATCCAAACTTAAGTTAACCCCAACTTGATTTAACCCCAACTTGACTTAACCCCAACTTAACTTAACCCCAACTTAACTTAACCCCAAGTTAACTTAACCCCAACTTAACTTAACGCCAACTTAACTTAACCCCAACTTAACTTAACCCCAACTTAATTTAACCCCAACTTAACTTAACCCCAACTGAACTTAACCCCAACTTGACTTAACCCCAACTTGACTTAACCCCAACTTGACTTAACCCCAACTTAAGTAAACCCCAACTTAACTTAACCCCAGTTAACTTACCCCAACTTAACTTAACCCCAACTTAACTTAACCCCGACTTAACTTAACCCCAACTTAACTTAACCCCAACTTGACTTAACCCCAACTTGACTTAACCCCAAATTAACTAAACCCCAACTTAACTTAACCCCAAATTAACTTACCCCCAACTTAACTTAACCCCAACTTAACTTTACCCCGACTTAACTTAACCCCAACTTAAATTAACCCCAACTTAACTTAACTCCAACTTAACTCAACCCCAACTTAACTTAACCCCAACTTAAGTTAACCCCAACTTAACCCCAACTTAAGTTAACCCCAACTTAAGTTAACCCCAACTTAACTTAACCCCAACTTAACTTAACCCCAACTTAAATTAACCCCAACTTACCTTAACCCCAACTTAACTTAACCCCAACTTAACTTAACCCCAATTTAACTCAGCCCCAACTTAACTTAGCCTCAACTTAACTTAACCCCAACTTAACTTAACTCCAACTTAAGTTAACCCCAACTTAACTTAACCCCAACTTAACTTAACCCCAACTTAACTTAACCACAACTTAACTTAACCCCAACTTAACTTAACTCCTACTTAATCTAATCCCAACTTAACTTAACCCCAACTTAACTTAACCCCAACTTAACTTAACCCCAACTTAACTCAACCCCAACTTAACTCAACCCCAACTTAACTCAACCCCAACTTAACTTAACCCCAACTTAAGTTAACCCCAACTTAATCCCAACTTAAGTTAACCCAACTTAAGTTAATCCAAACTTAAGTTAACCCCAACTTGATTTAACCCCAACTTGACTTAACCCCAACTTAACTTAACCCCAACTTAACGTAACCCCAACTTAACTTAACCCCAACTTAATTTAACGCCAACTTAACTTAACCCCAACTTAACTTAACCCCAACTTAACTTAACTCCAACTTAACTCAATCCCAACTTAATTCAACCCCAACTTAACTCAACCCCAACTTAACTTAACCCCAACTTAACCCCAACTTAACTTAACCACAACTTAACTTACCCCCAACTTAACTTAACCCCAACTTAACTTTACTCCGACTTAACTTAACCCCAACTTAACTTAACCCCAACTTAACCTAATCCCAACTTAACTTAACCCCAACTTAACTTAACCCCAACTTAACTCAACCCCAACTTAACTCGACCCCAACTTAACTCAACCCCAACTTAACTCAACCCCAACTTAACTCAACCCCAACTTAACTCAACCCCAACTTAACTTAACCCCAACTTAAGTTAAGCCCAACTTAACCCCAACTTAAGTTAACCCAACTTAAGTTGATCCAAACTTAAGTTAACCCCAACTTGATTTAACCCCAACTTGACTTAACCCCAACTTAACTTAACCCCAACTTAACGTAACCCCAACTTAACTTAACCCCAATTTAATTTAACGCCAACTTAACTTAACCCCAACTTAACTTAACCCCAACTTAACTTAACTCCAACTTAACTTAACGCCAACTTAATTTAACCCCAACTTAACTCAACCCCAACTTAACTCGACTCCAACTTAACTCAACCCCAACTTAAATCAACCCCAACTTAACTCAACCCCAACTTAACTTAACCCCAACTTAAGTTAACCCCAACTTAACCCCAACTTAAGTTAACCCCAACTTAACCCCAACTTAAGTTAACCCCAACTTAAGTTAACCCCAACTTAACTTAACCCCAACTTAACTTAACCCCAACTTAACTTAACCCCAACTTACCTTAACACCAACTTAACTTAACCCCAACTTAACTTAACCCCAACTTAAATTAACCACAACTTAACTTAACCCCAACTTAACTTAACCCCAACTTAACCTAATCCCAACTTAACTTAACCCCAACTTAACTTAACCCCAACTTAACTTAAACCAAACTTAACTTAACCCCAACTTAACTTAACCCCAACTTACCTCAACCCCAACTTAACTCAACCCCAACTTAACTCGACCCCAACTTAACTCAACCCCAACTTAAATCAACCCCAACTTAACTCAACCCCAACTTAACTCAACCCCAACTTAACTCAACCCCAACTTAACTTAACCCCAACTTAACTTAACCCCAACTTAAGTTAACCCCAACTTAACCCCAACTTAACTTAACCCAACTTAAGTTAATCCAAACTTAAGTTAACCCCAACTTGATTTAACCCCAACTTGACTTAACCCCAACTTAACTTAACCCCAACTTAACTTAACCCCAAGTTAACTTAACCCCAACTTAACTTAACGCCAACTTAACTTAACCCCAACTTAACTTAACCCCAACTTAATTTAACCCCAACTTAACTTAACCCCAACTTAATTTAACCCCAACTTGACTTAACCCCAACTTGACTTAACCCCAACTTAAGTAAACCCCAACTTAACTTAACCCCAACTTAACTTACCCCAACTTAACTTAACCCCAACTTAACTTAACCCCGACTTAACTTAACCCCAACTTAACTTAACCCCAACTTGACTTAACCCCAACTTGACTTAACCCCAAATTAACTAAACCCCAACTTAACTTAACCCCAAATTAACTTACCCCCAACTTAACTTAACCCCAACTTAACTTTACCCCGACTTAACTTAACCCCAACTTAAATTAACCCCAACTTAACTTAACTCCAACTTAACTCAACCCCACTTAACTTAACCCCAACTTAACTTAACCCCAACTTAACCCCAACTTAACTTAACCACAACTTAACTTACCCCCAACTTAACTTAACCCCAACTTAACTTAAGTCCGACTTAACTTAACCTCAACTTAACTTAACCCCAACTTAACTTAACTCCAACTTAACTTAACCCCAACTTAACTTAACCCCAACTTAACTCAACCCCAACTTAACTCAACTCCAACTTAACTCAACCCCAACTTAAATCAACCCCAACTTAACTTAACCCCAACTTAAGTTAACCCCAACTTAACCCCAACTTAAGTTAACCCCAACTTAACCCCAACTTAAGTTAACCCCAACTTAAGTTAACCCCAACTTAACTTAACCCCAACTTAACTTAACCCCAACTTAACTTAACCCCAACTTACCTTAACCCCAACTTAACTTAACCCCAACTTAAATTAACCCCAACTTAACTTAACCACAACTTAACTTAACCCCAACTTAACTTAACCCCAACTTAACCTAATCCCACCTTAACTTAACCCCAACTTAACTTAACCCCAACTTAACTTACCCCCAACTTAACTTAACCCCAACTTAACTTACCCCCAACTTAACTTAACCCCAACTTAACTTAACCCCAACTTAACTTAACCCCAACTTACCTTAACCCCAACTTAACTTAACCCCAACTTAACTTAACCCCAACTTAACTTAACCACAACTTAACTTAACCCCAACTTAACTTAACCCCAACTTAACCTAATCCCACCTTAACTTAACCCCAACTTAACTTAACCCCAACTTAACTTACCCCCAACTTAACTTAACCCCAACTTAACTTAACCCCAACTTAACTTAACTCCAACTTAACTTAACCCCAACTTAACTTAACCCCAACTTAACTCAACCCCAACTTAACTCGACTCCAACTTAACTCAACCCCAACTTAAATCAACCCCAACTTAACTTAACCCCAACTTAAGTTAACCCCAACTTAACCCCAACTTAAGTTAACCCCAACTTAACCCCAACTTAAGTTAACCCCAACTTAAGTTAACCCCAACTTAACTTAACCCCAACTTAACTTAACCCCAACTTACCTTAACCCCAACTTAACTTAACCCCAACTTAACTTAACCCCAACTTAACTTAACCACAACTTAACTTAACCCCAACTTAACTTAACCCCAACTTACCTCGATCCCAACTTAACTCAACCCCAACTTAACTTAACCCCAACTTAACTTAACCCCCACTTAACACAACCCCAACTTAACTCGACCCCAACTTAACTCAACCCAAACTGAAATCAACCCCAACTTAACTCAACCCCAACTTAAATTAACCCCAACTTAAGTTAACCCCAACTTAACCCCAACTTAAGTTAACCCCAACTTAACTTAACCCCAACTTAACTTAACCCCAACTTAACTTAACCCCAACTTACCTTAACCCCAACTTAACTTAACCCCAACTTAACTTAACCCCAAGTTAACTCAGCCCCAACTTAAATAGCCTCAACTTAACTTAACCCCAACTTAACTTAACTCCAACTTAAGTTAACCCCAACTTAACTTAACCCCAACTTAACTTAACCCCAACTTAACTTAACCACAACTTAAATTAACCCCAACTTAACTTAACTCCTACTTAATCTAATCCCAACTTAACTTAACCCCAACTTAACTTAACCCCAACTTAACTTAACCCCAACTTAAATCAACCCCAACTTAACTCGACCCCAACTTAACTCAACCCCAACTTAACTCAACCCCAACTTAACTCAACGCCAACTTAACTTAACCCCAACTTAAGTTAACCCCAACTTAATCCCAACTTAAGTTAACCCAACTTAAGTTAATCCAAACTTAAGTTAACCCCAACTTGATTTAACCCCAACTTGACTTAACCCCAACTTAACTTATCCCCAACTTAACGTAACCCCAACTTAACTTAACCCCAACTTAATTTAACGCCAACTTAACTTAACCCCAACTTAACTTAACCCCAACTTAACTTAACTCCAACTTAACTCAATCCCAACTTAATTCAACCCCAACTTAACTCAACCCCAACTTAACTTAACCCCAACTTAACCCCAACTTAACTTAACCACAACTTAACTTACCCCCAACTTAACTTAACCCCAACTTAACTTTACTCCGACTTAACTTAACCCCAACTTAACTTAACCCCAATTTAACTTAACTCCAACTTAACTTAACCCCAACTTAACTTAACCCCAACTTAACTCAACCCCAACTTAACTCGACCCCAACTTAATTCAACCCCAACTTAAATCAACCCCAACTTAACTCAACCCCAACTTAACTTAACCCCAAATTAACTTAACCCCAACTTAACTTAACCCCAACTTAACTTAAACCAAACTTAACTTAACCCCAACTTAACCTAACCCCAACTTAATTCAACCCCAAATTAACTCAACCCCAACTTGACTTAACCCCAACTTAACTTAACTCCAACTTAACTTTACCCCAACTTAACTTAACCCCAAATTAACTCAACCCCAACTTGACTTAACCCCAACTTAACTTAACTCCAACTTAACTTAACCCCAACTTAACTTAACCCCAACTTAACTTAACCCCAACTTAACTTAACCCCAACTTAACTTAACCCCAACTTAACTTAACGCCAACTTAACTTAACCCCAACTTAACTCAACCCCAACTTAACTTAACCCCAACTTAATCTAATCCCAACTTAACTTAACCCCAACTTAACCCCAACTTAACTTAAACCAAATTTAACTTAACCCCAACTTAACCTAACCCCAACTTAATTCAACCCCAAATTAACTCAACCCCAACTTAACTCGACCCTAACTTAACTCAACCCCAACTTAACTTAACCCCAATTTAACTTAACCCCAACTTAACTTAACCCCAACTTAACTTAACCCCAACTTAACTTAACCCCAACTTAACTTAACCCCAACTTAAGTTAACCCCAACTTAAGTTAACCCCAACTTAACTTAACCCCAACTTAACTCAACCCCAACTTACCTCGATCCCAACTTAACTCAACCCCAACTTAACTTAACCCCAACTTAACTTAACCCCAACTTAACACAACCCCAACTTAACTCAACCCAAACTGAAATCAACCCCAACTTAACTCAACCCCAACTTAAATTAACCCCAACTTAAGTTAACCCCAACTTAACCCCAACTTAAGTTAACCCCAACTTAAGTTAACCCCAACTTAACTTAACCCCAACTTAACTTAACCCCAACTTAACTTAACCCCAACTTACCTTAACCCCAACTTAACTTAACCCCAACTTAACTTAACCCCAAGTTAACTCAGCCCCAACTTAACTTAGCCTCAACTTAACTTAACCCCAACTTAAGTTAACCCCAACTTAACTTAACCCCAACTTAACTTAACCCCAACTTAACTTAACCACAACTTAACTTAACCCCAACTTAACTTAACTCCTACTTAATCTAATCCCAACTTAACTTAACCCCAACTTAACTTAACCCCAACTTAAATTAACCCCAACTTAACTCAACCCCAACTTAACTCAACCCCAACTTAACTCAACCCCAACTTAACTTAACCCCAACTTAAGTTAACCCCAACTTAATCCCAACTTAAGTTAACCCAACTTAAGTTAATCCAAACTTAAGTTAACCCCAACTTGATTTAACCCCAACTTGACTTAACCCCAACTTAACGTAACCCCAACTTAACTTAACCCCAACTTAACTTAACCCCGACTTAACTTAACTCCAACTTAACTCAATCCCAACTTAATTCAACCCCAACTTAACTCAACCCCAACTTAACTTAACCCCAACTTAACCCCAACTTAACTTAACCACAACTTAACTTACCCCCAACTTAACTTTACTCCGACTTAACTTAACCCCAACTTAACTTAACCCCAACTTAACCTAATCCCAACTTAACTTAACCCCAACTTAACCCCAACTTAACTTAACCCCAACTTAACTCAACCCCAACTTAACTCGACCCCAACTTAACTCAACCCCAACTTAACTCAACCCCAACTTAACTCAACCCCAACTTAACTCAACCCCAACTTAACTTAACCCCAACTTAAGTTAAGCCCAACTTAACCCCAACTTAAGTTAAGCCCAACTTAACCCCAACTTAAGTTAACCCAACTTAAGTTAATCCAAACTTAAGTTAACCCCAACTTGATTTAACCCCAACTTGACTTAACCCCAACTTAACTTAACCCCAACTTAACGTAACCCCAACTTAACTTAACCCCAATTTAATTTAACGCCAACTTAACTTAACCCCAACTTAACTTAACCCCAACTTAACTTAACTTCAACTTAACTTAACCCCAACTTAATTTAACCCCAACTTAACTCAACCCCAACTTAACTCGACTCCAACTTAACTCAACCCCAAGTTAAATCAACCCCAACTTAACTCAACCCCAACTTAACTTAACCCCAACTTAAGTTAACCCCAACTTAACCCCAACTTAAGTTAACCCCAACTTAACCCCAACTTAAGTTAACCCCAACTTAAGTTAACCCCAACTTAACTTAACCCCAACTTAACTTAACCCCAACTTAACTTAACCCCAACTTACCTTAACACCAACTTAACTTAACCCCAACTTAACTTAACCCCAACTTAAATTAACCCCAACTTAACTTAACCCCAACTTAACCTAATCCCAACTTAACTTAACCCCAACTTAACTTAACCCCAACTTAACTTAAACCAAACTTAACTTAACCCCAACTTAACTTAACCCCAACTTACCTCAACCCCAACTTAACTCAACCCCAACTTAACTCGACCCCAACTTAACTCAACCCCAACTTAAATCAACCCCAACTTAACTCAACCCCAACTTAACTCAACCCCAACTTAACTCAACCCCAACTTAACTTAACCCCAACTTAACTTAACCCCAACTTAAGTTAACCCCAACTTAACCCCAACTTAACTTAACCCAACTTAAGTTAATCCAAACTTAAGTTAACCCCAACTTGATTTAACCCCAACTTGACTTAACCCCAACTTAACTTAACCCCAACTTAACTTAACCCCAAGTTAACTTAACCCCAACTTAACTTAACGCCAACTTAACTTAACCCCAACTTAACTTAACCCCAACTTAATTTAACCCCAACTTAACTTAACCCCAACTTAATTTAACCCCAACTTGACTTAACCCCAACTTGACTTAACCCCAACTTGACTTAACCCCAACTTAAGTAAACCCCAACTTAACTTAACCCCAACTTAACTTACCCCAACTTAAATTAACCCCAACTTAACTTAACCCCGACTTAACTTAACCCCAACTTAACTTAACCCCAACTTGACTTAACCCCAACTTGACTTAACCCCAAATTAACTAAACCCCAACTTAACTTAACCCCAAATTAACTTACCCCCAACTTAACTTAACCCCAACTTAACTTTACCCCGACTTAACTTAACCCCAACTTAAATTAACCCCAACTTAACTTAACTCCAACTTAACTCAACCCCACTTAACTTAACCCCAACTTAACTTAACCCCAACTTAACCCCAACTTAACTTAACCACAACTTAACTTACCCCCAACTTAACTTAAGTCCGACTTAACTTAACCTCAACTTAACTTAACCCCAACTTAACTTAACTCCAACTTAACTTAACCCCAACTTAACTTAACCCCAACTTAACTCAACCCCAACTTAACTCGACTCCAACTTAACTCAACCCCAACTTAAATCAACCCCAACTTAACTTAACCCCAACTTAAGTTAACCCCAACTTAACCCCAACTTAAGTTAACCCCAACTTAACCCCAACTTAAGTTAACCCCAACTTAAGTTAACCCCAACTTAACTTAACCCCAACTTAACTTAACCCCAACTTAACTTAACCCCAACTTACCTTAACCCCAACTTAACTTAACCCCAACTTAACTTAACCCCAACTTAACTTAACCACAACTTAACTTAACCCCAACTTAACTTAACCCCAACTTAACCTAATCCCACCTTAACTTAACCCCAACTTAACTTAACCCCAACTTAACTTACCCCCAACTTAACTTAACCCCAACTTAACTTACCCCCAACTTAACTTAACCCCAACTTAACTTAACCCCAACTTAACTTAACCCCAACTTACCTTAACCCCAACTTAACTTAACCCCAACTTAACTTAACCCCAACTTAACTTAACCACAACTTAACTTAACCCCAACTTAACTTAACCCCAACTTAACCTAATCCCACCTTAACTTAACCCCAACTTAACTTAACCCCAACTTAACTTACCCCCAACTTAACTTAACCCCAACTTAACTTAACCCCAACTTAACTTAACTCCAACTTAACTTAACCCCAACTTAACTTAACCCCAACTTAACTCAACCCCAACTTAACTCGACTCCAACTTAACTCAACCCCAACTTAAATCAACCCCAACTTAACTTAACCCCAACTTAAGTTAACCCCAACTTAACCCCAACTTAAGTTAACCCCAACTTAACCCCAACTTAAGTTAACCCCAACTTAAGTTAACCCCAACTTAACTTAACCCCAACTTAACTTAACCCCAACTTACCTTAACCCCAACTTAACTTAACCCCAACTTAACTTAACCCCAACTTAACTTAACCACAACTTAACTTAACCCCAACTTAACTTAACCCCAACTTACCTCGATCCCAACTTAACTCAACCCAAACTGAAATCAACCCCAACTTAACTCAACCCCAACTTAAATTAACCCCAACTTAAGTTAACCCCAACTTAACCCCAACTTAAGTTAACCCCAACTTAACTTAACCCCAACTTAACTTAACCCCAACTTAACTTAACCCCAACTTACCTTAACCCCAACTTAACTTAACCCCAACTTAACTTAACCCCAAGTTAACTCAGCCCCAACTTAAATAGCCTCAACTTAACTTAACCCCAACTTAACTTAACTCCAACTTAAGTTAACCCCAACTTAACTTAACCCCAACTTAACTTAACCCCAACTTAACTTAACCACAACTTAAATTAACCCCAACTTAACTTAACTCCTACTTAATCTAATCCCAACTTAACTTAACCCCAACTTAACTTAACCCCAACTTAACTTAACCCCAACTTAAATCAACCCCAACTTAACTCGACCCCAACTTAACTCAACCCCAACTTAACTCAACCCCAACTTAACTCAACCCCAACTTAACTCAACGCCAACTTAACTTAACCCCAACTTAAGTTAACCCCAACTTAATCCCAACTTAAGTTAACCCAACTTAAGTTAATCCAAACTTAAGTTAACCCCAACTTGATTTAACCCCAACTTGACTTAACCCCAACTTAACTTATCCCCAACTTAACGTAACCCCAACTTAACTTAACCCCAACTTAATTTAACGCCAACTTAACTTAACCCCAACTTAACTTAACCCCAACTTAACTTAACTCCAACTTAACTCAATCCCAACTTAATTCAACCCCAACTTAACTCAACCCCAACTTAACTTAACCCCAACTTAACCCCAACTTAACTTAACCACAACTTAACTTACCCCCAACTTAACTTAACCCCAACTTAACTTTACTCCGACTTAACTTAACCCCAACTTAACTTAACCCCAATTTAACTTAACTCCAACTTAACTTAACCCCAACTTAACTTAACCCCAACTTAACTCAACCCCAACTTAACTCGACCCCAACTTAATTCAACCCCAACTTAAATCAACCCCAACTTAACTCAACCCCAACTTAACTTAACCCCAAATTAACTTAACCCCAACTTAACTTAACCCCAACTTAACTTAAACCAAACTTAACTTAACCCCAACTTAACCTAACCCCAACTTAATTCAACCCCAAATTAACTCAACCCCAACTTGACTTAACCCCAACTTAACTTAACTCCAACTTAACTTAACCCCAACTTAACTTAACCCCAAATTAACTCAACCCCAACTTGACTTAACCCCAACTTAACTTAACTCCAACTTAACTTAACCCCAACTTAACTTAACCCCAACTTAACTTAACCCCAACTTAACTTAACCCCAACTTAACTTAACCCCAACTTAACTTAACGCCAACTTAACTTAACCCCAACTTAACTCAACCCCAACTTAACTTAACCCCAACTTAATCTAATCCCAACTTAACTTAACCCCAACTTAACCCCAACTTAACTTAAACCAAATTTAACTTAACCCCAACTTAACCTAACCCCAACTTAATTCAACCCCAAATTAACTCAACCCCAACTTAACTCGACCCTAACTTAACTCAACCCCAACTTAACTTAACCCCAATTTAACTTAACCCCAACTTAACTTAACCCCAACTTAACTTAACCCCAACTTAACTTAACCCCAACTTAACTTAACCCCAACTTAAGTTAACCCCAACTTAAGTTAACCCCAACTTAACTTAACCCCAACTTAACTCAACCCCAACTTACCTCGATCCCAACTTAACTCAACCCCAACTTAACTTAACCCCAACTTAACTTAACCCCAACTTAACACAACCCCAACTTAACTCAACCCAAACTGAAATCAACCCCAACTTAACTCAACCCCAACTTAAATTAACCCCAACTTAAGTTAACCCCAACTTAACCCCAACTTAAGTTAACCCCAACTTAAGTTAACCCCAACTTAACTTAACCCCAACTTAACTTAACCCCAACTTAACTTAACCCCAACTTACCTTAACCCCAACTTAACTTAACCCCAACTTAACTTAACCCCAAGTTAACTCAGCCCCAACTTAACTTAGCCTCAACTTAACTTAACCCCAACTTAAGTTAACCCCAACTTAACTTAACCCCAACTTAACTTAACCCCAACTTAACTTAACCACAACTTAACTTAACCCCAACTTAACTTAACTCCTACTTAATCTAATCCCAACTTAACTTAACCCCAACTTAACTTAACCCCAACTTAAATTAACCCCAACTTAACTCAACCCCAACTTAACTCAACCCCAACTTAACTCAACCCCAACTTAACTTAACCCCAACTTAAGTTAACCCCAACTTAATCCCAACTTAAGTTAACCCAACTTAAGTTAATCCAAACTTAAGTTAACCCCAACTTGATTTAACCCCAACTTGACTTAACCCCAACTTAACGTAACCCCAACTTAACTTAACCCCAACTTAATTTAACGCCAACTTAACTTAACCCCAACTTAACTTAACCCCGACTTAACTTAACTCCAACTTAACTCAATCCCAACTTAATTCAACCCCAACTTAACTCAACCCCAACTTAACTTAACCCCAACTTAACCCCAACTTAACTTAACCACAACTTAACTTACCCCCAACTTAACTTTACTCCGACTTAACTTAACCCCAACTTAACTTAACCCCAACTTAACCTAATCCCAACTTAACTTAACCCCAACTTAACCCCAACTTAACTTAACCCCAACTTAACTCAACCCCAACTTAACTCGACCCCAACTTAACTCAACCCCAACTTAACTCAACCCCAACTTAACTCAACCCCAACTTAACTCAACCCCAACTTAACTTAACCCCAACTTAAGTTAAGCCCAACTTAACCCCAACTTAAGTTAACCCAACTTAAGTTAATCCAAACTTAAGTTAACCCCAACTTGATTTAACCCCAACTTGACTTAACCCCAACTTAACTTAACCCCAACTTAACGTAACCCCAACTTAACTTAACCCCAATTTAATTTAACGCCAACTTAACTTAACCCCAACTTAACTTAACCCCAACTTAACTTAACTTCAACTTAACTTAACCCCAACTTAATTTAACCCCAACTTAACTCAACCCCAACTTAACTCGACTCCAACTTAACTCAACCCCAAGTTAAATCAACCCCAACTTAACTCAACCCCAACTTAACTTAACCCCAACTTAAGTTAACCCCAACTTAACCCCAACTTAAGTTAACCCCAACTTAACCCCAACTTAAGTTAACCCCAACTTAAGTTAACCCCAACTTAACTTAACCCCAACTTAACTTAACCCCAACTTAACCTAATCCCACCTTAACTTAACCCCAACTTAACTTAACCCCAACTTAACTTACCCCCAACTTAACTTAACCCCAACTTAACTTAACCCCAACTTAACTTAACTCCAACTTAACTTAACCCCAACTTAACTTAACCCCAACTTAACTCAACCCCAACTTAACTCGACTCCAACTTAACTCAACCCCAACTTAAATCAACCCCAACTTAACTTAACCCCAACTTAAGTTAACCCCAACTTAACCCCAACTTAAGTTAACCCCAACTTAACCCCAACTTAAGTTAACCCCAACTTAAGTTAACCCCAACTTAACTTAACCCCAACTTAACTTAACCCCAACTTACCTTAACCCCAACTTAACTTAACCCCAACTTAACTTAACCCCAACTTAACTTAACCACAACTTAACTTAACCCCAACTTAACTTAACCCCAACTTACCTCGATCCCAACTTAACTCAACCCAAACTGAAATCAACCCCAACTTAACTCAACCCCAACTTAAATTAACCCCAACTTAAGTTAACCCCAACTTAACCCCAACTTAAGTTAACCCCAACTTAACTTAACCCCAACTTAACTTAACCCCAACTTAACTTAACCCCAACTTACCTTAACCCCAACTTAACTTAACCCCAACTTAACTTAACCCCAAGTTAACTCAGCCCCAACTTAAATAGCCTCAACTTAACTTAACCCCAACTTAACTTAACTCCAACTTAAGTTAACCCCAACTTAACTTAACCCCAACTTAACTTAACCCCAACTTAACTTAACCACAACTTAAATTAACCCCAACTTAACTTAACTCCTACTTAATCTAATCCCAACTTAACTTAACCCCAACTTAACTTAACCCCAACTTAACTTAACCCCAACTTAAATCAACCCCAACTTAACTCGACCCCAACTTAACTCAACCCCAACTTAACTCAACCCCAACTTAACTCAACCCCAACTTAACTCAACGCCAACTTAACTTAACCCCAACTTAAGTTAACCCCAACTTAATCCCAACTTAAGTTAACCCAACTTAAGTTAATCCAAACTTAAGTTAACCCCAACTTGATTTAACCCCAACTTGACTTAACCCCAACTTAACTTATCCCCAACTTAACGTAACCCCAACTTAACTTAACCCCAACTTAATTTAACGCCAACTTAACTTAACCCCAACTTAACTTAACCCCAACTTAACTTAACTCCAACTTAACTCAATCCCAACTTAATTCAACCCCAACTTAACTCAACCCCAACTTAACTTAACCCCAACTTAACCCCAACTTAACTTAACCACAACTTAACTTACCCCCAACTTAACTTAACCCCAACTTAACTTTACTCCGACTTAACTTAACCCCAACTTAACTTAACCCCAATTTAACTTAACTCCAACTTAACTTAACCCCAACTTAACTTAACCCCAACTTAACTCAACCCCAACTTAACTCGACCCCAACTTAATTCAACCCCAACTTAAATCAACCCCAACTTAACTCAACCCCAACTTAACTTAACCCCAAATTAACTTAACCCCAACTTAACTTAACCCCAACTTAACTTAAACCAAACTTAACTTAACCCCAACTTAACCTAACCCCAACTTAATTCAACCCCAAATTAACTCAACCCCAACTTGACTTAACCCCAACTTAACTTAACTCCAACTTAACTTAACCCCAACTTAACTTAACCCCAAATTAACTCAACCCCAACTTGACTTAACCCCAACTTAACTTAACTCCAACTTAACTTAACCCCAACTTAACTTAACCCCAACTTAACTTAACCCCAACTTAACTTAACCCCAACTTAACTTAACCCCAACTTAACTTAACGCCAACTTAACTTAACCCCAACTTAACTCAACCCCAACTTAACTTAACCCCAACTTAATCTAATCCCAACTTAACTTAACCCCAACTTAACCCCAACTTAACTTAAACCAAATTTAACTTAACCCCAACTTAACCTAACCCCAACTTAATTCAACCCCAAATTAACTCAACCCCAACTTAACTCGACCCTAACTTAACTCAACCCCAACTTAACTTAACCCCAATTTAACTTAACCCCAACTTAACTTAACCCCAACTTAACTTAACCCCAACTTAACTTAACCCCAACTTAACTTAACCCCAACTTAAGTTAACCCCAACTTAAGTTAACCCCAACTTAACTTAACCCCAACTTAACTCAACCCCAACTTACCTCGATCCCAACTTAACTCAACCCCAACTTAACTTAACCCCAACTTAACTTAACCCCAACTTAACACAACCCCAACTTAACTCAACCCAAACTGAAATCAACCCCAACTTAACTCAACCCCAACTTAAATTAACCCCAACTTAAGTTAACCCCAACTTAACCCCAACTTAAGTTAACCCCAACTTAAGTTAACCCCAACTTAACTTAACCCCAACTTAACTTAACCCCAACTTAACTTAACCCCAACTTACCTTAACCCCAACTTAACTTAACCCCAACTTAACTTAACCCCAAGTTAACTCAGCCCCAACTTAACTTAGCCTCAACTTAACTTAACCCCAACTTAAGTTAACCCCAACTTAACTTAACCCCAACTTAACTTAACCCCAACTTAACTTAACCACAACTTAACTTAACCCCAACTTAACTTAACTCCTACTTAATCTAATCCCAACTTAACTTAACCCCAACTTAACTTAACCCCAACTTAAATTAACCCCAACTTAACTCAACCCCAACTTAACTCAACCCCAACTTAACTCAACCCCAACTTAACTTAACCCCAACTTAAGTTAACCCCAACTTAATCCCAACTTAAGTTAACCCAACTTAAGTTAATCCAAACTTAAGTTAACCCCAACTTGATTTAACCCCAACTTGACTTAACCCCAACTTAACGTAACCCCAACTTAACTTAACCCCAACTTAATTTAACGCCAACTTAACTTAACCCCAACTTAACTTAACCCCGACTTAACTTAACTCCAACTTAACTCAATCCCAACTTAATTCAACCCCAACTTAACTCAACCCCAACTTAACTTAACCCCAACTTAACCCCAACTTAACTTAACCACAACTTAACTTACCCCCAACTTAACTTTACTCCGACTTAACTTAACCCCAACTTAACTTAACCCCAACTTAACCTAATCCCAACTTAACTTAACCCCAACTTAACCCCAACTTAACTTAACCCCAACTTAACTCAACCCCAACTTAACTCGACCCCAACTTAACTCAACCCCAACTTAACTCAACCCCAACTTAACTCAACCCCAACTTAACTTAACCCCAACTTAAGTTAAGCCCAACTTAACCCCAACTTAAGTTAACCCAACTTAAGTTAATCCAAACTTAAGTTAACCCCAACTTGATTTAACCCCAACTTGACTTAACCCCAACTTAACTTAACCCCAACTTAACGTAACCCCAACTTAACTTAACCCCAATTTAATTTAACGCCAACTTAACTTAACCCCAACTTAACTTAACCCCAACTTAACTTAACTTCAACTTAACTTAACCCCAACTTAATTTAACCCCAACTTAACTCAACCCCAACTTAACTCGACTCCAACTTAACTCAACCCCAAGTTAAATCAACCCCAACTTAACTCAACCCCAACTTAACTTAACCCCAACTTAAGTTAACCCCAACTTAACCCCAACTTAAGTTAACCCCAACTTAACCCCAACTTAAGTTAACCCCAACTTAAGTTAACCCCAACTTAACTTAACCCCAACTTAACTTAACCCCAACTTAACTTAACCCCAACTTACCTTAACACCAACTTAACTTAACCCCAACTTAACTTAACCCCAACTTAAATTAACCACAACTTAACTTAACCCCAACTTAACTTAACCCCAACTTAACCTAATCCCAACTTAACTCAACCCCAACTTAACTTAACCCCAACTTAACTTAAACCAAACTTAACTTAACCCCAACTTAACTTAACCCCAACTTAACTTAACCCCAACTTAACTCGACCCCAACTTAACTCAACCCCAACTTAAATCAACCCCAACTTAACTCAACCCCAACTTAACTCAACCCCAACTTAACTCAACCCCAACTTAACTTAACCCCAACTTAACTTAACCCCAACTTAAGTTAACCCCAACTTAACCCCAACTTAAGTTAACCCAACTTAAGTTAATCCAAACTTAAGTTAACCCCAACTTGATTTAACCCCAACTTGACTTAACCCCAACTTAACTTAACCCCAACTTAACTTAACCCCAAGTTAACTTAACCCCAACTTAACTTAACGCCAACTTAACTTAACCCCAACTTAACTTAACCCCAACTTAATTTAACCCCAACTTAACTTAACCCCAACTTAACTTAACCCCAACTTGACTTAACCCCAACTTGACTTAACCCCAACTTGACTTAACCCCAACTTAAGTAAACCCCAACTTAACTTAACCCCAACTTAACTTACCCCAACTTAACTTAACCCCAACTTAACTTAACCCCGACTTAACTTAACCCCAACTTAACTTAACCCCGACTTAACTTAACCCCAACTTAACTTAACCCCAACTTGACTTAACCCCAACTTGACTTAACCCCAAATTAACTAAACCCCAACTTAACTTAACCCCAAATTAACTTACCCCCAACTTAACTTAACCCCAACTTAACTTTACCCCGACTTAACTTAACCCCAACTTAAATTAACCCCAACTTAACTTAACTCCAACTTAACTCAACCCCACTTAACTTAACCCCAACTTAACTTAACCCCAACTTAACCCCAACTTAACTTAACCACAACTTAACTTACCCCCAACTTAACTTAACCCCAACTTAACTTAACTCCGACTTAAATTAACCCCAACTTAACTTAACCCCAACTTAACTTAACCCCAACTTAACTCAACCCCAACTTAACTCGACTCCAACTTACCTCAACCCCAACTTAAATCAACCCCAACTTAACTCAACCCCAACTTACCTCGATCCCAACTTAACTCAACCCCAACTTAACTTAACCCCAACTTAACTTAACCCCCACTTAACACAACCCCAACTTAACTCGACCCCAACTTAACTCAACCCAAACTGAAATCAACCCCAACTTAACTCAACCCCAACTTAAATTAACCCCAACTTAAGTTAACCCCAACTTAACCCCAACTTAAGTTAACCCCAACTTAACTTAACCCCAACTTAACTTAACCCCAACTTAACTTAACCCCAACTTACCTTAACCCCAACTTAACTTAACCCCAACTTAACTTAACCCCAAGTTAACTCAGCCCCAACTTAAATAGCCTCAACTTAACTTAACCCCAACTTAACTTAACTCCAACTTAAGTTAACCCCAACTTAACTTAACCCCAACTTAACTTAACCCCAACTTAACTTAACCACAACTTAAATTAACCCCAACTTAACTTAACTCCTACTTAATCTAATCCCAACTTAACTTAACCCCAACTTAACTTAACCCCAACGTAACTTAACCCCAACTTAAATCAACCCCAACTTAACTCGACCCCAACTTAACTCAACCCCAACTTAACTCAACCCCAACTTAACTCAACCCCAACTTAACTCAACGCCAACTTAACTTAACCCCAACTTAAGTTAACCCCAACTTAATCCCAACTTAAGTTAACCCAACTTAAGTTAATCCAAACTTAAGTTAACCCCAACTTGATTTAACCCCAACTTGACTTAACCCCAACTTAACTTATCCCCAACTTAACGTAATACCAACTTAACTTAACCCCAACTTAATTTAACGCCAACTTAACTTAACCCCAACTTAACTTAACCCCAACTTAACTTAACTCCAACTTAACTCAATCCCAACTTAATTCAACCCCAACTTAACTCAACCCCAACTTAACTTAACCCCAACTTAACCCCAACTTAACTTAACCACAACTTAACTTACCCCCAACTTAACTTAACCCCAACTTAACTTTACTCCGACTTAACTTAACCCCAACTTAACTTAACCCCAATTTAACTTAACTCCAACTTAACTTAACCCCAACTTAACTTAACCCCAACTTAACTCAACCCCAACTTAACTCGACCCCAACTTAATTCAACCCCAACTTAAATCAACCCCAACTTAACTCAACCCCAACTTAACTTAACCTCAAATTAACTTAACCCCAACTTAACTTAACCCCAACTTAACTTAAACCAAACTTAACTTAACCCCAACTTAACCTAACCCCAACTTAATTCAACCCCAAATTAACTCAACCCCAACTTGACTTAACCCCAACTTAACTTAACTCCAACTTAACTTAACCCCAACTTAACTTAACCCCAAATTAACTCAACCCCAACTTGACTTAACCCCAACTTAACTTAACTCCAACTTAACTTAACCCCAACTTAACTTAACCCCAACTTAACTTAACCCCAACTTAACTTAACCCCAACTTAACTTAACCCCAACTTAACTTAACGCCAACTTAACCCCAACTTAACTCAACCCCAACTTAACTTAACCCCAACTTAATCTAATCCCAACTTAACTTAACCCCAACTTAACTTAACCCCAACTTAACTTAAACCAAATTTAACTTAACCCCAACTTAACCTAACCCCAACTTAATTCAACCCCAAATTAACTCAACCCCAACTTAACTCGACCCTAACTTAACTCAACCCCAACTTAACTTAACCCCAATTTAACTTAACCCCAACTTAACTTAACCCCAACTTAACTTAACCCCAACTTAACTTAACCCCAACTTAACTTAACCCCAACTTAAGTTAACCCCAACTTAAGTTAACCCCAACTTAACTTAACCCCAACTTAACTCAACCCCAACTTACCTCGATCCCAACTTAACTCAACCCCAACTTAACTTAACCCCAACTTAACTTAACCCCAACTTAACAAAACCCCAACTTAACTCAACCCAAACTGAAATCAACCCCAACTTAACTCAACCCCAACTTAAATTAACCCCAACTTAAGTTAACCCCAACTTAACCCCAACTTAAGTTAACCCCAACTTAAGTTAACCCCAACTTAACTTAACCCCAACTTAACTTAACCCCAACTTAACTTAACCCCAACTTACCTTAACCCCAACTTAACTTAACCCCAACTTAACTTAACCCCAACTTAACTTAACCCCAACTTAACTTAACCCCAACTTAACTTAACTCCAACTTAACTTAACCCCAACTTAACTTAACCCCAACTTAACTCAACCCCAACTTAACTCGACTCCAACTTAACTCAACCCCAACTTAAATCAACCCCAACTTAACTTAACCCCAACTTAAGTTAACCCCAACTTAACCCCAACTTAAGTTAACCCCAACTTAACCCCAACTTAAGTTAACCCCAACTTAAGTTAACCCCAACTTAACTTAACCCCAACTTAACTTAACCCCAACTTACCTTAACCCCAACTTAACTTAACCCCAACTTAACTTAACCCCAACTTAACTTAACCACAACTTAACTTAACCCCAACTTAACTTAACCCCAACTTACCTCGATCCCAACTTAACTCAACCCCAACTTAACTTAACCCCAACTTAACTTAACCCCCACTTAACACAACCCCAACTTAACTCGACCCCAACTTAACTCAACCCAAACTGAAATCAACCCCAACTTAACTCAACCCCAACTTAAATTAACCCCAACTTAAGTTAACCCCAACTTAACCCCAACTTAAGTTAACCCCAACTTAACTTAACCCCAACTTAACTTAACCCCAACTTAACTTAACCCCAACTTACCTTAACCCCATTTAACTTAACCCCAACTTAACTTAACCCCAAGTTAACTCAGCCCCAACTTAAATAGCCTCAACTTAACTTAACCCCAACTTAACTTAACTCCAACTTAAGTTAACCCCAACTTAACTTAACCCCAACTTAACTTAACCCCAACTTAACTTAACCACAACTTAAATTAACCCCAACTTAACTTAACTCCTACTTAATCTAATCCCAACTTAACTTAACCCCAACTTAACTTAACCCCAACTTAACTTAACCCCAACTTAAATCAACCCCAACTTAACTCGACCCCAATTTAACTCAACCCCAACTTAACTCAACCCCAACTTAACTCAACCCCAACTTAACTCAACGCCAACTTAACTTAACCCCAACTTAAGTTAACCCCAACTTAATCCCAACTTAAGTTAACCCAACTTAAGTTAATCCAAACTTAAGTTAACCCCAACTTGATTTAACCCCAACTTGACTTAACCCCAACTTAACTTATCCCCAACTTAACGTAACCCCAACTTAACTTAACCCCAACTTAATTTAACGCCAACTTAACTTAACCCCAACTTAACTTAACCCCAACTTAACTTAACTCCAACTTAACTCAATCCCAACTTAATTCAACCCCAACTTAACTCAACCCCAACTTAACTTAACCCCAACTTAACGCCAACTTAACTTAACCACAACTTAACTTACCCCCAACTTAACTTAACCCCAACTTAACTTTACTCCGACTTAACTTAACCCCAACTTAACTTAACCCCGACTTAACTTAACCCCAACTTAACTTAACCCCAACTTGACTTAACCCCAACTTGACTTAACCCCAAATTAACTAAACCCCAACTTAACTTAACCCCAAATTAACTTACCCCCAACTTAACTTAACCCCAACTTAACTTTACCCCGACTTAACTTAACCCCAACTTAAATTAACCCCAACTTAACTTAACTCCAACTTAACTCAACCCCACTTAACTTAACCCCAACTTAACTTAACCCCAACTTAACCCCAACTTAACTTAACCACAACTTAACTTACCCCCAACTTAACTTAACCCCAACTTAACTTAACTCCGACTTAAATTAACCCCAACTTAACTTAACCCCAACTTAACTTAACCCCAACTTAACTCAACCCCAACTTAACTCGACTCCAACTTACCTCAACCCCAACTTAAATCAACCCCAACTTAACTCAACCCCAACTTACCTCGATCCCAACTTAACTCAACCCCAACTTAACTTAACCCCAACTTAACTTAACCCCCACTTAACACAACCCCAACTTAACTCGACCCCAACTTAACTCAACCCAAACTGAAATCAACCCCAACTTAACTCAACCCCAACTTAAATTAACCCCAACTTAAGTTAACCCCAACTTAACCCCAACTTAAGTTAACCCCAACTTAACTTAACCCCAACTTAACTTAACCCCAACTTAACTTAACCCCAACTTACCTTAACCCCAACTTAACTTAACCCCAACTTAACTTAACCCCAAGTTAACTCAGCCCCAACTTAAATAGCCTCAACTTAACTTAACCCCAACTTAACTTAACTCCAACTTAAGTTAACCCCAACTTAACTTAACCCCAACTTAACTTAACCCCAACTTAACTTAACCACAACTTAAATTAACCCCAACTTAACTTAACTCCTACTTAATCTAATCCCAACTTAACTTAACCCCAACTTAACTTAACCCCAACTTAACTTAACCCCAACTTAAATCAACCCCAACTTAACTCGACCCCAACTTAACTCAACCCCAACTTAACTCAACCCCAACTTAACTCAACCCCAACTTAACTCAACGCCAACTTAACTTAACCCCAACTTAAGTTAACCCCAACTTAATCCCAACTTAAGTTAACCCAACTTAAGTTAATCCAAACTTAAGTTAACCCCAACTTGATTTAACCCCAACTTGACTTAACCCCAACTTAACTTATCCCCAACTTAACGTAATACCAACTTAACTTAACCCCAACTTAATTTAACGCCAACTTAACTTAACCCCAACTTAACTTAACCCCAACTTAACTTAACTCCAACTTAACTCAATCCCAACTTAATTCAACCCCAACTTAACTCAACCCCAACTTAACTTAACCCCAACTTAACCCCAACTTAACTTAACCACAACTTAACTTACCCCCAACTTAACTTAACCCCAACTTAACTTTACTCCGACTTAACTTAACCCCAACTTAACTTAACCCCAATTTAACTTAACTCCAACTTAACTTAACCCCAACTTAACTTAACCCCAACTTAACTCAACCCCAACTTAACTCGACCCCAACTTAATTCAACCCCAACTTAAATCAACCCCAACTTAACTCAACCCCAACTTAACTTAACCTCAAATTAACTTAACCCCAACTTAACTTAACCCCAACTTAACTTAAACCAAACTTAACTTAACCCCAACTTAACCTAACCCCAACTTAATTCAACCCCAAATTAACTCAACCCCAACTTGACTTAACCCCAACTTAACTTAACTCCAACTTAACTTAACCCCAACTTAACTTAACCCCAAATTAACTCAACCCCAACTTGACTTAACCCCAACTTAACTTAACTCCAACTTAACTTAACCCCAACTTAACTTAACCCCAACTTAACTTAACCCCAACTTAACTTAACCCCAACTTAACTTAACCCCAACTTAACTTAACGCCAACTTAACTTAACCCCAACTTAACTCAACCCCAACTTAACTTAACCCCAACTTAATCTAATCCCAACTTAACTTAACCCCAACTTAACTTAACCCCAACTTAACTTAAACCAAATTTAACTTAACCCCAACTTAACCTAACCCCAACTTAATTCAACCCCAAATTAACTCAACCCCAACTTAACTCGACCCTAACTTAACTCAACCCCAACTTAACTTAACCCCAATTTAACTTAACCCCAACTTAACTGAACCCCAACTTAACTTAACCCCAACTTAACTTAACCCCAACTTAACTTAACCCCAACTTAAGTTAACCCCAACTTAAGTTAACCCCAACTTAACTTAACCCCAACTTAACTCAACCCCAACTTACCTCGATCCCAACTTAACTCAACCCCAACTTAACTTAACCCCAACTTAACTTAACCCCAACTTAACAAAACCCCAACTTAACTCAACCCAAACTGAAATCAACCCCAACTTAACTCAACCCCAACTTAAATTAACCCCAACTTAAGTTAACCCCAACTTAACCCCAACTTAAGTTAACCCCAACTTAAGTTAACCCCAACTTAACTTAACCCCAACTTAACTTAACCCCAACTTAACTTAACCCCAACTTACCTTAACCCCAACTTAACTTAACCCCAACTTAACTTAACCCCAACTTAACTTAACCCCAACTTAACTTAACCCCAACTTAACTTAACTCCAACTTAACTTAACCCCAACTTAACTTAACCCCAACTTAACTCAACCCCAACTTAACTCGACTCCAACTTAACTCAACCCCAACTTAAATCAACCCCAACTTAACTTAACCCCAACTTAAGTTAACCCCAACTTAACCCCAACTTAAGTTAACCCCAACTTAACCCCAACTTAAGTTAACCCCAACTTAAGTTAACCCCAACTTAACTTAACCCCAACTTAACTTAACCCCAACTTACCTTAACCCCAACTTAACTTAACCCCAACTTAACTTAACCCCAACTTAACTTAACCACAACTTAACTTAACCCCAACTTAACTTAACCCCAACTTACCTCGATCCCAACTTAACTCAACCCCAACTTAACTTAACCCCAACTTAACTTAACCCCCACTTAACACAACCCCAACTTAACTCGACCCCAACTTAACTCAACCCAAACTGAAATCAACCCCAACTTAACTCAACCCCAACTTAAATTAACCCCAACTTAAGTTAACCCCAACTTAACCCCAACTTAAGTTAACCCCAACTTAACTTAACCCCAACTTAACTTAACCCCAACTTAACTTAACCCCAACTTACCTTAACCCCATTTAACTTAACCCCAACTTAACTTAACCCCAAGTTAACTCAGCCCCAACTTAAATAGCCTCAACTTAACTTAACCCCAACTTCACTTAACTCCAACTTAAGTTAACCCCAACTTAACTTAACCCCAACTTAACTTAACCCCAACTTAACTTAACCACAACTTAAATTAACCCCAACTTAACTTAACTCCTACTTAATCTAATCCCAACTTAACTTAACCCCAACTTAACTTAACCCCAACTTAACTTAACCCCAACTTAAATCAACCCCAACTTAACTCGACCCCAATTTAACTCAACCCCAACTTAACTCAACCCCAACTTAACTCAACCCCAACTTAACTCAACGCCAACTTAACTTAACCCCAACTTAAGTTAACCCCAACTTAATCCCAACTTAAGTTAACCCAACTTAAGTTAATCCAAACTTAAGTTAACCCCAACTTGATTTAACCCCAACTTGACTTAACCCCAACTTAACTTATCCCCAACTTAACGTAACCCCAACTTAACTTAACCCCAACTTAATTTAACGCCAACTTAACTTAACCCCAACTTAACTTAACCCCAACTTAACTTAACTCCAACTTAACTCAATCCCAACTTAATTCAACCCCAACTTAACTCAACCCCAACTTAACTTAACCCCAACTTAACGCCAACTTAACTTAACCACAACTTAACTTACCCCCAACTTAACTTAACCCCAACTTAACTTTACTCCGACTTAACTTAACCCCAACTTAACTTAACCCCAATTTAACTTAACTCCAACTTAACTTAACCCCAACTTAACTTAACCCCAACTTAACTCAACCCCAACTTAACTCGACCCCAACTTAATTCAACCCCAACTTAAATCAACCCCAACTTAACTCAACCCCAACTTAACTTAACCCCAAATTAACTTAACCCCAACTTAACTTAACCCCAACTTAACTTAAACCAAACTTAACTTAACCCCAACTTAACCTAACCCCAACTTAATTCAACCCCAAATTAACTCAACCCCAACTTGACTTAACCCCAACTTAACTTAACTCCAACTTAACTTAACCCCAACTTAACTTAACCCCAAATTAACTCAACCCCAACTTGACTTAACCCCAACTTAACTTAACTCCAACTTAACTTAACCCCAACTTAACTTAACCCCAACTTAACTTAACCCCAACTTAACTTAACCCCAACTTAACTTAACCCCAACTTAACTTAACGCCAACTTAACTTAACCCCAACTTAACTCAACCCCAACTTAACTTAACCCCAACTTAATCTAATCCCAACTTAACTTAACCCCAACTTAACCCCAACTTAACTTAAACCAAATTTAACTTAACCCCAACTTAACCTAACCCCAACTTAATTCAACCCCAAATTAACTCAACCCCAACTTAACTCGACCCTAACTTAACTCAACCCCAACTTAACTTAACCCCAATTTAACTTAACCCCAACTTAACTTAACCCCAACTTAACTTAACCCCAACTTAACTTAACCCCAACTTAACTTAACCCCAACTTAAGTTAACCCCAACTTAAGTTAACCCCAACTTAACTTAACCCCAACTTAACTCAACCCCAACTTACCTCGATCCCAACTTAACTCAACCCCAACTTAACTTAACCCCAACTTAACTTAACCCCAACTTAACACAACCCCAACTTAACTCAACCCAAACTGAAATCAACCCCAACTTAACTCAACCCCAACTTAAATTAACCCCAACTTAAGTTAACCCCAACTTAACCCCAACTTAAGTTAACCCCAACTTAAGTTAACCCCAACTTAACTTAACCCCAACTTAACTTAACCCCAACTTAACTTAACCCCAACTTACCTTAACCCCAACTTAACTTAACCCCAACTTAACTTAACCCCAAGTTAACTCAGCCCCAACTTAACTTAGCCTCAACTTAACTTAACCCCAACTTAAGTTAACCCCAACTTAACTTAACCCCAACTTAACTTAACCCCAACTTAACTTAACCACAACTTAACTTAACCCCAACTTAACTTAACTCCTACTTAATCTAATCCCAACTTAACTTAACCCCAACTTAACTTAACCCCAACTTAAATTAACCCCAACTTAACTCAACCCCAACTTAACTCAACCCCAACTTAACTCAACCCCAACTTAACTTAACCCCAACTTAAGTTAACCCCAACTTAATCCCAACTTAAGTTAACCCAACTTAAGTTAATCCAAACTTAAGTTAACCCCAACTTGATTTAACCCCAACTTGACTTAACCCCAACTTAACGTAACCCCAACTTAACTTAACCCCAACTTAATTTAACGCCAACTTAACTTAACCCCAACTTAACTTAACCCCGACTTAACTTAACTCCAACTTAACTCAATCCCAACTTAATTCAACCCCAACTTAACTCAACCCCAACTTAACTTAACCCCAACTTAACCCCAACTTAACTTAACCACAACTTAACTTACCCCCAACTTAACTTTACTCCGACTTAACTTAACCCCAACTTAACTTAACCCCAACTTAACCTAATCCCAACTTAACTTAACCCCAACTTAACCCCAACTTAACTTAACCCCAACTTAACTCAACCCCAACTTAACTCGACCCCAACTTAACTCAACCCCAACTTAACTCAACCCCAACTTAACTCAACCCCAACTTAACTCAACCCCAACTTAACTTAACCCCAACTTAAGTTAAGCCCAACTTAACCCCAACTTAAGTTAACCCAACTTAAGTTAATCCAAACTTAAGTTAACCCCAACTTGATTTAACCCCAACTTGACTTAACCCCAACTTAACTTAACCCCAACTTAACGTAACCCCAACTTAACTTAACCCCAATTTAATTTAACGCCAACTTAACTTAACCCCAACTTAACTTAACCCCAACTTAACTTAACTTCAACTTAACTTAACCCCAACTTAATTTAACCCCAACTTAACTCAACCCCAACTTAACTCGACTCCAACTTAACTCAACCCCAAGTTAAATCAACCCCAACTTAACTCAACCCCAACTTAACTTAACCCCAACTTAAGTTAACCCCAACTTAACCCCAACTTAAGTTAACCCCAACTTAACCCCAACTTAAGTTAACCCCAACTTAAGTTAACCCCAACTTAACTTAACCCCAACTTAACTTAACCCCAACTTAACCTAATCCCACCTTAACTTAACCCCAACTTAACTTAACCCCAACTTAACTTACCCCCAACTTAACTTAACCCCAACTTAACTTAACCCCAACTTAACTTAACTCCAACTTAACTTAACCCCAACTTAACTTAACCCCAACTTAACTCAACCCCAACTTAACTCGACTCCAACTTAACTCAACCCCAACTTAAATCAACCCCAACTTAACTTAACCCCAACTTAAGTTAACCCCAACTTAACCCCAACTTAAGTTAACCCCAACTTAACCCCAACTTAAGTTAACCCCAACTTAAGTTAACCCCAACTTAACTTAACCCCAACTTAACTTAACCCCAACTTACCTTAACCCCAACTTAACTTAACCCCAACTTAACTTAACCCCAACTTAACTTAACCACAACTTAACTTAACCCCAACTTAACTTAACCCCAACTTACCTCGATCCCAACTTAACTCAACCCCAACTTAACTTAACCCCAACTTAACTTAACCCCCACTTAACACAACCCCAACTTAACTCGACCCCAACTTAACTCAACCCAAACTGAAATCAACCCCAACTTAACTCAACCCCAACTTAAATTAACCCCAACTTAAGTTAACCCCAACTTAACCCCAACTTAAGTTAACCCCAACTTAACTTAACCCCAACTTAACTTAACCCCAACTTAACTTAACCCCAACTTACCTTAACCCCAACTTAACTTAACCCCAACTTAACTTAACCCCAAGTTAACTCAGCCCCAACTTAAATAGCCTCAACTTAACTTAACCCCAACTTAACTTAACTCCAACTTAAGTTAACCCCAACTTAACTTAACCCCAACTTAACTTAACCCCAACTTAACTTAACCACAACTTAAATTAACCCCAACTTAACTTAACTCCTACTTAATCTAATCCCAACTTAACTTAACCCCAACTTAACTTAACCCCAACTTAACTTAACCCCAACTTAAATCAACCCCAACTTAACTCGACCCCAACTTAACTCAACCCCAACTTAACTCAACCCCAACTTAACTCAACCCCAACTTAACTCAACGCCAACTTAACTTAACCCCAACTTAAGTTAACCCCAACTTAATCCCAACTTAAGTTAACCCAACTTAAGTTAATCCAAACTTAAGTTAACCCCAACTTGATTTAACCCCAACTTGACTTAACCCCAACTTAACTTATCCCCAACTTAACGTAACCCCAACTTAACTTAACCCCAACTTAATTTAACGCCAACTTAACTTAACCCCAACTTAACTTAACCCCAACTTAACTTAACTCCAACTTAACTCAATCCCAACTTAATTCAACCCCAACTTAACTCAACCCCAACTTAACTTAACCCCAACTTAACCCCAACTTAACTTAACCACAACTTAACTTACCCCCAACTTAACTTAACCCCAACTTAACTTTACTCCGACTTAACTTAACCCCAACTTAACTTAACCCCAATTTAACTTAACTCCAACTTAACTTAACCCCAACTTAACTTAACCCCAACTTAACTCAACCCCAACTTAACTCGACCCCAACTTAATTCAACCCCAACTTAAATCAACCCCAACTTAACTCAACCCCAACTTAACTTAACCCCAAATTAACTTAACCCCAACTTAACTTAACCCCAACTTAACTTAAACCAAACTTAACTTAACCCCAACTTAACCTAACCCCAACTTAATTCAACCCCAAATTAACTCAACCCCAACTTGACTTAACCCCAACTTAACTTAACTCCAACTTAACTTAACCCCAACTTAACTTAACCCCAAATTAACTCAACCCCAACTTGACTTAACCCCAACTTAACTTAACTCCAACTTAACTTAACCCCAACTTAACTTAACCCCAACTTAACTTAACCCCAACTTAACTTAACCCCAACTTAACTTAACCCCAACTTAACTTAACGCCAACTTAACTTAACCCCAACTTAACTCAACCCCAACTTAACTTAACCCCAACTTAATCTAATCCCAACTTAACTTAACCCCAACTTAACCCCAACTTAACTTAAACCAAATTTAACTTAACCCCAACTTAACCTAACCCCAACTTAATTCAACCCCAAATTAACTCAACCCCAACTTAACTCGACCCTAACTTAACTCAACCCCAACTTAACTTAACCCCAATTTAACTTAACCCCAACTTAACTTAACCCCAACTTAACTTAACCCCAACTTAACTTAACCCCAACTTAACTTAACCCCAACTTAAGTTAACCCCAACTTAAGTTAACCCCAACTTAACTTAACCCCAACTTAACTCAACCCCAACTTACCTCGATCCCAACTTAACTCAACCCCAACTTAACTTAACCCCAACTTAACTTAACCCCAACTTAACACAACCCCAACTTAACTCAACCCAAACTGAAATCAACCCCAACTTAACTCAACCCCAACTTAAATTAACCCCAACTTAAGTTAACCCCAACTTAACCCCAACTTAAGTTAACCCCAACTTAAGTTAACCCCAACTTAACTTAACCCCAACTTAACTTAACCCCAACTTAACTTAACCCCAACTTACCTTAACCCCAACTTAACTTAACCCCAACTTAACTTAACCCCAAGTTAACTCAGCCCCAACTTAACTTAGCCTCAACTTAACTTAACCCCAACTTAAGTTAACCCCAACTTAACTTAACCCCAACTTAACTTAACCCCAACTTAACTTAACCACAACTTAACTTAACCCCAACTTAACTTAACTCCTACTTAATCTAATCCCAACTTAACTTAACCCCAACTTAACTTAACCCCAACTTAAATTAACCCCAACTTAACTCAACCCCAACTTAACTCAACCCCAACTTAACTCAACCCCAACTTAACTTAACCCCAACTTAAGTTAACCCCAACTTAATCCCAACTTAAGTTAACCCAACTTAAGTTAATCCAAACTTAAGTTAACCCCAACTTGATTTAACCCCAACTTGACTTAACCCCAACTTAACGTAACCCCAACTTAACTTAACCCCAACTTAATTTAACGCCAACTTAACTTAACCCCAACTTAACTTAACCCCGACTTAACTTAACTCCAACTTAACTCAATCCCAACTTAATTCAACCCCAACTTAACTCAACCCCAACTTAACTTAACCCCAACTTAACCCCAACTTAACTTAACCACAACTTAACTTACCCCCAACTTAACTTTACTCCGACTTAACTTAACCCCAACTTAACTTAACCCCAACTTAACCTAATCCCAACTTAACTTAACCCCAACTTAACCCCAACTTAACTTAACCCCAACTTAACTCAACCCCAACTTAACTCGACCCCAACTTAACTCAACCCCAACTTAACTCAACCCCAACTTAACTCAACCCCAACTTAACTCAACCCCAACTTAACTTAACCCCAACTTAAGTTAAGCCCAACTTAACCCCAACTTAAGTTAACCCAACTTAAGTTAATCCAAACTTAAGTTAACCCCAACTTGATTTAACCCCAACTTGACTTAACCCCAACTTAACTTAACCCCAACTTAACGTAACCCCAACTTAACTTAACCCCAATTTAATTTAACGCCAACTTAACTTAACCCCAACTTAACTTAACCCCAACTTAACTTAACTTCAACTTAACTTAACCCCAACTTAATTTAACCCCAACTTAACTCAACCCCAACTTAACTCGACTCCAACTTAACTCAACCCCAAGTTAAATCAACCCCAACTTAACTCAACCCCAACTTAACTTAACCCCAACTTAAGTTAACCCCAACTTAACCCCAACTTAAGTTAACCCCAACTTAACCCCAACTTAAGTTAACCCCAACTTAAGTTAACCCCAACTTAACTTAACCCCAACTTAACTTAACCCCAACTTAACTTAACCCCAACTTACCTTAACACCAACTTAACTTAACCCCAACTTAACTTAACCCCAACTTAAATTAACCACAACTTAACTTAACCCCAACTTAACTTAACCCCAACTTAACCTAATCCCAACTTAACTCAACCCCAACTTAACTTAACCCCAACTTAACTTAAACCAAACTTAACTTAACCCCAACTTAACTTAACCCCAACTTAACTTAACCCCAACTTAACTCGACCCCAACTTAACTCAACCCCAACTTAAATCAACCCCAACTTAACTCAACCCCAACTTAACTCAACCCCAACTTAACTCAACCCCAACTTAACTTAACCCCAACTTAACTTAACCCCAACTTAAGTTAACCCCAACTTAACCCCAACTTAAGTTAACCCAACTTAAGTTAATCCAAACTTAAGTTAACCCCAACTTGATTTAACCCCAACTTGACTTAACCCCAACTTAACTTAACCCCAACTTAACTTAACCCCAAGTTAACTTAACCCCAACTTAACTTAACGCCAACTTAACTTAACCCCAACTTAACTTAACCCCAACTTAATTTAACCCCAACTTAACTTAACCCCAACTTAACTTAACCCCAACTTGACTTAACCCCAACTTGACTTAACCCCAACTTGACTTAACCCCAACTTAAGTAAACCCCAACTTAACTTAACCCCAACTTAACTTACCCCAACTTAACTTAACCCCAACTTAACTTAACCCCGACTTAACTTAACCCCAACTTAACTTAACCCCGACTTAACTTAACCCCAACTTAACTTAACCCCAACTTGACTTAACCCCAACTTGACTTAACCCCAAATTAACTAAACCCCAACTTAACTTAACCCCAAATTAACTTACCCCCAACTTAACTTAACCCCAACTTAACTTTACCCCGACTTAACTTAACCCCAACTTAAATTAACCCCAACTTAACTTAACTCCAACTTAACTCAACCCCACTTAACTTAACCCCAACTTAACTTAACCCCAACTTAACCCCAACTTAACTTAACCACAACTTAACTTACCCCCAACTTAACTTAACCCCAACTTAACTTAACTCCGACTTAAATTAACCCCAACTTAACTTAACCCCAACTTAACTTAACCCCAACTTAACTCAACCCCAACTTAACTCGACTCCAACTTACCTCAACCCCAACTTAAATCAACCCCAACTTAACTCAACCCCAACTTACCTCGATCCCAACTTAACTCAACCCCAACTTAACTTAACCCCAACTTAACTTAACCCCCACTTAACACAACCCCAACTTAACTCGACCCCAACTTAACTCAACCCAAACTGAAATCAACCCCAACTTAACTCAACCCCAACTTAAATTAACCCCAACTTAAGTTAACCCCAACTTAACCCCAACTTAAGTTAACCCCAACTTAACTTAACCCCAACTTAACTTAACCCCAACTTAACTTAACCCCAACTTACCTTAACCCCAACTTAACTTAACCCCAACTTAACTTAACCCCAAGTTAACTCAGCCCCAACTTAAATAGCCTCAACTTAACTTAACCCCAACTTAACTTAACTCCAACTTAAGTTAACCCCAACTTAACTTAACCCCAACTTAACTTAACCCCAACTTAACTTAACCACAACTTAAATTAACCCCAACTTAACTTAACTCCTACTTAATCTAATCCCAACTTAACTTAACCCCAACTTAACTTAACCCCAACTTAACTTAACCCCAACTTAAATCAACCCCAACTTAACTCGACCCCAACTTAACTCAACCCCAACTTAACTCAACCCCAACTTAACTCAACCCCAACTTAACTCAACGCCAACTTAACTTAACCCCAACTTAAGTTAACCCCAACTTAATCCCAACTTAAGTTAACCCAACTTAAGTTAATCCAAACTTAAGTTAACCCCAACTTGATTTAACCCCAACTTGACTTAACCCCAACTTAACTTATCCCCAACTTAACGTAATACCAACTTAACTTAACCCCAACTTAATTTAACGCCAACTTAACTTAACCCCAACTTAACTTAACCCCAACTTAACTTAACTCCAACTTAACTCAATCCCAACTTAATTCAACCCCAACTTAACTCAACCCCAACTTAACTTAACCCCAACTTAACCCCAACTTAACTTAACCACAACTTAACTTACCCCCAACTTAACTTAACCCCAACTTAACTTTACTCCGACTTAACTTAACCCCAACTTAACTTAACCCCAATTTAACTTAACTCCAACTTAACTTAACCCCAACTTAACTTAACCCCAACTTAACTCAACCCCAACTTAACTCGACCCCAACTTAATTCAACCCCAACTTAAATCAACCCCAACTTAACTCAACCCCAACTTAACTTAACCTCAAATTAACTTAACCCCAACTTAACTTAACCCCAACTTAACTTAAACCAAACTTAACTTAACCCCAACTTAACCTAACCCCAACTTAATTCAACCCCAAATTAACTCAACCCCAACTTGACTTAACCCCAACTTAACTTAACTCCAACTTAACTTAACCCCAACTTAACTTAACCCCAAATTAACTCAACCCCAACTTGACTTAACCCCAACTTAACTTAACTCCAACTTAACTTAACCCCAACTTAACTTAACCCCAACTTAACTTAACCCCAACTTAACTTAACCCCAACTTAACTTAACCCCAACTTAACTTAACGCCAACTTAACCCCAACTTAACTCAACCCCAACTTAACTTAACCCCAACTTAATCTAATCCCAACTTAACTTAACCCCAACTTAACTTAACCCCAACTTAACTTAAACCAAATTTAACTTAACCCCAACTTAACCTAACCCCAACTTAATTCAACCCCAAATTAACTCAACCCCAACTTAACTCGACCCTAACTTAACTCAACCCCAACTTAACTTAACCCCAATTTAACTTAACCCCAACTTAACTTAACCCCAACTTAACTTAACCCCAACTTAACTTAACCCCAACTTAACTTAACCCCAACTTAAGTTAACCCCAACTTAAGTTAACCCCAACTTAACTTAACCCCAACTTAACTCAACCCCAACTTACCTCGATCCCAACTTAACTCAACCCCAACTTAACTTAACCCCAACTTAACTTAACCCCAACTTAACAAAACCCCAACTTAACTCAACCCAAACTGAAATCAACCCCAACTTAACTCAACCCCAACTTAAATTAACCCCAACTTAAGTTAACCCCAACTTAACCCCAACTTAAGTTAACCCCAACTTAAGTTAACCCCAACTTAACTTAACCCCAACTTAACTTAACCCCAACTTAACTTAACCCCAACTTACCTTAACCCCAACTTAACTTAACCCCAACTTAACTTAACCCCAACTTAACTTAACCCCAACTTAACTTAACCCCAACTTAACTTAACTCCAACTTAACTTAACCCCAACTTAACTTAACCCCAACTTAACTCAACCCCAACTTAACTCGACTCCAACTTAACTCAACCCCAACTTAAATCAACCCCAACTTAACTTAACCCCAACTTAAGTTAACCCCAACTTAACCCCAACTTAAGTTAACCCCAACTTAACCCCAACTTAAGTTAACCCCAACTTAAGTTAACCCCAACTTAACTTAACCCCAACTTAACTTAACCCCAACTTACCTTAACCCCAACTTAACTTAACCCCAACTTAACTTAACCCCAACTTAACTTAACCACAACTTAACTTAACCCCAACTTAACTTAACCCCAACTTACCTCGATCCCAACTTAACTCAACCCCAACTTAACTTAACCCCAACTTAACTTAACCCCCACTTAACACAACCCCAACTTAACTCGACCCCAACTTAACTCAACCCAAACTGAAATCAACCCCAACTTAACTCAACCCCAACTTAAATTAACCCCAACTTAAGTTAACCCCAACTTAACCCCAACTTAAGTTAACCCCAACTTAACTTAACCCCAACTTAACTTAACCCCAACTTAACTTAACCCCAACTTACCTTAACCCCATTTAACTTAACCCCAACTTAACTTAACCCCAAGTTAACTCAGCCCCAACTTAAATAGCCTCAACTTAACTTAACCCCAACTTAACTTAACTCCAACTTAAGTTAACCCCAACTTAACTTAACCCCAACTTAACTTAACCCCAACTTAACTTAACCACAACTTAAATTAACCCCAACTTAACTTAACTCCTACTTAATCTAATCCCAACTTAACTTAACCCCAACTTAACTTAACCCCAACTTAACTTAACCCCAACTTAAATCAACCCCAACTTAACTCGACCCCAATTTAACTCAACCCCAACTTAACTCAACCCCAACTTAACTCAACCCCAACTTAACTCAACGCCAACTTAACTTAACCCCAACTTAAGTTAACCCCAACTTAATCCCAACTTAAGTTAACCCAACTTAAGTTAATCCAAACTTAAGTTAACCCCAACTTGATTTAACCCCAACTTGACTTAACCCCAACTTAACTTATCCCCAACTTAACGTAACCCCAACTTAACTTAACCCCAACTTAATTTAACGCCAACTTAACTTAACCCCAACTTAACTTAACCCCAACTTAACTTAACTCCAACTTAACTCAATCCCAACTTAATTCAACCCCAACTTAACTCAACCCCAACTTAACTTAACCCCAACTTAACGCCAACTTAACTTAACCACAACTTAACTTACCCCCAACTTAACTTAACCCCAACTTAACTTTACTCCGACTTAACTTAACCCCAACTTAACTTAACCCCGACTTAACTTAACCCCAACTTAACTTAACCCCAACTTGACTTAACCCCAACTTGACTTAACCCCAAATTAACTAAACCCCAACTTAACTTAACCCCAAATTAACTTACCCCCAACTTAACTTAACCCCAACTTAACTTTACCCCGACTTAACTTAACCCCAACTTAAATTAACCCCAACTTAACTTAACTCCAACTTAACTCAACCCCACTTAACTTAACCCCAACTTAACTTAACCCCAACTTAACCCCAACTTAACTTAACCACAACTTAACTTACCCCCAACTTAACTTAACCCCAACTTAACTTAACTCCGACTTAAATTAACCCCAACTTAACTTAACCCCAACTTAACTTAACCCCAACTTAACTCAACCCCAACTTAACTCGACTCCAACTTACCTCAACCCCAACTTAAATCAACCCCAACTTAACTCAACCCCAACTTACCTCGATCCCAACTTAACTCAACCCCAACTTAACTTAACCCCAACTTAACTTAACCCCCACTTAACACAACCCCAACTTAACTCGACCCCAACTTAACTCAACCCAAACTGAAATCAACCCCAACTTAACTCAACCCCAACTTAAATTAACCCCAACTTAAGTTAACCCCAACTTAACCCCAACTTAAGTTAACCCCAACTTAACTTAACCCCAACTTAACTTAACCCCAACTTAACTTAACCCCAACTTACCTTAACCCCAACTTAACTTAACCCCAACTTAACTTAACCCCAAGTTAACTCAGCCCCAACTTAAATAGCCTCAACTTAACTTAACCCCAACTTAACTTAACTCCAACTTAAGTTAACCCCAACTTAACTTAACCCCAACTTAACTTAACCCCAACTTAACTTAACCACAACTTAAATTAACCCCAACTTAACTTAACTCCTACTTAATCTAATCCCAACTTAACTTAACCCCAACTTAACTTAACCCCAACTTAACTTAACCCCAACTTAAATCAACCCCAACTTAACTCGACCCCAACTTAACTCAACCCCAACTTAACTCAACCCCAACTTAACTCAACCCCAACTTAACTCAACGCCAACTTAACTTAACCCCAACTTAAGTTAACCCCAACTTAATCCCAACTTAAGTTAACCCAACTTAAGTTAATCCAAACTTAAGTTAACCCCAACTTGATTTAACCCCAACTTGACTTAACCCCAACTTAACTTATCCCCAACTTAACGTAATACCAACTTAACTTAACCCCAACTTAATTTAACGCCAACTTAACTTAACCCCAACTTAACTTAACCCCAACTTAACTTAACTCCAACTTAACTCAATCCCAACTTAATTCAACCCCAACTTAACTCAACCCCAACTTAACTTAACCCCAACTTAACCCCAACTTAACTTAACCACAACTTAACTTACCCCCAACTTAACTTAACCCCAACTTAACTTTACTCCGACTTAACTTAACCCCAACTTAACTTAACCCCAATTTAACTTAACTCCAACTTAACTTAACCCCAACTTAACTTAACCCCAACTTAACTCAACCCCAACTTAACTCGACCCCAACTTAATTCAACCCCAACTTAAATCAACCCCAACTTAACTCAACCCCAACTTAACTTAACCTCAAATTAACTTAACCCCAACTTAACTTAACCCCAACTTAACTTAAACCAAACTTAACTTAACCCCAACTTAACCTAACCCCAACTTAATTCAACCCCAAATTAACTCAACCCCAACTTGACTTAACCCCAACTTAACTTAACTCCAACTTAACTTAACCCCAACTTAACTTAACCCCAAATTAACTCAACCCCAACTTGACTTAACCCCAACTTAACTTAACTCCAACTTAACTTAACCCCAACTTAACTTAACCCCAACTTAACTTAACCCCAACTTAACTTAACCCCAACTTAACTTAACCCCAACTTAACTTAACGCCAACTTAACTTAACCCCAACTTAACTCAACCCCAACTTAACTTAACCCCAACTTAATCTAATCCCAACTTAACTTAACCCCAACTTAACTTAACCCCAACTTAACTTAAACCAAATTTAACTTAACCCCAACTTAACCTAACCCCAACTTAATTCAACCCCAAATTAACTCAACCCCAACTTAACTCGACCCTAACTTAACTCAACCCCAACTTAACTTAACCCCAATTTAACTTAACCCCAACTTAACTTAACCCCAACTTAACTTAACCCCAACTTAACTTAACCCCAACTTAACTTAACCCCAACTTAAGTTAACCCCAACTTAAGTTAACCCCAACTTAACTTAACCCCAACTTAACTCAACCCCAACTTACCTCGATCCCAACTTAACTCAACCCCAACTTAACTTAACCCCAACTTAACTTAACCCCAACTTAACAAAACCCCAACTTAACTCAACCCAAACTGAAATCAACCCCAACTTAACTCAACCCCAACTTAAATTAACCCCAACTTAAGTTAACCCCAACTTAACCCCAACTTAAGTTAACCCCAACTTAAGTTAACCCCAACTTAACTTAACCCCAACTTAACTTAACCCCAACTTAACTTAACCCCAACTTACCTTAACCCCAACTTAACTTAACCCCAACTTAACTTAACCCCAACTTAACTTAACCCCAACTTAACTTAACCCCAACTTAACTTAACTCCAACTTAACTTAACCCCAACTTAACTTAACCCCAACTTAACTCAACCCCAACTTAACTCGACTCCAACTTAACTCAACCCCAACTTAAATCAACCCCAACTTAACTTAACCCCAACTTAAGTTAACCCCAACTTAACCCCAACTTAAGTTAACCCCAACTTAACCCCAACTTAAGTTAACCCCAACTTAAGTTAACCCCAACTTAACTTAACCCCAACTTAACTTAACCCCAACTTACCTTAACCCCAACTTAACTTAACCCCAACTTAACTTAACCCCAACTTAACTTAACCACAACTTAACTTAACCCCAACTTAACTTAACCCCAACTTACCTCGATCCCAACTTAACTCAACCCCAACTTAACTTAACCCCAACTTAACTTAACCCCCACTTAACACAACCCCAACTTAACTCGACCCCAACTTAACTCAACCCAAACTGAAATCAACCCCAACTTAACTCAACCCCAACTTAAATTAACCCCAACTTAAGTTAACCCCAACTTAACCCCAACTTAAGTTAACCCCAACTTAACTTAACCCCAACTTAACTTAACCCCAACTTAACTTAACCCCAACTTACCTTAACCCCATTTAACTTAACCCCAACTTAACTTAACCCCAAGTTAACTCAGCCCCAACTTAAATAGCCTCAACTTAACTTAACCCCAACTTAACTTAACTCCAACTTAAGTTAACCCCAACTTAACTTAACCCCAACTTAACTTAACCCCAACTTAACTTAACCACAACTTAAATTAACCCCAACTTAACTTAACTCCTACTTAATCTAATCCCAACTTAACTTAACCCCAACTTAACTTAACCCCAACTTAACTTAACCCCAACTTAAATCAACCCCAACTTAACTCGACCCCAATTTAACTCAACCCCAACTTAACTCAACCCCAACTTAACTCAACCCCAACTTAACTCAACGCCAACTTAACTTAACCCCAACTTAAGTTAACCCCAACTTAATCCCAACTTAAGTTAACCCAACTTAAGTTAATCCAAACTTAAGTTAACCCCAACTTGATTTAACCCCAACTTGACTTAACCCCAACTTAACTTATCCCCAACTTAACGTAACCCCAACTTAACTTAACCCCAACTTAATTTAACGCCAACTTAACTTAACCCCAACTTAACTTAACCCCAACTTAACTTAACTCCAACTTAACTCAATCCCAACTTAATTCAACCCCAACTTAACTCAACCCCAACTTAACTTAACCCCAACTTAACGCCAACTTAACTTAACCACAACTTAACTTACCCCCAACTTAACTTAACCCCAACTTAACTTTACTCCGACTTAACTTAACCCCAACTTAACTTAACCCCAATTTAACTTAACTCCAACTTAACTTAACCCCAACTTAACTTAACCCCAACTTAACTCAACCCCAACTTAACTCGACCCCAACTTAATTCAACCCCAACTTAAATCAACCCCAACTTAACTCAACCCCAACTTAACTTAACCCCAAATTAACTTAACCCCAACTTAACTTAACCCCAACTTAACTTAAACCAAACTTAACTTAACCCCAACTTAACCTAACCCCAACTTAATTCAACCCCAAATTAACTCAACCCCAACTTGACTTAACCCCAACTTAACTTAACTCCAACTTAACTTAACCCCAACTTAACTTAACCCCAAATTAACTCAACCCCAACTTGACTTAACCCCAACTTAACTTAACTCCAACTTAACTTAACCCCAACTTAACTTAACCCCAACTTAACTTAACCCCAACTTAACTTAACCCCAACTTAACTTAACCCCAACTTAACTTAACGCCAACTTAACTTAACCCCAACTTAACTCAACCCCAACTTAACTTAACCCCAACTTAATCTAATCCCAACTTAACTTAACCCCAACTTAACCCCAACTTAACTTAAACCAAATTTAACTTAACCCCAACTTAACCTAACCCCAACTTAATTCAACCCCAAATTAACTCAACCCCAACTTAACTCGACCCTAACTTAACTCAACCCCAACTTAACTTAACCCCAATTTAACTTAACCCCAACTTAACTTAACCCCAACTTAACTTAACCCCAACTTAACTTAACCCCAACTTAACTTAACCCCAACTTAAGTTAACCCCAACTTAAGTTAACCCCAACTTAACTTAAACCCAACTTAACTCAACCCCAACTTACCTCGATCCCAACTTAACTCAACCCCAACTTAACTTAACCCCAACTTAACTTAACCCCAACTTAACACAACCCCAACTTAACTCAACCCAAACTGAAATCAACCCCAACTTAACTCAACCCCAACTTAAATTAACCCCAACTTAAGTTAACCCCAACTTAACCCCAACTTAAGTTAACCCCAACTTAAGTTAACCCCAACTTAACTTAACCCCAACTTAACTTAACCCCAACTTAACTTAACCCCAACTTACCTTAACCCCAACTTAACTTAACCCCAACTTAACTTAACCCCAAGTTAACTCAGCCCCAACTTAACTTAGCCTCAACTTAACTTAACCCCAACTTAAGTTAACCCCAACTTAACTTAACCCCAACTTAACTTAACCCCAACTTAACTTAACCACAACTTAACTTAACCCCAACTTAACTTAACTCCTACTTAATCTAATCCCAACTTAACTTAACCCCAACTTAACTTAACCCCAACTTAAATTAACCCCAACTTAACTCAACCCCAACTTAACTCAACCCCAACTTAACTCAACCCCAACTTAACTTAACCCCAACTTAAGTTAACCCCAACTTAATCCCAACTTAAGTTAACCCAACTTAAGTTAATCCAAACTTAAGTTAACCCCAACTTGATTTAACCCCAACTTGACTTAACCCCAACTTAACGTAACCCCAACTTAACTTAACCCCAACTTAATTTAACGCCAACTTAACTTAACCCCAACTTAACTTAACCCCGACTTAACTTAACTCCAACTTAACTCAATCCCAACTTAATTCAACCCCAACTTAATTCAACCCCAACTTAACTTAACCCCAACTTAACCCCAACTTAACTTAACCACAACTTAACTTACCCCCAACTTAACTTTACTCCGACTTAACTTAACCCCAACTTAACTTAACCCCAACTTAACCTAATCCCAACTTAACTTAACCCCAACTTAACCCCAACTTAACTTAACCCCAACTTAACTCAACCCCAACTTAACTCGACCCCAACTTAACTCAACCCCAACTTAACTCAACCCCAACTTAACTCAACCCCAACTTAACTCAACCCCAACTTAACTTAACCCCAACTTAAGTTAAGCCCAACTTAACCCCAACTTAAGTTAACCCAACTTAAGTTAATCCAAACTTAAGTTAACCCCAACTTGATTTAACCCCAACTTGACTTAACCCCAACTTAACTTAACCACAACTTAACTTAACCCCAACTTAATTTAACCCCAACTTAACTTAACCCCAACTTAATTTAACCCCAACTTGACTTAACCCCAACTTGACTTAACCCCAACTTGACTTAACCCCAACTTAAGTAAACCCCAACTTAACTTAACCCCAACTTAACTTACCCCAACTTAAATTAACCCCAACTTAACTTAACCCCGACTTAACTTAACCCCAACTTAACTTAACCCCAACTTGACTTAACCCCAACTTGACTTAACCCCAAATTAACTAAACCCCAACTTAACTTAACCCCAAATTAACTTACCCCCAACTTAACTTAACCCCAACTTAACTTTACCCCGACTTAACTTAACCCCAACTTAAATTAACCCCAACTTAACTTAACTCCAACTTAACTCAACCCCACTTAACTTAACCCCAACTTAACTTAACCCCAACTTAACCCCAACTTAACTTAACCACAACTTAACTTACCCCCAACTTAACTTAACCCCAACTTAACTTAAGTCCGACTTAACTTAACCTCAACTTAACTTAACCCCAACTTAACTTAACTCCAACTTAACTTAACCCCAACTTAACTTAACCCCAACTTAACTCAACCCCAACTTAACTCGACTCCAACTTAACTCAACCCCAACTTAAATCAACCCCAACTTAACTTAACCCCAACTTAAGTTAACCCCAACTTAACCCCAACTTAAGTTAACCCCAACTTAACCCCAACTTAAGTTAACCCCAACTTAAGTTAACCCCAACTTAACTTAACCCCAACTTAACTTAACCCCAACTTAACTTAACCCCAACTTACCTTAACCCCAACTTAACTTAACCCCAACTTAACTTAACCCCAACTTAACTTAACCACAACTTAACTTAACCCCAACTTAACTTAACCCCAACTTAACCTAATCCCACCTTAACTTAACCCCAACTTAACTTAACCCCAACTTAACTTACCCCCAACTTAACTTAACCCCAACTTAACTTACCCCCAACTTAACTTAACCCCAACTTAACTTAACCCCAACTTAACTTAACCCCAACTTACCTTAACCCCAACTTAACTTAACCCCAACTTAACTTAACCCCAACTTAACTTAACCACAACTTCACTTAACCCCAACTTAACTTAACCCCAACTTAACCTAATCCCACCTTAACTTAACCCCAACTTAACTTAACCCCAACTTAACTTACCCCCAACTTAACTTAACCCCAACTTAACTTAACCCCAACTTAACTTAACTCCAACTTAACTTAACCCCAACTTAACTTAACGCCAACTTAACTCAACCCCAACTTAACTCGACTCCAACTTAACTCAACCCCAACTTAAATCAACCCCAACTTAACTTAACCCCAACTTAAGTTAACCCCAACTTAACCCCAACTTAAGTTAACCCCAACTTAACCCCAACTTAAGTTAACCCCAACTTAAGTTAACCCCAACTTAACTTAACCCCAACTTAACTTAACCCCAACTTACCTTAACCCCAACTTAACTTAACCCCAACTTAACTTAACCCCAACTTAACTTAACCACAACTTAACTTAACCCCAACTTAACTTAACCCCAACTTACCTCGATCCCAACTTAACGCAACCCCAACTTAACTTAACCCCAACTTAACTTAACCCCCACTTAACACAACCCCAACTTAACTCGACCCCAACTTAACTCAACCCAAACTGAAATCAACCCCAACTTAACTCAACCCCAACTTAAATTAACCCCAACTTAAGTTAACCCCAACTTAACCCCAACTTAAGTTAACCCCAACTTAACTTAACCCCAACTTAACTTAACCCCAACTTAACTTAACCCCAACTTACCTTAACCCCAACTTAACTTAACCCCAACTTAACTTAACCCCAAGTTAACTCAGCCCCAACTTAAATAGCCTCAACTTAACTTAACCCCAACTTAACTTAACTCCAACTTAAGTTAACCCCAACTTAACTTAACCCCAACTTAACTTAACCCCAACTTAACTTAACCACAACTTAAATTAACCCCAACTTAACTTAACTCCTACTTAATCTAATCCCAACTTAACTTAACCCCAACTTAACTTAACCCCAACTTAACTTAACCCCAACTTAAATCAACCCCAACTTAACTCGACCCCAACTTAACTCAACCCCAACTTAACTCAACCCCAACTTAACTCAACCCCAACTTAACTCAACGCCAACTTAACTTAACCCCAACTTAAGTTAACCCCAACTTAATCCCAACTTAAGTTAACCCAACTTAAGTTAATCCAAACTTAAGTTAACCCCAACTTGATTTAACCCCAACTTGACTTAACCCCAACTTAACTTATCCCCAACTTAACGTAACCCCAACTTAACTTAACCCCAACTTAATTTAACGCCAACTTAACTTAACCCCAACTTAACTTAACCCCAACTTAACTTAACTCCAACTTAACTCAATCCCAACTTAATTCAACCCCAACTTAACTCAACCCCAACTTAACTTAACCCCAACTTAACCCCAACTTAACTTAACCACAACTTAACTTACCCCCAACTTAACTTAACCCCAACTTAACTTTACTCCGACTTAACTTAACCCCAACTTAACTTAACCCCAATTTAACTTAACTCCAACTTAACTTAACCCCAACTTAACTTAACCCCAACTTAACTCAACCCCAACTTAACTCGACCCCAACTTAATTCAACCCCAACTTAAATCAACCCCAACTTAACTCAACCCCAACTTAACTTAACCCCAAATTAACTTAACCCCAACTTAACTTAACCCCAACTTAACTTAAACCAAACTTAACTTAACCCCAACTTAACCTAACCCCAACTTAATTCAACCCCAAATTAACTCAACCCCAACTTGACTTAACCCCAACTTAACTTAACTCCAACTTAACTTAACCCCAACTTAACTTAACCCCAAATTAACTCAACCCCAACTTGACTTAACCCCAACTTAACTTAACTCCAACTTAACTTAACCCCAACTTAACTTAACCCCAACTTAACTTAACCCCAACTTAACTTAACCCCAACTTAACTTAACCCCAACTTAACTTAACGCCAACTTAACTTAACCCCAACTTAACTCAACCCCAACTTAACTTAACCCCAACTTAATCTAATCCCAACTTAACTTAACCCCAACTTAACCCCAACTTAACTTAAACCAAATTTAACTTAACCCCAACTTAACCTAACCCCAACTTAATTCAACCCCAAATTAACTCAACCCCAACTTAACTCGACCCTAACTTAACTCAACCCCAACTTAACTTAACCCCAATTTAACTTAACCCCAACTTAACTTAACCCCAACTTAACTTAACCCCAACTTAACTTAACCCCAACTTAACTTAACCCCAACTTAAGTTAACCCCAACTTAAGTTAACCCCAACTTAACTTAACCCCAACTTAACTCAACCCCAACTTACCTCGATCCCAACTTAACTCAACCCCAACTTAACTTAACCCCAACTTAACTTAACCCCAACTTAACACAACCCCAACTTAACTTAACCCCAACTTAACACAACCCCAACTTAACTCAACCCAAACTGAAATCAACCCCAACTTAACTCAACCCCAACTTAAATTAACCCCAACTTAAGTTAACCCCAACTTAACCCCAACTTAAGTTAACCCCAACTTAAGTTAACCCCAACTTAACTTAACCCCAACTTAACTTAACCCCAACTTAACTTAACCCCAACTTACCTTAACCCCAACTTAACTTAACCCCAACTTAACTTAACCCCAAGTTAACTCAGCCCCAACTTAACTTAGCCTCAACTTAACTTAACCCCAACTTAAGTTAACCCCAACTTAACTTAACCCCAACTTAACTTAACCCCAACTTAACTTAACCACAACTTAACTTAACCCCAACTTAACTTAACTCCTACTTAATCTAATCCCAACTTAACTTAACCCCAACTTAACTTAACCCCAACTTAAATTAACCCCAACTTAACTCAACCCCAACTTAACTCAACCCCAACTTAACTCAACCCCAACTTAACTTAACCCCAACTTAAGTTAACCCCAACTTAATCCCAACTTAAGTTAACCCAACTTAAGTTAATCCAAACTTAAGTTAACCCCAACTTGATTTAACCCCAACTTGACTTAACCCCAACTTAACGTAACCCCAACTTAACTTAACCCCAACTTAATTTAACGCCAACTTAACTCAACCCCAACTTAACTTAACCCCAACTTAACGCCAACTTAACTTAACCACAACTTAACTTACCCCCAACTTAACTTAACCCCAACTTAACTTTACTCCGACTTAACTTAACCCCAACTTAACTTAACCCCAATTTAACTTAACTCCAACTTAACTTAACCCCAACTTAACTTAACCCCAACTTAACTCAACCCCAACTTAACTCGACCCCAACTTAATTCAACCCCAACTTAAATCAACCCCAACTTAACTCAACCCCAACTTAACTTAACCCCAAATTAACTTAACCCCAACTTAACTTAACCCCAACTTAACTTAAACCAAACTTAACTTAACCCCAACTTAACCTAACCCCAACTTAATTCAACCCCAAATTAACTCAACCCCAACTTGACTTAACCCCAACTTAACTTAACTCCAACTTAACTTAACCCCAACTTAACTTAACCCCAAATTAACTCAACCCCAACTTGACTTAACCCCAACTTAACTTAACTCCAACTTAACTTAACCCCAACTTAACTTAACCCCAACTTAACTTAACCCCAACTTAACTTAACCCCAACTTAACTTAACCCCAACTTAACTTAACGCCAACTTAACTTAACCCCAACTTAACTCAACCCCAACTTAACTTAACCCCAACTTAATCTAATCCCAACTTAACTTAACCCCAACTTAACCCCAACTTAACTTAAACCAAATTTAACTTAACCCCAACTTAACCTAACCCCAACTTAATTCAACCCCAAATTAACTCAACCCCAACTTAACTCGACCCTAACTTAACTCAACCCCAACTTAACTTAACCCCAATTTAACTTAACCCCAACTTAACTTAACCCCAACTTAACTTAACCCCAACTTAACTTAACCCCAACTTAACTTAACCCCAACTTAAGTTAACCCCAACTTAAGTTAACCCCAACTTAACTTAACCCCAACTTAACTCAACCCCAACTTACCTCGATCCCAACTTAACTCAACCCCAACTTAACTTAACCCCAACTTAACTTAACCCCAACTTAACACAACCCCAACTTAACTCAACCCAAACTGAAATCAACCCCAACTTAACTCAACCCCAACTTAAATTAACCCCAACTTAAGTTAACCCCAACTTAACCCCAACTTAAGTTAACCCCAACTTAAGTTAACCCCAACTTAACTTAACCCCAACTTAACTTAACCCCAACTTAACTTAACCCCAACTTACCTTAACCCCAACTTAACTTAACCCCAACTTAACTTAACCCCAAGTTAACTCAGCCCCAACTTAACTTAGCCTCAACTTAACTTAACCCCAACTTAAGTTAACCCCAACTTAACTTAACCCCAACTTAACTTAACCCCAACTTAACTTAACCACAACTTAACTTAACCCCAACTTAACTTAACTCCTACTTAATCTAATCCCAACTTAACTTAACCCCAACTTAACTTAACCCCAACTTAAATTAACCCCAACTTAACTCAACCCCAACTTAACTCAACCCCAACTTAACTTAACTCCTACTTAATCTAATCCCAACTTAACTTAACCCCAACTTAACTTAACCCCAACTTAAGTTAACCCCAACTTAATCCCAACTTAAGTTAACCCAACTTAAGTTAATCCAAACTTAAGTTAACCCCAACTTGATTTAACCCCAACTTGACTTAACCCCAACTTAACGTAACCCCAACTTAACTTAACCCCAACTTAATTTAACGCCAACTTAACTTAACCCCAACTTAACTTAACCCCGACTTAACTTAACTCCAACTTAACTCAATCCCAACTTAATTCAACCCCAACTTAACTCAACCCCAACTTAACTTAACCCCAACTTAACCCCAACTTAACTTAACCACAACTTAACTTACCCCCAACTTAACTTTACTCCGACTTAACTTAACCCCAACTTAACTTAACCCCAACTTAACCTAATCCCAACTTAACTTAACCCCAACTTAACCCCAACTTAACTTAACCCCAACTTAACTCAACCCCAACTTAACTCGACCCCAACTTAACTCAACCCCAACTTAACTCAACCCCAACTTAACTCAACCCCAACTTAACTCAACCCCAACTTAACTTAACCCCAACTTAAGTTAAGCCCAACTTAACCCCAACTTAAGTTAACCCAACTTAAGTTAATCCAAACTTAAGTTAACCCCAACTTGATTTAACCCCAACTTGACTTAACCCCAACTTAACTTAACCCCAACTTAACTTAACCCCAACTTAATTTAACCCCAACTTAACTTAACCCCAACTTAATTTAACCCCAACTTGACTTAACCCCAACTTGACTTAACCCCAACTTGACTTAACCCCAACTTAAGTAAACCCCAACTTAACTTAACCCCAACTTAACTTACCCCAACTTAAATTAACCCCAACTTAACTTAACCCCGACTTAACTTAACCCCAACTTAACTTAACCCCAACTTGACTTAACCCCAACTTGACTTAACCCCAAATTAACTAAACCCCAACTTAACTTAACCCCAAATTAACTTACCCCCAACTTAACTTAACCCCAACTTAACTTTACCCCGACTTAACTTAACCCCAACTTAAATTAACCCCAACTTAACTTAACTCCAACTTAACTCAACCCCACTTAACTTAACCCCAACTTAACTTAACCCCAACTTAACCCCAACTTAACTTAACCACAACTTAACTTACCCCCAACTTAACTTAACCCCAACTTAACTTAAGTCCGACTTAACTTAACCTCAACTTAACTTAACCCCAACTTAACTTAACTCCAACTTAACTTAACCCCAACTTAACTTAACCCCAACTTAACTCAACCCCAACTTAACTCGACTCCAACTTAACTCAACCCCAACTTAAATCAACCCCAACTTAACTTAACCCCAACTTAAGTTAACCCCAACTTAACCCCAACTTAAGTTAACCCCAACTTAACCCCAACTTAAGTTAACCCCAACTTAAGTTAACCCCAACTTAACTTAACCCCAACTTAACTTAACCCCAACTTAACTTAACCCCAACTTACCTTAACCCCAACTTAACTTAACCCCAACTTAACTTAACCCCAACTTAACTTAACCACAACTTAACTTAACCCCAACTTAACTTAACCCCAACTTAACCTAATCCCACCTTAACTTAACCCCAACTTAACTTAACCCCAACTTAACTTACCCCCAACTTAACTTAACCCCAACTTAACTTACCCCCAACTTAACTTAACCCCAACTTAACTTAACCCCAACTTAACTTAACCCCAACTTACCTTAACCCCAACTTAACTTAACCCCAACTTAACTTAACCCCAACTTAACTTAACGCCAACTTAACTCAACCCCAACTTAACTCGACTCCAACTTAACTCAACCCCAACTTAAATCAACCCCAACTTAACTTAACCCCAACTTAAGTTAACCCCAACTTAACCCCAACTTAAGTTAACCTCAACTTAACCCCAACTTAAGTTAACCCCAAATTAAGTTAACCCCAACTTAACTTAACCCCAACTTAACTTAACCCCAACTTACCTTAACCCCAACTTAACTTAACCCCAACTTAACTTAACCCCAACTTAACTTAACCACAACTTAACTTAACCCCAACTTAACTTAACCCCAACTTACCTCGATCCCAACTTAACGCAACCCCAACTTAACTTAACCCCAACTTAACTTAACCCCCACTTAACACAACCCCAACTTAACTCGACCCCAACTTAACTCAACCCAAACTGAAATCAACCCCAACTTAACTCAACCCCAACTTAAATTAACCCCAACTTAAGTTAACCCCAACTTAACCCCAACTTAAGTTAACCCCAACTTAACTTAACCCCAACTTAACTTAACCCCAACTTAACTTAACCCCAACTTACCTTAACCCCAACTTAACTTAACCCCAACTTAACTTAACCCCAAGTTAACTCAGCCCCAACTTAAATAGCCTCAACTTAACTTAACCCCAACTTAACTTAACTCCAACTTAAGTTAACCCCAACTTAACTTAACCCCAACTTAACTTAACCCCAACTTAACTTAACCACAACTTAAATTAACCCCAACTTAAATTAACTCCTACTTAATCTAATCCCAACTTAACTTAACCCCAACTTAACTTAACCCCAACTTAACTTAACCCCAACTTAAATCAACCCCAACTTAACTCGACCCCAACTTAACTCAACCCCAACTTAACTCAACCCCAACTTAACTCAACCCCAACTTAACTCAACGCCAACTTAACTTAACCCCAACTTAAGTTAACCCCAACTTAATCCCAACTTAAGTTAACCCAACTTAAGTTAATCCAAACTTAAGTTAACCCCAACTTGATTTAACCCCAACTTGACTTAACCCCAACTTAACTTATCCCCAACTTAACGTAACCCCAACTTAACTTAACCCCAACTTAATTTAACGCCAACTTAACTTAACCCCAACTTAACTTAACCCCAACTTAACTTAACTCCAACTTAACTCAATCCCAACTTAATTCAACCCCAACTTAACTCAACCCCAACTTAACTTAACCCCAACTTAACCCCAACTTAACTTAACCACAACTTAACTTACCCCCAACTTAACTTAACCCCAACTTAACTTTACTCCGACTTAACTTAACCCCAACTTAACTTAACCCCAATTTAACTTAACTCCAACTTAACTTAACCCCAACTTAACTTAACCCCAACTTAACTCAACCCCAACTTAACTCGACCCCAACTTAATTCAACCCCAACTTAAATCAACCCCAACTTAACTCAACCCCAACTTAACTTAACCCCAAATTAACTTAACCCCAACTTAACTTAACCCCAACTTAACTTAAACCAAACTTAACTTAACCCCAACTTAACCTAACCCCAACTTAATTCAACCCCAAATTAACTCAACCCCAACTTGACTTAACCCCAACTTAACTTAACTCCAACTTAACTTAACCCCAACTTAACTTAACCCCAAATTAACTCAACCCCAACTTGACTTAACCCCAACTTAACTTAACTCCAACTTAACTTAACCCCAACTTAACTTAACCCCAACTTAACTTAACCCCAACTTAACTTAACCCCAACTTAACTTAACCCCAACTTAACTTAACGCCAACTTAACTTAACCCCAACTTAACTCAACCCCAACTTAACTTAACCCCAACTTAATCTAATCCCAACTTAACTTAACCCCAACTTAACCCCAACTTAACTTAAACCAAATTTAACTTAACCCCAACTTAACCTAACCCCAACTTAATTCAACCCCAAATTAACTCAACCCCAACTTAACTCGACCCTAACTTAACTCAACCCCAACTTAACTTAACCCCAATTTAACTTAACCCCAACTTAACTTAACCCCAACTTAACTTAACCCCAACTTAACTTAACCCCAACTTAACTTAACCCCAACTTAAGTTAACCCCAACTTAAGTTAACCCCAACTTAACTTAACCCCAACTTAACTCAACCCCAACTTACCTCGATCCCAACTTAACTCAACCCCAACTTAACTTAACCCCAACTTAACTTAACCCCAACTTAACACAACCCCAACTTAACTCAACCCAAACTGAAATCAACCCCAACTTAACTCAACCCCAACTTAAATTAACCCCAACTTAAGTTAACCCCAACTTAACCCCAACTTAAGTTAACCCCAACTTAAGTTAACCCCAACTTAACTTAACCCCAACTTAACTTAACCCCAACTTAACTTAACCCCAACTTACCTTAACCCCAACTTAACTTAACCCCAACTTAACTTAACCCCAAGTTAACTCAGCCCCAACTTAACTTAGCCTCAACTTAACTTAACCCCAACTTAAGTTAACCCCAACTTAACTTAACCCCAACTTAACTTAACCCCAACTTAACTTAACCACAACTTAACTTAACCCCAACTTAACTTAACTCCTACTTAATCTAATCCCAACTTAACTTAACCCCAACTTAACTTAACCCCAACTTAAATTAACCCCAACTTAACTCAACCCCAACTTAACTCAACCCCAACTTAACTCAACCCCAACTTAACTTAACCCCAACTTAAGTTAACCCCAACTTAATCCCAACTTAAGTTAACCCAACTTAAGTTAATCCAAACTTAAGTTAACCCCAACTTGATTTAACCCCAACTTGACTTAACCCCAACTTAACGTAACCCCAACTTAACTTAACCCCAACTTAATTTAACGCCAACTTAACTTAACCCCAACTTAACTTAACCCCGACTTAACTTAACTCCAACTTAACTCAATCCCAACTTAATTCAACCCCAACTTAACTCAACCCCAACTTAACTTAACCCCAACTTAACCCCAACTTAACTTAACCACAACTTAACTTACCCCCAACTTAACTTTACTCCGACTTAACTTAACCCCAACTTAACTTAACCCCAACTTAACCTAATCCCAACTTAACTTAACCCCAACTTAACCCCAACTTAACTTAACCCCAACTTAACTCAACCCCAACTTAACTCGACCCCAACTTAACTCAACCCCAACTTAACTCAACCCCAACTTAACTCAACCCCAACTTAACTCAACCCCAACTTAACTTAACCCCAACTTAAGTTAAGCCCAACTTAACCCCAACTTAAGTTAACCCAACTTAAGTTAATCCAAACTTAAGTTAACCCCAACTTGATTTAACCCCAACTTGACTTAACCCCAACTTAACTTAACCCCAACTTAACGTAACCCCAACTTAACTTAACCCCAATTTAATTTAACGCCAACTTAACTTAACCCCAACTTAATTTAACCCCAACTTAACTCAACCCCAACTTAACTCGACTCCAACTTAACTCAACCCCAAGTTAAATCAACCCCAACTTAACTCAACCCCAACTTAACTTAACCCCAACTTAGGTTAACCCCAACTTAACCCCAACTTAAGTTAACCCCAACTTAACCCCAACTTAAGTTAACCCCAACTTAAGTTAACCCCAACTTAAATTAACCCCAACTTAACTTAACCCCAACTTAACTTAACCCCAACTTACCTTAACACCAACTTAACTTAACCCCAACTTAACTTAACCCCAACTTAAATTAACCACAACTTAACTTAACCCCAACTTAACTTAACCCCAACTTAACCTAATCCCAACTTAACTCAACCCCAACTTAACTTAACCCCAACTTAACTTAAACCAAACTTAACTTAACCCCAACTTAACTTAACCCCAACTTAACTTAACCCCAACTTAACTCGACCCCAACTTAACTCAACCCCAACTTAAATCAACCCCAACTTAACTCAACCCCAACTTAACTCAACCCCAACTTAACTCAACCCCAACTTAACTTAACCCCAACTTAACTTAACCCCAACTTAAGTTAACCCCAACTTAACCGCAACTTAAGTTAACCCAACTTAAGTTAATCCAAACTTAAGTTAACCCCAACTTGATTTAACCGCAACTTGACTTAACCCCAACTTAACTTAACCCCAACTTAACTTAACCCCAAGTTAACTTAACCCCAACTTAACTTAACGCCAACTTAACTTAACCCCAACTTAACTTAACCCCAACTTAATTTAACCCCAACTTAACTTAACCCCAACTTAACTTAACCCCAACTTGACTTAACCCCAACTTGACTTAACCCCAACTTGACTTAACCCCAACTTAAGTAAACCCCAACTTAACTTAACCCCAACTTAACTTACCCCAACTTAACTTAACCCCAACTTAACTTAACCCCGACTTAACTTAACCCCAACTTAACTTAACCCCGACTTAACTTAACCCCAACTTAACTTAACCCCAACTTGACTTAACCCCAACTTGACTTAACCCCAAATTAACTAAACCCCAACTTAACTTAACCCCAAATTAACTTACCCCCAACTTAACTTAACCCCAACTTAACTTTACCCCGACTTAACTTAACCCCAACTTAAATTAACCCCAACTTAACTTAACTCCAACTTAACTCAACCCCACTTAACTTAACCCCAACTTAACTTAACCCCAACTTAACCCCAACTTAACTTAACCACAACTTAACTTACCCCCAACTTAACTTAACCCCAACTTAACTTAACTCCGACTTAAATTAACCCCAACTTAACTTAACCCCAACTTAACTTAACCCCAACTTAACTCAACCCCAACTTAACTCGACTCCAACTTACCTCAACCCCAACTTAAATCAACCCCAACTTAACTCAACCCCAACTTACCTCGATCCCAACTTAACTCAACCCCAACTTAACTTAACCCCAACTTAACTTAACCCCCACTTAACACAACCCCAACTTAACTCGACCCCAACTTAACTCAACCCAAACTGAAATCAACCCCAACTTAACTCAACCCCAACTTAAATTAACCCCAACTTAAGTTAACCCCAACTCAACCCCAACTTAAGTTAACCCCAACTTAACTTAACCCCAACTTAACTTAACCCCAACTTAACTTAACCCCAACTTACCTTAACCCCAACTTAACTTAACCCCAACTTAACTTAACCCCAAGTTAACTCAGCCCCAACTTAAATAGCCTCAACTTAACTTAACCCCAACTTAACTTAACTCCAACTTAAGTTAACCCCAACTTAACTTAACCCCAACTTAACTTAACCCCAACTTAACTTAACCACAACTTAAATTAACCCCAACTTAACTTAACTCCTACTTAATCTAATCCCAACTTAACTTAACCCCAACTTAACTTAACCCCAACTTAACTTAACCCCAACTTAAATCAACCCCAACTTAACTCGACCCCAACTTAACTCAACCCCAACTTAACTCAACCCCAACTTAACTCAACCCCAACTTAACTCAACGCCAACTTAACTTAACCCCAACTTAAGTTAACCCCAACTTAATCCCAACTTAAGTTAACCCAACTTAAGTTAATTCAAACTTAAGTTAACCCCAACTTGATTTAACCCCAACTTGACTTAACCCCAACTTAACTTATCCCCAACTTAACGTAACCCCAACTTAACTTAACCCCAACTTAATTTAACGCCAACTTAACTTAACCCCAACTTAACTTAACCCCAACTTAACTTAACTCCAACTTAACTCAATCCCAACTTAATTCAACCCCAACTTAACTCAACCCCAACTTAACTTAACCCCAACTTAACCCCAACTTAACTTAACCACAACTTAACTTACCCCCAACTTAACTTAACCCCAACTTAACTTTACTCCGACTTAACTTAACCCCAACTTAACTTAACCCCAATTTAACTTAACTCCAACTTAACTTAACCCCAACTTAACTTAACCCCAACTTAACTCAACCCCAACTTAACTCGACCCCAACTTAATTCAACCCCAACTTAAATCAACCCCAACTTAACTCAACCCCAACTTAACTTAACCTCAAATTAACTTAACCCCAACTTAACTTAACCCCAACTTAACTTAAACCAAACTTAACTTAACCCCAACTTAACCTAACCCCAACTTAATTCAACCCCAAATTAACTCAACCCCAACTTGACTTAACCCCAACTTAACTTAACTCCAACTTAACTTAACCCCAACTTAACTTAACCCCAAATTAACTCAACCCCAACTTGACTTAACCCCAACTTAACTTAACTCCAACTTAACTTAACCCCAACTTAACTTAACCCCAACTTAACTTAACCCCAACTTAACTTAACCCCAACTTAACTTAACCCCAACTTAACTTAACGCCAACTTAACTTAACCCCAACTTAACTCAACCCCAACTTAACTTAACCCCAACTTAATCTAATCCCAACTTAACTTAACCCCAACTTAACTTAACCCCAACTTAACTTAAACCAAATTTAACTTAACCCCAACTTAACCTAACCCCAACTTAATTCAACCCCAAATTAACTCAACCCCAACTTAACTCGACCCTAACTTAACTCAACCCCAACTTAACTTAACTCCGACTTAAATTAACCCCAACTTAACTTAACCCCAACTTAACTTAACCCCAACTTAACTCAACCCCAACTTAACTCGACTCCAACTTACCTCAACCCCAACTTAAATCAACCCCAACTTAACTCAACCCCAACTTACCTCGATCCCAACTTAACTCAACCCCAACTTAACTTAACCCCAACTTAACTTAACCCCCACTTAACACAACCCCAACTTAACTCGACCCCAACTTAACTCAACCCAAACTGAAATCAACCCCAACTTAACTCAACCCCAACTTAAATTAACCCCAACTTAAGTTAACCCCAACTCAACCCCAACTTAAGTTAACCCCAACTTAACTTAACCCCAACTTAACTTAACCCCAACTTAACTTAACCCCAACTTACCTTAACCCCAACTTAACTTAACCCCAACTTAACTTAACCCCAAGTTAACTCAGCCCCAACTTAAATAGCCTCAACTTAACTTAACCCCAACTTAACTTAACTCCAACTTAAGTTAACCCCAACTTAACTTAACCCCAACTTAACTTAACCCCAACTTAACTTAACCACAACTTAAATTAACCCCAACTTAACTTAACTCCTACTTAATCTAATCCCAACTTAACTTAACCCCAACTTAACTTAACCCCAACTTAACTTAACCCCAACTTAAATCAACCCCAACTTAACTCGACCCCAACTTAACTCAACCCCAACTTAACTCAACCCCAACTTAACTCAACCCCAACTTAACTCAACGCCAACTTAACTTAACCCCAACTTAAGTTAACCCCAACTTAATCCCAACTTAAGTTAACCCAACTTAAGTTAATTCAAACTTAAGTTAACCCCAACTTGATTTAACCCCAACTTGACTTAACCCCAACTTAACTTATCCCCAACTTAACGTAACCCCAACTTAACTTAACCCCAACTTAATTTAACGCCAACTTAACTTAACCCCAACTTAACTTAACCCCAACTTAACTTAACTCCAACTTAACTCAATCCCAACTTAATTCAACCCCAACTTAACTCAACCCCAACTTAACTTAACCCCAACTTAACCCCAACTTAACTTAACCACAACTTAACTTACCCCCAACTTAACTTAACCCCAACTTAACTTTACTCCGACTTAACTTAACCCCAACTTAACTTAACCCCAATTTAACTTAACTCCAACTTAACTTAACCCCAACTTAACTTAACCCCAACTTAACTCAACCCCAACTTAACTCGACCCCAACTTAATTCAACCCCAACTTAAATCAACCCCAACTTAACTCAACCCCAACTTAACTTAACCTCAAATTAACTTAACCCCAACTTAACTTAACCCCAACTTAACTTAAACCAAACTTAACTTAACCCCAACTTAACCTAACCCCAACTTAATTCAACCCCAAATTAACTCAACCCCAACTTGACTTAACCCCAACTTAACTTAACTCCAACTTAACTTAACCCCAACTTAACTTAACCCCAAATTAACTCAACCCCAACTTGACTTAACCCCAACTTAACTTAACCCCAACTTAACTTAACCCCAACTTAACTTAACGCCAACTTAACTTAACCCCAACTTAACTCAACCCCAACTTAACTTAACCCCAACTTAATCTAATCCCAACTTAACTTAACCCCAACTTAACTTAACCCCAACTTAACTTAAACCAAATTTAACTTAACCCCAACTTAACCTAACCCCAACTTAATTCAACCCCAAATTAACTCAACCCCAACTTAACTCGACCCTAACTTAACTCAACCCCAACTTAACTTAACCCCAATTTAACTTAACCCCAACTTAACTTAACCCCAACTTAACTTAACCCCAACTTAACTTAACCCCAACTTAACTTAACCCCAACTTAAGTTAACCCCAACTTAACTTAACCCCAACTTAACTCAACCCCAACTTACCTCGATCCCAACTTAACTCAACCCCAACTTAACTTAACCCCAACTTAACTTAACCCCAACTTAACAAAACCCCAACTTAACTCAACCCAAACTGAAATCAACCCCAACTTAACTCAACCCCAACTTAAATTAACCCCAACTTAAGTTAACCCCAACTTAACCCCAACTTAAGTTAACCCCAACTTAAGTTAACCCCAACTTAACTTAACCCCAACTTAACTTAACCCCAACTTAACTTAACCCCAACTTACCTTAACCCCAACTTAACTTAACCCCAACTTAACTTAACCCCAAGTTAACTCAGCCCCAACTTAACTTAGCCTCAACTTAACTTAACCCCAACTTAAGTTAACCCCAACTTAACTTAACCCCAACTTAACTTAACCCCAACTTAACTTAACCACAACTTAACTTAACCCCAACTTAACTTAACTCCTACTTAATCTAATCCCAACTTAACTTAACCCCAACTTAACTTAACCCCAACTTAAATTAACCCCAACTTAACTCAACCCCAACTTAACTCAACCCCAACTTAACTCAACCCCAACTTAACTTAACCCCAACTTAAGTTAACCCCAACTTAATCCCAACTTAAGTTAACCCAACTTAAGTTAATCCAAACTTAAGTTAACCCCAACTTGATTTAACCCCAACTTGACTTAACCCCAACTTAACGTAACCCCAACTTAACTTAACCCCAACTTAATTTAACGCCAACTTAACTTAACCCCAACTTAACTTAACCCCAACTTAACTTAACTCCAACTTAACTCAATCCCAACTTAATTCAACCCCAACGTAACTCAACCCCAACTTAACTTAACCCCAACTTAACCCCAACTTAACTTAACCACAACTTAACTTACCCCCAACTTAACTTAACCCCAACTTAACTTTACTCCGACTTAACTTAACCCCAACTTAACTTAACCCCAACTTAACCTAATCCCAACTTAACTTAACCCCAACTTAACCCCAACTTAACTTAACCCCAACTTAACTCAACCCCAACTTAACTCGACCCCAACTTAACTCAACCCCAACTTAACTCAACCCCAACTTAACTCAACCCCAACTTAACTTAACCCCAACTTAAGTTAAGCCCAACTTAACCCCAACTTAAGTTAACCCAACTTAAGTTAATCCAAACTTAAGTTAACCCCAACTTGATTTAACCCCAACTTGACTTAACCCCAACTTAACTTAACCCCAACTTAACGTAACCCCAACTTAATTTAACCCCAATTTAATTTAACGCCAACTTAACTTAACCCCAACTTAACTTAACCCCAACTTAACTTAACTTCAACTTAACTTAACCCCAACTTAATTTAACCCCAACTTAACTCAACCCCAACTTAACTCGACTCCAACTTAACTCAACCCCAAGTTAAATCAACCCCAACTTAACTCAACCCCAACTTAACTTAACCCCAACTTAAGTTAACCCCAACTTAACCCCAACTTAAGTTAACCCCAACTTAACCCCAACTTAAGTTAACCCCAACTTAAGTTAACCCCAACTTAACTTAACCCCAACTTAACTTAACCCCAACTTAACTTAACCCCAACTTACCTTAACACCAACTTAACTTAACCCCAACTTAACTTAACCCCAACTTAAATTAACCACAACTTAACTTAACCCCAACTTAACTTAACCCCAACTTAACCTAATCCCAACTTAACTTAACCCCAACTTAACTTAACCCCAACTTAACTTAAACCAAACTTAACTTAACCCCAACTTAACTTAACCCCAACTTAACTTAACCCCAACTTAACTCGACCCCAACTTAACTCAACCCCAACTTAAATCAACCCCAACTTAACTCAACCCCAACTTAACTCAACCCCAACTTAACTCAACCCCAACTTAACTTAACCCCAACTTAACTTAACCCCAACTTAAGTTAACCCCAACTTAACCCCAACTTAAGTTAACCCAACTTAAGTTAATCCAAACTTAAGTTAACCCCAACTTGATTTAACCCCAACTTGACTTAACCCCAACTTAACTTAACCCCAACTTAACTTAACCCCAAGTTAACTTAACCCCAACTTAACTTAACGCCAACTTAACTTAACCCCAACTTAACTTAACCCCAACTTAATTTAACCCCAACTTAACTTAACCCCAACTTAACTTAACCCCAACTTGACTTAACCCCAACTTGACTTAACCCCAACTTGACTTAACCCCAACTTAAGTAAACCCCAACTTAACTTAACCCCAACTTAACTTACCCCAACTTAACTTAACCCCAACTTAACTTAACCCCGACTTAACTTAACCCCAACTTAACTTAACCCCGACTTAACTTAACCCCAACTTAACTTAACCCCAACTTGACTTAACCCCAACTTGACTTAACCCCAAATTAACTAAACCCCAACTTAACTTAACCCCAAATTAACTTACCCCCAACTTAACTTAACCCCAACTTAACTTTACCCCGACTTAACTTAACCCCAACTTAAATTAACCCCAACTTAACTTAACTCCAAATTAATTCAACCCCACTTAACTTAACCCCAACTTAACTTAACCCCAACTTAACCCCAACTTAACTTAACCACAACTTAACTTACCCCCAACTTAACTTAACCCCAACTTAACTTAACTCCGACTTAAATTAACCCCAACTTAACTTAACCCCAACTTAACTTAACCCCAACTTAACTCAACCCCAACTTAACTCGACTCCAACTTACCTCAACCCCAACTTAAATCAACCCCAACTTAACTCAACCCCAACTTAACTTAACCCCAACTTAAGTTAACCCCAACTTAACCCCAACTTAAGTTAACCCCAACTTAACCCCAACTTAAGTTAACCCCAACTTAACTTAACCCCAACTTAACTTAACCCCAACTTAACTTAACCCCAACTTACCTTAACCCCAACTTAACTTAACCCCAACTTAACTTAACCCCAACTTAACCTAATCCCACCTTAACTTAACCCCAACTTAACTTAAACCAAACTTAACTTAACCCCAACTTAACTCAACCCCAACTTACCTCGATCCCAACTTAACTCAACCCCAACTTAACTTAACCCCAACTTAACTTAACCCCAACTTAACACAACCCCAACTTAACTCGACCCCAACTTAACTCAACCCAAACTGAAATCAACCCCAACTTAACTCAACCCCAACTTAAATTAACCCCAACTTAAGTTAACCCCAACTTAACCCCAACTTAAGTTAACCCCAACTTAACTTAACCCCAACTTAACTTAACCCCAACTTAACTTAACCCCAACTTACCTTAACCCCAACTTAACTTAACCCCAACTTAACTTAACCCCAAGTTAACTCAGCCCCAACTTAACTTAGCCTCAACTTAACTTAACCCCAACTTAACGTAACTCCAACTTAAGTTAACCCCAACTTAACTTAACCCCAACTTAAATTAACCCCAACTTAACTTAACCACAACTTAACTTAACCCCAACTTAACTTAACTCCTACTTAATCTAATCCCAACTTAACTTAACCCCAACTTAACTTAACCCCAACTTAACTTAACCCCAAGTTAACTCAGCCCCAACTTAACTCGACCCCAACTTAACTCAACCCCAACTTAACGTAACCCCAACTTAATTTAACGCCAACTTAACTTAATCCCAACTTAACTTAACTCCAACTTAACTCAATCCCAACTTAATTCAACCCCAACTTAACTCAACCCCAACTTAACTTAACCCCAAATTAACCCCAACTTAACTTAACCACAACTTAACTTACCCCCAACTTAACTTAACCCCAACTTAACTTTACTCCGACTTAACTTAACCCCAACTTAACTTAACCCCAACTTAACTTAACTCCAACTTAACTTAACCCCAACTTAACTTAACCCCAACTTAACTCAACCCCAACTTAACTCGACCCCAACTTAATTCAACCCCAACTTAAATCAACCCCAACTTAAATCAACCCCAACTTAACTTAACCCCAACTTAACTTAACCCCAACTTAACTTAACCCCAACTTAACTTAAACCAAACTTAACTTAACCCCAACTTAACCTAACCCCAACTTAATTCAACCCCAAATTAACTCAACCCCAACTTGACTTAACCCCAACTTAACTTAACTCCAACTTAACTTAACCCCAACTTAACTTAACCCCAAATTAACTCAACCCCAACTTGACTTAACCCCAACTTAACTTAACTCCAACTTAACTTAACCCCAACTTAACTTAACCCCAACTTAAATTAACCCCAACTTAACTTAACCCCAACTTAAATTAACCCCAACTTAACTTAACCCCAACTTAACTTAACCCCAACTTAACTTAACGCCAACTTAACTTAACCCCAACTTAACTCAACCCCAACTTAACTTAACCCCAACTTAATCTAATCCCAACTTAACTTAACCCCAACTTAACTTAACCCCAACTTAACTTAAACCAAATTTAACTTAACCCCAACTTAACTTAACTCCAACTTAAGTTAACCCCAACTTAACTTAACCCCAACTTAACTTAACCCCAACTTAACTTAACCACAACTTAACTTAACCCCAACTTAACTTAACTCCTACTTAATCTAATCCCAACTTAACTTAACCCCAACTTAACTTAACCCCAACTTAACTTAACCCCAACTTAACTCAACCCCAACTTAACTCGACCCCAACTTAACTCAACCCCAACTTAACTCAACCCCAACTTAACTCAACCCCAACTTAACTCAACGCCAACTTAACTTAACCCCAACTTAAGTTAACCCCAACTTAATCCCAACTTAAGTTAACCCAACTTAAGTTAATCCAAACTTAAGTTAACCCCAACTTGATTTAACCCCAACTTAACTTAACCCCAACTTAACTTATCCCCAACTTAACGTAACCCCAACTTAACTTAACCCCAACTTAATTTAACGCCAACTTAACTTAACCCCAACTTAACTTAACCCCAACTTAACTTAACTCCAACTTAACTCAATCCCAACTTAATTCAACCCCAACTTAACTCAACCCCAACTTAACTTAACCCCAACTTAACCCCAACTTAACTTAACCACAACTTAACTTACCCCCAACTTAACTTAACCCCAACTTAACTTTACTCCGACTTAACTTAACCCCAACTTAACTTAACCCCAACTTAACTTAACTCCAACTTAACTTAACCCCAACTTAACTTAACCCCAACTTAACTCAACCCCAACTTAACTCGACCCCAACTTAATTCAACCCCAACTTAAATCAACCCCAACTTAACTCAACCCCAACTTAACTTAACCCCAAAGTAACTTAACCCCAACTTAACTTAACCCCAACTTAACTTAAACCAAACTTAACTTAACCCCAACTTAACCTAACCCCAACTTAATTCAACCCCAAATTAACTCAACCCCAACTTGACTTAACCCCAACTTAACTTAACTCCAACTTAACTTAACCCCAACTTAACTTAACCCCAAATTAACTCAACCCCAACTTGACTTAACCCCAACTTAACTTAACTCCAACTTAACTTAACCCCAACTTAACTTAACCCCAACTTAACTTAACCCCAACTTAACTTAACCCCAACTTAACTTAACCCCAACTTAACTTAACCCCAACTTAACTTAACCCCAAGTTAACTCAGCCCCAACTTAACTTAGCCTCAACTTAACTTAACCCCAACTTAAGTTAACCCCAACTTAACTTAACCCCAACTTAACTTAACCCCAACTTAACTTAACCACAACTTAACTTAACCCCAACTTAACTTAACTCCTACCTAATCTAATCCCAACTTAACTTAACCCCAACTTAAATTAACCCCAACTTAACTTAACCCCAACTTAACTCAACCCCAACTTAACTCAACCCCAACTTAACTCAACCCCAACTTAACTTAACCCCAACTTAAGTTAACCCCAACTTAATCCCAACTTAAGTTAACCCAACTTAAGTTAATCCAAACTTAAGTTAACCCCAACTTGATTTAACCCCAACTTGACTTAACCCCAACTTAACTTAACCCCAACTTAACGTAACCCCAACTTAACTTAACCCCAACTTAATTTAACGCCAACTTAACTTAACCCCAACTTAACTTAACCCCAACTTAACTTAACTCCAACTTAACTCAATCCCAACTTAATTCAACCCCAACTTAACTCAACCCCAACTTAACTTAACCCCAACTTAACCCCAACTTAACTTAACCACAACTTAACTTACCCCCAACTTAACTTAACCCCAACTTAACTTTACTCCGACTTAACTTAACCCCAACTTAACTTAACCCCAACTTAACCTTATCCCAACTTAACTTAACCCCAACTTAACTTAACCCCAACTTAACTTAACCCCAACTTAACGCAACCCCAACTTAACTCGACCCCAACTTAACTCAACCCCAACTTAACTCAACCCCAACTTAACTCAACCCCAACTTAACTCAACCCCAACTTAACTTAACCCCAACTTAAGTTAAGCCCAACTTAACCCCAACTTAAGTTAACCCAACTTAAGTTAATCCAAACTTAAGTTAACCCCAACTTGATTTAACCCCAACTTGACTTAACCCCAACTTAACTTAACCCCAACTTAACGTAACCCCAGCTTAACTTAACCCCAATTTAATTTAACGCCAACTTAACTTAACCCCAACTTAACTTAACCCCAACTTAACTTAACTTCAACTTAACTTAACCCCAACTTAATTTAACCCCAACTTAACTCAACCCCAACTTAACTCGACTCCAACTTAACTCAACCCCAAGTTAAATCAACCCCAACTTAACTCAACCCCAACTTAACTTAACCCCAACTTAAGTTAACCCCAACTTAACCCCAACTTAAGTTAACCCCAACTTAACCCCAACTTAAGTTAACCCCAACTTAAGTTAACCCCAACTTAACTCAACCCCAACTTAACTCGACCCCAACTTAACTCAACCCCAACTTAAATCAACCCCAACTTAACTCAACCCCAACTTAACTCAACCCCAACTTAACTTAACCCCAAATTAACCCCAACTTAACTTAACCACAACTTAACTTACCCCCAACTTAACTTAACCCCAACTTAACTTTACTCCGACTTAACTTAACCCCAACTTAACTTAACCCCAACTTAACTTAACTCCAACTTAACTTAACCCCAACTTAACTTAACCCCAACTTAACTCAACCCCAACTTAACTCGACCCCAACTTAATTCAACCCCAACTTAAATCAACCCCAACTTAAATCAACCCCAACTTAACTTAACCCCAACTTAACTTAACCCCAACTTAACTTAACCCCAACTTAACTTAAACCAAACTTAACTTAACCCCAACTTAACCTAACCCCAACTTAATTCAACCCCAAATTAACTCAACCCCAACTTGACTTAACCCCAACTTAACTTAACTCCAACTTAACTTAACCCCAACTTAACTTAACCCCAAATTAACTCAACCCCAACTTGACTTAACCCCAACTTAACTTAACTCCAACTTAACTTAACCCCAACTTAACTTAACCCCAACTTAAATTAACCCCAACTTAACTTAACCCCAACTTAAATTAACCCCAACTTAACTTAACCCCAACTTAACTTAACCCCAACTTAACTTAACGCCAACTTAACTTAACCCCAACTTAACTCAACCCCAACTTAACTTAACCCCAACTTAATCTAATCCCAACTTAACTTAACCCCAACTTAACTTAACCCCAACTTAACTTAAACCAAATTTAACTTAACCCCAACTTAACTTAACTCCAACTTAAGTTAACCCCAACTTAACTTAACCCCAACTTAACTTAACCCCAACTTAACTTAACCACAACTTAACTTAACCCCAACTTAACTTAACTCCTACTTAATCTAATCCCAACTTAACTTAACCCCAACTTAACTTAACCCCAACTTAACTTAACCCCAACTTAACTCAACCCCAACTTAACTCGACCCCAACTTAACTCAACCCCAACTTAACTCAACCCCAACTTAACTCAACCCCAACTTAACTCAACGCCAACTTAACTTAACCCCAACTTAAGTTAACCCCAACTTAATCCCAACTTAAGTTAACCCAACTTAAGTTAATCCAAACTTAAGTTAACCCCAACTTGATTTAACCCCAACTTAACTTAACCCCAACTTAACTTATCCCCAACTTAACGTAACCCCAACTTAACTTAACCCCAACTTAATTTAACGCCAACTTAACTTAACCCCAACTTAACTTAACCCCAACTTAACTTAACTCCAACTTAACTCAATCCCAACTTAATTCAACCCCAACTTAACTCAACCCCAACTTAACTTAACCCCAACTTAACCCCAACTTAACTTAACCACAACTTAACTTACCCCCAACTTAACTTAACCCCAACTTAACTTTACTCCGACTTAACTTAACCCCAACTTAACTTAACCCCAACTTAACTTAACTCCAACTTAACTTAACCCCAACTTAACTTAACCCCAACTTAACTCAACCCCAACTTAACTCGACCCCAACTTAATTCAACCCCAACTTAAATCAACCCCAACTTAACTCAACCCCAACTTAACTTAACCCCAAAGTAACTTAACCCCAACTTAACTTAACCCCAACTTAACTTAAACCAAACTTAACTTAACCCCAACTTAACCTAACCCCAACTTAATTCAACCCCAAATTAACTCAACCCCAACTTGACTTAACCCCAACTTAACTTAACTCCAACTTAACTTAACCCCAACTTAACTTAACCCCAAATTAACTCAACCCCAACTTGACTTAACCCCAACTTAACTTAACTCCAACTTAATTTAACCCCAACTTAACTTAACCCCAACTTAACTTAACCCCAACTTAACTTAACCCCAACTTAACTTAACCCCAACTTAACTTAACCCCAACTTAACTTAACCCCAAGTTAACTCAGCCCCAACTTAACTTAGCCTCAACTTAACTTAACCCCAACTTAAGTTAACCCCAACTTAACTTAACCCCAACTTAACTTAACCCCAACTTAACTTAACCACAACTTAACTTAACCCCAACTTAACTTAACTCCTACCTAATCTAATCCCAACTTAACTTAACCCCAACTTAAATTAACCCCAACTTAACTTAACCCCAACTTAACTCAACCCCAACTTAACTCAACCCCAACTTAACTCAACCCCAACTTAACTTAACCCCAACTTAAGTTAACCCCAACTTAATCCCAACTTAAGTTAACCCAACTTAAGTTAATCCAAACTTAAGTTAACCCCAACTTGATTTAACCCCAACTTGACTTAACCCCAACTTAACTTAACCCCAACTTAACGTAACCCCAACTTAACTTAACCCCAACTTAATTTAACGCCAACTTAACTTAACCCCAACTTAACTTAACCCCAACTTAACTTAACTCCAACTTAACTCAATCCCAACTTAATTCAACCCCAACTTAACTCAACCCCAACTTAACTTAACCCCAACTTAACCCCAACTTAACTTAACCACAACTTAACTTACCCCCAACTTAACTTAACCCCAACTTAACTTTACTCCGACTTAACTTAACCCCAACTTAACTTAACCCCAACTTAACCTTATCCCAACTTAACTTAACCCCAACTTAACTTAACCCCAACTTAACTTAACCCCAACTTAACGCAACCCCAACTTAACTCGACCCCAACTTAACTCAACCCCAACTTAACTCAACCCCAACTTAACTCAACCCCAACTTAACTCAACCCCAACTTAACTTAACCCCAACTTAAGTTAAGCCCAACTTAACCCCAACTTAAGTTAACCCAACTTAAGTTAATCCAAACTTAAGTTAACCCCAACTTGATTTAACCCCAACTTGACTTAACCCCAACTTAACTTAACCCCAACTTAACGTAACCCCAACTTAACTTAACCCCAATTTAATTTAACGCCAACTTAACTTAACCCCAACTTAACTTAACCCCAACTTAACTTAACTTCAACTTAACTTAACCCCAACTTAATTTAACCCCAACTTAACTCAACCCCAACTTAACTCGACTCCAACTTAACTCAACCCCAAGTTAAATCAACCCCAACTTAACTCAACCCCAACTTAACTTAACCCCAACTTAAGTTAACCCCAACTTAACCCCAACTTAAGTTAACCCCAACTTAACCCCAACTTAAGTTAACCCCAACTTAAGTTAACCCCAACTTAACTTAACCCCAACTTAACTTAACCCCAACTTAACTTAACCCCAACTTACCTTAACACCAACTTAACTTAACCCCAACTTAACTTAACCCCAACTTAAATTAACCACAACTTAACTTAAACCAAACTTAACTTAACCCCAACTTAACTTAACCCCAACTTAACTTAACCCCAACTTAACTCAACCCCAACTTAACTCGACCCCAACTTAACTCAACCCCAACTTAAATCAACCCCAACTTAACTCAACCCCAACTTAACTCAACCCCAACTTAACTTAACCCCAAATTAACCCCAACTTAACTTAACCACAACTTAACTTACCCCCAACTTAACTTAACCCCAACTTAACTTTACTCCGACTTAACTTAACCCCAACTTAACTTAACCCCAACTTAACTTAACTCCAACTTAACTTAACCCCAACTTAACTTAACCCCAACTTAACTCAACCCCAACTTAACTCGACCCCAACTTAATTCAACCCCAACTTAAATCAACCCCAACTTAAATCAACCCCAACTTAACTTAACCCCAACTTAACTTAACCCCAACTTAACTTAACCCCAACTTAACTTAAACCAAACTTAACTTAACCCCAACTTAACCTAACCCCAACTTAATTCAACCCCAAATTAACTCAACCCCAACTTGACTTAACCCCAACTTAACTTAACTCCAACTTAACTTAACCCCAACTTAACTTAACCCCAAATTAACTCAACCCCAACTTGACTTAACCCCAACTTAACTTAACTCCAACTTAACTTAACCCCAACTTAACTTAACCCCAACTTAAATTAACCCCAACTTAACTTAACCCCAACTTAAATTAACCCCAACTTAACTTCTACCCCAACTTAACTTAACCCCAACTTAACTTAACGCCAACTTAACTTAACCCCAACTTAAGTCAACCCCAACTTAACTTAACCCCAACTTAATCTAATCCCAACTTAACTTAACCCCAACTTAACTTAACCCCAACTTAACTTAAACCAAATTTAACTTAACCCGAACTTAACTTAACTCCAACTTAAGTTAACCCCAACTTAACTTAACCCCAACTTAACTTAACCCCAACTTAACTTAACCACAACTTAACTTAACCCCAACTTAACTTAACTCCTACTTAATCTAATCCCAACTTAACTTAACCCCAACTTAACTTAACCCCAACTTAACTTAACCCCAACTTAACTCAACCCCAACTTAACTCGACCCCAACTTAACTCAACCCCAACTTAACTCAACCCCAACTTAACTCAACCCCAACTTAACTCAACGCCAACTTAACTTAACCCCAACTTAAGTTAACCCCAACTTAATCCCAACTTAAGTTAACCCAACTTAAGTTAATCCAAACTTAAGTTAACCCCAACTTGATTTAACCCCAACTTAACTTAACCCCAACTTTACTTATCCCCAACTTAACGTAACCCCAACTTAACTTAACCCCAACTTAATTTAACGCCAACTTAACTTAACCCCAACTTAACTTAACCCCAACTTAACTTAACTCCAACTTAACTCAATCCCAACTTAATTCAACCCCAACTTAACTCAACCCCAACTTAACTTAACCCCAACTTAACCCCAACTTAACTTAACCACAACTTAACTTACCCCCAACTTAACTTAACCCCAACTTAACTTTACTCCGACTTAACTTAACCCCAACTTAACTTAACCCCAACTTAACTTAACTCCAACTTAACTTAACCCCAACTTAACTTAACCCCAACTTAACTCAACCCCAACTTAACTCGACCCCAACTTAATTCAACCCCAACTTAAATCAACCCCAACTTAACTCAACCCCAACTTAACTTAACCCCAAAGTAACTTAACCCCAACTTAACTTAACCCCAACTTAACTTAAACCAAACTTAACTTAACCCCAACTTAACCTAACCCCAACTTAATTCAACCCCAAATTAACTCAACCCCAACTTGACTTAACCCCAACTTAACTTAACTCCAACTTAACTTAACCCCAACTTAACTTAACCCCAAATTAACTCAACCCCAACTTGACTTAACCCCAACTTAACTTAACTCCAACTTAACTTAACCCCAACTTAACTTAACCCCAACTTAACTTAACCCCAAATTAACTTAACCCCAACTTAACTTAACCCCAACTTAACTTAACCCCAACTTAACTTAACCCCAAGTTAACTCAGCCCCAACTTAACTTAGCCTCAACTTAACTTAACCCCAACTTAAGTTAACCCCAACTTAACTTAACCCCAACTTAACTTAACCCCAACTTAACTTAACCACAACTTAACTTAACCCCAACTTAACTTAACTCCTACCTAATCTAATCCCAACTTAACTTAACCCCAACTTAAATTAACCCCAACTTAACTTAACCCCAACTTAACTCAACCCCAACTTAACTCAACCCCAACTTAACTCAACCCCAACTTAACTTAACCCCAACTTAAGTTAACCCCAACTTAATCCCAACTTAAGTTAACCCAACTTAAGTTAATCCAAACTTAAGTTAACCCCAACTTGATTTAACCCCAACTTGACTTAACCCCAACTTAACTTAACCCCAACTTAATTTAACGCCAACTTAACTTAACCCCAACTTAACTTAACCCCAACTTAACTTAACTCCAACTTAACTCAATCCCAACTTAATTCAACCCCAACTTAACTCAACCCCAACTTAACTTAACCCCAACTTAACCCCAACTTAACTTAACCACAACTTAACTTACCCCCAACTTAACTTAACCCCAACTTAACTTTACTCCGACTTAACTTAACCCCAACTTAACTTAACCCCAACTTAACCTTATCCCAACTTAACTTAACCCCAACTTAACTTAACCCCAACTTAACTTAACCCCAACTTAACGCAACCCCAACTTAACTCGACCCCAACTTAACTCAACCCCAACTTAACTCAACCCCAACTTAACTCAACCCCAACTTAACTCAACCCCAACTTAACTTAACCCCAACTTAAGTTAAGCCCAACTTAACCCCAACTTAAGTTAACCCAACTTAAGTTAATCCAAACTTAAGTTAACCCCAACTTGATTTAACCCCAACTTGACTTAACCCCAACTTAACTTAACCCCAACTTAACGTAACCCCAACTTAACTTAACCCCAATTTAATTTAACGCCAACTTAACTTAACCCCAACTTAACTTAACCCCAACTTAACTTAACTTCAACTTAACTTAACCCCAACTTAATTTAACCCCAACTTAACTCAACCCCAACTTAACTCGACTCCAACTTAACTCAACCCCAAGTTAAATCAACCCCAACTTAACTCAACCCCAACTTAACTTAACCCCAACTTAAGTTAACCCCAACTTAACCCCAACTTAAGTTAACCCCAACTTAACCCCAACTTAAGTTAACCCCAACTTAAGTTAACCCCAACTTAACTTAACCCCAACTTAACTTAACCCCAACTTAACTTAACCCCAACTTACCTTAACACCAACTTAACTTAACCCCAACTTAACTTAACCCCAACTTAAATTAACCACAACTTAACTTAAACCAAACTTAACTTAACCCCAACTTAACTTAACCCCAACTTAACTTAACCCCAACTTAACTCAACCCCAACTTAACTCGACCCCAACTTAACTCAACCCCAACTTAAATCAACCACAACTTAACTCAACCCCAACTTAACTCAACCCCAACTTAACTCAACCCCAACTTAACTTAACCCCAACTTAACTTAACCCCAACTTAAGTTAACCCCAACTTAACCCCAACTTAAGTTAACCCAACTTAAGTTAATCCAAACTTAAGTTAACCCCAACTTGATTTAACCCCAACTTGACTTAACCCCAACTTAACTTAACCCCAACTTAACTTAACCCCAAGTTAACTTAACCCCAACTTAACTTAACGCCAACTTAACTTAACCCCAACTTAACTTATCCCCAACTTAATTTAACCCCAACTTAACTTAACCCCAACTTAACTTAACCCCAACTTGTCTTAACCCCAACTTGACTTAACCCCAACTTGACTTAACCCCAACTTAAGTAAACCCCAACTTAACTTAACCCCAACTTAACTTACCCCAACTTAACTTAACCCCAACTTAACTTAACCCCGACTTAACTTAACCCCAACTTAACTTAACCCCGACTTAACTTAACCCCAACTTAACTTAACCCCAACTTGACTTAACCCCAACTTGACTTAACCCCAAATTAACTAAACCCCAACTTAACTTAACCCCAAATTAACTTACCCCCAACTTAACTTAACCCCAACTTAACTTTACCCCGACTTAACTTAACCCCAACTTAAATTAACCCCAACTTAACTTAACTCCAACTTAACTCAACCCCACTTAACTTAACCCCAACTTAACTTAACCCCAACTTAACTCCAACTTAACTTAACCACAACTTAACTTACCCCCAACTTAACTTAACCCCAACTTAACTTAACTCCGACTTAACTTAACCCCAACTTAACTTAACCCCAACTTAACTTAACCCCAACTTAACTCAACCCCAACTTAACTCGACTCCAACTTACCTCAACCCCAACTTAAATCAACCCCAACTTAACTCAACCCCAACTTAACTTAACCCCAACTTAAGTTAACCCCAACTTAACCCCAACTTAAGTTAACCCCAACTTAACCCCAACTTAAGTTAACCCCAACTTAACTTAACCCCAACTTAACTTAACCCCAACTTAACTTAACCCCAACTTACCTTAACCCCAACTTAACTTAACCCCAACTTAACTTAACCCCAACTTAACTTAACCACAACTTAACTTAACCCCAACTTAACTTAACCCCAACTTAACCTAATCCCACCTTAACTTAACCCCAACTTAACTTAACCCCAACTTAACTTAAACCAAACTTAACTTAACCCCAACTTAACTCAACCCCAACTTACCTCGATCCCAACTTAACTCAACCCCAACTTAACTTAACCCCAACTTAACTTAACCCCAACTTAACACAACCCCAACTTAACTCGACCCCAACTTAACTCAACCCAAACTGAAATCAACCCCAACTTAACTCAACCCCAACTTAAATTAACCCCAACTTAAGTTAACCCCAACTTAACCCCAACTTAAGTTAACCCCAACTTAACTTAACCCCAACTTAACTTAACCCCAACTTAACTTAACCCCAACTTACCTTAACCCCAACTTAATTTAACCCCAACTTAACTTAACCCCAAGTTAACTCAGCCCCAACTTAACTTAGCCTCAACTTAACTTAACCCCAACTTAACTTAACTCCAACTTAAGTTAACCCCAACTTAACTTAACCCCAACTTAACTTAACCCCAACTTAACTTAACCACAACTTAACTTAACCCCAACTTAAATTAACTCCTACTTAATCTAATCCCAACTTAACTTAACCCCAACTTAACTTAACCCCAACTTAACTTAACCCCAACTTAACTCAACCCCAACTTAACTCGACCCCAACTTAACTCAACCCCAACTTAACGTAACCCCAACTTAACTTAACGCCAACTTAATTTAACGCCAACTTAACTTAACCCCAACTTAACTTAACTCCAACTTAACTCAATCCCAACTTAATTCAACCCCAACTTAACTCAACCCCAACTTAACTTAAGCCCAACTTAACCCCAACTTAACTTAACCACAACTTAACTTACCCCCAACTTAACTTAACCCCAACTTAACTTTACTCCGACTTAACTTAACCCCAACTTAACTTAACCCCAACTTAACTTAACTCCAACTTAACTTAACCCCAACTTAACTTAACCCCAACTTAACTCAACCCCAACTTAACTCGACCCCAACTTAATTCAACCCCAACTTAAATCAACCCCAACTTAAATCAACCCCAACTTAACTTAACCCCAACTTAACTTAACCCCAACTTAACTTAACCCCAACTTAACTTAAACCAAACTTAACTTAACCCCAACTTAACCTAACCCCAACTTAATTCAACCCCAAATTAACTCAACCCCAACTTGACTTAACCCCAACTTAACTTAACTCCAACTTAACTTAACCCCAACTTAACTTAACCCCAAATTAACTCAACCCCAACTTGACTTAACCCCAACTTAACTTAACCCCAACTTAACTTAACCCCAACTTAAATTAACCCCAACTTAACTTAACCCCAACTTAACTTAACCCCAACTTAACTTAACGCCAACTTAACTTAACCCCAACTTAACTCAACCCCAACTTAACTTAACCCCAACTTAATCTAATCCCAACTTAACTTAACCCCAACTTAACTTAACCCCAACTTAACTTAAACCAAATTTAACTTAACCCCAACTTAACTTAACTCCAACTTAAGTTAACCCCAACTTAACTTAACCCCAACTTAACTTAACCCCAACTTAACTTAACCACAACTTAACTTAACCCCAACTTAACTTAACTCCTACTTAATCTAATCCCAACTTAACTTAACCCCAACTTAACTTAACCCCAACTTAACTTAACCCCAACTTAAATCAACCCCAACTTAACTCGACCCCAACTTAACTCAACCCCAACTTAACTCAACCCCAACTTAACTCAACCCCAACTTAACTCAACGCCAACTTAACTTAACCCCAACTTAAGTTAACCCCAACTTAATCCCAACTTAAGTTAACCCAACTTAAGTTAATCCAAACTTAAGTTAACCCCAACTTGATTTAACCCCAACTTGACTTAACCCCAACTTAACTTATCCCCAACTTAACGTAACCCCAACTTAACTTAACCCCAACTTAATTTAACGCCAACTTAACTTAACCCCAACTTAACTTAACCCCAACTTAACTTAACTCCAACTTAACTCAATCCCAACTTAATTCAACCCCAACTTAACTCAACCCCAACTTAACTTAACGCCAACTTAACTTAACCCCAACTTAACTCAACCCCAACTTAACTTAACCCCAACTTAATCTAATCCCAACTTAACTTAACCCCAACTTAACTTAACCCCAACTTAACTTAAACCAAATTTAACTTAACCCCAACTTAACCTAACCCCAACTTAATTCAACCCCAAATTAACTCAACCCCAACTTAACTCGACCCTAACTTAACTCAACCCCAACTTAAATTAACCCCAACTTAACTTAACCCCAACTTAACTTAACCCCAACTTAACTTAACCCCAACTTAACTTAACCCCAACTTAAGTTAACCCCAACTTAAGTTAACCCCAACTTAACTTAACCCCAACTTAACTCAACCCCAACTTACCTCGATCCCAACTTAACTCAACCCCAACTTAACTTAACCCCAACTTAACTTAACCCCAACTTAACACAACCACAACTTAACTCGACCCCAACTTAACTCAACCCAAACTGAAATCAACCCCAACTTAACTCAACCCCAACTTAAATTAACCCCAACTTAAGTTAACCCCAACTTAACCCCAACTTAAGTTAACCCCAACTTAAGTTAACCCCAACTTAACTTAACCCCAACTTAACTTAAGCCCAACTTAACTTAACCCCAACTTACCTTAACCCCAACTTAACTTAACCCCAACTTAACTTAACCCCAAGTTAACTCAGCCCCAACTTAACTTAGCCTCAACTTAACTTAACCCCAACTTAACTTAACTCCAACTTAAGTTAACCCCAACTTAACTTAACCCCAACTTAACTTAACCCCAACTTAACTTAACCACAACTTGATTTAACCCCAACTTGACTTAACCCCAACTTAACTTAACCCCAACTTAACGTAACCCCAACTTAACTTAACCCCAACTTAATTTAACGCCAACTTAACTTAACCCCAACTTAACTTAACCCCAACTTAACTTAACTCCAACTTAACTCAATCCCAACTTAATTCAACCCCAACTTAACTCAACCCCAACTTAACTTAACCCCAACTTAACCCCAACTTAACTTAACCACAACTTAACTTACCCCCAACTTAACTTAACCCCAACTTAACTTTACTCCGACTTAACTTAACCCCAACTTAACTTAACCCCAACTTAACCTAATCCCAACTTAACTTAACCCCAACTTAACTTAACCCCAACTTAACTTAACCCCAACTTAACTCAACCCCAACTTAACTCGACCCCAACTTAACTCAACCCCAACTTAACTCAACCCCAACTTAACTCAACCCCAACTTAACTCAACCCCAACTTAACTTAACCCCAACTTAAGTTAAGCCCAACTTAACCCCAACTTAAGTTAACCCAACTTAAGTTAATCCAAACTTAAGTTAACCCCAACTTGATTTAACCCCAACTTGACTTAACCCCAACTTAACTTAACCCCAACTTAACGTAACCCCAACTTAACTTAACCCCAATTTAATTTAACGCCAACTTAACTTAACCCCAACTTAACTTAACCCCAACTTAACTTAACTCCAACTTAACTTAACCCCAACTTAATTTAACCCCAACTTAACTCAACCCCAACTTAACTCGACTCCAACTTAACTCAACCCCAAGTTAAATCAACCCCAACTTAACTCAACCCCAACTTAACTTAACCCCAACTTAAGTTAACCCCAACTTAACCCCAATTAAGTTAACCCCAACTTAACCCCAACTTAAGTTAACCCCAACTTAAGTTAACCCCAACTTAACTTAACCCCAACTTAACTTAACCCCAACTTAACTTAATCCCAACTTACCTTAACACCAACTTAACTTAACCCCAACTTAACTTAACCCCAACTTAAATTAACCACAACTTAACTTAACCCCAACTTAACTTAACCCCAACTTAACCTAATTCCAACTTAACTTAACCCCAACTTAACTTAACCCCAACTTAACTTAACCCCAACTTAACTCAACCCCAACTTAACTCGACCCCAACTTAACTCAACCCCAACTTAACTCAACCCCAACTTAACTCAACCCCAACTTAACTCAGCCCCAACTTAACTTAGCCTCAACTTAACTTAACCCCAACTTAACTTAACTCCAACTTAAGTTAACCCCAACTTAACTTAACCCCAACTTAACTTAACCCCAACTTAACTTAACCACAACTTAACTTAACCCCAACTTAACTTAACTCCTACTTAATCTAATCCCAACTTAACTTAACCCCAACTTAACTTAACCCCAACTTAACTTAACCCCAACTTAACTCAACCCCAACTTAACTCGACCCCAACTTAACTCAACCCCAACTTAACGTAACCCCAACTTAACTTAACCCCAACTTAATTTAACGCCAACTTAACTTAACCCCAACTTAACTTAACCCCAACTTAACTTAACTCCAACTTAACTCAATCCCAACTTAATTCAACCCCAACTTAACTCAACCCCAACTTAACTTAACCCCAACTTAACCCCAACTTAACTTAACCACAACTTAACTTACCCCCAACATAACTTAACCCCAACTTAACTTTACTCCGACTTAACTTAACCCCAACTTAACTTAACCCCAACTTAACTTAACTCCAACTTAACTTAACCCCAACTTAACTTAACCCCAACTTAACTCAACCCCAACTTAACTCGACCCCAACTTAATTCAACCCCAACTTAAATCAACCCCAACTTAAATCAACCCCAACTTAACTTAACCCCAACTTAACTTAACCCCAACTTAACTTAACCCCAACTTAACTTAAACCAAACTTAACTTAACCCCAACTTAACCTAACCCCAACTTAATTCAACCCCAAATTAACTCAACCCCAACTTGACTTAACCCCAACTTAACTTAACTCCAACTTAACTTAACCCCAACTTAACTTAACCCCAAATTAACTCAACCCCAACTTGACTTAACCCCAACTTAACTTAACTCCAACTTAACTTAACCCCAACTTAACTTACCCCAACTTAACTGAACCCCAACTTAACTTAACCCCAACTTAAATTAACCCCAACTTAACTTAACCCCAACTTAACTTAACCCCAACTTAACTCAACCCCAACTTAACTCGACCCCAACTTAACTCAACCCCAACTTAACGTAACCCCAACTTAACTTAACCCCAACTTAATTTAACGCTAACTTAACTTAACCCCAACTTAACTTAACTCCAACTTAACTCAATCCCAACTTAATTCAACCCCAACTTAACTCAACCCCAACTTAACTTAACACCAACTTAACCCCAACTTAACTTAACCACAACTTAACTTACCCCCAACTTAACTTAACCCCAACTTAACTTTACTCCGACTTAACTTAACCCCAACTTAACTTAACCCCAACTTAACTTAACTCCAACTTAACTTAACCCCAACTTAACTTAACCCCAACTTAAATCAACCCCAACTTAACTCGACCCCAACTTAATTCAACCCCAACTTAAATCAACCCCAACTTAAATCAACCCCAACTTAACTTAACCCCAACTTAACTTAACCCCAACTTAACTTAACCCCAACTTAACTTAAACCAAACTTAACTTAACCCCAACTTAACCTAACCCCAACTTAATTCAACCCCAAATTAACTCAACCCCAACTTGACTTAACCCCAACTTAACTTAACTCCAACTTAACTTAACCCCAACTTAACTTAACCCAAAATTAACTCAACCCCAACTTGACTTAACCCCAATTTAACTTAACTCCAACTTAACTTAACCCCAACTTAACTTAACCCCAACTTAACTTAACGCCAACTTAACTTAACCCCAACTTAACTCAACCCCAACTTAACTTAACCCCAACTTAATCTAATCCCAACTTAACTTAACCCCAACTTAACTTAAACCAAATTTAACTTAACCCCAACTTAACTTAACCACAACTTAACTTAACCCCAACTTAACTTAACCACAACTTAACTTAACCCCAACTTAACTTAACTCCTACTTAATCTAATCCCAACTTAACTTAACCCCAACTTAACTTAACCCCAACTTAACTTAACCCCAACTTAAATCAACCCCAACTTAACTCGACCCCAACTTAACTCAACCCCAACTTAACTCAACCCCAACTTAACTCAACCCCAACTTAACTCAACGCCAACTTAACTTAACCCCAACTTAAGTTAACCCCAACTTAATCCCAACTTAAGTTAACCCAACTTAAGTTAATCCGAACTTAAGTTAACCCCAACTTGATTTAACCCCAACTTGACTTAACCCCAACTTAACTTATCCCCAACTTAACGTAACCCCAACTTAACTTAACCCCAACTTAATTCAACGCCAACTTAACTTAACCCCAACTTAACTTAACCCCAACTTAACTTAACTCCAACTTAACTCAATCCCAACTTAATTCAACCCCAACTTAACTCAACCCCAACTTAACTTAACCCCAACTTAACCCCAACTTAACTTAACCACAACTTAACTTACCCCCAACTTAACTTAACCCCAACTTAACTTTACTCCGACTTAACTTAACCCCAACTTAACTTAACCCCAACTTAACTTAACTCCAACTTAACTTAACCCCAACTTAACTTAACCCCAACTTAACTCAACCCCAACTTAACTCGACCCCAACTTAATTCAACCCCAACTTAAATCAACCCCAACTTAACTCAACCCCAACTTAACTTAACCCCAAATTAACTTAACCCCAACTTAACTTAACCTCAACTTAACTTAAACCAAACTTAACTTAACCCCAACTTAACCTAACCCCAACTTAATTCAACCCCAAATTAACTCAACCCAAACTTGACTTAACCCCAACTTAACTTAACTCCAACTTAACTTAACCCCAACTTAACTTAACCCCAAATTAACTCAACCCCAACTTGACTTAACCCCAACTTAACTTAACTCCAACTTAACTTAACCCCAACTTAACTTAACCCCAACTTAACTTAACCCCAACTTAACTTAACCCCAACTTAACTTAACCCCAACTTAACTTAACGCCAACTTAACTTAACCCCAACTTAACTCAACCCCAACTTAACTTAACCCCAACTTAATCTAATCCCAACTTAACTTAACCCCAACTTAACTTAACCCCAACTTAACTTAAACCAAATTTAACTTAACCCCAACTTAACCTAACCCCAACTTAATTCAACCCCAAATTAACTCAACCCCAACTTAACTCGACCCTAACTTAACTCAACCCCAACTTAACTTAACCCCAACTTAACTTAACCCCAACTTAACTTAACCCCAACTTAACTTAACCCCAACTTAACTTAACCCCAACTTAACTTAACCCCAACTTAAGTTAACCCCAACTTAAGTTAACCCCAACTTAACTTAACCCCAACTTAACTCAACCCCAACTTACCTCGATCCCAACTTAACTCAACCCCAACTTAACTTAACCCCAACTTAACTTAACCCCAACTTAACACAACCCCAACTTAACTCGACCCCAACTTAACTCAACCCAAACTGAAATCAACCCCAACTTAACTCAACCCCAACTTAAATTAACCCCAACTTAAGTTAACCCCAACTTAACCCCAACTTAAGTTAACCCCAACTTAAGTTAACCCCAACTTAACTTAACCCCAACTTAACTTAACCCCAACTTACCTTAACCCCAACTTAACTTAACCCCAACTTAACTTAACCCCAAGTTAACTCAGCCCCAACTTAACTTAGCCTCAACTTAACTTAACCCCAACTTAACTTAACTCCAACTTAAGTTAACCCCAACTTAACTTAACCCCAACTTAACTTAACCCCAACTTAACTTAACCACAACTTAACTTAACCCCAACTTAACTAAACTCCTACTTAATCTAATCCCAACTTAACTTAACCCCAACTTAACTTAACCCCAACTTAACTTAACCCCAACTTAACTCAACCCCAACTTAACTCAACCCCAACTTAACTCAACCCCAACTTAACTTAACCCCAACTTAAGTTAACCCCAACTTAATCCCAACTTAAGTTAACCCAACTTAAGTTAATCCAAACTTAAGTTAACCCCAACTTGATTTAACCCCAACTTGACTTAACCCCAACTTAACTTAACCCCAACTTAACGTAACCCCAACTTAACTTAACCCCAACTTAATTTAACGCCAACTTAACTTAACCCCAACTTAACTTAACCCCAACTTAACTTAACTCCAACTTAACTCAATCCCAACTTAATTCAACCCCAACTTAACTCAACCCCAACTTAACTTAACCCCAACTTAACCCCAACTTAACTTAACCACAACTTAACTTACCCCCAACTTAACTTAACCCCAACTTAACTTAACTCCAACTTAACTCAATCCCAACTTAATTCAACCCCAACTTAACTCAACCCCAACTTAACTTAACCCCAACTTAACCCCAACTTAACTTAACCACAACTTAACTTACCCCCAACTTAACTTAACCCCAACTTAACTTTACTCCGACTTAACTTAACCCCAACTTAACTTAACCCCAACTTAACTTAACTCCAACTTAACTTAACCCCAACTTAACTTAACCCCAACTTAACTCAACCCCAACTTAACTCGACCCCAACTTAATTCAACCCCAACTTAAATCAACCCCAACTTAACTCAACCCCAACTTAACTTAACCCCAAATTAACTTAACCCCAACTTAACTTAACCCCAACTTAACTTAAACCAAACTTAACTTAACCCCAACTTAACCTAACCCCAACTTAATTCAACCCCAAATTAACTCAACCCCAACTTGACTTAACCCCAACTTAACTTAACTCCAACTTAACTTAACCCCAACTTAACTTAACCCCAAATTAACTCAACCCCAACTTGACTTAACCCCAACTTAACTTAACTCCAACTTAACTTAACCCCAACTTAACTTAACCCCAACTTAACTTAACCCCAACTTAACTTAACCCCAACTTAACTTAACCCCAACTTAACTTAACGCCAACTTAACTTAACCCCAACTTAACTCAACCCCAACTTAACTTAACCCCAACTTAATCTAATCCCAACTTAACTTAACCCCAACTTAACTTAACCCCAACTTAACTTAAACCAAATTTAACTTAACCCCAACTTAACCTAACCCCAACTTAATTCAACCCCAAATTAACTCAACCCCAACTTAACTCGACCCTAACTTAACTCAACCCCAACTTAACTTAACCCCAACTTAACTTAACCCCAACTTAACTTAACCCCAACTTAACTTAACCCCAACTTAACTTAACCCCAACTTAACTTAACCCCAACTTAAGTTAACCCCAACTTAAGTTAACCCGAACTTAACTTAACCCCAACTTAACTCAACCCCAACTTACCTCGATCCCAACTTAACTCAACCCCAACTTAACTTAACCCCAACTTAACTTAACCCCAACTTAACACAACCCCAACTTAACTCGACCCCAACTTAACTCAACCCAAACTGAAATCAACCCCAAATTAACTCAACCCCAACTTAAATTAACCCCAACTTAAGTTAACCCCAACTTAACCCCAACTTAAGTTAACCCCAACTTAAGTTAACCCCAACTTAACTTAACCCCAACTTAACTTAACCCCAACTTACCTTAACCCCAACTTAACTTAACCCCAACTTAACTTAACCCCAAGTTAACTCAGCCCCAACTTAACTTAGCCTCAACTTAACTTAACCCCAACTTAACTTAACTCCAACTTAAGTTAACCCCAACTTAACTTAACCCCAACTTAACTTAACCCCAACTTAACTTAACCACAACTTAACTTAACCCCAACTTAACTTAACTCCTACTTAATCTAATCCCAACTTAACTTAACCCCAACTTAACTTAACCCCAACTTAACTTAACCCCAACTTAACTCAACCCCAACTTAACTCAACCCCAACTTAACTCAACCCCAACTTAACTTAACCCCAACTTAAGTTAACCCCAACTTAATCCCAACTTAAGTTAACCCAACTTAAGTTAATCCAAACTTAAGTTAACCCCAACTTGATTTAACCCCAACTTGACTTAACCCCAACTTAACTTAACCCCAACTTAACGTAACCCCAACTTAACTTAACCCCAACTTAATTTAACGCCAACTTAACTTAACCCCAACTTAACTTAACCCCAACTTAACTTAACTCCAACTTAACTCAATCCCAACTTAATTCAACCCCAACTTAACTCAACCCCAACTTAACTTAACCCCAACTTAACCCCAACTTAACTTAACCACAACTTAACTTACCCCCAACTTAACTTAACCCCAACTTAACTTTACTCCGACTTAACTTAACCCCAACTTAACTTAACCCCAACTTAACTTAACTCCAACTTAACTTAACCCCAACTTAACTTAACCCCAACTTAACTCAACCCCAACTTAACTCGACCCCAACTTAATTCAACCCCAACTTAAATCAACCCCAAATTAACTTAACCCCAACTTAACTTAACCCCAACTTAACCCCAACTTAACTTAACCCCTACTTAACTTAACCCCAACTTAACTTAACCCCAACTTAACTTAACCCCAGCTTAACTTACCCCCAACTTAAATTACCCCCGACTTAATTAACTTACCCCCAACTTAATTTAACCCCAACTTAACTTAACCCCAACTTAACTTAACCCCAACTTAACTTAACCCCAACTTGACTTAACCCCAACTTGACTTAATCCCAACTTGACTTAACCCCAACTTGACTTAACCCCAACTTGAGTTAACCCCAACTTGATTTAACCCCAACTTAACTTAACCCCAACTTAACCCCAACTTAACTTAGCCCCAACTTAACTGAACCCCAACTTAACTTAAACCCAACTTGACTTAACCCCAACTTGATTTAACCCCAACTTGACTTAATTCCAACTTAACTTACCCCAACTTAACTTAACCCCAAATTAACTTAACCCCAACTTGACTTAACCCCAACTTGACTTAATCCCAACTTAACTTAACCCCAACTTAACTTAACCCCAACTTAACTTAACCCCAACTTAACTTAACCCCAACTTAACTTAACCCCAACTTACCTTAACCCCAACTTAACTTAAACCCAACTTGACTTAACCCCAACTTGACTTAACCCCACACTTGACTCAATCCGAACTTAACTTAACCCCAACTTAACTTATCCCCAACTTAACTTAACCCCAACTTAACTTAACCCCAACTTAACTTACCCCTAACTTAAATTACCCCCAACTTAACTTAACCCCAACTTAACTTAACCCCAACTTAACTTAACCCCAAATTAACTTAACCCCAACTTAACTTAACCCCAACTTAACCCCAACTTAACTTAACCCCTACTTAACTTAACCCCAACTTAACTTAACCCCAACTTAACTTAACCCCAGCTTAACTTACCCCCAACTTAAATTACCCCCGACTTAATTAACTTACCCCCAACTTAACTTAACCCCAACTTAACTTAACCCCAACTTAACTTAACCCCAACTTAACTTAACCCCAACTTAACTTAACCCCATATTAACTTATCCCCAACTTAACTTAACCCCAACTTAACTTAACACCAACTTAACTTAACCCCAACTTAACTTAACCCCAACTTAACTTAAACCCAACTTGACTTAACCCCAACTTGACTTAACCCCACACTTGACTCAATCCGAACTTAACTTAACCCCAACTTAACTTAACCCAAACTTAAGTTAATCCCAACTTAACCCAACTTAACTTAACCCCTACTTAAGTTAACCCCAGCTTAATTTAACCCCAACTTAACTTAACCCCAACTTAACTTAACCCCAACTTAAATTAACACCAACTTAAATTAGCCCCAACTTAACTTAACCCCAAGTTAACTTAACCCCCACTTAACTTAACCCCAACTTAACTTAACCCCAACTTAACTTAACCCAAACTTGACTTAACCCCAACTTGACTTAACCCCAACTTGACTTAACCCCAACTTGACTTAACACCAACTTGACTTAATCCCAACTTAACTTAACCCCAACTTAACTTAACCCCAACTTAACGTAACCCCAACTTAACTTAACCCCAACTTAACTTAACCCCAACTTACCTTAACCCCAACTTAACTTAACCCCAACTTAAATTAACCCCAACTTAACTTAACCCCAACTTAACTTAACCCCAACTTAACTTAACCCCAACTTAAATTAACCCCAACTTAACTTACCCCTAACTTAACTTACCCCCAACTTAATTAACCCCAACTTAACTTAACCCAACTTAACTTAACCCCAACTTAACTTAACCCCAACTTAACCCCAACTTAACTTAACCCCTACTTAACTTAACCCCAACTTAACTTAAACCCAACTTAACTTAACCCCAACTTAACTTAACCCCAACTTAACTTAACCCCAACTTGACTTAACCCCAACTTGACTTAATCCCAACTTGACTTAACCCCAACTTGAATTAACCCCAACTTGACTTAACCCCAACTTGACTTAACCCCAACTTGACTTAATCCCAACTTAACTTAAACCCAACTTAACTTAACCCCAACTTAACTTAACCCCAACTTAACTTAACCCCAACTTACCTTAACCCCAACTTAACTTAACCCCAACTTAAATTACCCCTAACTTAACTTACCCCCAACTTAACTTAACCCCAACTTAACTTAACCCCAACTTAACTTAACCCCAACTTAACCCCAACTTAACTTAGCCCCAACTTAACTGAACCCCAACTTAACTTAAACCCAACTTGATTTAACCCCAACTTGACTTAACCCCAACTTAACTTAACCCCAACTTGACTCAATCCCAACTTAACTTAACCCCAACTTAACTTAACCCCAACTTAACTTAACCCAAACTTGACTTAATCCCAACTTGACTTAACCCCAACTTGACTTAACCCCAACTTGACTTAATCCCAACTTAACTTAACCCCAACTTAACTTAACCCCAACTTAAGGTAACCCCAACTTAACGTAACCCCAACTTAACTTAACCCCAACTTACCTTAACCCCAACATAACTTAACCCCAACTTAAATTAACCCCAACTTAACTTATCCCCAACTTAACTTAACCCCGACTTAACTTAACCCCAACGTAACTTACCCCTAACTTAACTTACCCCCAACTTAACTTAACCCCAACTTAACTTAACCCCAACTTACCTTAACCCCAACTTAACTTAACCCCAACTTAAATTACCCCTAACTTAACTTACCCCCAACTTAACTTAACCCCAACTTAACTAAACCCCAAATTAACTTAACCCCAACTTAACCCCAACTTAAATTAGCCCCAACTTAACTGAACCCCAACTTAACTTAAACCCAACTTGATTTAACCCCAACTTGACTTACCCCTAACTTAACTTAACCCCAACTTAACTTAACCCCAACTTAACTTAACCCCAACTTAACTTAACCCCAACTTAAGGTAACCCCAACTTAACTTAACCCCAACTTAACTTAACCCCAACTTACCTTAACCCCAACATAACTTAACCCCAACTTAAATTAACCCCAACTTAAATTATCCCCAACTTAACTTAACCCCGACTTAACTTAACCCCAACTTGACTTAACCCCACACTTGACTCAATCCGAACTTAACTTAACCCCAACTTAACTTAACCCAAACTTAAGTTAATCCCAACTTAACCCAACTTAACTTAACCCCTACTTAAGTTAACCCCAGCTTAATTTAACCCCAACTTAACTTAACCCCAACTTAACTTAACCCCAACTTAAATTAACACCAACTTAAATTAGCCCCAACTTAACTTAACCCCAAGTTAACTTAACCCCCACTTAACTTAACCCCAACTTAACTTAACCCCAACTTAACTTAACCCAAACTTGACTTAACCCCAACTTGACTTAACCCCAACTTGACTTAACCCCAACTTGACTTAACACCAACTTGACTTAATCCCAACTTAACTTAACCCCAACTTAACTTAACCCCAACTTAACGTAACCCCAACTTAACTTAACCCCAACTTAACTTAACCCCAACTTACCTTAACCCCAACTTAACTTAACCCCAACTTAACCCCAACTTAACTTAACCCCTACTTAACTTAACCCCAACTTAACTTAACCCCAACTTAACTTAACCCCAACTTAACCCCAACTTAACTTAACCCCTACTTAACTTAACCCCAACTTGACTTAATCCCAACTTGACTTAACCCCAACTTGAATTAACCCCAACTTAACTTATCCCCAACTTAACTTAACCCCAACTTAACTTAACCCCAACTTAACTTAACCCCAAATTAACTTAACCCCAACTTAACTTAACCCCAACTTAACCCCAACTTAACTTAACCCCTACTTAACTTAACCCCAACTTAACTTAACCCCAACTTAACTTAACCCCAGCTTAACTTACCCCCAACTTAAATTACCCCCGACTTAATTAACTTACCCCCAACTTAATTTAACCCTAACTTAACTTAACCCCAACTTAACTTAACCCCAACTTAACTTAACCCCAACTTGACTTAACCCCAACTTGACTTAATCCCAACTTGACTTAACCCCAACTTGACTTAACCCCAACTTGAGTTAACCCCAACTTGATTTAACCCCAACTTAACTTAACCCCAACTTAACCCCAACTTAACTTAGCCCCAACTTAACTGAACCCCAACTTAACTTAAACCCAACTTGACTTAACCCCAACTTGATTTAACCCCAACTTGACTTAATTCCAACTTAACTTACCCCAACTTAACTTAACCCCAACTTAACTTAACCCCAACTTAACTTAACCCAAACTTGACTTAACCCCAACTTGACTTAACCCCAACTTGACTTAACCCCAACTTGACTTAATCCCAACTTAACTTAACCCCAACTTAACTTAACCCCAACTTAACTTAACCCCAACTTAACTTAACCCCAACTTAACTTAACCCCAACTTACCTTAACCCCAACTTAACTTAACCCCAACTTAAATTAACCCCAACTTAACTTATCCCCAACTTAACTTAACCCCAACTTAACTTAACCCCAACTTAACTTACCCCTAACTTAACTTACCCCCAACTTAACTTAACCCCAACTTAACTTAACCCCAACTTAACTTAACCCCAAATTAACTTAACCCCAACTTAACTTAACCCCAACTTAACCCCAACTTAACTTAACCCCTACTTAACTTAACCCCAACTTAACTTAACCCCAACTTAACTTAACCCCAGCTTAACTTACCCCCAACTTAAATTACCCCCGACTTAATTAACTTACCCCCAACTTAACTTAACCCCAACTTAACTTAACCCCAACTTAACTTAACCCCAACTTGACTTAACCCCAACTTGACTTAACCCCAACTTAACTTAACCCCAACTTAACTTAACCCCATATTAACTTAACCCCAACTTAACTTAACCCCAACTTAACTTAACACCAACTTAACTTAACCCCAACTTAACTTAACCCCAACTTAACTTAAACCCAACTTGACTTAACCCCAACTTGACTTAACCCCACACTTGACTCAATCCGAACTTAACTTAACCCCAACTTAACTTAACCCAAACTTAAGTTAATCCCAACTTAACCCAACTTAACTTAACCCCTACTTAAGTTAACCCCAGCTTAATTTAACCCCAACTTAACTTAACCCCAACTTAACTTAACCCCAACTTAAATTAACACCAACTTAAATTAGCCCCAACTTAACTTAACCCCAAGTTAACTTAACCCCCACTTAACTTAACCCCAACTTAACTTAACCCCAACTTAACTTAACCCAAACTTGACTTAACCCCAACTTGACTTAACCCCAACTTGACTTAACCCCAACTTGACTTAACACCAACTTGACTTAATCCCAACTTAACTTAACCCCAACTTAACTTAACCCCAACTTAACGTAACCCCAACTTAACTTAACCCCAACTTAACTTAACCCCAACTTACCTTAACCCCAACTTAACTTAACCCCAACTTAAATTACCCCCAACTTAACTTAACCCCAACTTAACTTAACCCCAACTTAACTTAACCCCAACTTAAATTAACCCCAACTTAACTTACCCCTAACTTAACTTACCCCCAACTTAATTAACCCCAACTTAACTTAACCCAACTTAACTTAACCCCAACTTAACTTAACCCCAACTTAACCCCAACTTAACTTAACCCCTACTTAACTTAACCCCAACTTAACTTAAACCCAACTTAACTTAACCCCAACTTAACTTAACCCCAACTTAACTTAACCCCAACTTGACTTAACCCCAACTTGACTTAATCCCAACTTGACTTAACCCCAACTTGAATTAACCCCAACTTGACTTAACCCCAACTTGACTTAACCCCAACTTGACTTAATCCCAACTTAACTTAAACCCAACTTAACTTAACCCCAACTTAACTTAACCCCAACTTAACTTAACCCCAACTTACCTTAACCCCAACTTAACTTAACCCCAACTTAAATTACCCCTAACTTAACTTACCCCCAACTTAACTTAACCCCAACTTAACTTAACCCCAACTTAACTTAACCCCAACTTAACCCCAACGTAACTTAGCCCCAACTTAACTGAACCCCAACTTAACTTAAACCCAACTTGATTTAACCCCAACTTGACTTAACCCCAACTTAACTTAACCCCAACTTGACTCAATCCCAACTTAACTTAACCCCAACTTAACTTAACCCCAACTTAACTTAACCCAAACTTGACTTAATCCCAACTTGACTTAACCCCAACTTGACTTAACCCCAACTTGACTTAATCCCAACTTAACTTAACCCCAACTTAACTTAACCCCAACTTAAGGTAACCCCAACTTAACGTAACCCCAACTTAACTTAACCCCAACTTACCTTAACCCCAACATAACTTAACCCCAACTTAAATTAACCCCAACTTAACTTATCCCCAACTTAACTTAACCCCGACTTAACTTAACCCCAACGTAACTTACCCCTAACTTAACTTACCCCCAACTTAACTTAACCCCAACTTAACTTAACCCCAACTTACCTTAACCCCAACTTAACTTAACCCCAACTTAAATTACCCCTAACTTAACTTACCCCCAACTTAACTTAACCCCAACTTAACTAAACCCCAAATTAACTTAACCCCAACTTAACCCCAACTTAAATTAGCCCCAACTTAACTGAACCCCAACTTAACTTAAACCCAACTTGATTTAACCCCAACTTGACTTACCCCTAACTTAACTTAACCGCAACTTAACTTAACCCCAACTTAACTTAACCCCAACTTAAGGTAACCCCAACTTAACTTAACCCCAACTTAACTTAACCCCAACTTACCTTAACCCCAACATAACTTAACCCCAACTTAAATTAACCCCAACTTAAATTATCCCCAACTTAACTTAACCCCGACTTAACTTAACCCCAACTTGACTTAACCCCACACTTGACTCAATCCGAACTTAACTTAACCCCAACTTAACTTAACCCAAACTTAAGTTAATCCCAACTTAACCCAACTTAACTTAACCCCTACTTAAGTTAACCCCAGCTTAATTTAACCCCAACTTAACTTAACCCCAACTTAACTTAACCCCAACTTAAATTAACACCAACTTAAATTAGCCCCAACTTAACTTAACCCCAAGTTAACTTAACCCCCACTTAACTTAACCCCAACTTAACTTAACCCCAACTTAACTTAACCCAAACTTGACTTAACCCCAACTTGACTTAACCCCAACTTGACTTAACCCCAACTTGACTTAACACCAACTTGACTTAATCCCAACTTAACTTAACCCCAACTTAACTTAACCCCAACTTAACGTAACCCCAACTTAACTTAACCCCAACTTAACTTAACCCCAACTTACCTTAACCCCAACTTAACTTAACCCCAACTTAAATTAACCCCAACTTAACTTAACCCCAACTTAACTTAACCCCAACTTAAATTAACCCCAACTTAACTTACCCCTAACTTAACTTACCCCCAACTTAATTAACCCCAACTTAACTTAACCCAACTTAACTTAACCCCAACTTAACTTAACCCCAACTTAACCCCAACTTAACTTAACCCCTACTTAACTTAACCCCAACTTAACTTAAACCCAACTTAACTTAACCCCAACTTAACTTAACCCCAACTTAACTTAACCCCAACTTGACTTAACCCCAACTTGACTTAATCCCAACTTGACTTAACCCCAACTTGAATTAACCCCAACTTGACTTAACCCCAACTTGAATTAACCCCAACTTGACTTAATCCCAACTTAACTTAAACCCAACTTAACTTAACCCCAACTTAACTTAACCCCAACTTAACTTAACCCCAACTTACCTTAACCCCAACTTAACTTAACCCCAACTTAAATTACCCCTAACTTAACTTACCCCCAACTTAACTTAACCCCAACTTAACTTAACCCCAACTTAACTTAACCCCAACTTAACCCCAACTTAACTTAGCCCCAACTTAACTGAACCCCAACTTAACTTAAACCCAACTTGATTTAACCCCAACTTGACTTAACCCCAACTTAACTTAACCCCAACTTGACTCAATCCCAACTTAAATTAACCCCAACTTAACTTAACCCCAACTTAACTTAACCCCAACTTAACTTAACCCCAACTTAACTTAACCCCAACTTACCTTAACCCCAACTTAACTTAACCCCAACTTAAATTAACCCCAACTTAACTTATCCCCAACTTAACTTAACCCCAACTTAACTTAACCCCAACTTAACTTACCCCTAACTTAACTTACCCCCAACTTAACTTAACCCCAACTTAACTTAACCCCAACTTAACTTAACCCCAAATTAACTTAACCCCAACTTAACTTAACCCCAACTTAACCCCAACTTAACTTAACCCCTACTTAACTTAACCCCAACTTAACTTAACCCCAACTTAACTTAACCCCAGCTTAACTTACCCCCAACTTAAATTACCCCCGACTTAATTAACTTACCCCCAACTTAACTTAACCCCAACTTAACTTAACCCCAACTTAACTTAACCCCAACTTGACTTAACCCCAACTTGACTTAACCCCAACTTAACTTAACCCCAACTTAACTTAACACCAACTTAACTTAACCCCAACTTAACTTAACCCCAACTTAACTTAAACCCAACTTGACTTAACCCCAACTTGACTTAACCCCACACTTGACTCAATCCGAACTTAACTTAACCCCAACTTAACTTAACCCAAACTTAAGTTAATCCCAACTTAACCCAACTTAACTTAACCCCTACTTAAGTTAACCCCAGCTTAATTTAACCCCAACTTAACTTAACCCCAACTTAACTTAACCCCAACTTAAATTAACACCAACTTAAATTAGCCCCAACTTAACTTAACCCCAAGTTAACTTAACCCCCACTTAACTTAACCCCAACTTAACTTAACCCCAACTTAACTTAACCCAAACTTGACTTAACCCCAACTTGACTTAACCCCAACTTGACTTAACCCCAACTTGACTTAATCCCAACTTAACTTAAACCCAACTTAACTTAACCCCAACTTAACTTAACCCCAACTTAACGTAACCCCAACTTAACTTAACCCCAACTTAACTTAACCCCAACTTACCTTAACCCCAACTTAACTTAACCCCAACTTAAATTAACCCCAACTTAACTTAACCCCAACTTAACCCCAACTTAACTTAACCCCTACTTAACTTAACCCCAACTTAACTTAAACCCAACTTAACTTAACCCCAACTTAACTTAACCCCAACTTAACTTAACCCCAACTTGACTTAACCCCAACTTGACTTAATCCCAACTTGACTTAACCCCAACTTGAATTAACCCCAACTTGACTTAACCCCAACTTGACTTAACCCCAACTTGACTTAATCCCAACTTAACTTAAACCCAACTTAACTTAACCCCAACTTAACTTAACCCCAACTTAACTTAACCCCAACTTACCTTAACCCCAACTTAACTTAACCCCAACTTAAATTACCCCTAACTTAACTTACCCCCAACTTAACTTAACCCCAACTTAACTTAACCCCAACTTAACTTAACCCCAACTTAACCCCAACGTAACTTAGCCCCAACTTAACTGAACCCCAACTTAACTTAAACCCAACTTGATTTAACCCCAACTTGACTTAACCCCAACTTAACTTAACCCCAACTTGACTCAATCCCAACTTAACTTAACCCCAACTTAACTTAACCCCAACTTAACTTAACCCAAACTTGACTTAATCCCAACTTGACTTAACCCCAACTTGACTTAACCCCAACTTGACTTAATCCCAACTTAACTTAACCCCAACTTAACTTAACCCCAACTTAAGGTAACCCCAACTTAACGTAACCCCAACTTAACTTAACCCCAACTTACCTTAACCCCAACATAACTTAACCCCAACTTAAATTAACCCCAACTTAACTTATCCCCAACTTAACTTAACCCCGACTTAACTTAACCCCAACGTAACTTACCCCTAACTTAACTTACCCCCAACTTAACTTAACCCCAACTTAACTTAACCCCAACTTACCTTAACCCCAACTTAACTTAACCCCAACTTAAATTACCCCTAACTTAACTTACCCCCAACTTAACTTAACCCCAACTTAACTAAACCCCAAATTAACTTAACCCCAACTTAACCCCAACTTAAATTAGCCCCAACTTAACTGAACCCCAACTTAACTTAAACCCAACTTGATTTAACCCCAACTTGACTTACCCCTAACTTAACTTAACCGCAACTTAACTTAACCCCAACTTAACTTAACCCCAACTTAACTTAACCCCAACTTAAGGTAACCCCAACTTAACTTAACCCCAACTTAACTTAACCCCAACTTACCTTAACCCCAACATAACTTAACCCCAACTTAAATTAACCCCAACTTAAATTATCCCCAACTTAACTTAACCCCGACTTAACTTAACCCCAACTTGACTTAACCCCACACTTGACTCAATCCGAACTTAACTTAACCCCAACTTAACTTAACCCAAACTTAAGTTAATCCCAACTTAACCCAACTTAACTTAACCCCTACTTAAGTTAACCCCAGCTTAATTTAACCCCAACTTAACTTAACCCCAACTTAAATTAACCCCAACTTAAATTAACACCAACTTAAATTAGCCCCAACTTAACTTAACCCCAAGTTAACTTAACCCCCACTTAACTTAACCCCAACTTAACTTAACCCCAACTTAACTTAACCCAAACTTGACTTAACCCCAACTTGACTTAACCCCAACTTGACTTAACCCCAACTTGACTTAACACCAACTTGACTTAATCCCAACTTAACTTAACCCCAACTTACCTTAACCCCAACTTAACTTAACCCCAACTTAAATTAACCCCAACTTAACTTAACCCCAACTTAACTTAACCCCAACTTAAATTAACCCCAACTTAACTTACCCCTAACTTAACTTACCCCCAACTTAATTAACCCCAACTTAACTTAACCCAACTTAACTTAACCCCAACTTAACTTAACCCCAACTTAACCCCAACTTAACTTAACCCCTACTTAACTTAACCCCAACTTAACTTAACCCCAACTTAACTTAACCCCAACTTGACTTAACCCCAACTTGACTTAATCCCAACTTGACTTAACCCCAACTTGAATTAACCCCAACTTGACTTAACCCCAACTTGACTTAACCCCAACTTGACTTAATCCCAACTTAACTTAAACCCAACTTAACTTAACCCCAACTTAACTTAACCCCAACTTAACTTAACCCCAACTTACCTTAACCCCAACTTAACTTAACCCCAACTTAAATTACCCCTAACTTAACTTACCCCCAACTTAACTTAACCCCAACTTAACTTAACCCCAACTTAACTTAACCCCAACTTAACCGCAACTTAACTTAGCCCCAACTTAACTGAACCCCAACTTAACTTAAACCCAACTTGATTTAACCCCAACTTGACTTAACCCCAACTTAACTTAACCCCAACTTGACTCAATCCCAACTTAAATTAACCCCAACTTAACTTAACCCCAACTTAACTTAACCCAAACTTGACTTAATCCCAACTTGACTTAACCCCAACTTGACTTAACCCCAACTTGACTTAATCCCAACTTAACTTAACCCCAACTTAACTTAACCCCAACTTAAGGTAACCCCAACTTAACGTAACCCCAACTTAACTTAACCCCAACTTACCTTAACCCCAACATAACTTAACGCCAACTTAAATTAACCCCAACTTAACTTATCCCCAACTTAACTTAACCCCGACTTAACTTAACCCCAACTTAACTTACCCCTAACTTAACTTACCCCCAACTTAACTTAACCCCAACTTAACTTAACCCCAACTTACCTTAACCCCAACTTAACTTAACCCCAACTTAAATTACCCCTAACTTAACTTACCCCCAACTTAACTTAACCCCAACTTAACTAAACCCCAAATTAACTTAACCCCAACTTAACCCCAACTTAACTTAGCCCCAACTTAACTGAACCCCAACTTAACTTAAACCCAACTTGATTTAACCCCAACTTGACTTACCCCTAACTTAACTTAACCCCAACTTAACTTAACCCCAACTTAACTTAACCCCAACTTAACTTAACCCCAACTTAAGGTAACCCCAACTTAACTTAACCCCAACTTAACTTAACCCCAACTTACCTTAACCCCAACATAACTTAACCCCAACTTAAATTAACCCCAACTTAACTTATCCCCAACTTAACTTAACCCCGACTTAACTTAACCCCAACTTAACTTACCCCTAACTTAACTTACCCCCAACTTAACTTAACCCCAACTTAACTTAACCCCAACTTACCTTAACCCCAACTTAACTTAACCCCAACTTAAATTACCCCTAACTTAACTTACCCCCAACTTAACTTAACCCCAACTTAACGTAACCCCAAATTAACTTAACCCCAACTTAACCCCAACTTAACTTAGCCCCAACTTAACTGAACCCCAACTTAACTTAAACCCAACTTGATTTAACCCCAACTTGACTTACCCCTAACTTAACTTACCGCCAACTTAACTTAACCCCAACTTAACTTAACCCCAACTTACCTTAACCCCAACTTAACTTAACCCCAACTTAACTTAACCCCAACTTAACCCCAACTTAACTTAGCCCCAACTTAACTGAACCCCAACTTAACTTAAACCCAACTTGATTTAACCCCAACTTGACTTACCCCTAACTTAACTTACCCCCAACTTAACTTAACCCCAACTTAACTTAACCCCAACTTACCTTAACCCCAACTTAACCTAACCCCAACTTAAATTACCCCTAAATTAACTTAACCCCAACTTAACTTAACCCCAACTTAACTTAACCCAAACTTGACTTAACCCCAACTTGACTTAACCCCAACTTGATTAACCCCAACTTGACTTAATCCCAACTTAACTTAACCCCAACTTAACTTAACCCCAACTTAACGTAACCCCAACTTAACTTAACCCCAACTTAACTTAACCCCAACTTACCTTAACCCCAACATAACTTAACCCCAACTTAAATTAACCCCAACTTAACTTATCCCCAACTTAACTTAACCCCAACTTAAATTAACCCCAACTTAACTTACCCCTAACTTAACTTACCCCCAACTTAATTAACCCCAACTTAACTTAACCCAACTTAACTTAACCCCAACTTAACTTAACCCCAACTTAACCCCAACTTAACTTAACCCCTACTTAACTTAACCCCAACTTAACTTAACCCCAACTTAACTTAACCACAACTTAAATTAACCCCAACTTAACTTAACTCCTACTTAATCTAATCCCAACTTAACTTAACCCCAACTTAACTTAACCCCAACTTAACTTAACCCCAACTTAAATCAACCCCAACTTAACTCGACCCCAACTTAACTCAACCCCAACTTAACTCAACCCCAACTTAACTCAACCCCAACTTAACTCAACGCCAACTTAACTTAACCCCAACTTAAGTTAACCCCAACTTAATCCCAACTTAAGTTAACCCAACTTAAGTTAATTCAAACTTAAGTTAACCCCAACTTGATTTAACCCCAACTTGACTTAACCCCAACTTAACTTATCCCCAACTTAACGTAACCCCAACTTAACTTAACCCCAACTTAATTTAACGCCAACTTAACTTAACCCCAACTTAACTTAACCCCAACTTAACTTAACTCCAACTTAACTCAATCCCAACTTAATTCAACCCCAACTTAACTCAACCCCAACTTAACATAACCCCAACTTAACCCCAACTTAACTTAACCACAACTTAACTTACCCCCAACTTAACTTAACCCCAACTTAACTTTACTCCGACTTAACTTAACCCCAACTTAACTTAACCCCAATTTAACTTAACTCCAACTTAACTTAACCCCAACTTAACTTAACCCCAACTTAACTCAACCCCAACTTAACTCGACCCCAACTTAATTCAACCCCAACTTAAATCAACCCCAACTTAACTCAACCCCAACTTAACTTAACCTCAAATTAACTTAACCCCAACTTAACTTAACCCCAACTTAACTTAAACCAAACTTAACTTAACCCCAACTTAACCTAACCCCAACTTAATTCAACCCCAAATTAACTCAACCCCAACTTGACTTAACCCCAACTTAACTTAACTCCAACTTAACTTAACCCCAACTTAACTTAACCCCAAATTAACTCAACCCCAACTTGACTTAACCCCAACTTAACTTAACTCCAACTTAACTTAACCCCAACTTAACTTAACCCCAACTTAACTTAACCCCAACTTAACTTAACCCCAACTTAACTTAACCCCAACTTAACTTAACGCCAACTTAACTTAACCCCAACTTAACTCAACCCCAACTTAACTTAACCCCAACTTAATCTAATCCCAACTTAACTTAACCCCAACTTAACTTAACCCCAACTTAACTTAAACCAAATTTAACTTAACCCCAACTTAACCTAACCCCAACTTAATTCAACCCCAAATTAACTCAACCCCAACTTAACTCGACCCTAACTTAACTCAACCCCAACTTAACTTAACCCCAATTTAACTTAACCCCAACTTAACTTAACCCCAACTTAACTTAACCCCAACTTAACTTAACCCCAACTTAACTTAACCCCAACTTAAGTTAACCCCAACTTAAGTTAACCCCAACTTAACTTAACCCCAACTTAACTCAACCCCAACTTACCTCGATCCCAACTTAACTCAACCCCAACTTAACTTAACCCCAACTTAACTTAACCCCAACTTAACAAAACCCCAACTTAACTCAACCCAAACTGAAATCAACCCCAACTTAACTCAACCCCAACTTAAATTAACCCCAACTTAAGTTAACCCCAACTTAACCCCAACTTAGGTTAACCCCAACTTAAGTTAACCCCAACTTAACTTAACCCCAACTTAACTTAACCCCAACTTAACTTAACCCCAACTTACCTTAACCCCAACTTAACTTAACCCCAACTTAACTTAACCCCAAGTTAACTCAGCCCCAACTTAACTTAGCCTCAACTTAACTTAACCCCAACTTAAGTTAACCCCAACTTAACTTAACCCCAACTTAACTTAACCCCAACTTAACTTAACCACAACTTAACTTAACCCCAACTTAACTTAACTCCTACTTAATCTAATCCCAACTTAACTTAACCCCAACTTAACTTAACCCCAACTTAAATTAACCCCAACTTAACTCAACCCCAACTTAACTCAACCCCAACTTAACTCAACCCCAACTTAACTTAACCCCAACTTAAGTTAACCCCAACTTAATCCCAACTTAAGTTAACCCAACTTAAGTTAATCCAAACTTAAGTTAACCCCAACTTGATTTAACCCCAACTTGACTTAACCCCAACTTAACGTAACCCCAACTTAACTTAACCCCAACTTAATTTAACGCCAACTTAACTTAACCCCAACTTAACTTAACCCCAACTTAACTTAACTCCAACTTAACTCAATCCCAACTTAATTCAACCCCAACTTAACTCAACCCCAACTTAACTTAACCCCAACTTAACCCCAACTTAACTTAACCACAACTTAACTTACCCCCAACTTAACTTAACCCCAACTTAACTTTACTCCGACTTAACTTAACCCCAACTTAACTTAACCCCAACTTAACCTAATCCCAACTTAACTTAACCCCAACTTAACCCCAACTTAACTTAACCCCAACTTAACTCAACCCCAACTTAACTCGACCCCAACTTAACTCAACCCCAACTTAACTCAACCCCAACTTAACTCAACCCCAACTTAACTTAACCCCAACTTAAGTTAAGCCCAACTTAACCCCAACTTAAGTTAACCCAACTTAAGTTAATCCAAACTTAAGTTAACCCCAACTTGATTTAACCCCAACTTGACTTAACCCCAACTTAACTTAACCCCAACTTAACGTAACCCCAACTTAATTTAACCCCAATTTAATTTAACGCCAACTTAACTTAACCCCAACTTAACTTAACCCCAACTTAACTTAACTTCAACTTAACTTAACCCCAACTTAATTTAACCCCAACTTAACTCAACCCCAACTTAACTCGACTCCAACTTAACTCAACCCCAAGTTAAATCAACCCCAACTTAACTCAACCCCAACTTAACTTAACCCCAACTTAAGTTAACCCCAACTTAACCCCAACTTAAGTTAACCCCAACTTAACCCCAACTTAAGTTAACCCCAACTTAAGTTAACCCCAACTTAACTTAACCCCAACTTAACTTAACCCCAACTTAACTTAACCCCAACTTACCTTAACACCAACTTAACTTAACCCCAACTTAACTTAACCCCAACTTAAATTAACCACAACTTAACTTAACCCCAACTTAACTTAACCCCAACTTAACCTAATCCCAACTTAACTTAACCCCAACTTAACTTAACCCCAACTTAACTTAAACCAAACTTAACTTAACCCCAACTTAACTTAACCCCAACTTAACTTAACCCCAACTTAACTCGACCCCAACTTAACTCAACCCCAACTTAAATCAACCCCAACTTAACTCAACCCCAACTTAACTCAACCCCAACTTAACTCAACCCCAACTTAACTTAACCCCAACTTAACTTAACCCCAACTTAAGTTAACCCCAACTTAACCCCAACTTAAGTTAACCCAACTTAAGTTAATCCAAACTTAAGTTAACCCCAACTTGATTTAACCCCAACTTAACCTAATCCCAACTTAACTTAACCCCAACTTAACTTAACCCCAACTTAACTTAACCCCAAGTTAACTTAACCCCAACTTAACTTAACGCCAACTTAACTTAACCCCAACTTAACTTAACCCCAACTTAATTTAACCCCAACTTAACTTAACCCCAACTTAACTTAACCCCAACTTGACTTAACCCCAACTTGACTTAACCCCAACTTGACTTAACCCCAACTTAAGTAAACCCCAACTTAACTTAACCCCAACTTAACTTACCCCAACTTAACTTAACCCCAACTTAACTTAACCCCGACTTAACTTAACCCCAACTTAACTTAACCCCGACTTAACTTAACCCCAACTTAACTTAACCCCAACTTGACTTAACCCCAACTTGACTTAACCCCAAATTAACTAAACCCCAACTTAACTTAACCCCAAATTAACTTACCCCCAACTTAAATTAACCCCAACTTAACTTTACCCCGACTTAACTTAACCCCAACTTAAATTAACCCCAACTTAACTTAACTCCAAATTAATTCAACCCCACTTAACTTAACCCCAACTTAACTTAACCCCAACTTAACCCCAACTTAACTTAACCACAACTTAACTTACCCCCAACTTAACTTAACCCCAACTTAACTTAACTCCGACTTAAATTAACCCCAACTTAACTTAACCCCAACTTAACTTAACCCCAACTTAACTCAACCCCAACTTAACTCGACTCCAACTTACCTCAACCCCAACTTAAATCAACCCCAACTTAACTCAACCCCAACTTAACTTAACCCCAACTTAAGTTAACCCCAACTTAACCCCAACTTAAGTTAACCCCAACTTAACCCCAACTTAAGTTAACCCCAACTTAACTTAACCCCAACTTAACTTAACCCCAACTTAACTTAACCCCAACTTACCTTAACCCCAACTTAACTTAACCCCAACTTAACTTAACCCCAACTTAACCTAATCCCACCTTAACTTAACCCCAACTTAACTTAAACCAAACTTAACTTAACCCCAACTTAACTCAACCCCAACTTACCTCGATCCCAACTTAACTCAACCCCAACTTAACTTAACCCCAACTTAACTTAACCCCAACTTAACACAACCCCAACTTAACTCGACCCCAACTTAACTCAACCCAAACTGAAATCAACCCCAACTTAACTCAACCCCAACTTAAATTAACCCCAACTTAAGTTAACCCCAACTTAACCCCAACTTAAGTTAACCCCAACTTAACTTAACCCCAACTTAACTTAACCCCAACTTAACTTAACCCCAACTTACCTTAACCCCAACTTAACTTAACCCCAACTTAACTTAACCCCAAGTTAACTCAGCCCCAACTTAACTTAGCCTCAACTTAACTTAACCCCAACTTAACGTAACTCCAACTTAAGTTAACCCCAACTTAACTTAACCCCAACTTAAATTAACCCCAACTTAACTTAACCACAACTTAACTTAACCCCAACTTAACTTAACTCCTACTTAATCTAATCCCAACTTAACTTAACCCCAACTTAACTTAACCCCAACTTAACTTAACCCCAAGTTAACTCAGCCCCAACTTAACTCGACCCCAACTTAACTCAACCCCAACTTAACGTAACCCCAACTTAATTTAACGCAAACTTAACTTAATCCCAACTTAACTTAACTCCAACTTAACTCAATCCCAACTTAATTCAACCCCAACTTAACTCAACCCCAACTTAACTTAACCCCAAATTAACCCCAACTTAACTTAACCACAACTTAACTTACCCCCAACTTAACTTAACCCCAACTTAACTTTACTCCGACTTAACTTAACCCCAACTTAACTTAACCCCAACTTAACTTAACTCCAACTTAACTTAACCCCAACTTAACTTAACCCCAACTTAACTCAACCCCAACTTAACTCGACCCCAACTTAATTCAACCCCAACTTAAATCAACCCCAACTTAAATCAACCCCAACTTAACTTAACCCCAACTTAACTTAACCCCAACTTAACTTAACCCCAACTTAACTTAAACCAAACTTAACTTAACCCCAACTTAACCTAACCCCAACTTAATTCAACCCCAAATTAACTCAACCCCAACTTGACTTAACCCCAACTTAACTTAACTCCAACTTAACTTAACCCCAACTTAACTTAACCCCAAATTAACTCAACCCCAACTTGACTTAACCCCAACTTAACTTAACTCCAACTTAACTTAACCCCAACTTAACTTAACCCCAACTTAAATTAACCCCAACTTAACTTAACCCCAACTTAAATTAACCCCAACTTAACTTAACCCCAACTTAACTTAACCCCAACTTAACTTAACGCCAACTTAACTTAACCCCAACTTAACTCAACCCCAACTTAACTTAACCCCAACTTAATCTAATCCCAACTTAACTTAACCCCAACTTAACTTAACCCCAACTTAACTTAAACCAAATTTAACTTAACCCCAACTTAACTTAACTCCAACTTAAGTTAACCCCAACTTAACTTAACCCCAACTTAACTTAACCCCAACTTAACTTAACCACAACTTAACTTAACCCCAACTTAACTTAACTCCTACTTAATCTAATCCCAACTTAACTTAACCCCAACTTAACTTAACCCCAACTTAACTTAACCCCAACTTAACTCAACCCCAACTTAACTCGACCCCAACTTAACTCAACCCCAACTTAACTCAACCCCAACTTAACTCAACCCCAACTTAACTCAACGCCAACTTAACTTAACCCCAACTTGACTCAATCCCAACTTAACTTAACCCCAACTTAACTTAACCCCAACTTAACTTAACCCAAACTTGACTTAATCCCAACTTGACTTAACCCCAACTTGACTTAACCCCAACTTGACTTAATCCCAACTTAACTTAACCCCAACTTAACTTAACCCCAACTTAAGGTAACCCCAACTTAACGTAACCCCAACTTAACTTAACCCCAACTTACCTTAACCCCAACATAACTTAACCCCAACTTAAATTAACCCCAACTTAACTTATCCCCAACTTAACTTAACCCCGACTTAACTTAACCCCAACGTAACTTACCCCTAACTTAACTTACCCCCAACTTAACTTAACCCCAACTTAACCCCAACTTACCTTAACCCCAACTTAACTTAACCCCAACTTAAATTACCCCTAACTTAACTTACCCCCAACTTAACTTAACCCCAACTTAACTAAACCCCAAATTAACTTAACCCCAACTTAACCCCAACTTAAATTAGCCCCAACTTAACTGAACCCCAACTTAACTTAAACCCAACTTGATTTAACCCCAACTTGACTTACCCCTAACTTAACTTAACCGCAACTTAACTTAACCCCAACTTAACTTAACCCCAACTTAACTTAACCCCAACTTAAGGTAACCCCAACTTAACTTAACCCCAACTTAACTTAACCCCAACTTACCTTAACCCCAACATAACTTAACCCCAACTTAAATTAACCCCAACTTAAATTATCCCCAACTTAACTTAACCCCGACTTAACTTAACCCCAACTTGACTTAACCCCACACTTGACTCAATCCGAACTTAACTTAACCCCAACTTAACTTAACCCAAACTTAAGTTAATCCCAACTTAACCCAACTTAACTTAACCCCTACTTAAGTTAACCCCAGCTTAATTTAACCCCAACTTAACTTAACCCCAACTTAACTTAACCCCAACTTAAATTAACACCAACTTAAATTAGCCCCAACTTAACTTAACCCCAAGTTAACTTAACCCCCACTTAACTTAACCCCAACTTAACTTAACCCCAACTTAACTTAACCCAAACTTGACTTAACCCCAACTTGACTTAACCCCAACTTGACTTAACCCCAACTTGACTTAACACCAACTTGACTTAATCCCAACTTAACTTAACCCCAACTTAACTTAACCCCAACTTAACGTAACCCCAACTTAACTTAACCCCAACTTAACTTAACCCCAACTTACCTTAACCCCAACTTAACTTAACCCCAACTTAAATTAACCCCAACTTAACTTAACCCCAACTTAACTTAACCCCAACTTAAATTAACCCCAACTTAACTTACCCCTAACTTAACTTACCCCCAACTTAATTAACCCCAACTTAACTTAACCCAACTTAACTTAACCCCAACTTAACTTAACCCCAACTTAACCCCAACTTAACTTAACCCCTACTTAACTTAACCCCAACTTAACTTAAACCCAACTTAACTTAACCCCAACTTAACTTAACCCCAACTTAACTTAACCCCAACTTGACTTAACCCCAACTTGACTTAATCCCAACTTGACTTAACCCCAACTTGAATTAACCCCAACTTGACTTAACCCCAACTTGAATTAACCCCAACTTGACTTAATCCCAACTTAACTTAAACCCAACTTAACTTAACCCCAACTTAACTTAACCCCAACTTAACTTAACCCCAACTTACCTTAACCCCAACTTAACTTAACCCCAACTTAAATTACCCCTAACTTAACTTACCCCCAACTTAACTTAACCCCAACTTAACTTAACCCCAACTTAACTTAACCCCAACTTAACCCCAACTTAACTTAGCCCCAACTTAACTGAACCCCAACTTAACTTAAACCCAACTTGATTTAACCCCAACTTGACTTAACCCCAACTTAACTTAACCCCAACTTGACTCAATCCCAACTTAAATTAACCCCAACTTAACTTAACCCCAACTTAACTTAACCCCAACTTAACTTAACCCCAACTTAACTTAACCCCAACTTACCTTAACCCCAACTTAACTTAACCCCAACTTAAATTAACCCCAACTTAACTTATCCCCAACTTAACTTAACCCCAACTTAACTTAACCCCAACTTAACTTACCCCTAACTTAACTTACCCCCAACTTAACTTAACCCCAACTTAACTTAACCCCAACTTAACTTAACCCCAAATTAACTTAACCCCAACTTAACTTAACCCCAACTTAACCCCAACTTAACTTAACCCCTACTTAACTTAACCCCAACTTAACTTAACCCCAACTTAACTTAACCCCAGCTTAACTTACCCCCAACTTAAATTACCCCCGACTTAATTAACTTACCCCCAACTTAACTTAACCCCAACTTAACTTAACCCCAACTTAACTTAACCCCAACTTGACTTAACCCCAACTTGACTTAACCCCAACTTAACTTAACCCCAACTTAACTTAACCCCATATTAACTTAACCCCAACTTAACTTAACCCCAACTTAACTTAACACCAACTTAACTTAACCCCAACTTAACTTAACCCCAACTTAACTTAAACCCAACTTGACTTAACCCCAACTTGACTTAACCCCACACTTGACTCAATCCGAACTTAACTTAACCCCAACTTAACTTAACCCAAACTTAAGTTAATCCCAACTTAACCCAACTTAACTTAACCCCTACTTAAGTTAACCCCAGCTTAATTTAACCCCAACTTAACTTAACCCCAACTTAACTTAACCCCAACTTAAATTAACACCAACTTAAATTAGCCCCAACTTAACTTAACCCCAAGTTAACTTAACCCCCACTTAACTTAACCCCAACTTAACTTAACCCCAACTTAACTTAACCCAAACTTGACTTAACCCCAACTTGACTTAACCCCAACTTGACTTAACCCCAACTTGACTTAACACCAACTTGACTTAATCCCAACTTAACTTAACCCCAACTTAACTTAACCCCAACTTAACGTAACCCCAACTTAACTTAACCCCAACTTAACTTAACCCCAACTTACCTTAACCCCAACTTAACTTAACCCCAACTTAAATTAACCCCAACTTAACTTAACCCCAACTTAACTTAACCCCAACTTAACTTAACCCCAACTTAAATTAACCCCAACTTAACTTACCCCTAACTTAACTTACCCCCAACTTAATTAACCCCAACTTAACTTAACCCAACTTAACTTAACCCCAACTTAACTTAACCCCAACTTAACCCCAACTTAACTTAACCCCTACTTAACTTAACCCCAACTTAACTTAAACCCAACTTAACTTAACCCCAACTTAACTTAACCCCAACTTAACTTAACCCCAACTTGACTTAACCCCAACTTGACTTAATCCCAACTTGACTTAACCCCAACTTGAATTAACCCCAACTTGACTTAACCCCAACTTGACTTAACCCCAACTTGACTTAATCCCAACTTAACTTAAACCCAACTTAACTTAACCCCAACTTAACTTAACCCCAACTTAACTTAACCCCAACTTACCTTAACCCCAACTTAACTTAACCCCAACTTAAATTACCCCTAACTTAACTTACCCCCAACTTAACTTAACCCCAACTTAACTTAACCCCAACTTAACTTAACCCCAACTTAACCCCAACGTAACTTAGCCCCAACTTAACTGAACCCCAACTTAACTTAAACCCAACTTGATTTAACCCCAACTTGACTTAACCCCAACTTAACTTAACCCCAACTTGACTCAATCCCAACTTAACTTAACCCCAACTTAACTTAACCCCAACTTAACTTAACCCAAACTTGACTTAATCCCAACTTGACTTAACCCCAACTTGACTTAACCCCAACTTGACTTAATCCCAACTTAACTTAACCCCAACTTAACTTAACCCCAACTTAAGGTAACCCCAACTTAACGTAACCCCAACTTAACTTAACCCCAACTTACCTTAACCCCAACATAACTTAACCCCAACTTAAATTAACCCCAACTTAACTTATCCCCAACTTAACTTAACCCCGACTTAACTTAACCCCAACGTAACTTACCCCTAACTTAACTTACCCCCAACTTAACTTAACCCCAACTTAACTTAACCCCAACTTACCTTAACCCCAACTTAACTTAACCCCAACTTAAATTACCCCTAACTTAACTTACCCCCAACTTAACTTAACCCCAACTTAACTAAACCCCAAATTAACTTAACCCCAACTTAACCCCAACTTAAATTAGCCCCAACTTAACTGAACCCCAACTTAACTTAAACCCAACTTGATTTAACCCCAACTTGAATTACCCCTAACTTAACTTAACCGCAACTTAACTTAACCCCAACTTAACTTAACCCCAACTTAACTTAACCCCAACTTAAGGTAACCCCAACTTAACTTAACCCCAACTTAACTTAACCCCAACTTACCTTAACCCCAACATAACTTAACCCCAACTTAAATTAACCCCAACTTAAATTATCCCCAACTTAACTTAACCCCGACTTAACTTAACCCCAACTTGACTTAACCCCACACTTGACTCAATCCGAACTTAACTTAACCCCAACTTAACTTAACCCAAACTTAAGTTAATCCCAACTTAACCCAACTTAACTTAACCCCTACTTAAGTTAACCCCAGCTTAATTTAACCCCAACTTAACTTAACCCCAACTTAAATTAACCCCAACTTAAATTAACACCAACTTAAATTAGCCCCAACTTAACTTAACCCCAAGTTAACTTAACCCCCACTTAACTTAACCCCAACTTAACTTAACCCCAACTTAACTTAACCCAAACTTGACTTAACCCCAACTTGACTTAACCCCAACTTGACTTAACCCCAACTTGACTTAACACCAACTTGACTTAATCCCAACTTAACTTAACCCCAACTTAACTTAACCCCAACTTAACGTAACCCCAACTTAACTTAACCCCAACTTAACTTAACCCCAACTTACCTTAACCCCAACTTAACTTAACCCCAACTTAAATTAACCCCAACTTAACTTAACCCCAACTTAACTTAACCCCAACTTAAATTAACCCCAACTTAACTTACCCCTAACTTAACTTACCCCCAACTTAATTAACCCCAACTTAACTTAACCCAACTTAACTTAACCCCAACTTAACTTAACCCCAACTTAACCCCAACTTAACTTAACCCCTACTTAACTTAACCCCAACTTAACTTAAACCCAACTTAACTTAACCCCAACTTAACTTAACCCCAACTTAACTTAACCCCAACTTGACTTAACCCCAACTTGACTTAATCCCAACTTGAGTTAACCCCAACTTGAATTAACCCCAACTTGACTTAACCCCAACTTGACTTAACCCCAACTTGACTTAATCCCAACTTAACTTAAACCCAACTTAACTTAACCCCAACTTAACTTAACCCCAACTTAACTTAACCCCAACTTACCTTAACCCCAACTTAACTTAACCCCAACTTAAATTACCCCTAACTTAACTTACCCCCAACTTAACTTAACCCCAACTTAACTTAACCCCAACTTAACTTAACCCCAACTTAACCGCAACTTAACTTAGCCCCAACTTAACTGAACCCCAACTTAACTTAAACCCAACTTGATTTAACCCCAACTTGACTTAACCCCAACTTAACTTAACCCCAACTTGACTCAATCCCAACTTAAATTAACCCCAACTTAACTTAACCCCAACTTAACTTAACCCAAACTTGACTTAATCCCAACTTGACTTAACCCCAACTTGACTTAACCCCAACTTGACTTAATCCCAACTTAACTTAACCCCAACTTAACTTAACCCCAACTTAAGGTAACCCCAACTTAACGTAACCCCAACTTAACTTAACCCCAACTTACCTTAACCCCAACATAACTTAACGCCAACTTAAATTAACCCCAACTTAACTTATCCCCAACTTAACTTAACCCCGACTTAACTTAACCCCAACTTAACTTACCCCTAACTTAACTTACCCCCAACTTAACTTAACCCCAACTTAACTTAACCCCAACTTACCTTAACCCCAACTTAACTTAACCCCAACTTAAATTACCCCTAACTTAACTTACCCCCAACTTAACTTAACCCCAACTTAACTAAACCCCAAATTAACTTAACCCCAACTTAACCCCAACTTAACTTAGCCCCAACTTAACTGAACCCCAACTTAACTTAAACCCAACTTGATTTAACCCCAACTTGACTTACCCCTAACTTAACTTAACCCCAACTTAACTTAACCCCAACTTAACTTAACCCCAACTTAACTTAACCCCAACTTAAGGTAACCCCAACTTAACTTAACCCCAACTTAACTTAACCCCAACTTACCTTAACCCCAACATAACTTAACCCCAACTTAAATTAACCCCAACTTAACTTATCCCCAACTTAACTTAACCCCGACTTAACTTAACCCCAACTTAACTTACCCCTAACTTAACTTACCCCCAACTTAACTTAACCCCAACTTAACTTAACCCCAACTTACCTTAACCCCAACTTAACTTAACCCCAACTTAAATTACCCCTAACTTAACTTACCCCCAACTTAACTTAACCCCAACTTAACGTAACCCCAAATTAACTTAACCCCAACTTAACCCCAAATTAACTTAGCCCCAACTTAACTGAACCCCAACTTAACTTAAACCCAACTTGATTTAACCCCAACTTGACTTACCCCTAACTTAACTTACCCCCAACTTAACTTAACCCCAACTTAACTTAACCCCAACTTACCTTAACCCCAACTTAACTTAACCCCAACTTAACTTAACCCCAACTTAACCCCAACTTAACTTAGCCCCAACTTAACTGAACCCCAACTTAACTTAAACCCAACTTGATTTAACCCCAACTTGACTTACCCCTAACTTAACTTACCCCCAACTTAACTTAACCCCAACTTAACTTAACCCCAACTTACCTTAACCCCAACTTAACCTAACCCCAACTTAAATTACCCCTAAATTAACTTAACCCCAACTTAACTTAACCCCAACTTAACTTAACCCAAACTTGACTTAACCCCAACTTGACTTAACCCCAACTTGATTAACCCCAACTTGACTTAATCCCAACTTAACTTAACCCCAACTTAACTTAACCCCAACTTAACGTAACCCCAACTTAACTTAACCCCAACTTAACTTAACCCCAACTTACCTTAACCCCAACATAACTTAACCCCAACTTAAGTTAACCCCAACTTAACTTATCCCCAACTTAACTTAACCCCAACTTAAATTAACCCCAACTTAACTTACCCCTAACTTAACTTACCCCCAACTTAATTAACCCCAACTTAACTTAACCCAACTTAACTTAACCCCAACTTAACTTAACCCCAACTTAACCCCAACTTAACTTAACCCCTACTTAACTTAACCCCAACTTAACTTAACCCCAACTTAACTTAACCACAACTTAAATTAACCCCAACTTAACTTAACTCCTACTTAATCTAATCCCAACTTAACTTAACCCCAACTTAACTTAACCCCAACTTAACTTAACCCCAACTTAAATCAACCCCAACTTAACTCGACCCCAACTTAACTCAACCCCAACTTAACTCAACCCCAACTTAACTCAACCCCAACTTAACTCAACGCCAACTTAACTTAACCCCAACTTAAGTTAACCCCAACTTAATCCCAACTTAAGTTAACCCAACTTAAGTTAATTCAAACTTAAGTTAACCCCAACTTGATTTAACCCCAACTTGACTTAACCCCAACTTAACTTATCCCCAACTTAACGTAACCCCAACTTAACTTAACCCCAACTTAATTTAACGCCAACTTAACTTAACCCCAACTTAACTTAACCCCAACTTAACTTAACTCCAACTTAACTCAATCCCAACTTAATTCAACCCCAACTTAACTCAACCCCAACTTAACTTAACCCCAACTTAACCCCAACTTAACTTAACCACAACTTAACTTACCCCCAACTTAACTTAACCCCAACTTAACTTTACTCCGACTTAACTTAACCCCAACTTAACTTAACCCCAATTTAACTTAACTCCAACTTAACTTAACCCCAACTTAACTTAACCCCAACTTAACTCAACCCCAACTTAACTCGACCCCAACTTAATTCAACCCCAACTTAAATCAACCCCAACTTAACTCAACCCCAACTTAACTTAACCTCAAATTAACTTAACCCCAACTTAACTTAACCCCAACTTAACTTAAACCAAACTTAACTTAACCCCAACTTAACCTAACCCCAACTTAATTCAACCCCAAATTAACTCAACCCCAACTTGACTTAACCCCAACTTAACTTAACTCCAACTTAACTTAACGCCAACTTAACTTAACCCCAAATTAACTCAACCCCAACTTGACTTAACCCCAACTTAACTTAACTCCAACTTAACTTAACCCCAACTTAACTTAACCCCAACTTAACTTAACCCCAACTTAACTTAACCCCAACTTAACTTAACCCCAACTTAACTTAACGCCAACTTAACTTAACCCCAACTTAACTCAACCCCAACTTAACTTAACCCCAACTTAATCTAATCCCAACTTAACTTAACCCCAACTTAACTTAACCCCAACTTAACTTAAACCAAATTTAACTTAACCCCAACTTAACCTAACCCCAACTTAATTCAACCCCAAATTAACTCAACCCCAACTTAACTCGACCCTAACTTAACTCAACCCCAACTTAACTTAACCCCAATTTAACTTAACCCCAACTTAACTTAACCCCAACTTAACTCAACCCCAACTTAACTTAACCCCAACTTAACTTAACCCCAACTTAACAAAACCCCAACTTAACTCAACCCAAACTGAAATCAACCCCAACTTAACTCAACCCCAACTTAAATTAACCCCAACTTAAGTTAACCCCAACTTAACCCCAACTTAAGTTAACCCCAACTTAAGTTAACCCCAACTTAACTTAACCCCAACTTAACTTAACCCCAACTTACCTTAACCCCAACTTAACTTAACCCCAACTTAACTTAACCCCAAGTTAACTCAGCCCCAACTTAACTTAGCCTCAACTTAACTTAACCCCAACTTAAGTTAACCCCAACTTAACTTAACCCCAACTTAACTTAACCCCAACTTAACTTAACCACAACTTAACTTAACCCCAACTTAACTTAACTCCTACTTAATCTAATCCCAACTTAACTTAACCCCAACTTAACTTAACCCCAACTTAAATTAACCCCAACTTAACTCAACCCCAACTTAACTCAACCCCAACTTAACTCAACCCCAACTTAACTTAACCCCAACTTAAGTTAACCCCAACTTAATCCCAACTTAAGTTAACCCAACTTAAGTTAATCCAAACTTAAGTTAACCCCAACTTGATTTAACCCCAACTTGACTTAACCCCAACTTAACGTAACCCCAACTTAACTTAACCCCAACTTAATTTAACGCCAACTTAACTTAACCCCAACTTAACTTAACCCCAACTTAACTTAACTCCAACTTAACTCAATCCCAACTTAATTCAACCCCAACTTAACTCAACCCCAACTTAACTTAACCCCAACTTAACCCCAACTTAACTTAACCACAACTTAACTTACCCCCAACTTAACTTAACCCCAACTTAACTTTACTCCGACTTAACTTAACCCCAACTTAACTTAACCCCAACTTAACCTAATCCCAACTTAACTTAACCCCAACTTAACCCCAACTTAACTTAACCCCAACTTAACTCAACCCCAACTTAACTCGACCCCAACTTAACTCAACCCCAACTTAACTCAACCCCAACTTAACTCAACCCCAACTTAACTTAACCCCAACTTAAGTTAAGCCCAACTTAACCCCAACTTAAGTTAACCCAACTTAAGTTAATCCAAACTTAAGTTAACCCCAACTTGATTTAACCCCAACTTGACTTAACCCCAACTTAACTTAACCCCAACTTAACGTAACCCCAACTTAATTTAACCCCAATTTAATTTAACGCCAACTTAACTTAACCCCAACTTAACTTAACCCCAACTTAACTTAACTTCAACTTAACTTAACCCCAACTTAATTTAACCCCAACTTAACTCAACCCCAACTTAACTCGACTCCAACTTAACTCAACCCCAAGTTAAATCAACCCCAACTTAACTCAACCCCAACTTAACTTAACCCCAACTTAAGTTAACCCCAACTTAACCCCAACTTAAGTTAACCCCAACTTAACCCCAACTTAAGTTAACCCCAACTTAAGTTAACCCCAACTTAACTTAACCCCAACTTAACTTAACCCCAACTTAACTTAACCCCAACTTACCTTAACACCAACTTAACTTAACCCCAACTTAACTTAACCCCAACTTAAATTAACCACAACTTAACTTAACCCCAACTTAACTTAACCCCAACTTAACCTAATCCCAACTTAACTTAACCCCAACTTAACTTAACCCCAACTTAACTTAAACCAAACTTAACTTAACCCCAACTTAACTTAACCCCAACTTAACTTAACCCCAACTTAACTCGACCCCAACTTAACTCAACCCCAACTTAAATCAACCCCAACTTAACTCAACCCCAACTTAACTCAACCCCAACTTAACTCAACCCCAACTTAACTTAACCCCAACTTAACTTAACCCCAACTTAAGTTAACCCCAACTTAACCCCAACTTAAGTTAACCCAACTTAAGTTAATCCAAACTTAAGTTAACCCCAACTTGATTTAACCCCAACTTAACCTAATCCCAACTTAACTTAACCCCAACTTAACTTAACCCCAACTTAACTTAACCCCAAGTTAACTTAACCCCAACTTAACTTAACGCCAACTTAACTTAACCCCAACTTAACTTAACCCCAACTTAATTTAACCCCAACTTAACTTAACCCCAACTTAACTTAACCCCAACTTGACTTAACCCCAACTTGACTTAACCCCAACTTGACTTAACCCCAACTTAAGTAAACCCCAACTTAACTTAACCCCAACTTAACTTACCCCAACTTAACTTAACCCCAACTTAACTTAACCCCGACTTAACTTAACCCCAACTTAACTTAACCCCGACTTAACTTAACCCCAACTTAACTTAACCCCAACTTGACTTAACCCCAACTTGACTTAACCCCAAATTAACTAAACCCCAACTTAACTTAACCCCAAATTAACTTACCCCCAACTTAAATTAACCCCAACTTAACTTTACCCCGACTTAACTTAACCCCAACTTAAATTAACCCCAACTTAACTTAACTCCAAATTAATTCAACCCCACTTAACTTAACCCCAACTTAACTTAACCCCAACTTAACCCCAACTTAACTTAACCACAACTTAACTTACCCCCAACTTAACTTAACCCCAACTTAACTTAACTCCGACTTAAATTAACCCCAACTTAACTTAACCCCAACTTAACTTAACCCCAACTTAACTCAACCCCAACTTAACTCGACTCCAACTTACCTCAACCCCAACTTAAATCAACCCCAACTTAACTCAACCCCAACTTAACTTAACCCCAACTTAAGTTAACCCCAACTTAACCCCAACTTAAGTTAACCCCAACTTAACCCCAACTTAAGTTAACCCCAACTTAACTTAACCCCAACTTAACTTAACCCCAACTTAACTTAACCCCAACTTACCTTAACCCCAACTTAACTTAACCCCAACTTAACTTAACCCCAACTTAACCTAATCCCACCTTAACTTAACCCCAACTTAACTTAAACCAAACTTAACTTAACCCCAACTTAACTCAACCCCAACTTACCTCGATCCCAACTTAACTCAACCCCAACTTAACTTAACCCCAACTTAACTTAACCCCAACTTAACACAACCCCAACTTAACTCGACCCCAACTTAACTCAACCCAAACTGAAATCAACCCCAACTTAACTCAACCCCAACTTAAATTAACCCCAACTTAAGTTAACCCCAACTTAACCCCAACTTAAGTTAACCCCAACTTAACTTAACCCCAACTTAACTTAACCCCAACTTAACTTAACCCCAACTTACCTTAACCCCAACTTAACTTAACCCCAACTTAACTTAACCCCAAGTTAACTCAGCCCCAACTTAACTTAGCCTCAACTTAACTTAACCCCAACTTAACGTAACTCCAACTTAAGTTAACCCCAACTTAACTTAACCCCAACTTAAATTAACCCCAACTTAACTTAACCACAACTTAACTTAACCCCAACTTAACTTAACTCCTACTTAATCTAATCCCAACTTAACTTAACCCCAACTTAACTTAACCCCAACTTAACTTAACCCCAAGTTAACTCAGCCCCAACTTAACTCGACCCCAACTTAACTCAACCCCAACTTAATTTAACGCCAACTTAACTTAATCCCAACTTAACTTAACTCCAACTTAACTCAATCCCAACTTAATTCAACCCCAACTTAACTCAACCCCAACTTAACTTAACCCCAAATTAACCCCAACTTAACTTAACCACAACTTAACTTACCCCCAACTTAACTTAACCCCAACTTAACTTTACTCCGACTTAACTTAACCCCAACTTAACTTAACCCCAACTTAACTTAACTCCAACTTAACTTAACCCCAACTTAACTTAACCCCAACTTAACTCAACCCCAACTTAACTCGACCCCAACTTAATTCAACCCCAACTTAAATCAACCCCAACTTAAATCAACCCCAACTTAACTTAACCCCAACTTAACTTAACCCCAACTTAACTTAACCCCAACTTAACTTAAACCAAACTTAACTTAACCCCAACTTAACCTAACCCCAACTTAATTCAACCCCAAATTAACTCAACCCCAACTTGACTTAACCCCAACTTAACTTAACTCCAACTTAACTTAACCCCAACTTAACTTAACCCCAAATTAACTCAACCCCAACTTGACTTAACCCCAACTTAACTTAACTCCAACTTAACTTAACCCCAACTTAACTTAACCCCAACTTAAATTAACCCCAACTTAACTTAACCCCAACTTAAATTAACCCCAACTTAACTTAACCCCAACTTAACTTAACCCCAACTTAACTTAACGCCAACTTAACTTAACCCCAACTTAACTCAACCCCAACTTAACTTAACCCCAACTTAATCTAATCCCAACTTAACTTAACCCCAACTTAACTTAACCCCAACTTAACTTAAACCAAATTTAACTTAACCCCAACTTAACTTAACTCCAACTTAAGTTAACCCCAACTTAACTTAACCCCAACTTAACTTAACCCCAACTTAACTTAACCACAACTTAACTTAACCCCAACTTAACTTAACTCCTACTTAATCTAATCCCAACTTAACTTAACCCCAACTTAACTTAACCCCAACTTAACTTAACCCCAACTTAACTCAACCCCAACTTAACTCGACCCCAACTTAACTCAACCCCAACTTAACTCAACCCCAACTTAACTCAACCCCAACTTAACTCAACGCCAACTTAACTTAACCCCAACTTAAGTTAACCCCAACTTAATCCCAACTTAAGTTAACCCAACTTAAGTTAATCCAAACTTAAGTTAACCCCAACTTGATTTAACCCCAACTTAACTTAACCCCAACTTAACTTATCCCCAACTTAACGTAACCCCAACTTAACTTAACCCCAACTTAATTTAACGCCAACTTAACTTAACCCCAACTTAACTTAACCCCAACTTAACTTAACTCCAACTTAACTCAATCCCAACTTAATTCAACCCCAACTTAACTCAACCCCAACTTAACTTAACCCCAACTTAACCCCAACTTAACTTAACCACAACTTAACTTACCCCCAACTTAACTTAACCCCAACTTAACTTTACTCCGACTTAACTTAACCCCAACTTAACTTAACCCCAACTTAACTTAACTCCAACTTAACTTAACCCCAACTTAACTTAACCCCAACTTAACTCAACCCCAACTTAACTCGACCCCAACTTAATTCAACCCCAACTTAAATCAACCCCAACTTAACTCAACCCCAACTTAACTTAACCCCAAAGTAACTTAACCCCAACTTAACTTAACCCCAACTTAACTTAAACCAAACTTAACTTAACCCCAACTTAACCTAACCCCAACTTAATTCAACCCCAAATTAACTCAACCCCAACTTGACTTAACCCCAACTTAACTTAACTCCAACTTAACTTAACCCCAACTTAACTTAACCCCAAATTAACTCAACCCCAACTTGACTTAACCCCAACTTAACTTAACTCCAACTTAACTTAACCCCAACTTAACTTAACCCCAACTTAACTTAACCCCAACTTAACTTAACCCCAACTTAACTTAACCCCAACTTAACTTAACCCCAACTTAACTTAACCCCAAGTTAACTCAGCCCCAACTTAACTTAGCCTCAACTTAACTTAACCCCAACTTAAGTTAACCCCAACTTAACTTAACCCCAACTTAACTTAACCCCAACTTAACTTAACCACAACTTAACTTAACCCCAACTTAACTTAACTCCTACCTAATCTAATCCCAACTTAACTTAACCCCAACTTAAATTAACCCCAACTTAACTTAACCCCAACTTAACTCAACCCCAACTTAACTCAACCCCAACTTAACTCAACCCCAACTTAACTTAACCCCAACTTAAGTTAACCCCAACTTAATCCCAACTTAAGTTAACCCAACTTAAGTTAATCCAAACTTAAGTTAACCCCAACTTGATTTAACCCCAACTTGACTTAACCCCAACTTAACTTAACCCCAACTTAACGTAACCCCAACTTAACTTAACCCCAACTTAATTTAACGCCAACTTAACTTAACCCCAACTTAACTTAACCCCAACTTAACTTAACTCCAACTTAACTCAATCCCAACTTAATTCAACCCCAACTTAACTCAACCCCAACTTAACTTAACCCCAACTTAACCCCAACTTAACTTAACCACAACTTAACTTACCCCCAACTTAACTTAACCCCAACTTAACTTTACTCCGACTTAACTTAACCCCAACTTAACTTAACCCCAACTTAACCTTATCCCAACTTAACTTAACCCCAACTTAACTTAACCCCAACTTAACTTAACCCCAACTTAACTTAACCCCAACTTAACGCAACCCCAACTTAACTCGACCCCAACTTAACTCAACCCCAACTTAACTCAACCCCAACTTAACTCAACCCCAACTTAACTCAACCCCAACTTAACTTAACCCCAACTTAAGTTAAGCCCAACTTAACCCCAACTTAAGTTAACCCAACTTAAGTTAATCCAAACTTAAGTTAACCCCAACTTGATTTAACCCCAACTTGACTTAACCCCAACTTAACTTAACCCCAACTTAACGTAACCCCAACTTAACTTAACCCCAATTTAATTTAACGCCAACTTAACTTAACCCCAACTTAACTTAACCCCAACTTAACTTAACTTCAACTTAACTTAACCCCAACTTAATTTAACCCCAACTTAACTCAACCCCAACTTAACTCGACTCCAACTTAACTCAACCCCAAGTTAAATCAACCCCAACTTAACTCAACCCCAACTTAACTTAACCCCAACTTAAGTTAACCCCAACTTAACCCCAACTTAAGTTAACCCCAACTTAACCCCAACTTAAGTTAACCCCAACTTAAGTTAACCCCAACTTAACTTAACCCCAACTTAACTTAACCCCAACTTAACTTAACCCCAACTTACCTTAACACCAACTTAACTTAACCCCAACTTAACTTAACCCCAACTTAAATTAACCACAACTTAACTTAAACCAAACTTAACTTAACCCCAACTTAACTTAACCCCAACTTAACTTAACCCCAACTTAACTCAACCCCAACTTAACTCGACCCCAACTTAACTCAACCCCAACTTAAATCAACCCCAACTTAACTCAACCCCAACTTAACTCAACCCCAACTTAACTTAACCCCAAATTAACCCCAACTTAACTTAACCACAACTTAACTTACCCCCAACTTAACTTAACCCCAACTTAACTTTACTCCGACTTAACTTAACCCCAACTTAACTTAACCCCAACTTAACTTAACTCCAACTTAACTTAACCCCAACTTAACTTAACCCCAACTTAACTCAACCCCAACTTAACTCGACCCCAACTTAATTCAACCCCAACTTAAATCAACCCCAACTTAAATCAACCCCAACTTAACTTAACCCCAACTTAACTTAACCCCAACTTAACTTAACCCCAACTTAACTTAAACCAAACTTAACTTAACCCCAACTTAACCTAACCCCAACTTAATTCAACCCCAAATTAACTCATCCCCAACTTGACTTAACCCCAACTTAACTTAACTCCAACTTAACTTAACCCCAACTTAACTTAACCCCAAATTAACTCAACCCCAACTTGACTTAACCCCAACTTAACTTAACTCCAACTTAACTTAACCCCAACTTAACTTAACCCCAACTTAAATTAACCCCAACTTAACTTAACCCCAACTTAAATTAACCCCAACTTAACTTAACCCCAACTTAACTTAACCCCAACTTAACTTAACGCCAACTTAACTTAACCCCAACTTAACTCAACCTCAACTTAACTTAACCCCAACTTAATCTAATCCCAACTTAACTTAACCCCAACTTAACTTAACCCCAACTTAACTTAAACCAAATTTAACTTAACCCCAACTTAACTTAACTCCAACTTAAGTTAACCCCAACTTAACTTAACCCCAACTTAACTTAACCCCAACTTAACTTAACCACAACTTAACTTAACCCCAACTTAACTTAACTCCTACTTAATCTAATCCCAACTTAACTTAACCCCAACTTAACTTAACCCCAACTTAACTTAACCCCAACTTAACTCAACCCCAACTTAACTCGACCCCAACTTAACTCAACCCCAACTTAACTCAACCCCAACTTAACTCAACCCCAACTTAACTCAACGCCAACTTAACTTAACCCCAACTTAAGTTAACCCCAACTTAATCCCAACTTAAGTTAACCCAACTTAAGTTAATCCAAACTTAAGTTAACCCCAACTTGATTTAACCCCAACTTAACTTGACCCCAACTTAACTTATCCCCAACTTAACGTAATCCCAACTTAACTTAACCCCAACTTAATTTAACGCCAACTTAACTTAACCCCAACTTAACTTAACCCCAACTTAACTTAACTCCAACTTAACTCAATCCCAACTTAATTCAACCCCAACTTAACTCAACCCCAACTTAACTTAACCCCAACTTAACCCCAACTTAACTTAACCACAACTTAACTTACCCCCAACTTAACTTAACCCCAACTTAACTTTACTCCGACTTAACTTAACCCCAACTTAACTTAACCCCAACTTAACTTAACTCCAACTTAACTTAACCCCAACTTAACTTAACCCCAACTTAACTCAACCCCAACTTAACTCGACCCCAACTTAATTCAACCCCAACTTAAATCAACCCCAACTTAACTCAACCCCAACTTAACTTAACCCCAAAGTAACTTAACCCCAACTTAACTTAACCCCAACTTAACTTAAACCAAACTTAACTTAACCCCAACTTAACCTAACCCCAACTTAATTCAACCCCAAATTAACTCAACCCCAACTTGACTTAACCCCAACTTAACTTAACTCCAACTTAACTTAACCCCAACTTAACTTAACCCCAAATTAACTCAACCCCAACTTGAATTAACCCCAACTTAACTTAACTCCAACTTAACTTAACCCCAACTTAACTTAACCCCAACTTAACTTAACCCCAACTTAACTTAACCCCAACTTAACTTAACCCCAACTTAACTTAACCCCAACTTAACTTAACCCCAAGTTAACTCAGCCCCAACTTAACTTAGCCTCAACTTAACTTAACCCCAACTTAAGTTAACCCCAACTTAACTTAACCCCAACTTAACTTAACCCCAACTTAACTTAACCACAACTTAACTTAACCCCAACTTAACTTAACTCCTACCTAATCTAATCCCAACTTAACTTAACCCCAACTTAAATTAACCCCAACTTAACTTAACCCCAACTTAACTCAACCCCAACTTAACTCAACCCCAACTTAACTCAACCCCAACTTAACTTAACCCCAACTTAAGTTAACCCCAACTTAATCCCAACTTAAGTTAACCCAACTTAAGTTAATCCAAACTTAAGTTAACCCCAACTTGATTTAACCCCAACTTGACTTAACCCCAACTTAACTTAACCCCAACTTAACGTAACCCCAACTTAACTTAACCCCAACTTAATTTAACGCCAACTTAACTTAACCCCAACTTAACTTAACCCCAACTTAACTTAACTCCAACTTAACTCAATCCCAACTTAATTCAACCCCAACTTAACTCAACCCCAACTTAACTTAACCCCAACTTAACCCCAACTTAACTTAACCACAACTTAACTTACCCCCAACTTAACTTAACCCCAACTTAACTTTACTCCGACTTAACTTAACCCCAACTTAACTTAACCCCAACTTAACCTTATCCCAACTTAACTTAACCCCAACTTAACTTAACCCCAACTTAACTTAACCCCAACTTAACGCAACCCCAACTTAACTCGACCCCAACTTAACTCAACCCCAACTTAACTCAACCCCAACTTAACTCAACCCCAACTTAACTCAACCCCAACTTAACTTAACCCCAACTTAAGTTAAGCCCAACTTAACCCCAACTTAAGTTAACCCAACTTAAGTTAATCCAAACTTAAGTTAACCCCAACTTGATTTAACCCCAACTTGACTTAACCCCAACTTAACTTAACCCCAACTTAACGTAACCCCAACTTAACTTAACCCCAATTTAATTTAACGCCAACTTAATTTAACCCCAACTTAACTTAACCCCAACTTAACTTAACTTCAACTTAACTTAACCCCAACTTAATTTAACCCCAACTTAACTCAACCCCAACTTAACTCGACTCCAACTTAACTCAACCCCAAGTTAAATCAACCCCAACTTAACTCAACCCCAACTTAACTTAACCCCAACTTAAGTTAACCCCAACTTAACCCCAACTTAAGTTAACCCCAACTTAACCCCAACTTAAGTTAACCCCAACTTAAGTTAACCCCAACTTAACTTAACCCCAACTTAACTTAACCCCAACTTAACTTAACCCCAACTTACCTTAACACCAACTTAACTTAACCCCAACTTAACTTAACCCCAACTTAAATTAACCACAACTTAACTTAAACCAAACTTAACTTAACCCCAACTTAACATAACCCCAACTTAACTTAACCCCAACTTAACTCAACCCCAACTTAACTCGACCCCAACTTAACTCAACCCCAACTTAAATCAACCCCAACTTAACTCAACCCCAACTTAACTCAACCCCAACTTAACTTAACCCCAAATTAACCCCAACTTAACTTAACCACAACTTAACTTACCCCCAACTTAACTTAACCCCAACTTAACTTTACTCCGACTTAACTTAACCCCAACTTAACTTAACCCCAACTTAACTTAACTCCAACTTAACTTAACCCCAACTTAACTTAACCCCAACTTAACTCAACCCCAACTTAACTCGACCCCAACTTAATTCAACCCCAACTTAAATCAACCCCAACTTAAATCAACCCCAACTTAACTTAACCCCAACTTAACTTAACCCCAACTTAACTTAAACCAAACTTAACTTAACCCCAACTTAACCTAACCCCAACTTAATTCAACCCCAAATTAACTCAACCCCAACTTGACTTAACCCCAACTTAACTTAACTCCAACTTAACTTAACCCCAACTTAACTTAACCCCAAATTAACTCAACCCCAACTTGACTTAACCCCAACTTAACTTAACTCCAACTTAACTTAACCCCAACTTAACTTAACCCCAACTTAAATTAACCCCAACTTAACTTAACCCCAACTTAAATTAACCCCAACTTAACTTAACCCCAACTTAACTTAACCCCAACTTAACTTAACGCCAACTTAACTTAACCCCAACTTAACTCAACCCCAACTTAACTTAACCCCAACTTAATCTAATCCCAACTTAACTTAACCCCAACTTAACTTAACCCCAACTTAACTTAAACCAAATTTAACTTAACCCCAACTTAACTTAACTCCAACTTAAGTTAACCCCAACTTAACTTAACCCCAACTTAACTTAACCCCAACTTAACTTAACCACAACTTAACTTAACCCCAACTTAATTTAACTCCTACTTAATCTAATCCCAACTTAACTTAACCCCAACTTAACTTAACCCCAACTTAACTTAACCCCAACTTAACTCAACCCCAACTTAACTCGACCCCAACTTAACTCAACCCCAACTTAACTCAACCCCAACTTAACTCAACCCCAACTTAACTCAACGCCAACTTAACTTAACCCCAACTTAAGTTAACCCCAACTTAATCCCAACTTAAGTTAACCCAACTTAAGTTAATCCAAACTTAAGTTAACCCCAACTTGATTTAACCCCAACTTAACTTAACCCCAACTTAACTTATCCCCAACTTAACGTAACCCCAACTTAACTTAACCCCAACTTAATTTAACGCCAACTTAACTTAACCCCAACTTAACTTAACCCCAACTTAACTTAACTCCAACTTAACTCAATCCCAACTTAATTCAACCCCAACTTAACTCAACCCCAACTTAACTTAACCCCAACTTAACCCCAACTTAACTTAACCACAACTTAACTTACCCCCAACTTAACTTAACCCCAACTTAACTTTACTCCGACTTAACTTAACCCCAACTTAACTTAACCCCAACTTAACTTAACTCCAACTTAACTTAACCCCAACTTAACTTAACCCCAACTTAACTCAACCCCAACTTAACTCGACCCCAACTTAATTCAACCCCAACTTAAATCAACCCCAACTTAACTCAACCCCAACTTAACTTAACCCCAAAGTAACTTAACCCCAACTTAACTTAACCCCAACTTAACTTAAACCAAACTTAACTTAACCCCAACTTAACCTAACCCCAACTTAATTCAACCCCAAATTAACTCAACCCCAACTTGACTTAACCCCAACTTAACTTAACTCCAACTTAACTTAACCCCAACTTAACTTAACCCCAAATTAACTCAACCCCAACTTGACTTAACCCCAACTTAACTTAACTCCAACTTAACTTAACCCCAACTTAACTTAACCCCAACTTAACTTAACCCCAACTTAACTTAACCCCAACTTAACTTAACCCCAACTTAACTTAACCCCAACTTAACTTAACCCCAAGTTAACTCAGCCCCAACTTAACTTAGCCTCAACTTAACTTAACCCCAACTTAAGTTAACCCCAACTTAACTTAACCCCAACTTAACTTAACCCCAACTTAACTTAACCACAACTTAACTTAACCCCAACTTAACTTAACTCCTACCTAATCTAATCCCAACTTAACTTAACCCCAACTTAAATTAACCCCAACTTAACTTAACCCCAACTTAACTCAACCCCAACTTAACTCAACCCCAACTTAACTCAACCCCAACTTAACTTAACCCCAACTTAAGTTAACCCCAACTTAATCCCAACTTAAGTTAACCCAACTTAAGTTAATCCAAACTTAAGTTAACCCCAACTTGATTTAACCCCAACTTGACTTAACCCCAACTTAACTTAACCCCAACTTAACGTAACCCCAACTTAACTTAACCCCAACTTAATTTAACGCCAACTTAACTTAACCCCAACTTAACTTAACCCCAACTTAACTTAACTCCAACTTAACTCAATCCCAACTTAATTCAACCCCAACTTAACTCAACCCCAACTTAACTTAACCCCAACTTAACCCCAACTTAACTTAACCACAACTTAACTTACCCCCTAACTTAACTTAACCCCAACTTAACTTTACTCCGACTTAACTTAACCCCAACTTAACTTAACCCCAACTTAACCTTATCCCAACTTAACTTAACCCCAACTTAACTTAACCCCAACTTAACTTAACCCCAACTTAACGCAACCCCAACTTAACTCGACCCCAACTTAACTCAACCCCAACTTAACTCAACCCCAACTTAACTCAACCCCAACTTAACTCAACCCCAACTTAACTTAACCCCAACTTAAGTTAAGCCCAACTTAACCCCAACTTAAGTTAACCCAACTTAAGTTAATCCAAACTTAAGTTAACCCCAACTTGATTTAACCCCAACTTGACTTAACCCCAACTTAACTTAACCCCAACTTAACGTAACCCCAACTTAACTTAACCCCAATTTAATTTAACGCCAACTTAACTTAACCCCAACTTAACTTAACCCCAACTTAACTTAACTTCAACTTAACTTAACCCCAACTTAATTTAACCCCAACTTAACTCAACCCCAACTTAACTCGACTCCAACTTAACTCAACCCCAAGTTAAATCAACCCCAACTTAACTCAACCCCAACTTAACTTAACCCCAACTTAAGTTAACCCCAACTTAACCCCAACTTAAGTTAACCCCAACTTAACCCCAACTTAAGTTAACCCCAACTTAAGTTAACCCCAACTTAACTTAACCCCAACTTAACTTAACCCCAACTTAACTTAACGCCAACTTACCTTAACACCAACTTAACTTAACCCCAACTTAACTTAACCCCAACTTAAATTAACCACAACTTAACTTAAACCAAACTTAACTTAACCCCAACTTAACTTAACCCCAACTTAACTTAACCCCAACTTAACTCAACCCCAACTTAACTCGACCCCAACTTAACTCAACCCCAACTTAAATCAACCCCAACTTAACTCAACCCCAACTTAACTCAACCCCAACTTAACTTAACCCCAAATTAACCCCAACTTAACTTAACCACAACTTAACTTACCCCCAACTTAACTTAACCCCAACTTAACTTTACTCCGACTTAACTTAACCCCAACTTAACTTAACCCCAACTTAACTTAACTCCAACTTAACTTAACCCCAACTTAACTTAACCCCAACTTAACTCAACCCCAACTTAACTCGACCCCAACTTAATTCAACCCCAACTTAAATCAACCCCAACTTAAATCAACCCCAACTTAACTTAACCCCAACTTAACTTAACCCCAACTTAACTTAACCCCAACTTAACTTAAACCAAACTTAACTTAACCCCAACTTAACCTAACCCCAACTTAATTCAACCCCAAATTAACTCATCCCCAACTTGACTTAACCCCAACTTAACTTAACTCCAACTTAACTTAACCCCAACTTAACTTAACCCCAAATTAACTCAACCCCAACTTGACTTAACCCCAACTTAAATTAACCCCAACTTAACTTAACCCCAACTTAAATTAACCCCAACTTAACTTAACCCCAACTTAACTTAACCCCAACTTAACTTAACGCCAACTTAACTTAACCCCAACTTAACTCAACCCCAACTTAACTTAACCCCAACTTAATCTAATCCCAACTTAACTTAACCCCAACTTAACTTAACCCCAACTTAACTTAAACCAAATTTAACTTAACCCCAACTTAACTTAACTCCAACTTAAGTTAACCCCAACTTAACTTAACCCCAACTTAACTTAACCCCAACTTAACTTAACCACAACTTAACTTAACCCCAACTTAACTTAACTCCTACTTAATCTAATCCCAACTTAACTTAACCCCAACTTAACTTAACCCCAACTTAACTTAACCCCAACTTAACTCAACCCCAACTTAACTCGACCCCAACTTAACTCAACCCCAACTTAACTCAACCCCAACTTAACTCAACCCCAACTTAACTCAACGCCAACTTAACTTAACCCCAACTTAAGTTAACCCCAACTTAATCCCAACTTAAGTTAACCCAACTTAAGTTAATCCAAACTTAAGTTAACCCCAACTTGATTTAACCCCAACTTAACTTGACCCCAACTTAACTTATCCCCAACTTAACGTAACCCCAACTTAACTTAACCCCAACTTAATTTAACGCCAACTTAACTTAACCCCAACTTAACTTAACCCCAACTTAACTTAACTCCAACTTAACTCAATCCCAACTTAATTCAACCCCAACTTAACTCAACCCCAACTTAACTTAACCCCAACTTAACCCCAACTTAACTTAACCACAACTTAACTTACCCCCAACTTAACTTAACCCCAACTTAACTTTACTCCGACTTAACTTAACCCCAACTTAACTTAACCCCAACTTAACTTAACTCCAACTTAACTTAACCCCAACTTAACTTAACCCCAACTTAACTCAACCCCAACTTAACTCGACCCCAACTTAATTCAACCCCAACTTAAATCAACCCCAACTTAACTCAACCCCAACTTAACTTAACCCCAAAGTAACTTAACCCCAACTTAACTTAACCCCAACTTAACTTAAACCAAACTTAACTTAACCCCAACTTAACCTAACCCCAACTTAATTCAACCCCAAATTAACTCAACCCCAACTTGACTTAACCCCAACTTAACTTAACTCCAACTTAACTTAACCCCAACTTAACTTAACCCCAAATTAACTCAACCCCAACTTGAATTAACCCCAACTTAACTTAACTCCAACTTAACTTAACCCCAACTTAACTTAACCCCAACTTAACTTAACCCCAACTTAACTTAACCCCAACTTAACTTAACCCCAACTTAACTTAACCCCAACTTAACTTAACCCCAAGTTAACTCAGCCCCAACTTAACTTAGCCTCAACTTAACTTAACCCCAACTTAAGTTAACCCCAACTTAACTTAACCCCAACTTAACTTAACCCCAACTTAACTTAACCACAACTTAACTTAACCCCAACTTAACTTAACTCCTACCTAATCTAATCCCAACTTAACTTAACCCCAACTTAAATTAACCCCAACTTAACTTAACCCCAACTTAACTCAACCCCAACTTAACTCAACCCCAACTTAACTCAACCCCAACTTAACTTAACCCCAACTTAAGTTAACCCCAACTTAATCCCAACTTAAGTTAACCCAACTTAAGTTAATCCAAACTTAAGTTAACCCCAACTTGATTTAACCCCAACTTGACTTAACCCCAACTTAACTTAACCCCAACTTAACGTAACCCCAACTTAACTTAACCCCAACTTAATTTAACGCCAACTTAACTTAACCCCAACTTAACTTAACCCCAACTTAACTTAACTCCAACTTAACTCAATCCCAACTTAATTCAACCCCAACTTAACTCAACCCCAACTTAACTTAACCCCAACTTAACCCCAACTTAACTTAACCACAACTTAACTTACCCCCAACTTAACTTAACCCCAACTTAACTTTACTCCGACTTAACTTAACCCCAACTTAACTTAACCCCAACTTAACCTTATCCCAACTTAACTTAACCCCAACTTAACTTAACCCCAACTTAACTTAACCCCAACTTAACGCAACCCCAACTTAACTCGACCCCAACTTAACTCAACCCCAACTTAACTCAACCCCAACTTAACTCAACCCCAACTTAACTCAACCCCAACTTAACTTAACCCCAACTTAAGTTAAGCCCAACTTAACCCCAACTTAAGTTAACCCAACTTAAGTTAATCCAAACTTAAGTTAACCCCAACTTGATTTAACCCCAACTTGACTTAACCCCAACTTAACTTAACCCCAACTTAACGTAACCCCAACTTAACTTAACCCCAATTTAATTTAACGCCAACTTAACTTAACCCCAACTTAACTTAACCCCAACTTAACTTAACTTCAACTTAACTTAACCCCAACTTAATTTAACCCCAACTTAACTCAACCCCAACTTAACTCGACTCCAACTTAACTCAACCCCAAGTTAAATCAACCCCAACTTAACTCAACCCCAACTTAACTTAACCCCAACTTAAGTTAACCCCAACTTAACCCCAACTTAAGTTAACCCCAACTTAACCCCAACTTAAGTTAACCCCAACTTAAGTTAACCCCAACTTAACTTAACCCCAACTTAACTTAACCCCAACTTAACTTAACCCCAACTTACCTTAACACCAACTTAACTTAACCCCAACTTAACTTAACCCCAACTTAAATTAACCACAACTTAACTTAAACCAAACTTAACTTAACCCCAACTTAACATAACCCCAACTTAACTTAACCCCAACTTAACTCAACCCCAACTTAACTCGACCCCAACTTAACTCAACCCCAACTTAAATCAACCCCAACTTAACTCAACCCCAACTTAACTCAACCCCAACTTAACTTAACCCCAAATTAACCCCAACTTAACTTAACCACAACTTAACTTACCCCCAACTTAACTTAACCCCAACTTAACTTTACTCCGACTTAACTTAACCCCAACTTAACTTAACCCCAACTTAACTTAACTCCAACTTAACTTAACCCCAACTTAACTTAACCCCAACTTAACTCAACCCCAACTTAACTCGACCCCAACTTAATTCAACCCCAACTTAAATCAACCCCAACTTAAATCAACCCCAACTTAACTTAACCCCAACTTAACTTAACCCCAACTTAACTTAACCCCAACTTAACTTAAACCAAACTTAACTTAACCCCAACTTAACCTAACCCCAACTTAATTCAACCCCAAATTAACTCAACCCCAACTTGACTTAACCCCAACTTAACTTAACTCCAACTTAACTTAACCCCAACTTAACTTAACCCCAAATTAACTCAACCCCAACTTGACTTAACCCCAACTTAACTTAACTCCAACTTAACTTAACCCCAACTTAACTTAACCCCAACTTAAATTAACCCCAACTTAACTTAACCCCAACTTAAATTAACCCCAACTTAACTTAACCCCAACTTAACTTAACCCCAACTTAACTTAACGCCAACTTAACTTAACCCCAACTTAACTCAACCCCAACTTAACTTAACCCCAACTTAATCTAATCCCAACTTAACTTAACCCCAACTTAACTTAACCCCAACTTAACTTAAACCAAATTTAACTTAACCCCAACTTAACTTAACTCCAACTTAAGTTAACCCCAACTTAACTTAACCCCAACTTAACTTAACCCCAACTTAACTTAACCACAACTTAACTTAACCCCAACTTAACTTAACTCCTACTTAATCTAATCCCAACTTAACTTAACCCCAACTTAACTTAACCCCAACTTAACTTAACCCCAACTTAACTCAACCCCAACTTAACTCGACCCCAACTTAACTCAACCCCAACTTAACTCAACCCCAACTTAACTCAACCCCAACTTAACTCAACGCCAACTTAACTTAACCCCAACTTAAGTTAACCCCAACTTAATCCCAACTTAAGTTAACCCAACTTAAGTTAATCCAAACTTAAGTTAACCCCAACTTGATTTAACCCCAACTTAACTTAACCCCAACTTAACTTATCCCCAACTTAACGTAACCCCAACTTAACTTAACCCCAACTTAATTTAACGCCAACTTAACTTAACCCCAACTTAACTTAACCCCAACTTAACTTAACTCCAACTTAACTCAATCCCAACTTAATTCAACCCCAACTTAACTCAACCCCAACTTAACTTAACCCCAACTTAACCCCAACTTAACTTAACCACAACTTAACTTACCCCCAACTTAACTTAACCCCAACTTAACTTTACTCCGACTTAACTTAACCCCAACTTAACTTAACCCCAACTTAACTTAACTCCAACTTAACTTAACCCCAACTTAACTTAACCCCAACTTAACTCAACCCCAACTTAACTCGACCCCAACTTAATTCAACCCCAACTTAAATCAACCCCAACTTAACTCAACCCCAACTTAACTTAACCCCAAAGTAACTTAACCCCAACTTAACTTAACCCCAACTTAACTTAAACCAAACTTAACTTAACCCCAACTTAACCTAACCCCAACTTAATTCAACCCCAAATTAACTCAACCCCAACTTGACTTAACCCCAACTTAACTTAACTCCAACTTAACTTAACCCCAACTTAACTTAACCCCAAATTAACTCAACCCCAACTTGACTTAACCCCAACTTAACTTAACTCCAACTTAACTTAACCCCAACTTAACTTAACCCCAACTTAACTTAACCCCAACTTAACTTAACCCCAACTTAACTTAACCCCAACTTAACTTAACCCCAACTTAACTTAACCCCAAGTTAACTCAGCCCCAACTTAACTTAGCCTCAACTTAACTTAACCCCAACTTAAGTTAACCCCAACTTAACTTAACCCCAACTTAACTTAACCCCAACTTAACTTAACCACAACTTAACTTAACCCCAACTTAACTTAACTCCTACCTAATCTAATCCCAACTTAACTTAACCCCAACTTAAATTAACCCCAACTTAACTTAACCCCAACTTAACTCAACCCCAACTTAACTCAACCCCAACTTAACTCAACCCCAACTTAACTTAACCCCAACTTAAGTTAACCCCAACTTAATCCCAACTTAAGTTAACCCAACTTAAGTTAATCCAAACTTAAGTTAACCCCAACTTGATTTAACCCCAACTTGACTTAACCCCAACTTAACTTAACCCCAACTTAACGTAACCCCAACTTAACTTAACCCCAACTTAATTTAACGCCAACTTAACTTAACCCCAACTTAACTTAACCCCAACTTAACTTAACTCCAACTTAACTCAATCCCAACTTAATTCAACCCCAACTTAACTCAACCCCAACTTAACTTAACCCCAACTTAACCCCAACTTAACTTAACCACAACTTAACTTACCCCCAACTTAACTTAACCCCAACTTAACTTTACTCCGACTTAACTTAACCCCAACTTAACTTAACCCCAACTTAACCTTATCCCAACTTAACTTAACCCCAACTTAACTTAACCCCAACTTAACTTAACCCCAACTTAACGCAACCCCAACTTAACTCGACCCCAACTTAACTCAACCCCAACTTAACTCAACCCCAACTTAACTCAACCCCAACTTAACTCAACCCCAACTTAACTTAACCCCAACTTAAGTTAAGCCCAACTTAACCCCAACTTAAGTTAACCCAACTTAAGTTAATCCAAACTTAAGTTAACCCCAACTTGATTTAACCCCAACTTGACTTAACCCCAACTTAACTTAACCCCAACTTAACGTAACCCCAACTTAACTTAACCCCAATTTAATTTAACGCCAACTTAACTTAACCCCAACTTAACTTAACCCCAACTTAACTTAACTTCAACTTAACTTAACCCCAACTTAATTTAACCCCAACTTAACTCAACCCCAACTTAACTCGACTCCAACTTAACTCAACCCCAAGTTAAATCAACCCCAACTTAACTCAACCCCAACTTAACTTAACCCCAACTTAAGTTAACCCCAACTTAACCCCAACTTAAGTTAACCCCAACTTAACCCCAACTTAAGTTAACCCCAACTTAAGTTAACCCCAACTTAACTTAACCCCAACTTAACTTAACCCCAACTTAACTTAACCCCAACTTACCTTAACACCAACTTAACTTAACCCCAACTTAACTTAACCCCAACTTAAATTAACCACAACTTAACTTAAACCAAACTTAACTTAACCCCAACTTAACTTAACCCCAACTTAACTTAACCCCAACTTAACTCAACCCCAACTTAACTCGACCCCAACTTAACTCAACCCCAACTTAAATCAACCACAACTTAACTCAACCCCAACTTAACTCAACCCCAACTTAACTCAACCCCAACTTAACTTAACCCCAACTTAACTTAACCCCAACTTAAGTTAACCCCAACTTAACCCCAACTTAAGTTAACCCAACTTAAGTTAATCCAAACTTAAGTTAACCCCAACTTGATTTAACCCCAACTTGACTTAACCCCAACTTAACTTAACCCCAACTTAACTTAACCCCAAGTTAACTTAACCCCAACTTAACTTAACGCCAACTTAACTTAACCCCAACTTAACTTAACCCCAACTTAATTTAACCCCAACTTAACTTAACCCCAACTTAACTTAACCCCAACTTGTCTTAACCCCAACTTGACTTAACCCCAACTTGACTTAACCCCAACTTAAGTAAACCCCAACTTAACTTAACCCCAACTTAACTTACCCCAACTTAACTTAACCCCAACTTAACTTAACCCCGACTTAACTTAACCCCAACTTAACTTAACCCCGACTTAACTTAACCCCAACTTAACTTAACCCCAACTTGACTTAACCCCAACTTGACTTAACCCCAAATTAACTAAACCCCAACTTAACTTAACCCCAAATTAACTTACCCCCAACTTAACTTAACCCCAACTTAACTTTACCCCGACTTAACTTAACCCCAACTTAAATTAACCCCAACTTAACTTAACTCCAACTTAACTCAACCCCACTTAACTTAACCCCAACTTAACTTAACCCCAACTTAACTCCAACTTAACTTAACCACAACTTAACTTACCCCCAACTTAACTTAACCCCAACTTAACTTAACTCCGACTTAACTTAACCCCAACTTAACTTAACCCCAACTTAACTTAACCCCAACTTAACTCAACCCCAACTTAACTCGACTCCAACTTACCTCAACCCCAACTTAAATCAACCCCAACTTAACTCAACCCCAACTTAACTTAACCCCAACTTAAGTTAACCCCAACTTAACCCCAACTTAAGTTAACCCCAACTTAACCCCAACTTAAGTTAACCCCAACTTAACCCCAACTTAAGTTAACCCCAACTTAACTTAACCCCAACTTAACTTAACCCCAACTTACCTTAACCCCAACTTAACTTAACCCCAACTTAACTTAACCCCAACTTAACTTAACCACAACTTAACTTAACCCCAACTTAACTTAACCCCAACTTAACCTAATCCCACCTTAACTTAACCCCAACTTAACTTAACCCCAACTTAACTTAAACCAAACTTAACTTAACCCCAACTTAACTCAACCCCAACTTACCTCGATCCCAACTTAACTCAACCCCAACTTAACTTAACCCCAACTTAACTTAACCCCAACTTAACACAACCCCAACTTAACTCGACCCCAACTTAACTCAACCCAAACTGAAATCAACCCCAACTTAACTCAACCCCAACTTAAATTAACCCCAACTTAAGTTAACCCCAACTTAACCCCAACTTAAGTTAACCCCAACTTAACTTAACCCCAACTTAACTTAACCCCAACTTAACTTAACCCCAACTTACCTTAACCCCAACTTAATTTAACCCCAACTTAACTTAACCCCAAGTTAACTCAGCCCCAACTTAACTTAGCCTCAACTTAACTTAACCCCAACTTAACTTAACTCCAACTTAAGTTAACCCCAACTTAAGTTAACCCCAACTTAACTTAACCCCAACTTAACTTAACCCCAACTTAACTTAACCCCAACTTAACTTAACTCCTACTTAATCTAATCCCAACTTAACTTAACCCCAACTTAACTTAACCCCAACTTAACTTAACCCCAACTTAACTCAACCCCAACTTAACTCGACCCCAACTTAACTCAACCCCAACTTAACGTAACCCCAACTTAACTTAACCCCAACTTAATTTAACGCCAACTTAACTTAACCCCAACTTAACTTAACTCCAACTTAACTCAATCCCAACTTAATTCAACCCCAACTTAACTCAACCCCAACTTAACTTAAGCCCAACTTAACCCCAACTTAACTTAACCACAACTTAACTTACCCCCAACTTAACTTAACCCCAACTTAACTTTACTCCGACTTAACTTAACCCCAACTTAACTTAACCCCAACTTAACTTAACTCCAACTTAACTTAACCCCAACTGAACTTAACCCCAACTTAACTCAACCCCAACTTAACTCGACCCCAACTTAATTCAACCCCAACTTAAATCAACCCCAACTTAAATCAACCCCAACTTAACTTAACCCCAACTTAACTTAACCCCAACTTAACTTAACCCCAACTTAACTTAAACCAAACTTAACTTAACCCCAACTTAACCTAACCCCAACTTAATTCAACCCCAAATTAACTCAACCCCAACTTGACTTAACCCCAACTTAACTTAACTCCAACTTAACTTAACCCCAACTTAACTTAACCCCAAATTAACTCAACCCCAACTTGACTTAACCCCAACTTAACTTAACTCCAACTTAACTTAACCCCAACTTAACTTAACCCCAACTTAACTTAACCCCAACTTAACTTAACCCCAACTTAAATTAACCCCAACTTAACTTAACCCCAACTTAACTTAACCCCAACTTAACTTAACGCCAACTTAACTTAACCCCAACTTAACTCAACCCCAACTTAACTTAACCCCAACTTAAATTAACCCCAACTTAACTTAACCCCAACTTAACTTAACCCCAACTTAACTTAACCCCAACTTAACTTAAACCAAATTTAACTTAACCCCAACTTAACTTAACTCCAACTTAAGTTAACCCCAACTTAACTTAACCCCAACTTAACTTAACCCCAACTTAACTTAACCACAACTTAACTTAACCCCAACTTAACTTAACTCCTACTTAATCTAATCCCAACTTAACTTAACCCCAACTTAACTTAACCCCAACTTAACTTAACCCCAACTTAAATCAACCCCAACTTAACTCGACCCCAACTTAACTCAACCCCAACTTAACTCAACCCCAACTTAACTCAACCCCAACTTAACTCAACGCCAACTTAACTTAACCCCAACTTAAGTTAACCCCAACTTAATCCCAACTTAAGTTAACCCAACTTAAGTTAATCCAAACTTAAGTTAACCCCAACTTGATTTAACCCCAACTTGACTTAACCCCAACTTAACTTATCCCCAACTTAACGTAACCCCAACTTAACTTAACCCCAACTTAATTTAACGCCAACTTAACTTAACCCCAACTTAACTTAACCCCAACTTAACTTAACTCCAACTTAACTCAATCCCAACTTAATTCAACCCCAACTTAACTCAACCCCAACTTAACTTAACGCCAACTTAACTTAACCCCAACTTAACTCAACCCCAACTTAACTTAACCCCAACTTAATCTAATCCCAACTTAACTTAACCCCAACTTAACTTAACCCCAACTTAACTTAAACCAAATTTAACTTAACCCCAACTTAACCTAACCCTAACTTAATTCAACCCCAAATTAACTCAACCCCAACTTAACTCGACCCTAACTTAACTCAACCCCAACTTAACTTAACCCCAACTTAACTTAACCCCAACTTAACTTAACCCCAACTTAACTTAACCCCAACTTAACTTAACCCCAACTTAAGTTAACCCCAACTTAAGTTAACCCCAACTTAACTTAACCCCAACTTAACTCAACCCCAACTTACCTCGATCCCAACTTAACTCAACCCCAACTTAACTTAACCCCAACTTAACTTAACCCCAACTTAACACAACCACAACTTAACTCGACCCCAACTTAACTCAACCCAAACTGAAATCAACCCCAACTTAACTCAACCCCAACTTAAATTAACCCCAACTTAAGTTAACCCCAACTTAACCCCAACTTAAGTTAACCCCAACTTAAGTTAACCCCAACTTAACTTAACCCCAACTTAACTTAAGCCCAACTTAACTTAACCCCAACTTACCTTAACCCCAACTTAACTTAACCCCAACTTAACTTAACCCCAAGTTAACTCAGCCCCAACTTAACTTAGCCTCAACTTAACTTAACCCCAACTCAACTTAACTCCAACTTAAGTTAACCCCAACTTAACTTAACCCCAACTTAACTTAACCCCAACTTAACTTAACCACAACTTGATTTAACCCCAACTTGACTTAACCCCAACTTAACTTAACCCCAACTTAACGTAACCCCAACTTAACTTAACCCCAACTTAATTTAACGCCAACTTAACTTAACCCCAACTTAACTTAACCCCAACTTAACTTAACTCCAACTTAACTCAATCCCAACTTAATTCAACCCCAACTTAACTCAACCCCAACTTAACTTAACCCCAACTTAACCCCAACTTAACTTAACCACAACTTAACTTACCCCCAACTTAACTTAACCCCAACTTAACTTTACTCCGACTTAACTTAACCCCAACTTAACTTAACCCCAACTTAACCTAATCCCAACTTAACTTAACCCCAACTTAACTTAACCCCAACTTAACTTAACCCCAACTTAACTCAACCCCAACTTAACTCGACCCCAACTTAACTCAACCCCAACTTAACTCAACCCCAACTTAACTCAACCCCAACTTAACTCAACCCCAACTTAACTTAACCCCAACTTAAGTTAAGCCCAACTTAACCCCAACTTAAGTTAACCCAACTTAAGTTAATCCAAACTTAAGTTAACCCCAACTTGATTTAACCCCAACTTGACTTAACCCCAACTTAACTTAACCCCAACTTAACTTAACTCCAACTTAACTTAACCCCAACTTAATTTAACCCCAACTTAACTCAACCCCAACTTAACTCGACTCCAACTTAACTCAACCCCAAGTTAAATCAACCCCAACTTAACTCAACCCCAACTTAACTTAACCCCAACTTAAGTTAACCCCAACTTAACCCCAATTAAGTTAACCCCAACTTAACCCCAACTTAAGTTAACCCCAACTTAAGTTAACCCCAACTTAACTTAACCCCAACTTAACTTAACCCCAACTTAACTTAACCCCAACTTACCTTAACACCAACTTAACTTAACCCCAACTTAACTTAACCCCAACTTAAATTAACCACAACTTAACTTAACCCCAACTTAACTTAACCCCAACTTAACCTAATTCCAACTTAACTTAACCCCAACTTAACTTAACCCCAACTTAACTTAACCCCAACTTAACTCAACCCCAACTTAACTCGACCCCAACTTAACTCAACCCCAACTTAACTCAACCCCAACTTAACTCAACCCCAACTTAACTCAGCCCCAACTTAACTTAGCCTCAACTTAACTTAACCCCAACTTAACTTAACTCCAACTTAAGTTAACCCCAACTTAACTTAACCCCAACTTAACTTAACCCCAACTTAACTTAACCACAACTTAACTTAACCCCAACTTAACTTAACTCCTACTTAATCTAATCCCAACTTAACTTAACCCCAACTTAACTTAACCCCAACTTAACTTAACCCCAACTTAACTCAACCCCAACTTAACTCGACCCCAACTTAACTCAACCCCAACTTAACGTAACCCCAACTTAACTTAACCCCAACTTAATTTAACGCCAACTTAACTTAACCCCAACTTAACTTAACCCCAACTTAACTTAACTCCAACTTAACTCAATCCCAACTTAATTCAACCCCAACTTAACTCAACCCCAACTTAACTTAACCCCAACTTAACCCCAACTTAACTTAACCACAACTTAACTTACCCCCAACTTAACTTAACCCCAACTTAACTTTACTCCGACTTAACTTAACCCCAACTTAACTTAACCCCAACTTAACTTAACTCCAACTTAACTTAACCCCAACTTAACTTAACCCCAACTTAACTCAACCCCAACTTAACTCGACCCCAACTTAATTCAACCCCAACTTAAATCAACCCAAACTTAAATCAACCCCAACTTAACTTAACCCCAACTTAACTTAACCCCAACTTAACTTAACCCCAACTTAACTTAAACCAAACTTAACTTAACCCCAACTTAACCTAACCCCAACTTAATTCAACCCCAAATTAACTCAACCCCAACTTGACTTAACCCCAACTTAACTTAACTCCAACTTAACTTAACCCCAACTTAACTTAACCCCAAATTAACTCAACCCCAACTTGACTTAACCCCAACTTAACTTAACTCCAACTTAACTTAACCCCAACTTAACTTACCCCAACTTAACTGAACCCCAACTTAACTTAACCCCAACTTAAATTAACCCCAACTTAACTTAACCCCAACTTAACTTAACCCCAACTTAACTCAACCCCAACTTAACTCGACCCCAACTTAACTCAACCCCAACTTAACGTAACCCCAACTTAACTTAACCCCAACTTAATTTAACGCTAACTTAACTTAACCCCAACTTAACTTAACTCCAACTTAACTCAATCCCAACTTAATTCAACCCCAACTTAACTCAACCCCAACTTAACTTAACACCAACTTAACCCCAACTTAACTTAACCACAACTTAACTTACCCCCAACTTAACTTAACCCCAACTTAACTTTACTCCGACTTAACTTAACCCCAACTTAACTTAACCCCAACTTAACTTAACTCCAACTTAACTTAACCCCAACTTAACTTAACCCCAACTTAAATCAACCCCAACTTAACTCGACCCCAACTTAATTCAACCCCAACTTAAATCAACCCCAACTTAAATCAACCCCAACTTAACTTAACCCCAACTTAACTTAACCCCAACTTAACTTAACCCCAACTTAACGTAAACCAAACTTAACTTAACCCCAACTTAACCTAACCCCAACTTAATTCAACCCCAAATTAACTCAACCCCAACTTGACTTAACCCCAACTTAACTTAACTCCAACTTAACTTAACCCCAACTTAACTTAACCCAAAATTAACTCAACCCCAACTTGACTTAACCCCAATTTAACTTAACTCCAACTTAACTTAACCCCAACTTAACTTAACCCCAACTTAACTTAACGCCAACTTAACTTAACCCCAACTTAACTCAACCCCAACTTAACTTAACCCCAACTTAATCTAATCCCAACTTAACTTAACCCCAACTTAACTTAAACCAAATTTAACTTAACCCCAACTTAACTTAACCACAACTTAACTTAACCCCAACTTAACTTAACCACAACTTAACTTAACCCCAACTTAACTTAACTCCTACTTAATCTAATCCCAACTTAACTTAACCCCAACTTAACTTAACCCCAACTTAACTTAACCCCAACTTAAATCAACCCCAACTTAACTCGACCCCAACTTAACTCAACCCCAACTTAACTCAACCCCAACTTAACTCAACCCCAACTTAACTCAACGCCAACTTAACTTAATCCCAACTTAAGTTAACCCAACTTAAGTTAATCCGAACTTAAGTTAACCCCAACTTGATTTAACCCCAACTTGACTTAACCCCAACTTAACTTATCCCCAACTTAACGTAACCCCAACTTAACTTAACCCCAACTTAATTCAACGCCAACTTAACTTAACCCCAACTTAACTTAACCCCAACTTAACTTAACTCCAACTTAACTCAATCCCAACTTAATTCAACCCCAACTTAACTCAACCCCAACTTAACTTAACCCCAACTTAACCCCAACTTAACTTAACCACAACTTAACTTACCCCTAAATTAACTTAACCCCAACTTAACTTTACTCCGACTTAACTTAACCCCAACTTAACTTAACCCCAACTTAACTTAACTCCAACTTAACTTAACCCCAACTTAACTTAACCCCAACTTAACTCAACCCCAACTTAACTCGACCCCAACTTAATTCAACCCCAACTTAAATCAACCCCAACTTAACTCAACCCCAACTTAACTTAACCCCAAATTAACTTAACCCCAACTTAACTTAACCCCAACTTAACTTAAACCAAACTTAACTTAACCCCAACTTAACCTAACCCCAACTTAATTCAACCCCAAATTAACTCAACCCAAACTTGACTTAACCCCAACTTAACTTAACTCCAACTTAACTTAACCCCAACTTAACTTAACCCCAAATTAACTCAACCCCAACTTGACTTAACCCCAACTTAACTTAACTCCAACTTAACTTAACCCCAACTTAACTTAACCCCAACTTAACTTAACCCCAACTTAACTTAACCCCAACTTAACTTAACCCCAACTTAACTTAACGCCAACTTAACTTAACCCCAACTTAACTCAACCCCAACTTAACTTAACCCCAACTTAATCTAATCCCAACTTAACTTAACCCCAACTTAACTTAACCCCAACTTAACTTAAACCAAATTTAACTTAACCCCAACTTAACCTAACCCCAACTTAATTCAACCCCAAATTAACTCAACCCCAACTTAACTCGACCCTAACTTAACTCAACCCCAACTTAACTTAACCCCAACTTAACTTAACCCCAACTTAACTTAACCCCAACTTAACTTAACCCCAACTTAACTTAACCCCAACTTAACTTAACCCCAACTTAAGTTAACCCCAACTTAAGTTAACCCCAACTTAACTTAACCCCAACTTAACTCAACCCCAACTTACCTCGATCCCAACTTAACTCAACCCCAACTTAACTTAACCCCAACTTAACTTAACCCCAACTTAACACAACCCCAACTTAACTCGACCCCAACTTAACTCAACCCAAACTGAAATCAACCCCAACTTAACTCAACCCCAACTTAAATTAACCCCAACTTAAGTTAACCCCAACTTAACCCCAACTTAAGTTAACCCCAACTTAAGTTAACCCCAACTTAACTTAACCCCAACTTAACTTAACCCCAACTTACCTTAACCCCAACTTAACTTAACCCCAACTTAACTTAACCCCAAGTTAACTCAGCCCCAACTTAACTTAGCCTCAACTTAACTTAACCCCAACTTAACTTAACTCCAACTTAAGTTAACCCCAACTTAACTTAACCCCAACTTAACTTAACCCCAACTTAACTTAACCACAACTTAACTTAACCCCAACTTAACTTAACTCCTACTTAATCTAATCCCAACTTAACTTAACCCCAACTTAACTTAACCCCAACTTAACTTAACCCCAACTTAACTCAACCCCAACTTAACTCAACCCCAACTTAACTCAACCCCAACTTAACTTAACCCCAACTTAAGTTAACCCCAACTTAATCCCAACTTAAGTTAACCCAACTTAAGTTAATCCAAACTTAAGTTAACCCCAACTTGATTTAACCCCAACTTGACTTAACCCCAACTTAACTTAACCCCAACTTAACGTAACCCCAACTTAACTTAACCCCAACTTAATTTAACGCCAACTTAACTTAACCCCAACTTAACTTAACCCCAACTTAACTTAACTCCAACTTAACTCAATCCCAACTTAATTCAACCCCAACTTAACTCAACCCCAACTTAACTTAACCCCAACTTAACCCCAACTTAACTTAACCACAACTTAACTTACCCCCAACTTAACTTAACCCCAACTTAACTTAACTCCAACTTAACTCAATCCCAACTTAATTCAACCCCAACTTAACTCAACCCCAACTTAACTTAACCCCAACTTAACCCCAACTTAACTTAACCACAACTTAACTTACCCCCAACTTAACTTAACCCCAACTTAACTTTACTCCGACTTAACTTAACCCCAACTTAACTTAACCCCAACTTAACTTAACTCCAACTTAACTTAACCCCAACTTAACTTAACCCCAACTTAACTCAACCCCAACTTAACTCGACCCCAACTTAATTCAACCCCAACTTAAATCAACCCCAACTTAACTCAACCCCAACTTAACTTAACCCCAAATTAACTTAACCCCAACTTAACTTAACCCCAACTTAACTTAAACCAAACTTAACTTAACCCCAACTTAACCTAACCCCAACTTAATTCAACCCCAAATTAACTCAACCCCAACTTGACTTAACCCCAACTTAACTTAACTCCAACTTAACTTAACCCCAACTTAACTTAACCCCAAATTAACTCAACCCCAACTTGACTTAACCCCAACTTAACTTAACTCCAACTTAACTTAACCCCAACTTAACTTAACCCCAACTTAACTTAACCCCAACTTAACTTAACCCCAACTTAACTTAACCCCAACTTAACTTAACGCCAACTTAACTTAACCCCAACTTAACTCAACCCCAACTTAACTTAACCCCAACTTAATCTAATCCCAACTTAACTTAACCCCAACTTAACTTAACCCCAACTTAACTTAAACCAAATTTAACTTAACCCCAACTTAACCTAACCCCAACTTAATTCAACCCCAAATTAACTCAACCCCAACTTAACTCGACCCTAACTTAACTCAACCCCAACTTAACTTAACCCCAACTTAACTTAACCCCAACTTAACTTAACCCCAACTTAACTTAACCCCAACTTAACTTAACCCCAACTTAACTTAACCCCAACTTAAGTTAACCCCAACTTAAGTTAACCCGAACTTAACTTAACCCCAACTTAACTCAACCCCAACTTACCTCGATCCCAACTTAACTCAACCCCAACTTAACTTAACCCCAACTTAACTTAACCCCAACTTAACACAACCCCAACTTAACTCGACCCCAACTTAACTCAACCCAAACTGAAATCAACCCCAAATTAACTCAACCCCAACTTAAATTAACCCCAACTTAAGTTAACCCCAACTTAACCCCAACTTAAGTTAACCCCAACTTAAGTTAACCCCAACTTAACTTAACCCCAACTTAACTTAACCCCAACTTACCTTAACCCCAACTTAACTTAACCCCAACTTAACTTAACCCCAAGTTAACTCAGCCCCAACTTAACTTAGCCTCAACTTAACTTAACCCCAACTTAACTTAACTCCAACTTAAGTTAACCCCAACTTAACTTAACCCCAACTTAACTTAACCCCAACTTAACTTAACCACAACTTAACTTAACCGCAACTTAACTTAACTCCTACTTAATCTAATCCCAACTTAACTTAACCCCAACTTAACTTAACCCCAACTTAACTTAACCCCAACTTAACTCAACCCCAACTTAACTCAACCCCAACTTAACTCAACCCCAACTTAACTTAACCCCAACTTAAGTTAACCCCAACTTAATCCCAACTTAAGTTAACCCAACTTAAGTTAATCCAAACTTAAGTTAACCCCAACTTGATTTAACCCCAACTTGACTTAACCCCAACTTAACTTAACCCCAACTTAACGTAACCCCAACTTAACTTAACCCCAACTTAATTTAACGCCAACTTAACTTAACCCCAACTTAACTTAACCCCAACTTAACTTAACTCCAACTTAACTCAATCCCAACTTAATTCAACCCCAACTTAACTCAACCCCAACTTAACTTAACCCCAACTTAACCCCAACTTAACTTAACCACAACTTAACTTACCCCCAACTTAACTTAACCCCAACTTAACTTTACTCCGACTTAACTTAACCCCAACTTAACTTAACCCCAACTTAACTTAACTCCAACTTAACTTAACCCCAACTTAACTTAACCCCAACTTAACTCAACCCCAACTTAACTCGACCCCAACTTAATTCAACCCCAACTTAAATCAACCCCAACTTAACTCAACCCCAACTTAACTTAACCCCAAAGTAACTTAACCCCAACTTAACTTAACCCCAACTTAACTTAAACCAAACTTAACTTAACCCCAACTTAACCTAACCCCAACTTAATTCAACCCCAAATTAACTCAACCCCAACTTGACTTAACCCCAACTTAACTTAACTCCAACTTAACTTAACCCCAACTTAACTTAACCCCAAATTAACTCAACCCCAACTTGACTTAACCCCAACTTAACTTAACTCCAACTTAACTTAACCCCAACTTAACTTAACCCCAACTTAACTTAACCCCAACTTAACTTAACCCCAACTTAACTTAACCCCAACTTAACTTAACCCCAACTTAACTTAACCCCAAGTTAACTCAGCCCCAACTTAACTTAGCCTCAACTTAACTTAACCCCAACTTAAGTTAACCCCAACTTAACTTAACCCCAACTTAACTTAACCCCAACTTAACTTAACCACAACTTAACTTAACCCCAACTTAACTTAACTCCTACCTAATCTAATCCCAACTTAACTTAACCCCAACTTAAATTAACCCCAACTTAACTTAACCCCAACTTAACTCAACCCCAACTTAACTCAACCCCAACTTAACTCAACCCCAACTTAACTTAACCCCAACTTAAGTTAACCCCAACTTAATCCCAACTTAAGTTAACCCAACTTAAGTTAATCCAAACTTAAGTTAACCCCAACTTGATTTAACCCCAACTTGACTTAACCCCAACTTAACTTAACCCCAACTTAACGTAACCCCAACTTAACTTAACCCCAACTTAATTTAACGCCAACTTAACTTAACCCCAACTTAACTTAACCCCAACTTAACTTAACTCCAACTTAACTCAATCCCAACTTAATTCAACCCCAACTTAACTCAACCCCAACTTAACTTAACCCCAACTTAACCCCAACTTAACTTAACCACAACTTAACTTACCCCCAACTTAACTTAACCCCAACTTAACTTTACTCCGACTTAACTTAACCCCAACTTAACTTAACCCCAACTTAACCTTATCCCAACTTAACTTAACCCCAACTTAACTTAACCCCAACTTAACTTAACCCCAACTTAACGCAACCCCAACTTAACTCGACCCCAACTTAACTCAACCCCAACTTAACTCAACCCCAACTTAACTCAACCCCAACTTAACTTAACCCCAACTTAACTTAACCCCAACTTAAGTTAAGCCCAACTTAACCCCAACTTAAGTTAACCCAACTTAAGTTAATCCAAACTTAAGTTAACCCCAACTTGATTTAACCCCAACTTGACTTAACCCCAACTTAACTTAACCCCAACTTAACGTAACCCCAACTTAACTTAACCCCAATTTAATTTAACGCCAACTTAACTTAACCCCAACTTAACTTAACCCCAACTTAACTTAACTTCAACTTAACTTAACCCCAACTTAATTTAACCCCAACTTAACTCAACCCCAACTTAACTCGACTCCAACTTAACTCAACCCCAAGTTAAATCAACCCCAACTTAACTCAACCCCAACTTAACTTAACCCCAACTTAAGTTAACCCCAACTTAACCCCAACTTAAGTTAACCCCAACTTAACCCCAACTTAAGTTAACCCCAACTTAAGTTAACCCCAACTTAACTTAACCCCAACTTAACTTAACCCCAACTTAACTTAACCCCAACTTACCTTAACACCAACTTAACTTAACCCCAACTTAACTTAACCCCAACTTAAATTAACCACAACTTAACTTAAACCAAACTTAACTTAACCCCAACTTAACTTAACCCCAACTTAACTTAACCCCAACTTAACTCAACCCCAACTTAACTCGACCCCAACTTAACTCAACCCCAACTTAAATCAACCCCAACTTAACTCAACCCCAACTTAACTCAACCCCAACTTAACTTAACCCCAAATTAACCCCAACTTAACTTAACCACAACTTAACTTACCCCCAACTTAACTTAACCCCAACTTAACTTTACTCCGACTTAACTTAACCCCAACTTAACTTAACCCCAACTTAACTTAACTCCAACTTAACTTAACCCCAACTTAACTTAACCCCAACTTAACTCAACCCCAACTTAACTCGACCCCAACTTAATTCAACCCCAACTTAAATCAACCCCAACTTAAATCAACCCCAACTTAACTTAACCCCAACTTAACTTAACCCCAACTTAACTTAACCCCAACTTAACTTAAACCAAACTTAACTTAACCCCAACTTAACCTAACCCCAACTTAATTCAACCCCAAATTAACTCAACCCCAACTTGACTTAACCCCAACTTAACTTAACTCCAACTTAACTTAACCCCAACTTAACTTAACCCCAAATTAACTCAACCCCAACTTGACTTAACCCCAACTTAACTTAACTCCAACTTAACTTAACCCCAACTTAACTTAACCCCAACTTAAATTAACCCCAACTTAACTTAACCCCAACTTAAATTAACCCCAACTTAACTTAACCCCAACTTAACTTAACCCCAACTTAACTTAACGCCAACTTAACTTAACCCCAACTTAACTCAACCCCAACTTAACTTAACCCCAACTTAATCTAATCCCAACTTAACTTAACCCCAACTTAACTTAACCCCAACTTAACTTAAACCAAATTTAACTTAACCCCAACTTAACTTAACTCCAACTTAAGTTAACCCCAACTTAACTTAACCCCAACTTAACTTAACCCCAACTTAACTTAACCACAACTTAACTTAACCCCAACTTAACTTAACTCCTACTTAATCTAATCCCAACTTAACTTAACCCCAACTTAACTTAACCCCAACTTAACTTAACCCCAACTTAACTCAACCCCAACTTAACTCGACCCCAACTTAACTCAACCCCAACTTAACTCAACCCCAACTTAACTCAACCCCAACTTAACTCAACGCCAACTTAACTTAACCCCAACTTAAGTTAACCCCAACTTAATCCCAACTTAAGTTAACCCAACTTAAGTTAATCCAAACTTAAGTTAACCCCAACTTGATTTAACCCCAACTTAACTTAACCCCAACTTAACTTATCCCCAACTTAACGTAACCCCAACTTAACTTAACCCCAACTTAATTTAACGCCAACTTAACTTAACCCCAACTTAACTTAACCCCAACTTAACTTAACTCCAACTTAACTCAATCCCAACTTAATTCAACCCCAACTTAACTCAACCCCAACTTAACTTAACCCCAACTTAACCCCAACTTAACTTAACCACAACTTAACTTACCCCCAACTTAACTTAACCCCAACTTAACTTTACTCCGACTTAACTTAACCCCAACTTAACTTAACCCCAACTTAACTTAACTCCAACTTAACTTAACCCCAACTTAACTTAACCCCAACTTAACTCAACCCCAACTTAACTCGACCCCAACTTAATTCAACCCCAACTTAAATCAACCCCAACTTAACTCAACCCCAACTTAACTTAACCCCAAAGTAACTTAACCCCAACTTAACTTAACCCCAACTTAACTTAAACCAAACTTAACTTAACCCCAACTTAACCTAACCCCAACTTAATTCAACCCCAAATTAACTCAACCCCAACTTGACTTAACCCCAACTTAACTTAACTCCAACTTAACTTAACCCCAACTTAACTTAACCCCAAATTAACTCAACCCCAACTTGACTTAACCCCAACTTAACTTAACTCCAACTTAACTTAACCCCAACTTAACTTAACCCCAACTTAACTTAACCCCAACTTAACTTAACCCCAACTTAACTTAACCCCAACTTAACTTAACCCCAAGTTAACTCAGCCCCAACTTAACTTAGCCTCAACTTAACTTAACCCCACCTTAAGTTAACCCCAACTTAACTTAACCCCAACTTAACTTAAACCCAACTTAACTTAACCACAACTTAACTTAACCCCAACTTAACTTAACTCCTACCTAATCTAATCCCAACTTAACTTAACCCCAACTTAAATTAACCCCAACTTAACTTAACCCCAACTTAACTCAACCCCAACTTAACTCAACCCCAACTTAACTCAACCCCAACTTAACTTAACCCCAACTTAAGTTAACCCCAACTTAATCCCAACTTAAGTTAACCCAACTTAAGTTAATCCAAACTTAAGTTAACCCCAACTTGATTTAACCCCAACTTGACTTAACCCCAACTTAACTTAACCCCAACTTAACGTAACCCCAACTTAACTTAACCCCAACTTAATTTAACGCCAACTTAACTTAACCCCAACTTAACTTAACCCCAACTTAACTTAACTCCAACTTAACTCAATCCCAACTTAATTCAACCCCAACTTAACTCAACCCCAACTTAACTTAACCCCAACTTAACCCCAACTTAACTTAACCACAACTTAACTTACCCCCAACTTAACTTAACCCCAACTTAACTTTACTCCGACTTAACTTAACCCCAACTTAACTTAACCCCAACTTAACCTTATCCCAACTTAACTTAACCCCAACTTAACTTAACCCCAACTTAACTTAACCCCAACTTAACGCAACCCCAACTTAACTCGACCCCAACTTAACTCAACCCCAACTTAACTCAACCCCAACTTAACTCAACCCCAACTTAACTCAACCCCAACTTAACTTAACCCCAACTTAAGTTAAGCCCAACTTAACCCCAACTTAAGTTAACCCAACTTAAGTTAATCCAAACTTAAGTTAACCCCAACTTGATTTAACCCCAACTTGACTTAACCCCAACTTAACTTAACCCCAACTTAACGTAACCCCAACTTAACTTAACCCCAATTTAATTTAACGCCAACTTAACTTAACCCCAACTTAACTTAACCCCAACTTAACTTAACTTCAACTTAACTTAACCCCAACTTAATTTAACCCCAACTTAACTCAACCCCAACTTAACTCGACTCCAACTTAACTCAACCCCAAGTTAAATCAACCCCAACTTAACTCAACCCCAACTTAACTTAACCCCAACTTAAGTTAACCCCAACTTAACCCCAACTTAAGTTAACCCCAACTTAACCCCAACTTAAGTTAACCCCAACTTAAGTTAACCCCAACTTAACTTAACCCCAACTTAACTTAACCCCAACTTAACTTAACCCCAACTTACCTTAACACCAACTTAACTTAACCCCAACTTAACTTAACCCCAACTTAAATTAACCACAACTTAACTTAAACCAAACTTAACTTAACCCCAACTTAACTTAACCCCAACTTAACTTAACCCCAACTTAACTCAACCCCAACTTAACTCGACCCCAACTTAACTCAACCCCAACTTAAATCAACCACAACTTAACTCAACCCCAACTTAACTCAACCCCAACTTAACTCAACCCCAACTTAACTTAACCCCAACTTAACTTAACCCCAACTTAAGTTAACCCCAACTTAACCCCAACTTAAGTTAACCCAACTTAAGTTAATCCAAACTTAAGTTAACCCCAACTTGATTTAACCCCAACTTGACTTAACCCCAACTTAACTTAACCCCAACTTAACTTAACCCCAAGTTAACTTAACCCCAACTTAACTTAACGCCAACTTAACTTAACCCCAACTTAACTTAACCCCAACTTAATTTAACCCCAACTTAACTTAACCCCAACTTAACTTAACCCCAACTTGTCTTAACCCCAACTTGACTTAACCCCAACTTGACTTAACCCCAACTTAAGTAAACCCCAACTTAACTTAACCCCAACTTAACTTACCCCAACTTAACTTAACCCCAACTTAACTTAACCCCGACTTAACTTAACCCCAACTTAACTTAACCCCGACTTAACTTAACCCCAACTTAACTTAACCCCAACTTGACTTAACCCCAACTTGACTTAACCCCAAATTAACTAAACCCCAACTTAACTTAACCCCAAATTAACTTACCCCCAACTTAACTTAACCCCAACTTAACTTTACCCCGACTTAACTTAACCCCAACTTAAATTAACCCCAACTTAACTTAACTCCAACTTAACTCAACCCCACTTAACTTAACCCCAACTTAACTTAACCCCAACTTAACTCCAACTTAACTTAACCACAACTTAACTTACCCCCAACTTAACTTAACCCCAACTTAACTTAACTCCGACTTAACTTAACCCCAACTTAACTTAACCCCAACTTAACTTAACCCCAACTTAACTCAACCCCAACTTAACTCGACTCCAACTTACCTCAACCCCAACTTAAATCAACCCCAACTTAACTCAACCCCAACTTAACTTAACCCCAACGTAAGTTAACCCCAACTTAACCCCAACTTAAGTTAACCCCAACTTAACCCCAACTTAAGTTAACCCCAACTTAACTTAACCCCAACTTAACTTAACCCCAACTTAACTTAACCCCAACTTACCTTAACCCCAACTTAACTTAACCCCAACTTAACTTAACCCCAACTTAACTTAACCACAACTTAACTTAACCCCAACTTAACTTAACCCCAACTTAACCTAATCCCACCTTAACTTAACCCCAACTTAACTTAACCCCAACTTAACTTAAACCAAACTTAACTTAACCCCAACTTAACTCAACCCCAACTTAACTTAACCCCAACTTAACTTAACCCCAACTTAACACAACCCCAACTTAACTCGACCCCAACTTAACTCAACCCAAACTGAAATCAACCCCAACTTAACTCAACCCCAACTTAAATTAACCCCAACTTAAGTTAACCCCAACTTAACCCCAACTTAAGTTAACCCCAACTTAACTTAACCCCAACTTAACTTAACCCCAACTTAACTTAACCCCAACTTACCTTAACCCCAACTTAATTTAACCCCAACTTAACTTAACCCCAAGTTAACTCAGCCCCAACTTAACTTAGCCTCAACTTAACTTAACCCCAACTTAACTTAACTCCAACTTAAGTTAACCCCAACTTAACTTAACCCCAACTTAACTTAACCCCAACTTAACTTAACCACAACTTAACTTAACCCCAACTTAACTTAACTCCTACTTAATCTAATCCCAACTTAACTTAACCCCAACTTAACTTAACCCCAACTTAACTTAACCCCAACTTAACTCAACCCCAACTTAACTCGACCCCAACTTAACTCAACCCCAACTTAACGTAACCCCAACTTAACTTAACCCCAACTTAATTTAACGCCAACTTAACTTAACCCCAACTTAACTTAACTCCAACTTAACTCAATCCCAACTTAATTCAACCCCAACTTAACTCAACCCCAACTTAACTTAAGCCCAACTTAACCCCAACTTAACTTAACCACAACTTAACTTACCCCCAACTTAACTTAACCCCAACTTAACTTTACTCCGACTTAACTTAACCCCAACTTAACTTAACCCCAACTTAACTTAACTCCAACTTAACTTAACCCCAACTTAACTTAACCCCAACTTAACTCAACCCCAACTTAACTCGACCCCAACTTAATTCAACCCCAACTTAAATCAACCCCAACTTAAATCAACCCCAACTTAACTTAACCCCAACTTAACTTAACCCCAACTTAACTTAACCCCAACTTAACTTAAACCAAACTTAACTTAACCCCAACTTAACCTAACCCCAACTTAATTCAACCCCAAATTAACTCAACCCCAACTTGACTTAACCCCAACTTAACTTAACTCCAACTTAACTTAACCCCAACTTAACTTAACCCCAAATTAACTCAACCCCAACTTGACTTAACCCCAACTTAACTTAACTCCAACTTAACTTAACCCCAACTTAACTTAACCCCAACTTAACTTAACCCCAACTTAACTTAACCCCAACTTAAATTAACCCCAACTTAACTTAACCCCAACTTAACTTAACCCCAACTTAACTTAACGCCAACTTAACTTAACCCCAACTTAACTCAACCCCAACTTAACTTAACCCCAACTTAATCTAATCCCAACTTAACTTAACCCCAACTTAACTTAACCCCAACTTAACTTAACCACAACTTAACTTAACCCCAACTTAACTTAACTCCTACTTAATCTAATCCCAACTTAACTTAACCCCAACTTAACTTAACCCCAACTTAACTTAACCCCAACTTAAATCAACCCCAACTTAACTCGACCCCAACTTAACTCAACCCCAACTTAACTCAACCCCAACTTAACTCAACCCCAACTTAACTCAACGCCAACTTAACTTAACCCCAACTTAAGTTAACCCCAACTTAATCCCAACTTAAGTTAACCCAACTTAAGTTAATCCAAACTTAAGTTAACCCCAACTTGATTTAACCCCAACTTGACTTAACCCCAACTTAACTTATCCCCAACTTAACGTAACCCCAACTTAACTTAACCCCAACTTAATTTAACGCCAACTTAACTTAACCCCAACTTAACTTAACCCCAACTTAACTTAACTCCAACTTAACTCAATCCCAACTTAATTCAACCCCAACTTAACTCAACCCCAACTTAACTTAACGCCAACTTAACTTAACCCCAACTTAACTCAACCCCAACTTAACTTAACCCCAACTTAATCTAATCCCAACTTAACTTAACCCCAACTTAACTTAACCCCAACTTAACTTAAACCAAATTTAACTTAACCCCAACTTAACCTAACCCCAACTTAATTCAACCCCAAATTAACTCAACCCCAACTTAACTCGACCCTAACTTAACTCAACCCCAACTTAACTTAACCCCAACTTAACTTAACCCCAACTTAACTTAACCCCAACTTAACTTAACCCCAACTTAACTTAACCCCAACTTAAGTTAACCCCAACTTAAGTTAACCCCAACTTAACTTAACCCCAACTTAACTCAACCCCAACTTACCTCGATCCCAACTTAACTCAACCCCAACTTAACTTAACCCCAACTTAACTTAACCCCAACTTAACACAACCACAACTTAACTCGACCCCAACTTAACTCAACCCAAACTGAAATCAACCCCAACTTAACTCAACCCCAACTTAAATTAACCCCAACTTAAGTTATACCCCAACTTAACCCCAACTTAAGTTAACCCCAACTTAAGTTAACCCCAACTTAACTTAACCCCAACTTAACTTAAGCCCAACTTAACTTAACCCCAACTTACCTTAACCCCAACTTAACTTAACCCCAACTTAACTTAACCCCAAGTTAACTCAGCCCCAACTTAACTTAGCCTCAACTTAACTTAACCCCAACTTAACTTAACTCCAACTTAAGTTAACCCCAACTTAACTTAACCCCAACTTAACTTAACCCCAACTTAACTTAACCACAACTTGATTTAACCCCAACTTGACTTAACCCCAACTTAACTTAACCCCAACTTAACGTAACCCCAACTTAACTTAACCCCAACTTAATTTAACGCCAACTTAACTTAACCCCAACTTAACTTAACCCCAACTTAACTTAACTCCAACTTAACTCAATCCCAACTTAATTCAACCCCAACTTAACTCAACCCCAACTTAACTTAACCCCAACTTAACCCCAACTTAACTTAACCACAACTTAACTTACCCCCAACTTAACTTAACCCCAACTTAACTTTACTCCGACTTAACTTAACCCCAACTTAACTTAACCCCAACTTAACCTAATCCCAACTTAACTTAACCCCAACTTAACTTAACCCCAACTTAACTTAACCCCAACTTAACTCAACCCCAACTTAACTCGACCCCAACTTAACTCAACCCCAACTTAACTCAACCCCAACTTAACTCAACCCCAACTTAACTCAACCCCAACTTAACTTAACCCCAACTTAAGTTAAGCCCAACTTAACCCCAACTTAAGTTAACCCAACTTAAGTTAATCCAAACTTAAGTTAACCCCAACTTGATTTAACCCCAACTTGACTTAACCCCAACTTAACTTAACCCCAACTTAACGTAACCCCAACTTAACTTAACCCCAATTTAATTTAACGCCAACTTAACTTAACCCCAACTTAACTTAACCCCAACTTAACTTAACTCCAACTTAACTTAACCCCAACTTAATTTAACCCCAACTTAACTCAACCCCAACTTAACTCGACTCCAACTTAACTCAACCCCAAGTTAAATCAACCCCAACTTAACTCAACCCCAACTTAACTTAACCCCAACTTAAGTTAACCCCAACTTAACCCCAATTAAGTTAACCCCAACTTAACCCCAACTTAAGTTAACCCCAACTTAAGTTAACCCCAACTTAACTTAACCCCAACTTAACTTAACCCCAACTTAACTTAACCCCAACTTACCTTAACACCAACTTAACTTAACCCCAACTTAACTTAACCCCAACTTAACCTAATTCCAACTTAACTTAACCCCAACTTAACTTAACCCCAACTTAACTTAACCCCAACTTAACTCAACCCCAACTTAACTCGACCCCAACTTAACTCAACCCCAACTTAACTCAACCCCAACTTAACTCAACCCCAACTTAACTCAGCCCCAACTTAACTTAGCCTCAACTTAACTTAACCCCAACTTAACTTAACTCCAACTTAAGTTAACCCCAACTTAACTTAACCCCAACTTAACTTAACCCCAACTTAACTTAACCACAACTTAACTTAACCCCAACTTAACTTAACTCCTACTTAATCTAATCCCAACTTAACTTAACCCCAACTTAACTTAACCCCAACTTAACTTAACCCCAACTTAACTCAACCCCAACTTAACTCGACCCCAACTTAACTCAACCCCAACTTAACGTAACCCCAACTTAACTTAACCCCAACTTAATTTAACGCCAACTTAACTTAACCCCAACTTAACTTAACCCCAACTTAACTTAACTCCAACTTAACTCAATCCCAACTTAATTCAACCCCAACTTAACTCAACCCCAACTTAACTTAACCCCAACTTAACCCCAACTTAACTTAACCACAACTTAACTTACCCCCAACTTAACTTAACCCCAACTTAACTTTACTCCGACTTAACTTAACCCCAACTTAACTTAACCCCAACTTAACTTAACTCCAACTTAACTTAACCCCAACTTAACTTAACCCCAACTTAACTCAACCCCAACTTAACTCGACCCCAACTTAATTCAACCCCAACTTAAATCAACCCCAACTTAAATCAACCCCAACTTAACTTAACCCCAACTTAACTTAACCCCAACTTAACTTAACCCCAACTTAACTTAAACCAAACTTAACTTAACCCCAACTTAACCTAACCCCAACTTAATTCAACCCCAAATTAACTCAACCCCAACTTGACTTAACCCCAACTTAACTTAACTCCAACTTAACTTAACCCCAACTTAACTTATCCCCAAATTAACTCAACCCCAACTTGACTTAACCCCAACTTAACTTAACTCCAACTTAACTTAACCCCAACTTAACTTAACCCCAACTTAACTGAACCCCAACTTAACTTAACCCCAACTTAAATTAACCCCAACTTAACTTAACCCCAACTTAACTTAACCCCAACTTAACTCAACCCCAACTTAACTCGACCCCAACTTAACTCAACCCCAACTTAACGTAACCCCAACTTAACTTAACCCCAACTTAATTTAACGCTAACTTAACTTAACCCCAACTTAACTTAACTCCAACTTAACTCAATCCCAACTTAATTCAACCCCAACTTAACTCAACCCCAACTTAACTTAACACCAACTTAACCCCAACTTAACTTAACCACAACTTAACTTACCCCCAACTTAACTTAACCCCAACTTAACTTTACTCCGACTTAACTTAACCCCAACTTAACTTAACCCCAACTTAACTTAACTCCAACTTAACTTAACCCCAACTTAACTTAACCCCAACTTAACTCAACCCCAACTTAACTCGACCCCAACTTAATTCAACCCCAACTTAAATCAACCCCAACTTAAATCAACCCCAACTTAACTTAACCCCAACTTAACTTAAGCCCAACTTAACTTAACCCCAACTTAACTTAAACCAAACTTAACTTAACCCCAACTTAACCTAACCCCAACTTAATTCAACCCCAAATTAACTCAACCCCAACTTGACTTAACCCCAACTTAACTTAACTCCAACTTAACTTAACCCCAACTTAACTTAACCCAAAATTAACTCAACCCCAACTTGACTTAACCCCAATTTAACTTAACTCCAACTTAACTTAACCCCAACTTAACTTAACCCCAACTTAACTTAACGCCAACTTAACTTAACCCCAACTTAACTCAACCCCAACTTAACTTAACCCCAACTTAATCTAATCCCAACTTAACTTAACCCCAACTTAACTTAAACCAAATTTAACTTAACCCCAACTTAACTTAACCACAACTTAACTTAACCCCAACTTAACTTAACCACAACTTAACTTAACCCCAACTTAACTTAACTCCTACTTAATCTAATCCCAACTTAACTTAACCCCAACTTAACTTAACCCCAACTTAACTTAACCCCAACTTAAATCAACCCCAACTTAACTCGACCCCAACTTAACTCAACCCCAACTTAACTCAACCCCAACTTAACTCAACCCCAACTTAACTCAACGCCAACTTAACTTAACCCCAACTTAAGTTAACCCCAACTTAATCCCAACTTAAGTTAACCCAACTTAAGTTAATCCGAACTTAAGTTAACCCCAACTTGATTTAACCCCAACTTGACTTAACCCCAACTTAACTTATCCCCAACTTAACGTAACCCCAACTTAACTTAACCCCAACTTAATTCAACGCCAACTTAACTTAACCCCAACTTAACTTAACCCCAACTTAACTTAACTCCAACTTAACTCAATCCCAACTTAATTCAACCCCAACTTAACTCAACCCCAACTTAACTTAACCCCAACTTAACCCCAACTTAACTTAACCACAACTTAACTTACCCCCAACTTAACTTAACCCCAACTTAACTTTACTCCGACTTAACTTAACCCCAACTTAACTTAACCCCAACTTAACTTAACTCCAACTTAACTTAACCCCAACTTAACTTAACCCCAACTTAACTCAACCCCAACTTAACTCGACCCCAACTTAATTCAACCCCAACTTAAATCAACCCCAACTTAACTCAACCCCAACTTAACTTAACCCCAAATTAACTTAACCCCAACTTAACTTAACCCCAACTTAACTTAAACCAAACTTAACTTAACCCCAACTTAACCTAACCCCAACTTAATTCAACCCCAAATTAACTCAACCCAAACTTGACTTAACCCCAACTTAACTTAACTCCAACTTAACTTAACCCCAACTTAACTTAACCCCAAATTAACTCAACCCCAACTTGACTTAACCCCAACTTAACTTAACTCCAACTTAACTTAACCCCAACTTAACTTAACCCCAACTTAACTTAACCCCAACTTAATTTAACCCCAACTTAACTTAACCACAACTTAACTTAACGCCAACTTAACTTAACCCCAACTTAACTCAACCCCAACTTAACTTAACCCCAACTTAATCTAATCCCAACTTAACTTAACCCCAACTTAACTTAACCCCAACTTAACTTAAACCAAATTTAACTTAACCCCAACTTAACCTAACCCCAACTTAATTCAACCCCAAATTAACTCAACCCCAACTTAACTCGACCCTAACTTAACTCAACCCCAACTTAACTTAACCCCAACTTAACTTAACCCCAACTTAACTTAACCCCAACTTAACTTAACCCCAACTTAACTTAACCCCAACTTAACTTAACCCCAACTTAAGTTAACCCCAACTTAAGTTAACCCCAACTTAACTTAACCCCAACTTAACTCAACCCCAACTTACCTCGATCCCAACTTAACTCAACCCCAACTTAACTTAACCCCAACTTAACTTAACCCCAACTTAACACAACCCCAACTTAACTCGACCCCAACTTAACTCAACCCAAACTGAAATCAACCCCAACTTAACTCAACCCCAACTTAAATTAACCCCAACTTAAGTTAACCCCAACTTAACCCCAACTTAAGTTAACCCCAACTTAAGTTAACCCCAACTTAACTTAACCCCAACTTAACTTAACCCCAACTTACCTTAACCCCAACTTAACTTAACCCCAACTTAACTTAACCCCAAGTTAACTCAGCCCCAACTTAACTTAGCCTCAACTTAACTTAACCCCAACTTAACTTAACTCCAACTTAAGTTAACCCCAACTTAACTTAACCCCAACTTAACTTAACCCCAACTTAACTTAACCACAACTTAACTTAACCCCAACTTAACTTAACTCCTACTTAATCTAATCCCAACTTAACTTAACCCCAACTTAACTTAACCCCAACTTAACTTAACCCCAACTTAACTCAACCCCAACTTAACTCAACCCCAACTTAACTCAACCCCAACTTAACTTAACCCCAACTTAAGTTAACCCCAACTTAATCCCAACTTAAGTTAACCCAACTTAAGTTAATCCAAACTTAAGTTAACCCCAACTTGATTTAACCCCAACTTGACTTAACCCCAACTTAACTTAACCCCAACTTAACGTAACCCCAACTTAACTTAACCCCAACTTAATTTAACGCCAACTTAACTTAACCCCAACTTAACTTAACCCCAACTTAACTTAACTCCAACTTAACTCAATCCCAACTTAATTCAACCCCAACTTAACTCAACCCCAACTTAACTTAACCCCAACTTAACCCCAACTTAACTTAACCACAACTTAACTTACCCCCAACTTAACTTAACCCCAACTTAACTTAACTCCAACTTAACTCAATCCCAACTTAATTCAACCCCAACTTAACTCAACCCCAACTTAACTTAACCCCAACTTAACCCCAACTTAACTTAACCACAACTTAACTTACCCCCAACTTAACTTAACCCCAACTTAACTTTACTCCGACTTAACTTAACCCCAACTTAACTTAACCCCAACTTAACTTAACTCCAACTTAACTTAACCCCAACTTAACTTAACCCCAACTTAACTCAACCCCAACTTAACTCGACCCCAACTTAATTCAACCCCAACTTAAATCAACCCCAACTTAACTCAACCCCAACTTAACTTAACCCCAAATTAACTTAACCCCAACTTAACTTAACCCCAACTTAACTTAAACCAAACTTAACTTAACCCCAACTTAACCTAACCCCAACTTAATTCAACCCCAAATTAACTCAACCCCAACTTGACTTAACCCCAACTTAACTTAACTCCAACTTAACTTAACCCCAACTTAACTTAACCCCAAATTAACTCAACCCCAACTTGACTTAACCCCAACTTAACTTAACTCCAACTTAACTTAACCCCAACTTAACTTAACCCCAACTTAACTTAACCCCAACTTAACTTAACCCCAACTTAACTTAACCCCAACTTAACTTAACGCCAACTTAACTTAACCCCAACTTAACTCAACCCCAACTTAACTTAACCCCAACTTAATCTAATCCCAACTTAACTTAACCCCAACTTAACTTAACCCCAACTTAACTTAAACCAAATTTAACTTAACCCCAACTTAACCTAACCCCAACTTAATTCAACCCCAAATTAACTCAACCCCAACTTAACTCGACCCTAACTTAACTCAACCCCAACTTAACTTAACCCCAACTTAACTTAACCCCAACTTAACTTAACCCCATCTTAACTTAACCCCAACTTAACTTAACCCCAACTTAACTTAACCCCAACTTAAGTTAACCCCAACTTAAGTTAACCCGAACTTAACTTAACCCCAACTTAACTCAACCCCAACTTACCTCGATCCCAACTTAACTCAACCCCAACTTAACTTAACCCCAACTTAACTTAACCCCAACTTAACACAACCCCAACTTAACTCGACCCCAACTTAACTCAACCCAAACTGAAATCAACCCCAAATTAACTCAACCCCAACTTAAATTAACCCCAACTTAAGTTAACCCCAACTTAACCCCAACTTAAGTTAACCCCAACTTAAGTTAACCCCAACTTAACTTAACCCCAACTTAAATTAACCCCAACTTACCTTAACCCCAACTTAACTTAACCCCAACTTAACTTAACCCCAAGTTAACTCAGCCCCAACTTAACTTAGCCTCAACTTAACTTAACCCCAACTTAACTTAACTCCAACTTAAGTTAACCCCAACTTAACTTAACCCCAACTTAACTTAACCCCAACTTAACTTAACCACAACTTAACTTAACCCCAACTTAACTTAACTCCTACTTAATCTAATCCCAACTTAACTTAACCCCAACTTAACTTAACCCCAACTTAACTTAACCCCAACTTAACTCAACCCCAACTTAACTCAACCCCAACTTAACTCAACCCCAACTTAACTTAACCCCAACTTAAGTTAACCCCAACTTAATCCCAACTTAAGTTAACCCAACTTAAGTTAATCCAAACTTAAGTTAACCCCAACTTGATTTAACCCCAACTTGACTTAACCCCAACTTAACTTAACCCCAACTTAACGTAACCCCAACTTAACTTAACCCCAACTTAATTTAACGCCAACTTAACTTAACCCCAACTTAACTTAACCCCAACTTAACTTAACTCCAACTTAACTCAATCCCAACTTAATTCAACCCCAACTTAACTCAACCCCAACTTAACTTAACCCCACTTAACCCCAACTTAACTTAACCACAACTTAACTTACCCCCAACTTAACTTGACCCCAACTTAACTTTACTCCGACTTAACTTAACCCCAACTTAACTTAACCCCAACTTAACCTAATCCCAACTTAACTTAACCCCAACTTAACTTAACCCCAACTTAACTTAACCCCAACTTAACTCAACCCCAACTTAACTCGACCCCAACTTAACTCAACCCCAACTTAACTCAACCCCAACTTAACTCAACCCCAACTTAACTCAACCCCAACTTAACTTAACCCCAACTTAAGTTAAGCCCAACTTAACCCCAACTTAAGTTAACCCAACTTAAGTTAATCCAAACTTAAGTTAACCCCAACTTGATTTAACCCCAACTTGACTTAACCCCAACTTAACTTAACCCCAACTTAACGTAACCCCAACTTAACTTAACCCCAATTTAATTTAACGCCAACTTAACTTAACCCCAACTTAACCCCAACTTAACTTAACTCCAACTTAACTTAACCCCAACTTAATTTAACCCCAACTTAACTCAACCCCAACTTAACTCGACTCCAACTTAACTCAACCCCAAGTTAAATCAACCCCAACTTAACTCAACCCCAACTTAACTTAACCCCAACTTAAGTTAACCCCAACTTAACCCCAATTAAGTTAACCCCAACTTAACCCCAACTTAAGTTAACCCCAACTTAAGTTAACCCCAACTTAACTTAACCCCAACTTAACTTAACCCCAACTTAACTTAACCCCAACTTACCTTAACACCAACTTAACTTAACCCCAACTTAACTTAACCCCAACTTAAATTAACCACAACTTAACTTAACCCCAACTTAACTTAACCCCAACTTAACCTAATCCCAACTTAACTTAACCCCAACTTAACTTAACCCCAACTTAACTTAAACCAAACTTAACTTAACCCCAACTTAACTTAACCCCAACTTAACTTAACCGCAACTTAACTCAACCCCAACTTAACTCGACCCCAACTTAACTCAACCCCAACTTAAATCAACCCCAACTTAACTCAACCCCAACTTAACTCAGCCCCAACTTAACTCAACCCCAACTTAACTTAACCCCAACTTAACTTAACCCCAACTTAAGTTAACCCCAACTTAACCCCAACTTAAGTTAACCCAACTTAAGTTAATCCAAACTTAAGTTAACCCCAACTTGATTTAACCCCAACTTGACTTAACCCCAACTTAACTTAACCCCAAGTTAACTTAACCCCAAGTTAACTTAACCCCAACTTAACTTAACGCCAACTTAACTTAACCCCAACTTAACTTAACCCCAACTTAATTTAACCCCAACTTAACTTAACCCCAACTTAACTTAACCCCAACTTGACTTAACCCCAACTTGACTTAACCCCAACTTGACTTAACCCCAACTTAAGTAAACCCCAACTTAACTTAACCCCAACTTAACTTACCCCAACTTGACTTAACCCCAACTTAAGTAAACCCCAACTTAACTTAACCCCAACTTAACTTACCCCAACTTAACTTAACCCCAACTTAACTTAACCCCGACTTAACTTAACCCCAACTTAACTTAACCCCGACTTAACTTAACCCCAACTTAACTTAACCCCAACTTGACTTAACCCCAACTTGACTTAACCCCAAATTAACTAAACCCCAACTTAACTTAACCCCAAATTAACTTACCCGCAACTTAACTTAACCCCAACTTAACTTAACCCCAACTTAACTTAACCCCAACTTAACTTAACGCCAACTTAACTTAACCCCAACTTAACTTAACCCCAACTTAACCTAACCCCAACTTAATTCAACCCCAAATTAACTCAACCCCAACTTGACTTAACCCCAACTTAACTTAACTCCAACTTAACTTAACCCCAACTTAACTTAACCCCAAATTAACTCAACCCCAACTTGACTTAACCCCAACTTAACTTAACTCCAACTTAACTTAACCCCAACTTAACTTAACCCCAACTTAACTTAACCCCAACTTAACTTAACCCCAACTTAAATTAACCCCAACTTAACTTAACCCCAACTTAACTTAACCCCAACTTAACTTAACGCCAACTTAACTTAACCCCAACTTAACTCAACCCCAACTTAACTTAACCCCAACTTAATCTAATCCCAACTTAACTTAACCCCAACTTAACTTAACCCCAACTTAACTTAACCACAAATAACTTAACCCCAACTTAACTTAACTCCTACTTAATCTAATCCCAACTTAACTTAACCCCAACTTAACTTAACCCCAACTTAACTTAACCCCAACTTAAATCAACCCCAACTTAACTCGACCCCAACTTAACTCAACCCCAACTTAACTCAACCCCAACTTAACTCAACCCCAACTTAACTCAACGCCAACTTAACTTAACCCCAACTTAAGTTAACCCCAACTTAATCCCAACTTAAGTTAACCCAACTTAAGTTAATCCAAACTTAAGTTAACCCCAACTTGATTTAACCCCAACTTGACTTAACCCCAACTTAACTTATCCCCAACTTAACGTAACCCCAACTTAACTTAACCCCAACTTAATTCAACGCCAACTTAACTTAACCCCAACTTAACTTAACCCCAACTTAACTTAACTCCAACTTAACTCAATCCCAACTTAATTCAACCCCAACTTAACTCAACCCCAACTTAACTTAACCCCAACTTAACCCCAACTTAACTTAACCACAACTTAACTTACCCCCAACTTAACTTAACCCCAACTTAACTTTACTCCGACTTAACTTAACCCCAACTTAACTTAACCCCAACTTAACTTAACTCCAACTTAACTTAACCCCAACTTAACTTAACCCCAACTTAACTCAACCCCAACTTAACTCGACCCCAACTTAATTCAACCCCAACTTAAATCAACCCCAACTTAACTCAACCCCAACTTAACTTAACCCCAAATTAACTTAACCCCAACTTAACTTAACCCCAACTTAACTTAAACCAAACTTAACTTAACCCCAACTTAACCTAACCCCAACTTAATTCAACCCCAAATTAACTCAACCCCAACTTGACTTAACCCCAACTTAACTTAACTCCAACTTAACTTAACCCCAACTTAACTTAACCCCAAATTAACTCAACCCCAACTTGACTTAGCCCCAACTTAACTTAACTCCAACTTAACTTAACCCCAACTTAACTTAACCCCAACTTAACTTAACCCCAACTTAACTTAACCCCAACTTAACTTAACCCCAACTTAACTTAACGCCAACTTAACTTAACCCCAACTTAACTCAACCCCAACTTAACTTAACCCCAACTTAATCTAATCCCAACTTAACTTAACCCCAACTTAACTTAACCCCAACTTAACTTAAACCAAATTTAACTTAACCCCAACTTAACCTAACCCCAACTTAATTCAACCCCAAATTAACTCAACCCCAACTTAACTCGACCCTAACTTAACTCAACCCCAACTTAACTTAACCCCAACTTAACTTAACCCCAACTTAACTTAACCCCAACTTAACTTAACCCCAACTTAACTTAACCCCAACTTAAGTTAACCCCAACTTAAGTTAACCCCAACTTAACTTAACCCCAACTTAACTCAACCCAACTTACCTCGATCCCAACTTAACTCAACCCCAACTTAACTTAACCCCAACTTAACTTAACCCCAACTTAACACAACCCCAACTTAACTCGACCCCAACTTAACTCAACCCAAACTGAAATCAACCCCAACTTAACTCAACCCCAACTTAAATTAACCCCAACTTAAGTTAACCCCAACTTAACCCCAACTTAAGTTAACCCCAACTTAAGTTAACCCCAACTTAACTCAACCCCAACTTAACTTAACCCCAACTTAACTTAACCCCAACTTACCTTAACCCCAACTTAACTTAACCCCAACTTAACTTAACCCCAAGTTAACTCAGCCCCAACTTAACTTAGCCTCAACTTAACTTAACCCCAACTTAACTTAACTCCAACTTAAGTTAACCCCAACTTAACTTAACCCCAACTTAACTTAACCCCAACTTAACTTAACCACAACTTAACTTAACCCCAACTTAACTTAACTCCTACTTAATCTAATCCCAACTTAACTTAACCCCAACTTAACTTAACCCCAACTTAACTTAACCCCAACTTAACTCAACCCCAACTTAACTCAACCCCAACTTAACTCAACCCCAACTTAACTTAACCCCAACTTAAGTTAACCCCAACTTAATCCCAACTTAAGTTAACCCAACTTAAGTTAATCCAAACTTAAGTTAACCCCAACTTAATTTAACGCCAACTTAACTTAACCCCAACTTAACTTAACCCCAACTTAACTTAACTCCAACTTAACTCAATCCCAACTTAATTCAACCCCAACTTAACTCAACCCCAACTTAACTTAACCCCAACTTAACCCCAACTTAACTTAACCACAACTTAACTTACCCCCAACTTAACTTAACCCCAACTTAACTTTACTCCGACTTAACTTAACCCCAACTTAACTTAACCCCAACTTAACCTAATCCCAACTTAACTTAACCCCAACTTAACTTAACCCCAACTTAACTTAACCCCAACTTAACTCAACCCCAACTTAACTCGACCCCAACTTAACTCAACCCCAACTTAACTCAACCCCAACTTAACTCAACCCCAACTTAACTCAACCCCAACTTAACTTAACCCCAACTTAAGTTAAGCCCAACTTAACCCCAACTTAAGTTAACCCAACTTAAGTTAATCCAAACTTAAGTTAACCCCAACTTGATTTAACCCCAACTTGACTTAACCCCAACTTAACTTAACCCCAACTTAACGTAACCCCAACTTAACTTAACCCCAATTTAATTTAACGCCAACTTAACTTAACCCCAACTTAACTTAACCCCAACTTAACTTAACTCCAACTTAACTTAACCCCAACTTAATTTAACCCCAACTTAACTCAACCCCAACTTAACTCGACTCCAACTTAACTCAACCCCAAGTTAAATCAACCCCAACTTAACTCAACCCCAACTTAACTTAACCCCAACTTAAGTTAACCCCAACTTAACCCCAATTAAGTTAACCCCAACTTAACCCCAACTTAAGTTAACCCCAACTTAAGTTAACCCCAACTTAACTTAACCCCAACTTAACTTAACCCCAACTTAACTTAACCCCAACTTACCTTAACACCAACTTAACTTAACCCCAACTTAACTTAACCCCAACTTAAATTAACCACAACTTAACTTAACCCCAACTTAACTTAACCCCAACTTAACCTAATCCCAACTTAACTTAACCCCAACTTAACTTAACCCCAACTTAACTTAAACCAAACTTAACTTAACCCCAACTTAACTTAACCCCAACTTAACTTAACCCCAACTTAACTCAACCCCAACTTAACTCGACCCCAACTTAACTCAACCCCAACTTAAATCAACCCCAACTTAACTCAACCCCAACTTAACTCAACCCCAACTTAACTCAACCCCAACTTAACTTAACCCCAACTTAACTTAACCCCAACTTAAGTTAACCCCAACTTAACCCCAACTTAAGTTAACCCAACTTAAGTTAATCCAAACTTAAGTTAACCCCAACTTGATTTAACCCCAACTTGACTTAACCCCAACTTAACTTAACCCCAAGTTAACTTAACCCCAAGTTAACTTAACCCCAACTTAACTTAACGCCAACTTAACTTAACCCCAACTTAACTTAACCCCAACTTAATTTAACCCCAACTTAACTTAACCCCAACTTAACTTAACCCCAACTTGACTTAACCCCAACTTGACTTAACCCCAACTTGACTTAACCCCAACTTAAGTAAACCCCAACTTAACTTAACCCCAACTTAACTTACCCCAACTTAACTTAACCCCAACTTAACTTAACCCCGACTTAACTTAACCCCAACTTAACTTAACCCCGACTTAACTTAACCCCAACTTAACTTAACCCCAACTTGACTTAACCCCAACTTGACTTAACCCCAAATTAACTAAACCCCAACTTAACTTAACCCCAAATTAACTTACCCCCAACTTAACTTAACCCCAACTTAACTTTACCCCGACTTAACTTAACCCCAACTTAAATTAACCCCAACTTAACTTAACTCCAACTTAACTCAACCCCACTTAACTTAACCCCAACTTAACTTAACCCCAACTTAACCCCAACTTAACTTAACCACAACTTAACTTACCCCCAACTTAACTTAACCCCAACTTAACTTAACTCCGACTTAACTTAACCCCAACTTAACTTAACCCCAACTTAACTTAACCCCAACTTAACTCAACCCCAACTTAACTCGACTCCAACTTAACTCAACCCCAACTTAAATCAACCCCAACTTAACTCAACCCCAACTTAACTTAACCCCAACTTAAGTTAACCCCAACTTAACCCCAACTTAACCCCAACTTAAGTTAACCCCAACTTAACTTAACCCCAACTTAACTTAACCCCAACTTAACTTAACCCCAACTTACCTTAACCCCAACTTAACTTAACCCCACCTTAACTTAACCCCAACTTAACTTAACCACAACTTAACTTAACCCCAACTTAACTTAACCCCAACTTAACCTAATCCCACCTTAAGTTAACCCCAACTTAACTTAACCCCAACTTAACTTAAACCAAACTTAACTTAACCCCAACTTAACTCAACCCCAACTTACCTCGATCCCAACTTAACTCAACCCCAACTTAACTTAACCCCAACTTAACTTAACCCCAACTTAACACAACCCCAACTTAACTCGACCCCAACTTAACTCAACCCAAACTGAAATCAACCCCAACTTAACTCAACCCCAACTTAAATTAACCCCAACTTAAGTTAACCCCAACTTAACCCCAACTTAAGTTAACCCCAACTTAACTTAACCCCAACTGAACTTAACCCCAACTTAACTTAACCCCAACTTACCTTAACCCCAACTTAACTTAACCCCAACTTAACTTAACCCCAAGTTAACTCAGCCCCAACTTAACTTAGCCTCAACTTAACTTAACCCCAACTTAACTTAACTCCAACTTAAGTTAACCCCAACTTAACTTAACCCCAACTTAACTTAACACCAACTTAACTTAACCACAACTTAACTTAACCCCAACTTAACTTAACTCCTACTTAATCTAATCCCAACTTAACTTAACCCCAACTTAACTTAACCCCAACTTAACTCAACCCCAACTTAACTCGACCCCAACTTAACTCAACCCCAACTTAACGTGACCCCAACTTAACTTAACCCCAACTTAATTTAACGCCAACTTAACTTAACCCCAACTTAACTTAACCCCAACTTAACTTAACTCCAACTTAACTCAATCCCAACTTAATTCAACCCCAACTTAACTCAACCCCAACTTAACTTAACCCCAACTTAACCCCAACTTAACTTAACCACAACTTAACTTACCCCCAACTTAACTTAAACCCAACTTAACTTTGCTCCGACTTAACTTAACCCCAACTTAACTTAACCCCAACTTAACTTAACTCCAACTTAACTTAACCCCAACTTAACTTAACCCCAACTTAACTCAACCCCAACTTAACTCGACCCCAACTTAATTCAACCCCAACTTAAATCAACCCCAACTTAAATCAACCCCAACTTAACTTAACCCCAACTTAATTTAACCCCAACTTAACTTAACCCCAACTTAACTTAAACCAAACTTAACTTAACCCCAACTTAACCTAACCCCAACTTAATTCAACCCCAAATTAACTCAACCCCAACTTGACTTAACCCCAACTTAACTTAACTCCAACTTAACTTAACCCCAACTTAACTTAACCCCAAATTAACTCAACCCCAACTTGACTTAACCCCAACTTAACTTAACTCCAACTTAACTTAACCCCAACTTAACTTAACCCCAACTTAACTTAACCCCAACTTAACTTAACCCCAACTTAAATTAACCCCAACTTAACTTAACCCCAACTTAACTTAACCCCAACTTAACTTAACGCCAACTTAACTTAACCCCAACTTAACTCAACCCCAACTTAACTTAACCCCAACTTAATCTAATCCCAACTTAACTTAACCCCAACTTAACTTAACCCCAACTTAACTTAAACCAAATTTAACTTAACCCCAACTTAACCTAACCCCAACTTAATTCAACCTCAAATTAACTCAACCCCAACTTAACTCGACCCTAACTTAACTCAACCCCAACTTAACTTAACCCCAACTTAACTTAACCCCAACTTAACTTAACCCCAACTTAACTTAACCCTACCTAAACTTAACCCCAACTTAACTTAACCCCAACTTAAGTTAACCCCAACTTAAGTTAACCCCAACTTAACTTAACCCCAACTTAACTCAACCCCAACTTACCTCGATCCCAACTTAACTCAACCCCAACTTAACTTAACCCCAACTTAACTTAACCCCAACTTAACACAACCCCAACTTAACTCGACCCCAACTTAACTCAACCCAAACTGAAATCAACCCCAACTTAACTCAACCCCAACTTAAATTAACCCCAACTTAAGTTAACCCCAACTTAACCCCAACTTAAGTTAACCCCAACTTAAGTTAACCCCAACTTAACTTAACCCCAACTTAACTTAACCCCAACTTAACTTAACCCCAACTTACCTTAACCCCAACTTAACTTAACCCTAACTTAACTTAACCCCAATTTAACTCAGCCCCAACTTAACTTAGCCTCAACTTAACTTAACCCCAACTTAAGTTAACCCCAACTTAATCCCAACTTAAGTTAACCCAACTTAAGTTAATCCAAACTTAAGTTAACCCCAACTTGATTTAACCCCAACTTGACTTAACCCCAACTTAACTTAACCCCAACTTAACGTAACCCCAACTTAACTTAACCCCAACTTAATTTAACGCCAACTTAACTTAACCCCAACTTAACTTAACCCCAACTTAACTTAACTCCAACTTAACTCAATCCCAACTTAATTCAACCCCAACTTAACTCAACCCCAACTTAACTTAACCCCAACTTAACCCCAACTTAACTTAACCACAACTTAACTTACCCCCAACTTAACTTAACCCCAACTTAACTTTACTCCGACTTAACTTAACCCCAACTTAACTTAACCCCAACTTAACCTAATCCCAACTTAACTTAACCCCAACTTAACTTAACCCCAACTTAACTTAACCCCAACTTAACTCAACCCCAACTTAACTCGACCCCAACTTAACTCAACCCCTACTTAACTCAACCCCAACTTAACTCAACCCCAACTTAACTCAACCCCAACTTAACTTAACCCCAACTTAAGTTAAGCCCAACTTAACCCCAACTTAAGTTAACCCAACTTAAGTTAATCCAAACTTAAGTTAACCCCAACTTGATTTAACCCCAACTTGACTTAACCCCAACTTAACTTAACCCCAACTTAACGTAACCCCAACTTAACTTAACCCCAATTTAATTTAACGCCAACTTAACTTAACCCCAACTTAACATAACCCCAACTTAACTTAACTCCAACTTAACTTAACCCCAACTTAATTTAACCCCAACTTAACTCAACCCCAACTTAACTCGACTCCAACTTAACTCAACCCCAAGTTAAATCAACCCCAACTTAACTCAACCCCAACTTAACTTAACCCCAACTTAAGTTAACCCCAACTTAACCCCAATTAAGTTAACCCCAACTTAACCCCAACTTAAGTTAACCCCATCTTAAGTTAACCCCAACTTAACTTAACCCCAACTTAACTTAACCCCAACTTAACTTAACCCCAACTTACCTTAACACCAACTTAACTTAACCCCAACTTAACTTAACCCCAACTTAAATTAACCACAACTTAACTTAACCCCAACTTAACTTAACCCCAACTTAACCTAATCCCAACTTAACTTAACCCCAACTTAACTTAACCCCAACTTAACTTAAACCAAACTTAACTTAACCCCAACTTAACTTAACCCCAACTTAACTTAACCCCAACTTAACTCAACCCCAACTTAACTCGACCCCAACTTAACTCAACCCCAACTTAAATCAACCCCAACTTAACTCAACCCCAACTTAACTCAACCCCAACTTAACTCAACCCCAACTTAACTTAACCCCAACTTAACTTAACCCCAACTTAAGTTAACCCCAACTTAACCCCAACTTAAGTTAACCCAATTTAAGTTAATCCAAACTTAAGTTAACCCCAACTTGATTTAACCCCAACTTGACTTAACCCCAACTTAACTTAACCCCAAGTTAACTTAACCCCAAGTTAACTTAACCCCAACTTAACTTAACGCCAACTTAACTTAACCCCAACTTAACTTAACCCCAACTTAATTTAACCCCAACTTAACTTAACCCCATCTTAACTTAACCCCAACTTGACTTAACCCCAACTTGACTTAACCCCAACTTGACTTAACCCCAACTTAAGTAAACCCCAACTTAACTTAACCCCAACTTAACTTACCCCAACTTAACTTAACCCCAACTTAACTTAACCCCGACTTAACTTAATCCCAACTTAACTTAACCCCGACTTAACTTAACCCCAACTTAACTTAACCCCAACTTGACTTAACCCCAACTTGACTTAACCCCAAATCAACTAAACCCCAACTTAACTTAACCCCAAATTAACTTACCCCCAACTTAACTTAACCCCAACTTAACTTTACCCCGACTTAACTTAACCCCAACTTAAATTAACCCCAACTTAACTTAACTCCAACTTAACTTAACCCCAACTTAACTTAACCCCAACTTAACTTAACCCCAACTTAACTTAACCCCAACTTAAATCAACCCCAACTTAACTTAACCCCAACTTAACTTAACCCCAACTTAACTTAACGCCAACTTAACTTAACCCCAACTTAACTCAACCCCAACTTAACTTAACCCCAACTTAACTTAACCCCAACTTAACTTAACCCCAACTTAACTTAAACCAAATTTAACTTAACCCCAACTTAACCTAACCCCAACTTAATTCAACCTCAAATTAACTCAACCCCAACTTAACTCGACCCTAACTTAACTCAACCCCAACTTAACTTAACCCCAACTTAACTTAACCCCAACTTAACTTAACCCCAACTTAACTTAACCCTACCTAAACTTAACCCCAACTTAACTTAACCCCAACTTAAGTTAACCCCAACTTAAGTTAACCCCAACTTAACTTAACCCCAACTTAACTCAACCCCAACTTACCTCGATCCCAACTTAACTCAACCCCAACTTAACTTAACCCCAACTTAACTTAACCCCAACTTAACACAACCCCAACTTAACTCGACCCCAACTTAACTCAACCCAAACTTAATTTAACCCCAACTTAACTTAACCCCAACTTAACTTAACCCCAACTTGACTTAACCCCAACTTGACTTAACCCCAACTTGACTTAACCCCAACTTAAGTAAACCCCAACTTAACTTAACCCCAACTTAACTTACCCCAACTTAACTTAACCCCAACTTAACTTAACCCCGACTTAACTTAACCCCAACTTAACTTAACCCCGACTTAACTTAACCCCAACTTAACTTAACCCCAACTTGACTTAACCCCAACTTGACTTAACCCCAAATTAACTAAACCCCAACTTAACTTAACCCCAAATTAACTTACCCCCAACTTAACTTAACCCCAACTTAACTTTACCCCGACTTAACTTAACCCCAACTTAAATTAACCCCAACTTAACTTAACTCCAACTTAACTCAACCCCACTTAACTTAACCCCAACTTAACTTAACCCCAACTTAACCCCAACTTAACTTAACCACAACTTAACTTACCCCCAACTTAACTTAACCCCAACTTAACTTAACTCCGACTTAACTTAACCCCAACTTAACTTAACCCCAACTTAACTTAACCCCAACTTAACTCAACCCCAACTTAACTCGACTCCAACTTAACTCAACCCCAACTTAAATCAACCCCAACTTAACTCAACCCCAACTTAACTTAACCCCAACTTAAGTTAACCCCAACTTAACCCCAACTTAAGTTAACCCCAACTTAACCCCAACTTAAGTTAACCCCAACTTAACTTAACCCCAACTTAACTTAACCCCAACTTAACTTAACCCCAACTTACCTTAACCCCAACTTAACTTAACCCCACCTTAACTTAACCCCAACTTAACTTAACCACAACTTAACTTAACCCCAACTTAACTTAACCCCAACTTAACCTAATCCCACGTTAAGTTAACCCCAACTTAACTTAACCCCAACTTAACTTAAACCAAACTTAACTTAACCCCAACTTAACTCAACCCCAACTTACCTCGATCCCAACTTAACTCAACCCCAACTTAACTTAACCCCAACTTAACTTAACCCCAACTTAACACAACCCCAACTTAACTCGACCCCAACTTAACTCAACCCAAACTGAAATCAACCCCAACTTAACTCAACCCCAACTTAAATTAACCCCAACTTAAGTTAACCCCAACTTAACCCCAACTTAAGTTAACCCCAACTTAACTTAACCCCAACTGAACTTAACCCCAACTTAACTTAACCCCAACTTACCTTAACCCCAACTTAACTTAACCCCAACTTAACTTAACCCCAAGTTAACTCAGCCCCAACTTAACTTAGCCTCAACTTAACTTAACCCCAACTTAACTTAACTCCAACTTAAGTTAACCCCAACTTAACTTAACCCCAACTTAACTTAACACCAACTTAACTTAACCACAACTTAACTTAACCCCAACTTAACTTAACTCCTACTTAATCTAATCCCAACTTAACTTAACCCCAACTTAACTTAACCCCAACTTAACTTAACCCCAACTTAACTCAACCCCAACTTAACTCGACCCCAACTTAACTCAACCCCAACTTAACGTGACCCCAACTTAACTTAACCCCAACTTAATTTAACGCCAACTTAACTTAACCCCAACTTAACTTAACCCCAACTTAACTTAACTCCAACTTAACTCAATCCCAACTTAATTCAACCCCAACTTAACTCAACCCCAACTTAACTTAACCCCAACTTAACCCCAACTTAACTTAACCACAACTTAACTTACCCCCAACTTAACTTAAACCCAACTTAACTTTACTCCGACTTAACTTAACCCCAACTTAACTTAACCCCAACTTAACTTAACTCCAACTTAACTTAACCCCAACTTAACTTAACCCCAACTTAACTCAACCCCAACTTAACTCGACCCCAACTTAATTCAACCCCAACTTAAATCAACCCCAACTTAAATCAACCCCAACTTAACTTAACCCCAACTTAATTTAACCCCAACTTAACTTAACCCCAACTTAACTTAAACCAAACTTAACTTAACCCCAACTTAACCTAACCCCAACTTAATTCAACCCCAAATTAACTCAACCCCAACTTGACTTAACCCCAACTTAACTTAACTCCAACTTAACTTAACCCCAACTTAACTTAACCCCAAATTAACTCAACCCCAACTTGACTTAACCCCAACTTAACTTAACTCCAACTTAACTTAACCCCAACTTAACTTAACCCCAACTTAACTTAACCCCAACTTAACTTAACCCCAACTTAAATTAACCCCAACTTAACTTAACCCCAACTTAACTTAACCCCAACTTAACTTAACGCCAACTTAACTTAACCCCAACTTAACTCAACCCCAACTTAACTTAACCCCAACTTAATCTAATCCCAACTTAACTTAACCCCAACTTAACTTAACCCCAACTTAACTTAAACCAAATTTAACTTAACCCCAACTTAACCTAACCCCAACTTAATTCAACCTCAAATTAACTCAACCCCAACTTAACTCGACCCTAACTTAACTCAACCCCAACTTAACTTAACCCCAACTTAACCTAATCCCACGTTAAGTTAACCCCAACTTAACTTAACCCCAACTTAACTTAAACCAAACTTAACTTAACCCCAACTTAACTCAACCCCAACTTACCTCGATCCCAACTTAACTCAACCCCAACTTAACTTAACCCCAACTTAACTTAACCCCAACTTAACACAACCCCAACTTAACTCGACCCCAACTTAACTCAACCCAAACTGAAATCAACCCCAACTTAACTCAACCCCAACTTAAATTAACCCCAACTTAAGTTAACCCCAACTTAACCCCAACTTAAGTTAACCCCAACTTAACTTAACCCCAACTGAACTTAACCCCAACTTAACTTAACCCCAACTTACCTTAACCCCAACTTAACTTAACCCCAACTTAACTTAACCCCAAGTTAACTCAGCCCCAACTTAACTTAGCCTCAACTTAACTTAACCCCAACTTAACTTAACTCCAACTTAAGTTAACCCCAACTTAACTTAACCCCAACTTAACTTAACACCAACTTAACTTAACCACAACTTAACTTAACCCCAACTTAACTTAACTCCTACTTAATCTAATCCCAACTTAACTTAACCCCAACTTAACTTAACCCCAACTTAACTTAACCCCAACTTAACTCAACCCCAACTTAACTCGACCCCAACTTAACTCAACCCCAACTTAACGTGACCCCAACTTAACTTAACCCCAACTTAATTTAACGCCAACTTAACTTAACCCCAACTTAACTTAACCCCAACTTAACTTAACTCCAACTTAACTCAATCCCAACTTAATTCAACCCCAACTTAACTCAACCCCAACTTAACTTAACCCCAACTTAACCCCAACTTAACTTAACCACAACTTAACTTACCCCCAACTTAACTTAAACCCAACTTAACTTTACTCCGACTTAACTTAACCCCAACTTAACTTAACCCCAACTTAACTTAACTCCAACTTAACTTAACCCCAACTTAACTTAACCCCAACTTAACTCAACCCCAACTTAACTCGACCCCAACTTAATTCAACCCCAACTTAAATCAACCCCAACTTAAATCAACCCCAACTTAACTTAACCCCAACTTAATTTAACCCCAACTTAACTTAACCCCAACTTAACTTAAACCAAACTTAACTTAACCCCAACTTAACCTAACCCCAACTTAATTCAACCCCAAATTAACTCAACCCCAACTTGACTTAACCCCAACTTAACTTAACTCCAACTTAACTTAACCCCAACTTAACTTAACCCCAAATTAACTCAACCCCAACTTGACTTAACCCCAACTTAACTTAACTCCAACTTAACTTAACCCCAACTTAACTTAACCCCAACTTAACTTAACCCCAACTTAACTTAACCCCAACTTAAATTAACCCCAACTTAACTTAACCCCAACTTAACTTAACCCCAACTTAACTTAACGCCAACTTAACTTAACCCCAACTTAACTCAACCCCAACTTAACTTAACCCCAACTTAATCTAATCCCAACTTAACTTAACCCCAACTTAACTTAACCCCAACTTAACTTAAACCAAATTTAACTTAACCCCAACTTAACCTAACCCCAACTTAATTCAACCTCAAATTAACTCAACCCCAACTTAACTCGACCCTAACTTAACTCAACCCCAACTTAACTTAACCCCAACTTAACTTAACCCCAACTTAACTTAACCCCAACTTAACTTAACCCTACCTAAACTTAACCCCAACTTAACTTAACCCCAACTTAAGTTAACCCCAACTTAAGTTAACCCCAACTTAACTTAACCCCAACTTAACTCAACCCCAACTTACCTCGATCCCAACTTAACTCAACCCCAACTTAACTTAACCCCAACTTAACTTAACCCCAACTTAACACAACCCCAACTTAACTCGACCCCAACTTAACTCAACCCAAACTGAAATCAACCCCAACTTAACTTAACCCCAACTTAAATTAACCCCAACTTAAGTTAACCCCAACTTAACCCCAACTTAAGTTAACCCCAACTTAAGTTAACCCCAACTTAACTTAACCCCAACTTAACTTAACCCCAACTTAACTTAACCCCAACTTACCTTAACCCCAACTTAACTTAACCCTAACTTAACTTAACCCCAATTTAACTCAGCCCCAACTTAACTTAGCCTCAACTTAACTTAACCCCAACTTAAGTTAACCCCAACTTAATCCCAACTTAAGTTAACCCAACTTAAGTTAATCCAAACTTAAGTTAACCCCAACTTGATTTAACCCCAACTTGACTTAACCCCAACTTAACTTAACCCCAACTTAACGTAACCCCAACTTAACTTAACCCCAACTTAAATTAACCCCAACTTAAGTTAACCCCAACTTAACCCCAACTTAAGTTAACCCCAACTTAACTTAACCCCAACTTAACTTAACCCCAACTTAACTTAACTCCAACTTAACTCAATCCCAACTTAATTCAACCCCAACTTAACTCAACCCCAACTTAACTTAACCCCAACTTAACCCCAACTTAACTTAACCACAACTTAACTTACCCCCAACTTAACTTAACCCCAACTTAACTTTACTCCGACTTAACTTAACCCCAACTTAACTTAACCCCAACTTAACCTAATCCCAACTTAACTTAACCCCAACTTAACTTAACCCCAACTTAACTTAACCCCAACTTAACTCAACCCCAACTTAACTCGACCCCAACTTAACTCAACCCCAACTTAACTCAACCCCAACTTAACTCAACCCCAACTTAACTCAACCCCAACTTAACTTAACCCCAACTTAAGTTAACCCAACTTAAGTTAATCCAAACTTAAGTTAACCCCAACTTGATTTAACCCCAACTTGACTTAACCCCAACTTAACTTAACCCCAACTTAACGTAACCCCAACTTAACTTAACCCCAATTTAATTTAACGCCAACTTAACTTAACCCCAACTTAACTTAACCCCAACTTAACTTAACTCCAACTTAACTTAACCCCAACTTAATTTAACCCCAACTTAACTCAACCCCAACTTAACTCGACTCCAACTTAACTCAACCCCAAGTTAAATCAACCCCAACTTAACTCAACCCCAACTTAACTTAACCCCAACTTAAGTTAACCCCAACTTAACCCCAATTAAGTTAACCCCAACTTAACCCCAACTTAAGTTAACCCCAACTTAACTTAACCCCAACTTAACTTAACCCCAACTTAACTTTACCCCAACTTAACTTAACCCCAACTTACCTTAACACCAACTTAACTTAACCCCAACTTAACTTAACCCCAACTTAAATTAACCACAACTTAACTTAACCCCAACTTAACTTAACCCCAACTTAACCTAATCCCAACTTAACTTAACCCCAACTTAACTTAACCCCAACTTAACTTAAACCAAACTTAACTTAACCCCAACTTAACTTAACCCCAACTTAACTTAACCCCAACTTAACTCAACCCCAACTTAACTCGACCCCAACTTAACTCAACCCCAACTTAAATCAACCCCAACTTAACTCAACCCCAACTTAACTCAACCCCAACTTAACTCAACCCCAACTTAACTTAACCCCAACTTAACTTAACCCCAACTTAAGTTAACCCCAACTTAACCCCAACTTAAGTTAACCCAACTTAAGTTAATCCAAACTAAAGTTAACCCCAACTTGATTTAACCCCAACTTGACTTAACCCCAACTTAACTTAACCCCAAGTTAACTTAACCCCAAGTTAACTTAACCCCAACTTAACTTAACGCCAACTTAACTTAACCCCAACTTAACTTAACCCCAACTTAATTTAACCCCAACTTAACTTAACCCCAACTTAACTTAACCCCAACTTGACTTAACCCCAACTTGACTTAACCCCAACTTGACTTAACCCCAACTTAAGTAAACCCCAACTTAACTTAACCCCAACTTAACTTACCCCAACTTAACTTAACCCCAACTTAACTTAACCCCGACTTAACTTAACCCCAACTTAACTTAACCCCGACTTAACTTAACCCCAACTTAACTTAACCCCAACTTGACTTAACCCCAACTTGACTTAACCCCAAATTAACTAAACCCCAACTTAACTTAACCCCAAATTAACTTACCCCCAACTTAACTTAACCCCAACTTAACTTTACCCTGACTTAACTTAACCCCAACTTAAATTAACCCCAACTTAACTTAACTCCAACTTAACTCAACCCCACTTAACTTAACCCCAACTTAACTTAACCCCAACTTAACCCCAACTTAACTTAACCACAACTTAACTTACCCCCAACTTAACTTAACCCCAACTTAACTTAACTCCGACTTAACTTAACCCCAACTTAACTTAACCCCAACTTAACTTAACCCCAACTTAACTCAACCCCAACTTAACTCGACTCCAACTTAACTCAACCCCAACTTAAATCAACCCCAACTTAACTCAACCCCAACTTAACTTAACCCCAACTTAAGTTAACCCCAACTTAACCCCAACTTAAGTTAACCCCAACTTAACCCCAACTTAAGTTAACCCCAACTTAACTTAACCCCAACTTAACTTAACCCCAACTTAACTTAACCCCAACTTACCTTAACCCCAACTTAACTTAACCCCACCTTAACTTAACCCCAACTTAACTTAACCACAACTTAACTTAACCCCAACTTAACTTAACCCCAACTTAACCTAATCCCACCTTAAGTTAACCCCAACTTAACTTAACCCCAACTTAACTTAAACCAAACTTAACTTAACCCCAACTTAACTCAACCCCAACTTATCTCGATCCCAACTTAACTCAACCCCAACTTAACTTAACCCCAACTTAACTTAACCCCAACTTAACACAACTCCAACTTAACTCGACCCCAACTTAACTCAACCCAAACTGAAATCAACCCCAACTTAACTCAACCCCAACTTAAATTAACCCCAACTTAAGTTAACCCCAACTTAACCCCAACTTAAGTTAACCCCAACTTAACTTAACCCCAACTGAACTTAACCCCAACTTAACTTAACCCCAACTTACCTTAACCCCAACTTAACTTAACCCCAACTTAACTTAACCCCAAGTTAACTCAGCCCCAACTTAACTTAGCCTCAACTTAACTTAACCCCAACTTAACTTAACTCCAACTTAAGTTAACCCCAACTTAACTTAACCCCAACTTAACTTACCACCAACTTAACTTAACCACAACTTAACTTAACCCCAACTTAACTTAACTCCTACTTAATCTAATCCCAACTTAACTTAACCCCAACTTAACTTAACCCCAACTTAACTCAACCCCAACTTAACTCGACCCCAACTTAACTCAACCCCAACTTAACGTGACCCCAACTTAACTTAACCCCAACTTAATTTAACGCCAACTTAACTTAACCCCAACTTAACTTAACCCCAACTTAACTTAACTCCAACTTAACTCAATCCCAACTTAATTCAACCCCAACTTAACTCAACCCCAACTTAACTTAACCCCAACTTAACCCCAACTTAACTTAACCACAACTTAACTTACCCCCAACTTAACTTAAACCCAACTTAACTTTACTCCGACTTAACTTAACCCCAACTTAACTTAACCCCAACTTAGCTTAACTCCAACTTAACTTAACCCCAACTTAACTTAACCCCAACTTAACTCAACCCCAACTTAACTCGACCCCAACTTAATTCAACCCCAACTTAAATCAACCCCAACTTAAATCAACCCCAACTTAACTTAACCCCAACTTAATTTAACCCCAACTTAACTTAACCCCAACTTAACTTAAACCAAACTTAACTTAACCCCAACTTAACCTAACCCCAACTTAATTCAACCCCAAATTAACTCAACCCCAACTTGACTTAACCCCAACTTAACTTAACTCCAACTTAACTTAACCCCAACTTAACTTAACCCCAAATTAACTCAACCCCAACTTGACTTAACCCCAACTTAACTTAACTCCAACTTAACTTAACCCCAACTTAACTTAACCCCAACTTAACTTAACCCCAACTTAACTTAACCCCAACTTAAATTAACCCCAACTTAACTTAACCCCAACTTAACTTAACCCCAACTTAACTTAACGCCAACTTAACTTAACCCCAACTTAACTCAACCCCAACTTAACTTAACCCCAACTTAATCTAATCCCAACTTAACTTAACCCCAACTTAACTTAACCCCAACTTAACTTAAACCAAATTTAACTTAACCCCAACTTAACCTAACCCCAACTTAATTCAACCTCAAATTAACTCAACCCCAACTTAACTCGACCCTAACTTAACTCAACCCCAACTTAACTTAACCCCAACTTAACTTAACCCCAACTTAACTTAACCCCAACTTAAGTTAACCCCAACTTAAGTTAACCCCAACTTAACTTAACCCCAACTTAACTCAACCCCAACTTACCTCGATCCCAACTTAACTCAACCCCAACTTAACTTAACCCCAACTTAACTTAACCCCAACTTAACACAACCCCAACTTAACTCGACCCCAACTTAACTCAACCCAAACTGAAATCAACCCCAACTTAACTCAACCCCAACTTAAATTAACCCCAACTTAAGTTAACCCCAACTTAACCCCAACTTAAGTTAACCCCAACTTAAGTTAACCCCAACTTAACTTAACCCCAACTTAACTTAACCCCAACTTAACTTAACCCCAACTTACCTTAACCCCAACTTAACTTAACCCTAACTTAACTTAACCCCAATTTAACTCAGCCCCAACTTAACTTAGCCTCAACTTAACTTAACCCCAACTTAAGTTAACCCCAACTTAATCCCAACTTAAGTTAACCCAACTTAAGTTAATCCAAACTTAAGTTAACCCCAACTTGATTTAACCCCAACTTGACTTAACCCCAACTTAACTTAACCCCAACTTAACGTAACCCCAACTTAACTTAACCCCAACTTAATTTAACGCCAACTTAACTTAACCCCAACTTAACTTAACCCCAACTTAACTTAACTCCAACTTAACTCAATCCCAACTTAATTCAACCCCAACTTAACTCAACCCCAACTTAACTCAACCCCAACTTAACTTAACCCCAACTTAAGTTAAGCCCAACTTAACCCCAACTTAACCCCAACTTAACTTAACCACAACTTAACTTACCCCCAACTTAACTTAACCCCAACTTAATTTTACTCCGACTTAACTTAACCCCAACTTAACTTAACCCCAACTTAACCTAATCCCAACTTAACTTAACCCCAACTTAACTTAACCCCAACTTAACTTAACCCCAACTTAACTCAACCCCAACTTAACTCGACCCCAACTTAACTCAACCCCAACTTAACTCAACCCCAACTTAACTCAACCCCAACTTAACTCAACCCCAACTTAACTTAACCCCAACTTAAGTTAAGCCCAACTTAACCCCAACTTAAGTTAACCCAACTTAAGTTAATCCAAACTTAAGTTAACCCCAACTTGATTTAACCCCAACTTGACTTAACCCCAACTTAACTTAACCCCAACTTAACGTAACCCCAACTTAACTTAACCCCAATTTAATTTAACGCCAACTTAACTTAACCCCAACTTAACATAACCCCAACTTAACTTAACTCCAACTTAACTTAACCCCAACTTAATTTAACCCCAACTTAACTCAACCCCAACTTAACTCGACTCCAACTTAACTCAACCCCAAGTTAAATCAACCCCAACTTAACTCAACCCCAACTTAACTTAACCCCAACTTAAGTTAACCCCAACTTAACCCTAATTAAGTTAACCCCAACTTAACCCCAACTTAAGTTAACCCCAACTTAAGTTAACCCCAACTTAACTTAACCCCAACTTAACTTAACCTCAACTTAACTTAACCCCAACTTACCTTAACACCAACTTAACTTAACCCCAACTTAACTTAACCCCAACTTAAATTAACCACAACTTAACTTAACCCCAACTTAACTTAACCCCAACTTAACCTAATCCCAACTTAACTTAACCCCAACTTAACTTAACCCCAACTTAACTTAAACCAAACTTAACTTAACCCCAACTTAACTTAACCCCAACTTAACTTAACCCCAACTTAACTCAACCCCAACTTAACTCGACCCCAACTTAACTCAACCCCAACTTAAATCAACCCCAACTTAACTCAACCCCAACTTAACTCAACCCCAACTTAACTCAACCCCAACTTAACTTAACCCCAACTTAACTTAACCCCAACTTAAGTTAACCCCAACTTAACCCCAACTTAAGTTAACCCAATTTAAGTTAATCCAAACTTAAGTTAACCCCAACTTGATTTAACCCCAACTTGACTTAACCCCAACTTAACTTAACCCCAAGTTAACTTAACCCCAAGTTAACTTAACCCCAACTTAACTTAACGCCAACTTAACTTAACCCCAACTTAACTTAACCCCAACTTAATTTAACCCCAACTTAACTTAACCCCAACTTAACTTAACCCCAACTTGACTTAACCCCAACTTGACTTAACCCCAACTTGACTTAACCCCAACTTAAGTAAACCCCAACTTAACTTAACCCCAACTTAACTTACCCCAACTTAACTTAACCCCAACTTAACTTAACCCCGACTTAACTTAATCCCAACTTAACTTAACCCCGACTTAACTTAACCCCAACTTAACTTAACCCCAACTTGACTTAACCCCAACTTGACTTAACCCCAAATCAACTAAACCCCAACTTAACTTAACCCCAAATTAACTTACCCCCAACTTAACTTAACCCCAACTTAACTTTACCCCGACTTAACTTAACCCCAACTTAAATTAACCCCAACTTAACTTAACTCCAACTTAACTTAACCCCAACTTAACTTAACCCCAACTTAACTTAACCCCAACTTAACTTAACCCCAACTTAAATTAACCCCAACTTAACTTAACCCCAACTTAACTTAACCCCAACTTAACTTAACGCCAACTTAACTTAACCCCAACTTAACTCAACCCCAACTTAACTTAACCCCAACTTAATCTAATCCCAACTTAACTTAACCCCAACTTAACTTAACCCCAACTTAACTTAAACCAAATTTAACTTAAGCCCAACTTAACCTAACCCCAACTTAATTCAACCTCAAATTAACTCAACCCCAACTTAACTCGACCCTAACTTAACTCAACCCCAACTTAACTTAACCCCAACTTAACTTAACCCCAACTTAACTTAACCCCAACTTAACTTAACCCTACCTAAACTTAACCCCAACTTAACTTAACCCCAACTTAAGTTAACCCCAACTTAAGTTAACCCCAACTTAACTTAACCCCAACTTAACTCAACCCCAACTTACCTCGATCCCAACATAACTCAACCCCAACTTAACTTAACCCCAACTTAACTTAACCCCAACTTAACACAACCCCAACTTAACTCGACCCCAACTTAACTCAACCCAAACTGAAATCAACCCCAACTTAACTCAACCCCAACTTAAATTAACCCCAACTTAAGTTAACCCCAACTTAACCCCAACTTAAGTTAACCCCAACTTAAGTTAACCCCAACTTAACTTAACCCCAACTTAACTTAACCCCAGCTTAACTTAACCCCAACTTACCTTAACCCCAACTTAACTTAACCCCAATTTAACTCAGCCCCAACTTAACTTAGCCTCAACTTAACTTAACCCCAACTTAAGTTAACCCCAACTTAATCCCAACTTAAGTTAACCCAACTTAAGTTAATCCAAACTTAAGTTAACCCCAACTTGATTTAACCCCAACTTGACTTAACCCCAACTTAACTTAACCCCAAATTAACGTAACCCCAACTTAACTTAACCCCAACTTAACTTAACCCCAACTTAACTTAACTCCAACTTAACTCAATCCCAACTTAATTCAACCCCAACTTAACTCAACCCCAACTTAACTTAACCCCAACTTAACCCCAACTTAACTTAACCACAACTTAACTTACCCCCAACTTAACTTAACCCCAACTTAACTTTACTCCGACTTAACTTAACCCCAACTTAACTTAACCCCAACTTAACCTAATCCCAACTTAACTTAACCCCAACTTAACTTAACCCCAACTTAACTTAACCCCAACTTAACTCAACCCCAACTTAACTCGACCCCAACTTAACTCAACCCCAACTTAACTCAACCCCAACTTAACTTAACCCCAACTTAACTTAACCCCAACTTAACTTACCCCCAACTTAACTTACCCCCAACTTAACTTACCCCCAACTTAACTTACCCCCAACTTAACTTATCCCCAACTTAACTTAACCCCAACTTAACTTACCCCCAACATAAATTACCCCCAACTTAACTTAACCGCAACTTAACTGAACCCCAACTTACCTTAACCCCAACTTAAATTAACCCCAACTTAACTTAACCCCAACTTAAAATAACCCCAACTTAATTTAACCCCAACTTAACTTAACCCCAACTTAACTTACCCCTAACTTAACTTACCCCCAACTTAACTTAACCCCAACTTAACTTAACCCCAACTTAACTTAACCCCAACTTAACCCCAACTTAACTTAACCCCAACTTAACCCCAACTTAACTTACCCCCAACTTAACTTAACCCCAACTTAACTTAACCCCAACTTAACTTACCCCCAACTTAACTTACCCCCAACTCAACTTAACCCCAAATTAACTTAACCTCAACTTAACTTAACCCCAACTTAACTTATCCCCAACTTAACTTACCCCCAACGTAACTTAATACAACTTAACTTAACCCCAACTTAACTTAACCCCAACTTAACTTAACCCCAACTTAACTTAACCCCAACTTAAGTTAACCCCAACTTAACCCCAACTTAAGTTAACCCCAACTTAAGTTAACCCCAACTTAAGTTAACCCCAACTTAACTTAACCCCTACTTAAGTTAACACCAACTTAACTTAACCCCAACTTAACTTAACCCCAACTTAACTTAACCCCAACTTAACTTAACCCCAACTTCAATTAACACCAACTTAAATTAGCCCCAACTTATCTTAACCCCAACTTAACTTAACCCCAACTTAACTTAACCCCAACTTAACTTAACCCCAACTTAAATTAACCCCAACTTAACTTAACCTCAACTTAACTTAACCCCAACTTAACCCCAATTTAACTTAACCCCAACTTAACTTAACCCTAACTTAACTTAACCCCAACTTGACTTAACCCCAACTTGACTTAACCCCAACTTGACTTAACCCCAACTTAACTTAACCCTAACTTAACTTAACCCCAACTTAACCTAATCCCAACTTAAATTAACCCCAACTTAACTTAACCCCAACTTAACTTAAACCAAATTTAACTTAACCCCAACTTAACCTAACCCCAACTTAATTCAACCCCAAATTAACTCAACCCCAACTTTACTTAACCCCAACTTAACTTAACCCCAACTTAACTTAACCCCAACTTAAATTAACCCCAACTTAACTTAACCCCAACTTAAAGTTACCCCCAACTTAACTTAACCCCAACTTAACTCAACCCCAACTTAACTCGACCCCAACTTAACTCAACCCCAACTTAAGTCAACCCCAACTTAACCCCAATTTAAGTTAACCCAACTTAAGTTAATCCAAACTTAAGTTAACTCCAACTTGATTTAACCCCAACTTGACTTAAACCCAACTTGACTTAACCCCAACTTAACTTAACCCCAACTTAACTTAACCCCAACTTAACTTAACCCCAAATTAACTTAACCCCAACTTAACTTAACGCCAACTTAACTTAACCCCAAATTAACTTAACCCCAACTTAACTTAACCCCAACTTAAGTTAACCCCAACTTGACTTAACCCCAACTTGACTTAACCCCAACTTGACTTAACCCCAACTTAACTTAACCCCAACTTAACTTACCCCAACTTAACTTAACCCCAACTTAATTTAACCCCAACTTAACTTAACGCCAACTTAACTTAACCCCAAATTAACTTAACCCCAACTTAAATTAACCCCAACTTAACTTAACCCCAACTTAACTCAGCCCCAACTTAACTTAACCCCAACTTAAATTTACCCCAACTTAAGTTGGGGTTAAGTTAAGTTGGGGGTTATTTAAGTTGGGGTTAAGTTAAGTTGGGGTTAAGTTAAGTTGGGGTTAAGTTAAGTTGGGCTTCAGTTAAGTTGGGGTTAAGTTAAGTTGGGGTTAAGTTAAGTTGGGGTTAAGTTAACTTAACCCCAACTTAACTGAAGCCCAACTTAACTTAACCCCAACTTAACTTAACCCCAACTTAAATAACCCCCAACTTAACTTAACCCCAACTTAAATTAACCCCAACTTAACTTAACTCCAACTTAACCCCAAGTTAACTTAACCCCAACTTAACTTAACCCTAACTTAACTTAACCCCAACTTGATTTAACCCCAACTTGACTTAACCCCAACTTGACTTAACCCCAACTTAACTTAACCCTAACTTAAATTAACCCCAACTTGACTTAACCCCAACTTGACTTAACCCCAACTTGACTTAACCCCAACATAACTTAACCCCAACTTAACTTAACCCCAACTTAACTTAACCCCAACTTAACTTAACCCCAACTTAACCCCAAGTTAACTTAACCCCAACTTAACCCCAACTTAACCCCAACTTAACCCCAACTTAACTTAACCCCCACTTAAATTAACCCCAACTTAAATTAACCCCAACTTAAATTAACCCCAACTTAAATTAACCCCAACTTAAATTAACCCCAACTTAACTTAACCACAACTTAACTTAACCCCAACTTAACTTAACCCCAACTTAACTTAACCCCAACTGAACCACAACTTAACCCCAATTTAACTTAATCCCAACTTAACTTAACCCCAACTTATCTTAACCCCAACTTAACCCCAACTTAATTTAACCCCAACTTAAGTTAAACCCAACTTAAGTTAACCCCAACTTAACTTAACCCCAACTTAACTTAACCCCAACTTAACTTACCTCCAACTTAACTCAGCCCCTACTTAACTTAACCCCAACTTAGCTTAACCCCAACTTAACTTCACCCCAACTTAACTTACCCCCAACTTAACTTACCCCCAACTTAACTTACACCCAACTTAACTTATCCCCAACTTAACTTAACCCCAACTTAACTTACCCCCAACATAAATTACCCCCAACTTAACTTAACCCCAACTTAACTGAACCCCAACTTACCTTAACCCCAACTTAAATTAACCCCAACTTAACTTAACCCCAACTTAAAATAACCCCAACTTAACGTAACCCCAACTTAACTTAACCCCAATTTAATTTAACGCCAACTTAACTTAACCCCAACTTAACTTAACCCCAACTTAACTTAACTTCAACTTAACTTAACCCCAACTTAATTTAACCCCAACTTAACTCAACCCCAACTTAACTCGACTCCAACTTAACTCAACCCCAAGTTAAATCAACCCCAACTTAACTCAACCCCAACTTAACTTAACCCCAACTTAAGTTAACCCCAACTTAACCCCAACTTAAGTTAACCCCAACTTAAGTTAACCCCAACTTAACTTAACCCCAACTTAACTTAACCCCAACTTAACTTAACCCCAACTTACCTTAACACCAACTTAACTTAACCCCAACTTAACTTAACCCCAACTTAAATTAACCACAACTTAACTTAAACCAAACTTAACTTAACCCCAACTTAACTTAACCCCAACTTAACTTAACCCCAACTTAACTCAACCCCAACTTAACTCGACCCCAACTTAACTCAACCCCAACTTAAATCAACCCCAACTTAACTCAACCCCAACTTAACTCAACCCCAACTTAACTCAACCCCAACTTAACTTAACCCCAACTTAACTTAACCCCAACTTAAGTTAACCCCAACTTAACCCCAACTTAAGTTAACCCAACTTAAGTTAATCCAAACTTAAGTTAACCCCAACTTGATTTAACCCCAACTTGACTTAACCCCAACTTAACTTAACCCCAACTTAACTTAACCCCAAGTTAACTTAACCCCAACTTAACTTAACGCCAACTTAACTTAACCCCAACTTAACTTAACCCCAACTTAATTTAACCCCAACTTAACTTAACCCCAACTTAACTTAACCCCAACTTGTCTTAACCCCAACTTGACTTAACCCCAACTTGACTTAACCCCAACTTAAGTAAACCCCAACTTAACTTAACCCCAACTTAACTTACCCCAACTTAACTTAACCCCAACTTAACTTAACCCCGACTTAACTTAACCCCAACTTAACTTAACCCCGACTTAACTTAACCCCAACTTAACTTAACCCCAACTTGACTTAACCCCAACTTGACTTAACCCCAAATTAACTAAACCCCAACTTAACTTAACCCCAAATTAACTTACCCCCAACTTAACTTAACCCCAACTTAACTTTACCCCGACTTAACTTAACCCCAACTTAAATTAACCCCAACTTAACTTAACTCCAACTTAACTCAACCCCACTTAACTTAACCCCAACTTAACTTAACCCCAACTTAACTCCAACTTAACTTAACCACAACTTAACTTACCCCCAACTTAACTTAACCCCAACTTAACTTAACTCCGACTTAACTTAACCCCAACTTAACTTAACCCCAACTTAACTTAACCCCAACTTAACTCAACCCCAACTTAACTCGACTCCAACTTACCTCAACCCCAACTTAAATCAACCCCAACTTAACTCAACCCCAACTTAACTTAACCCCAACTTAAGTTAACCCCAACTTAACCCCAACTTAAGTTAACCCCAACTTAACCCCAACTTAAGTTAACCCCAACTTAACTTAACCCCAACTTAACTTAACCCCAACTTAACTTAACCCCAACTTACCTTAACCCCAACTTAACTTAACCCCAACTTAACTTAACCCCAACTTAAATTAACCACAACTTAACTTAACCCCAACTTAACTTAACCCCAACTTAACCTAATCCCACCTTAACTTAACCCCAACTTAACTTAACCCCAACTTAACTTAAACCAAACTTAACTTAACCCCAACTTAACTCAACCCCAACTTACCTCGATCCCAACTTAACTCAACCCCAACTTAACTTAACCCCAACTTAACTTAACCCCAACTTAACACAACCCCAACTTAACTCGACCCCAACTTAACTCAACCCAAACTGAAATCAACCCCAACTTAACTCAACCCCAACTTAAATTAACCCCAACTTAAGTTAACCCCAACTTAACCCCAACTTAAGTTAACCCCAACTTAACTTAACCCCAACTTAACTTAACCCCAACTTAACTTAACCCCAACTTACCTTAACCCCAACTTAATTTAACCCCAACTTAACTTAACCCCAAGTTAACTCAGCTCAACTTAACTTAGCCTCAACTTAACTTAACCCCAACTTAACTTAACTCCAACTTAAGTTAACCCCAACTTAACTTAACCACAACTTAACTTAACCCCAACTTAACTTAACTCCTACTTAATCTAATCCCAACTTAACTTAACCCCAACTTAACTTAACCCCAACTTAACTTAACCCCAACTTAACTCAACCCCAACTTAACTCGACCCCAACTTAACTCAACCCCAACTTAACGTAACCCCAACTTAACTTAACCCCAACTTAATTTAACGCCAACTTAACTTAACCCCAACTTAACTTAACTCCAACTTAACTCAATCCCAACTTAATTCAACCCCAACTTAACTCAACCCCAACTTAACTTAAGCCCAACTTAACCCCAACTTAACTTAACCACAACTTAACTTACCCCCAACTTAACTTAACCCCAACTTAACTTTACTCCGACTTAACTTAACCCCAACTTAACTTAACCCCAACTTAACTTAACTCCAACTTAACTTAACCCCAACTTAACTTAACCCCAACTTAACTCAACCCCAACTTAACTCGACCCCAACTTAATTCAACCCCAACTTAAATCAACCCCAACTTAAATCAACCCCAACTTAACTTAACCCCAACTTAACTTAACCCCAACTTAACTAAACCCCAACTTAACTTAAACCAAACTTAACTTAACCCCAACTTAACCTAACCCCAACTTAATTCAACCCCAAATTAACTCAACCCCAACTTGACTTAACCCCAACTTAACTTAACTCCAACTTAACTTAACCCCAACTTAACTTAACCCCAAATTAACTCAACCCCAACTTGACTTAACCCCAACTTAACTTAACTCCAACTTAACTTAACCCCAACTTAACTTAACCCCAACTTAACTTAACCCCAACTTAACTTAACCCCAACTTAAATTAACCCCAACTTAACTTAACCCCAACTTAACTTAACCCCAACTTAACTTAACGCCAACTTAACTTAACCCCAACTTAACTCAACCCCAACTTAACTTAACCCCAACTTAATCTAATCCCAACTTAACTTAACCCCAACTTAACTTAACCCCAACTTAACTTAAACCAAATTTAACTTAACCCCAACTTAACTTAACTCCAACTTAAGTTAACCCCAACTTAACTTAACCCCAACTTAACTTAACCCCAACTTAACTTAACCACAACTTAACTTAACCCCAACTTAACTTAACTCCTACTTAATCTAATCCCAACTTAACTTAACCCCAACTTAACTTAACCACAACTTAACTTAACCCCAACTTAAATCAACCCCAACTTAACTCGACCCCAACTTAACTCAACCCCAACTTAACTCAACCCCAACTTAACTCAACCCCAACTTAACTCAACGCCAACTTAACTTAACCCCAACTTAAGTTAACCCCAACTTAATCCCAACTTAAGTTAACCCAACTTAAGTTAATCCAAACTTAAGTTAACCCCAACTTGATTTAACCCCAACTTGACTTAACCCCAACTTAACTTATCCCCAACTTAACGTAACCCCAACTTAACTTAACCCCAACTTAATTTAACGCCAACTTAACTTAACCCCAACTTAACTTAACCCCAACTTAACTTAACTCCAACTTAACTCAATCCCAACTTAATTCAACCCCAACTTAACTCAACCCCAACTTAACTTAACGCCAACTTAACTTAACCCCAACTTAACTCAACCCCAACTTAACTTAACCCCAACTTAATCTAATCCCAACTTAACTTAACCCCAACTTAACTTAACCCCAACTTAACTTAAACCAAATTTAACTTAACCCCAACTTAACCTAACCCCAACTTAATTCAACCCCAAATTAACTCAACCCCAACTTAACTCGACCCTAACTTAACTCAACCCCAACTTAACTTAACCCCAACTTAACTTAACCCCAACTTAACTTAACCCCAACTTAACTTAACCCCAACTTAACTTAACCCCAACTTAAGTTAACCCCAACTTAAGTTAACCCCAACTTAACTTAACCCCAACTTAACTCAACCCCAACTTACCTCGATCCCAACTTAACTCAACCCCAACTTAACTTAACCCCAACTTAACTTAACCCCAACTTAACACAACCACAACTTAACTCGACCCCAACTTAACTCAACCCAAACTGAAATCAACCCCAACTTAACTCAACCCCAACTTAAATTAACCCCAACTTAAGTTAACCCCAACTTAACCCCAACTTAAGTTAACCCCAACTTAAGTTAACCCCAACTTAACTTAACCCCAACTTAACTTAAGCCCAACTTAACTTAACCCCAACTTACCTTAACCCCAACTTAACTTAACCCCAACTTAACTTAACCCCAAGTTAACTCAGCCCCAACTTAACTTAGCCTCAACTTAACTTAACCCCAACTTAAGTTAACCCCAACTTAACTTAACGCCAACTTAACTTAACCCCAACTTAACTTAACCACAACTTGATTTAACCCCAACTTGACTTAACCCCAACTTAACTTAACCCCAACTTAACGTAACCCCAACTTAACTTAACCCCAACTTAATTTAACGCCAACTTAACTTAACCCCAACTTAACTTAACCCCAACTTAACTTAACTCCAACTTAACTCAATCCCAACTTAATTCAACCCCAACTTAACTCAACCCCAACTTAACTTAACCCCAACTTAACCCCAACTTAACTTAACCACAACTTAACTTACCCCCAACTTAACTTAACCCCAACTTAACTTTACTCCGACTTAACTTAACCCCAACTTAACTTAACCCCAACTTAACCTAATCCCAACTTAACTTAACCCCAACTTAACTTAACCCCAACTTAACTTAACCCCAACTTAACTCAACCCCAACTTAACTCGACCCCAACTTAACTCAACCCCAACTTAACTCAACCCCAACTTAACTCAACCCCAACTTAACTCAACCCCAACTTAACTTAACCCCAACTTAAGTTAAGCCCAACTTAACCCCAACTTAAGTTAACCCAACTTAAGTTAATCCAAACTTAAGTTAACCCCAACTTGATTTAACCCCAACTTGACTTAACCCCAACTTAACTTAACCCCAACTTAACGTAACCCCAACTTAACTTAACCCCAATTTAATTTAACGCCAACTTAACTTAACCCCAACTTAACTTAACCCCAACTTAACTTAACTCCAACTTAACTTAACCCCAACTTAATTTAACCCCAACTTAACTCAACCCCAACTTAACTCGACTCCAACTTAACTCAACCCCAAGTTAAATCAACCCCAACTTAACTCAACCCCAACTTAACTTAACCCCAACTTAAGTTAACCCCAACTTAACCCCAATTAAGTTAACCCCAACTTAACCCCAACTTAAGTTAACCCCAACTTAAGTTAACCCCAACTTAACTTAACCCCAACTTAACTTAACCCCAACTTAACTTAACCCCAACTTACCTTAACACCAACTTAACTTAACCCCAACTTAACTTAACCCCAACTTAAATTAACCACAACTTAACTTAACCCCAACTTAACTTAACCCCAACTTAACTCAACCCCAACTTAACTCGACCCCAACTTAACTCAACCCCAACTTAACTCAACCCCAACTTAACTCAACCCCAACTTAACTCAGCCCCAACTTAACTTAGCCTCAACTTAACTTAACCCCAACTTAACTTAACTCCAACTTAAGTTAACCCCAACTTAACTTAACCCCAACTTAACTTAACCCCAACTTAACTTAACCACAACTTAACTTAACCCCAACTTAACTTAACTCCTACTTAATCTAATCCCAACTTAACTTAACCCCAACTTAACTTAACCCCAACTTAACTTAACCCCAACTTAACTCAACCCCAACTTAACTCGACCCCAACTTAACTCAACCCCAACTTAACGTAACCCCAACTTAACTTAACCCCAACTTAATTTAACGCCAACTTAACTTAACCCCAACTTAACTTAACCCCAACTTAACTTAACTCCAACTTAACTCAATCCCAACTTAATTCAACCCCAACTTAACTCAACCCCAACTTAACTTAACCCCAACTGAACCCCAACTTAACTTAACCACAACTTAACTTACCCCCAACTTAACTTAACCCCAACTTAACTTTACTCCGACTTAACTTAACCCCAACTTAACTTAACCCCAACTTAACTTAACTCCAACTTAACTTAACCCCAACTTAACTTAACCCCAACTTAACTCAACCCCAACTTAACTCGACCCCAACTTAATTCAGCCCCAACTTAAATCAACCCCAACTTAAATCAACCCCAACTTAACTTAACCCCAACTTAACTTAACCCCAACTTAACCTAACCCCAACTTAATTCAACCCCAAATTAACTCAACCCCAACTTAACTCGACCCTAACTTAACTCAACCCCAACTTAACTTAACCCCAACTTAACTTAACCCCAACTTAACTTAACCCCAACTTAACTTAACCCCAACTTAACTTAACCCCAACTTAAGTTAACCCCAACTTAAGTTAACCCCAACTTAACTTAACCCCAACTTAACTCAACCCCAACTTACCTCGATCCCAACTTAACTCAACCCCAACTTAACTTAACCCCAACTTAACTTAACCCCAACTTAACACAACCACAACTTAACTCGACCCCAACTTAACTCAACCCAAACTGAAATCAACCCCAACTTAACTCAACCCCAACTTAAATTAACCCCAACTTAAGTTAACCCCAACTTAACCCCAACTTAAGTTAACCCCAACTTAAGTTAACCCCAACTTAACTTAACCCCAACTTAACTTAAGCCCAACTTAACTTAACCCCAACTTACCTTAACCCCAACTTAACTTAACCCCAACTTAACTTAACCCCAAGTTAACTCAGCCCCAACTTAACTTAGCCTCAACTTAACTTAACCCCAACTTAACTTAACTCCAACTTAAGTTAACCCCAACTTAACTTAACCCCAACTTAACTTAACCCCAACTTAACTTAACCACAACTTGATTTAACCCCAACTTGACTTAACCCCAACTTAACTTAACCCCAACTTAACGTAACCCCAACTTAACTTAACCCCAACTTAATTTAACGCCAACTTAACTTAACCCCAACTTAACTTAACCCCAACTTAACTTAACTCCAACTTAACTCAATCCCAACTTAATTCAACCCCAACTTAACTCAACCCCAACTTAACTTAACCCCAACTTAACCCCAACTTAACTTAACCACAACTTAACTTACCCCCAACTTAACTTAACCCCAACTTAACTTTACTCCGACTTAACTTAACCCCAACTTAACTTAACCCCAACTTAACCTAATCCCAACTTAACTTAACCCCAACTTAACTTAACCCCAACTTAACTTAACCCCAACTTAACTCAACCCCAACTTAACTCAACCCCAACTTAACTCAACCCCAACTTAACTCAACCCCAACTTAACTCAACCCCAACTTAACTTAACCCCAACTTAAGTTAAGCCCAACTTAACCCCAACTTAAGTTAACCCAACTTAAGTTAATCCAAACTTAAGTTAACCCCAACTTGATTTAACCCCAACTTGACTTAACCCCAACTTAACTTAACCCCAACTTAACGTAACCCCAACTTAACTTAACCCCAATTTAATTTAACGCCAACTTAACTTAACCCCAACTTAACTTAACCCCAACTTAACTTAACTCCAACTTAACTTAACCCCAACTTAATTTAACCCCAACTTAACTCAACCCCAACTTAACTCGACTCCAACTTAACTCAACCCCAAGTTAAATCAACCCCAACTTAACTCAACCCCAACTTAACTTAACCCCAACTTAAGTTAACCCCAACTTAACCCCAATTAAGTTAACCCCAACTTAACCCCAACTTAAGTTAACCCCAACTTAAGTTAACCCCAACTTAACTTAACCCCAACTTAACTTAACCCCAACTTAACTTAACCCCAACTTACCTTAACACCAACTTAACTTAACCCCAACTTAACTTAACCCCAACTTAAATTAACCACAACTTAACTTAACCCCAACTTAACTTAACCCCAACTTAACCTAATTCCAACTTAACTTAACCCCAACTTAACTTAACCCCAACTTAACTTAACCCCAACTTAACTCAACCCCAACTTAACTCGACCCCAACTTAACTCAACCCCAACTTAACTCAACCCCAACTTAACTCAACCCCAACTTAACTCAGCCCCAACTTAACTTAGCCTCAACTTAACTTAACCCCAACTTAACTTAACTCCAACTTAAGTTAACCCCAACTTAACTTAACCCCAACTTAACTTAACCCCAACTTAACTTAACCACAACTTAACTTAACCCCAACTTAACTTAACTCCTACTTAATCTAATCCCAACTTAACTTAACCCCAACTTAACTTAACCCCAACTTAACTTAACCCCAACTTAACTCAACCCCAACTTAACTCGACCCCAACTTAACTCAACCCCAACTTAACGTAACCCCAACTTAACTTAACCCCAACTTAATTTAACGCCAACTTAACTTAACCCCAACTTAACTTAACCCCAACTTAACTTAACTCCAACTTAACTCAATCCCAACTTAATTCAACCCCAACTTAACTCAACCCCAACTTAACTTAACCCCAACTTAACCCCAACTTAACTTAACCACAACTTAACTTACCCCCAACTTAACTTAACCCCAACTTAACTTTACTCCGACTTAACTTAACCCCAACTTAACTTAACCCCAACTTAACTTAACTCCAACTTAACTTAACCCCAACTTAACTTAACCCCAACTTAAATCAACCCCAACTTAACTCGACCCCAACTTAATTCAGCCCCAACTTAAATCAACCCCAACTTAAATCAACCCCAACTTAACTTAACCCCAACTTAACTTAACCCCAACTTAACTTAACCCCAACTTAACTTAAACCAAACTTAACTTAACCCCAACTTAACCTAACCCCAACTTAATTCAACCCCAAATTAACTCAACCCCAACTTGACTTAACCCCAACTTAACTTAACTCCAACTTAACTTAACCCCAACTTAACTTAACCCCAAATTAACTCAACCCCAACTTAACTTAACCCCAACTTAACTTAACCCCAACTTAACTTAACCCCAACTTAACTCAACCCCAACTTAACTCGACCCCAACTTAACTCAACCCCAACTTAACGTAACCCCAACTTAACTTAACCCCAACTTAATTTAACGCTAACTTAACTTAACCCCAACTTAACTTAACTCCAACTTAACTCAATCCCAACTTAATTCAACCCCAACTTAACTCAACCCCAACTTAACTTAACACCAACTTAACCCCAACTTAACTTAACCACAACTTAACTTACCCCCAACTTAACTTAACCCCAACTTAACTTTACTCCGACTTAACTTAACCCCAACTTAACTTAACCCCAACTTAACTTAACTCCAACTTAACTTAACCCCAACTTAACTTAACCCCAACTTAACTCAACCCCAACTTAACTCGACCCCAACTTAATTCAACCCCAACTTAAATCAACCCCAACTTAAATCAACCCCAACTTAACTTAACCCCAACTTAACTTAACCCCAACTTAACTTAACCCCAACTTAACTTAAACCAAACTTAACTTAACCCCAACTTAACCTAACCCCAACTTAATTCAACCCCAAATTAACTCAACCCCAACTTGACTTAACCCCAACTTAACTTAACTCCAACTTACCTTAACCCCAACTTAACTTAACCCAAAATTAACTCAACCCCAACTTGACTTAACCCCAATTTAACTTAACTCCAACTTAACTTAACCCCAACTTAACTTAACCCCAACTTAACTTAACGCCAACTTAACTTAACCCCAACTTAACTCAACCCCAACTTAACTTAACCCCAACTTAATCTAATCCCAACTTAACTTAACCCCAACTTAACTTAAACCAAATTTAACTTAACCCCAACTTAACTTAACCACAACTTAACTTAACCCCAACTTAACTTAACCACAACTTAACTTAACCCCAACTTAACTTAACTCCTACTTAATCTAATCCCAACTTAACTTAACCCCAACTTAACTTAACCCCAACTTAACTTAACCCCAACTTAAATCAACCCCAACTTAACTCGACCCCAACTTAACTCAACCCCAACTTAACTCAACCCCAACTTAACTCAACCCCAACTTAACTCAACGCCAACTTAACTTAACCCCAACTTAAGTTAACCCCAACTTAATCCCAACTTAAGTTAACCCAACTTAAGTTAATCCAAACTTAAGTTAACCCCAACTTGATTTAACCCCAACTTGACTTAACCCCAACTTAACTTATCCCCAACTTAACGTAACCCCAACTTAACTTAACCCCAACTTAATTCAACGCCAACTTAACTTAACCCCAACTTAACTTAACCCCAACTTAACTTAACTCCAACTTAACTCAATCCCAACTTAATTCAACCCCAACTTAACTCAACCCCAACTTAACTTAACCCCAACTTAACCCCAACTTAACTTAACCACAACTTAACTTACCCCCAACTTAACTTAACCCCAACTTAACTTTACTCCGACTTAACTTAACCCCAACTTAACTTAACCCCAACTTAACTTAACTCCAACTTAACTTAACCCCAACTTAACTTAACCCCAACTTAACTCAACCCCAACTTAACTCGACCCCAACTTAATTCAACCCCAACTTAAATCAACCCCAACTTAACTCAACCCCAACTTAACTTAACCCCAAATTAACTTAACCCCAACTTAACTTAACCCCAACTTAACTTAAACCAAACTTAACTTAACCCCAACTTAACCTAACCCCAACTTAATTCAACCCCAAATTAACTCAACCCCAACTTGACTTAACCCCAACTTAACTTAACTCCAACTTAACTTAACCCCAACTTAACTTAACCCCAAATTAACTCAACCCCAACTTGACTTAACCCCAACTTAACTTAACTCCAACTTAACTTAACCCCAACTTAACTTAACCCCAACTTAACTTAACCCCAACTTAACTTAACCCCAACTTAACTTAACCCCAACTTAACTTAACGCCAACTTAACTTAACCCCAACTTAACTCAACCCCAACTTAACTTAACCCTAACTTAATCTAATCCCAACTTAACTTAACCCCAACTTAACTTAACCCCAACTTAACTTAAACCAAATTTAACTTAACCCCAACTTAACCTAACCCCAACTTAATTCAACCCCAAATTAACTCAACCCCAACTTAACTCGACCCTAACTTAACTCAACCCCAACTTAACTTAACCCCAACTTAACTTAACCCCAACTTAACTTAACCCCAACTTAACTTAACCCCAACTTAACTTAACCCCAACTTAAGTTAACCCCAACTTAAGTTAACCCCAACTTAACTTAACCCCAACTTAACTCAACCCCAACTTACCTCGATCCCAACTTAACTCAACCCCAACTTAACTTAACCCCAACTTAACTTAACCCCAACTTAACACAACCCCAACTTAACTCGACCCCAACTTAACTCAACCCAAACTGAAATCAACCCCAACTTAACTCAACCCCAACTTAAATTAACCCCAACTTAAGTTAACCCCAACTTAACCCCAACTTAAGTTAACCCCAACTTAAGTTAACCCCAACTTAACTTAACCCCAACTTAACTTAACCCCAACTTACCTTAACCCCAACTTAACTTAACCCCAACTTAACTTAACCCCAAGTTAACTCAGCCCCAACTTAACTTAGCCTCAACTTAACTTAACCCCAACTTAACTTAACTCCAACTTAAGTTAACCCCAACTTAACTTAACCCCAACTTAACTTAACCCCAACTTAACTTAACCACAACTTAACTTAACCCCAACTTAACTTAACTCCTACTTAATCTAATCCCAACTTAACTTAACCCCAACTTAACTTAACCCCAACTTAACTTAACCCCAACTTAACTCAACCCCAACTTAACTCAACCCCAACTTAACTCAACCCCAACTTAACTTAACCCCAACTTAAGTTAACCCCAACTTAATCCCAACTTAAGTTAACCCAACTTAAGTTAATCCAAACTTAAGTTAACCCCAACTTGATTTAACCCCAACTTGACTTAACCCCAACTTAACTTAACCCCAACTTAACGTAACCCCAACTTAACTTAACCCCAACTTAATTTAACGCCAACTTAACTTAACCCCAACTTAACTTAACCCCAACTTAACTTAACTCCAACTTAACTCAATCCCAACTTAATTCAACCCCAACTTAACTCAACCCCAACTTAACTTAACCCCAACTTAACCCCAACTTAACTTAACCACAACTTAACTTACCCCCAACTTAATTTAACCCCAACTTAACTTAACTCCAACTTAACTCAATCCCAACTTAATTCAACCCCAACTTAACTCAACCCCAACTTAACTTAACCCCAACTTAACCCCAACTTAACTTAACCACAACTTAACTTACCCCCAACTTAACTTAACCCCAACTTAACTTTACTCCGACTTAACTTAACCCCAACTTAACTTAACCCCAACTTAACTTAACTCCAACTTAACTTAACCCCAACTTAACTTAACCCCAACTTAACTCAACCCCAACTTAACTCGACCCCAACTTAATTCAACCCCAACTTAAATCAACCCCAACTTAACTCAACCCCAACTTAACTTAACCCCAAATTAACTTAACCCCAACTTAACTTAACCCCAACTTAACTTAAACCAAACTTAACTTAACCCCAACTTAACCTAACCCCAACTTAATTCAACCCCAAATTAACTCAACCCCAACTTGACTTAACCCCAACTTAACTTAACTCCAACTTAACTTAACCCCAACTTAACTTAACCCCAAATTAACTCAACCCCAACTTGACTTAACCCCAACTTAACTTAACTCCAACTTAACTTAACCCCAACTTAACTTAACCCCAACTTAACTTAACCCCAACTTAACTTAACCCCAACTTAACTTAACCCCAACTTAACTTAACGCCAACTTAACTTAACCCCAACTTAACTCAACCCCAACTTAACTTAACCCCAACTTAATCTAATCCCAACTTAACTTAACCCCAACTTAACTTAACCCCAACTTAACTTAAACCAAATTTAACTTAACCCCAACTTAACCTAACCCCAACTTAATTCAACCCCAAATTAACTCAACCCCAACTTAACTCGACCCTAACTTAACTCAACCCCAACTTAACTTAACCCCAACTTAACTTAACCCCAACTTAACTTAACCCCAACTTAACTTAACCCCAACTTAACTTAACCCCAACTTAACTTAACCCCAACTTAACTTAACCCCAACTTAAGTTAACCCGAACTTAACTTAACCCCAACTTAACTCAACCCCAACTTACCTCGATCCCAACTTAACTCAACCCCAACTTAACTTAACCCCAACTTAACTTAACCCCAACTTAACACAACCCCAACTTAACTCGACCCCAACTTAACTCAGCCCAAACTGAAATCAACCCCAAATTAACTCAACCCCAACTTAAATTAACCCCAACTTAAGTTAACCCCAACTTAACCCCAACTTAAGTTAACCCCAACTTAAGTTAACCCCAACTTAACTTAACCCCAACTTAACTTAACCCCAACTTACCTTAACCCCAACTTAACTTAACCCCAACTTAACTTAACCCCAAGTTAACTCAGCCCCAACTTAACTTAGCCTCAACTTAACTTAACCCCAACTTAAGTTAACCCCAACTTAATCCCAACTTAAGTTAACCCAACTTAAGTTAACCCCAACTTAACTTAACCCCAACTTAACTTAACCCCAACTTAACTTAACCACAACTTAACTTAACCCCAACTTAACTTAACTCCTACTTAATCTAATCCCAACTTAACTTAACCCCAACTTAACTTAACCCCAACTTAACTTAACCCCAACTTAACTCAACCCCAACTTAACTCAACCCCAACTTAACTCAACCCCAACTTAACTTAACCCCAACTTAAGTTAACCCCAACTTAATCCCAACTTAAGTTAACCCAACTTAAGTTAATCCAAACTTAAGTTAACCCCAACTTGATTTAACCCCAACTTGACTTAACCCCAACTTAACTTAACCCCAACTTAACGTAACCCCAACTTAACTTAACCCCAACTTAATTTAACGCCAACTTAACTTAACCCCAACTTAACTTAACCCCAACTTAACTTAACTCCAACTTAACTCAATCCCAACTTAATTCAACCCCAACTTAACTCAACCCCAACTTAACTTAACCCCAACTTAACCCCAACTTAACTTAACCACAACTTAACTTACCCCCGACTTAACTTAACCCCAACTTAACTTTACTCCGACTTAACTTAACCCCAACTTAACTTAACCCCAACTTAACCTAATCCCAACTTAACTTAACCCCAACTTAACTTAACCCCAACTTAACTTAACCCCAACTTAACTCAACCCCAACTTAACTCGACCCCAACTTAACTCAACCCCAACTTAACTCAACCCCAACTTAACTCAACCCCAACTTAACTCAACCCCAACTTAACTTAACCCCAACTTAAGTTAAGCCCAACTTAACCCCAACTTAAGTTAACCCAACTTAAGTTAATCCAAACTTAAGTTAACCCCAACTTGATTTAACCCCAACTTGACTTAACCCCAACTTAACTTAACCCCAACTTAACGTAACCCCAACTTAACTTAACCCCAATTTAATTTAACGCCAACTTAACTTAACCCCAACTTAACCCCAACTTAACTTAACTCCAACTTAACTTAACCCCAACTTAATTTAACCCCAACTTAACTCAACCCCAACTTAACTCGACTCCAACTTAACTCAACCCCAAGTTAAATCAACCCCAACTTAACTCAACCCCAACTTAACTTAACCCCAACTTAATTTAACCCCAACTTAACTCAACCCCAACTTAACTCGACTCCAACTTAACTCAACCCCAAGTTAAATCAACCCCAACTTAACTTAACCCCAACTTAACTTAACCCCAACTTAACTGAACCCCAACTTAACTTAACCCCAACTTAAGTTAACCCCAACTTAAGTTAACCCCAACTTAACTTAACCCCAACTTAACTTAACCCCAACTTACCTTAACACCAACTTAACCCCAACTTAACTTAACCCCAACTTAAATTAACCACAACTTAACTTAACCCCAACTTAACTTAACCCCAACTTAACCTAATCCCAACTTAACTTAACCCCAACTTAACTTAACCCCAACTTAACTTAAACCAAACTTAACTTAACCCCAACTTAACTTAACCCCAACTTAACTTAACCGCAACTTAACTCAACCCCAACTTAACTCGACCCCAACTTAAATCAACCCCAACTTAACTCAACCCCAACTTAACTCAGCCCCAACTTAACTCAACCCCAACTTAACTTAACCCCAACTTAACTTAACCCCAACTTAAGTTAACCCCAACTTAACCCCAACTTAAGTTAACCCAACTTAAGTTAATCCAAACTTAAGTTAACCCCAACTTGATTTAACCCCAACTTGACTTAACCCCAACTTAACTTAACCCCAAGTTAACTTAACCCCAAGTTAACTTAACCCCAACTTAACTTAACGCCAACTTAACTTAACCCCAACTTAACTTAACCCCAACTTAATTTAACCCCAACTTAACTTAACCCCAACTTAACTTAACCCCAACTTGACTTAACCCCAACTTGACTTAACCCCAACTTGACTTAACCCCAACTTAAGTAAACCCCAACTTAACTTAACCCCAACTTAACTTACCCCAACTTGACTTAACCCCAACTTAAGTAAACCCCAACTTAACTTAACCCCAACTTAACTTACCCCAACTTAACTTAACCCCAACTTAACTTAACCCCGACTTAACTTAACCCCAACTTAACTTAACCCCGACTTAACTTAACCCCAACTTAACTTAACCCCAACTTGACTTAACCCCAACTTGACTTAACCCCAAATTAACTAAACCCCAACTTAACTTAACCCCAACTTAAATCAACCCCAACTTAACTCGACCCCAACTTAATTCAGCCCCAACTTAAATCAACCCCAACTTAAATCAACCCCAACTTAACTTAACCCCAACTTAACTTAACCCCAACTTAACTTAACCCCAACTTAACTTAAACCAAACTTAACTTAACCCCAACTTAACCTAACCCCAACTTAATTCAACCCCAAATTAACTCAACCCCAACTTGACTTAACCCCAACTTAACTTAACTCCAACTTAACTTAACCCCAACTTAACTTAACCCCAAATTAACTCAACCCCAACTTAACTTAACCCCAACTTAACTTAACCCCAACTTAACTTAACCCCAACTTAACTCAACCCCAACTTAACTCGACCCCAACTTAACTCAACCCCAACTTAACGTAACCCCAACTTAACTTAACCCCAACTTAATTTAACGCTAACTTAACTTAACCCCAACTTAACTTAACTCCAACTTAACTCAATCCCAACTTAATTCAACCCCAACTTAACTCAACCCCAACTTAACTTAACACCAACTTAACCCCAACTTAACTTAACCACAACTTAACTTACCCCCAACTTAACTTAACCCCAACTTAACTTTACTCCGACTTAACTTAACCCCAACTTAACTTAACCCCAACTTAACTTAACTCCAACTTAACTTAACCCCAACTTAACTTAACCCCAACTTAACTCAACCCCAACTTAACTCGACCCCAACTTAATTCAACCCCAACTTAAATCAACCCCAACTTAAATCAACCCCAACTTAACTTAACCCCAACTTAACTTAACCCCAACTTAACTTAACCCCAACTTAACTTAAACCAAACTTAACTTAACCCCAACTTAACCTAACCCCAACTTAATTCAACCCCAAATTAACTCAACCCCAACTTGACTTAACCCCAACTTAACTTAACTCCAACTTACCTTAACCCCAACTTAACTTAACCCAAAATTAACTCAACCCCAACTTGACTTAACCCCAATTTAACTTAACTCCAACTTAACTTAACCCCAACTTAACTTAACCCCAACTTAACTTAACGCCAACTTAACTTAACCCCAACTTAACTCAACCCCAACTTAACTTAACCCCAACTTAATCTAATCCCAACTTAACTTAACCCCAACTTAACTTAAACCAAATTTAACTTAACCCCAACTTAACTTAACCACAACTTAACTTAACCCCAACTTAACTTAACCACAACTTAACTTAACCCCAACTTAACTTAACTCCTACTTAATCTAATCCCAACTTAACTTAACCCCAACTTAACTTAACCCCAACTTAACTTAACCCCAACTTAAATCAACCCCAACTTAACTCGACCCCAACTTAACTCAACCCCAACTTAACTCAACCCCAACTTAACTCAACCCCAACTTAACTCAACGCCAACTTAACTTAACCCCAACTTAAGTTAACCCCAACTTAATCCCAACTTAAGTTAACCCAACTTAAGTTAATCCAAACTTAAGTTAACCCCAACTTGATTTAACCCCAACTTGACTTAACCCCAACTTAACTTATCCCCAACTTAACGTAACCCCAACTTAACTTAACCCCAACTTAATTCAACGCCAACTTAACTTAACCCCAACTTAACTTAACCCCAACTTAACTTAACTCCAACTTAACTCAATCCCAACTTAATTCAACCCCAACTTAACTCAACCCCAACTTAACTTAACCCCAACTTAACCCCAACTTAACTTAACCACAACTTAACTTACCCCCAACTTAACTTAACCCCAACTTAACTTTACTCCGACTTAACTTAACCCCAACTTAACTTAACCCCAACTTAACTTAACTCCAACTTAACTTAACCCCAACTTAACTTAACCCCAACTTAACTCAACCCCAACTTAACTCGACCCCAACTTAATTCAACCCCAACTTAAATCAACCCCAACTTAACTCAACCCCAACTTAACTTAACCCCAAATTAACTTAACCCCAACTTAACTTAACCCCAACTTAACTTAAACCAAACTTAACTTAACCCCAACTTAACCTAACCCCAACTTAATTCAACCCCAAATTAACTCAACCCCAACTTGACTTAACCCCAACTTAACTTAACTCCAACTTAACTTAACCCCAACTTAACTTAACCCCAAATTAACTCAACCCCAACTTGACTTAACCCCAACTTAACTTAACTCCAACTTAACTTAACCCCAACTTAACTTAACCCCAACTTAACTTAACCCCAACTTAACTTAACCCCAACTTAACTTAACCCCAACTTAACTTAACGCCAACTTAACTTAACCCCAACTTAACTCAACCCCAACTTAACTTAACCCTAACTTAATCTAATCCCAACTTAACTTAACCCCAACTTAACTTAACCCCAACTTAACTTAAACCAAATTTAACTTAACCCCAACTTAACCTAACCCCAACTTAATTCAACCCCAAATTAACTCAACCCCAACTTAACTCGACCCTAACTTAACTCAACCCCAACTTAACTTAACCCCAACTTAACTTAACCCCAACTTAACTTAACCCCAACTTAACTTAACCCCAACTTAACTTAACCCCAACTTAAGTTAACCCCAACTTAAGTTAACCCCAACTTAACTTAACCCCAACTTAACTCAACCCCAACTTACCTCGATCCCAACTTAACTCAACCCCAACTTAACTTAACCCCAACTTAACTTAACCCCAACTTAACACAACCCCAACTTAACTCGACCCCAACTTAACTCAACCCAAACTGAAATCAACCCCAACTTAACTCAACCCCAACTTAAATTAACCCCAACTTAAGTTAACCCCAACTTAACCCCAACTTAAGTTAACCCCAACTTAAGTTAACCCCAACTTAACTTAACCCCAACTTAACTTAACCCCAACTTACCTTAACCCCAACTTAACTTAACCCCAACTTAACTTAACCCCAAGTTAACTCAGCCCCAACTTAACTTAGCCTCAACTTAACTTAACCCCAACTTAACTTAACTCCAACTTAAGTTAACCCCAACTTAACTTAACCCCAACTTAACTTAACCCCAACTTAACTTAACCACAACTTAACTTAACCCCAACTTAACTTAACTCCTACTTAATCTAATCCCAACTTAACTTAACCCCAACTTAACTTAACCCCAACTTAACTTAACCCCAACTTAACTCAACCCCAACTTAACTCAACCCCAACTTAACTCAACCCCAACTTAACTTAACCCCAACTTAAGTTAACCCCAACTTAATCCCAACTTAAGTTAACCCAACTTAAGTTAATCCAAACTTAAGTTAACCCCAACTTGATTTAACCCCAACTTGACTTAACCCCAACTTAACTTAACCCCAACTTAACGTAACCCCAACTTAACTTAACCCCAACTTAATTTAACGCCAACTTAACTTAACCCCAACTTAACTTAACCCCAACTTAACTTAACTCCAACTTAACTCAATCCCAACTTAATTCAACCCCAACTTAACTCAACCCCAACTTAACTTAACCCCAACTTAACCCCAACTTAACTTAACCACAACTTAACTTACCCCCAACTTAATTTAACCCCAACTTAACTTAACTCCAACTTAACTCAATCCCAACTTAATTCAACCCCAACTTAACTCAACCCCAACTTAACTTAACCCCAACTTAACCCCAACTTAACTTAACCACAACTTAACTTACCCCCAACTTAACTTAACCCCAACTTAACTTTACTCCGACTTAACTTAACCCCAACTTAACTTAACCCCAACTTAACTTAACTCCAACTTAACTTAACCCCAACTTAACTTAACCCCAACTTAACTCAACCCCAACTTAACTCGACCCCAACTTAATTCAACCCCAACTTAAATCAACCCCAACTTAACTCAACCCCAACTTAACTTAACCCCAAATTAACTTAACCCCAACTTAACTTAACCCCAACTTAACTTAAACCAAACTTAACTTAACCCCAACTTAACCTAACCCCAACTTAATTCAACCCCAAATTAACTCAACCCCAACTTGACTTAACCCCAACTTAACTTAACTCCAACTTAACTTAACCCCAACTTAACTTAACCCCAAATTAACTCAACCCCAACTTGACTTAACCCCAACTTAACTTAACTCCAACTTAACTTAACCCCAACTTAACTTAACCCCAACTTAACTTAACCCCAACTTAACTTAACCCCAACTTAACTTAACCCCAACTTAACTTAACGCCAACTTAACTTAACCCCAACTTAACTCAACCCCAACTTAACTTAACCCCAACTTAATCTAATCCCAACTTAACTTAACCCCAACTTAACTTAACCCCAACTTAACTTAAACCAAATTTAACTTAACCCCAACTTAACCTAACCCCAACTTAATTCAACCCCAAATTAACTCAACCCCAACTTAACTCGACCCTAACTTAACTCAACCCCAACTTAACTTAACCCCAACTTAACTTAACCCCAACTTAACTTAACCCCAACTTAACTTAACCCCAACTTAACTTAACCCCAACTTAACTTAACCCCAACTTAACTTAACCCCAACTTAAGTTAACCCGAACTTAACTTAACCCCAACTTAACTCAACCCCAACTTACCTCGATCCCAACTTAACTCAACCCCAACTTAACTTAACCCCAACTTAACTTAACCCCAACTTAACACAACCCCAACTTAACTCGACCCCAACTTAACTCAGCCCAAACTGAAATCAACCCCAAATTAACTCAACCCCAACTTAAATTAACCCCAACTTAAGTTAACCCCAACTTAACCCCAACTTAAGTTAACCCCAACTTAAGTTAACCCCAACTTAACTTAACCCCAACTTAACTTAACCCCAACTTACCTTAACCCCAACTTAACTTAACCCCAACTTAACTTAACCCCAAGTTAACTCAGCCCCAACTTAACTTAGCCTCAACTTAACTTAACCCCAACTTAAGTTAACCCCAACTTAATCCCAACTTAAGTTAACCCAACTTAAGTTAACCCCAACTTAACTTAACCCCAACTTAACTTAACCCCAACTTAACTTAACCACAACTTAACTTAACCCCAACTTAACTTAACTCCTACTTAATCTAATCCCAACTTAACTTAACCCCAACTTAACTTAACCCCAACTTAACTTAACCCCAACTTAACTCAACCCCAACTTAACTCAACCCCAACTTAACTCAACCCCAACTTAACTTAACCCCAACTTAAGTTAACCCCAACTTAATCCCAACTTAAGTTAACCCAACTTAAGTTAATCCAAACTTAAGTTAACCCCAACTTGATTTAACCCCAACTTGACTTAACCCCAACTTAACTTAACCCCAACTTAACGTAACCCCAACTTAACTTAACCCCAACTTAATTTAACGCCAACTTAACTTAACCCCAACTTAACTTAACCCCAACTTAACTTAACTCCAACTTAACTCAATCCCAACTTAATTCAACCCCAACTTAACTCAACCCCAACTTAACTTAACCCCAACTTAACCCCAACTTAACTTAACCACAACTTAACTTACCCCCGACTTAACTTAACCCCAACTTAACTTTACTCCGACTTAACTTAACCCCAACTTAACTTAACCCCAACTTAACCTAATCCCAACTTAACTTAACCCCAACTTAACTTAACCCCAACTTAACTTAACCCCAACTTAACTCAACCCCAACTTAACTCGACCCCAACTTAACTCAACCCCAACTTAACTCAACCCCAACTTAACTCAACCCCAACTTAACTCAACCCCAACTTAACTTAACCCCAACTTAAGTTAAGCCCAACTTAACCCCAACTTAAGTTAACCCAACTTAAGTTAATCCAAACTTAAGTTAACCCCAACTTGATTTAACCCCAACTTGACTTAACCCCAACTTAACTTAACCCCAACTTAACGTAACCCCAACTTAACTTAACCCCAATTTAATTTAACGCCAACTTAACTTAACCCCAACTTAACCCCAACTTAACTTAACTCCAACTTAACTTAACCCCAACTTAATTTAACCCCAACTTAACTCAACCCCAACTTAACTCGACTCCAACTTAACTCAACCCCAAGTTAAATCAACCCCAACTTAACTCAACCCCAACTTAACTTAACCCCAACTTAATTTAACCCCAACTTAACTCAACCCCAACTTAACTCGACTCCAACTTAACTCAACCCCAAGTTAAATCAACCCCAACTTAACTTAACCCCAACTTAACTTAACCCCAACTTAACTGAACCCCAACTTAACTTAACCCCAACTTAAGTTAACCCCAACTTAAGTTAACCCCAACTTAACTTAACCCCAACTTAACTTAACCCCAACTTAACTTAACCCCAACTTACCTTAACACCAACTTAACCCCAACTTAACTTAACCCCAACTTAAATTAACCACAACTTAACTTAACCCCAACTTAACTTAACCCCAACTTAACCTAATCCCAACTTAACTTAACCCCAACTTAACTTAACCCCAACTTAACTTAAACCAAACTTAACTTAACCCCAACTTAACTTAACCCCAACTTAACTTAACCGCAACTTAACTCAACCCCAACTTAACTCGACCCCAACTTAAATCAACCCCAACTTAACTCAACCCCAACTTAACTCAGCCCCAACTTAACTCAACCCCAACTTAACTTAACCCCAACTTAACTTAACCCCAACTTAAGTTAACCCCAACTTAACCCCAACTTAAGTTAACCCAACTTAAGTTAATCCAAACTTAAGTTAACCCCAACTTGATTTAACCCCAACTTGACTTAACCCCAACTTAACTTAACCCCAAGTTAACTTAACCCCAAGTTAACTTAACCCCAACTTAACTTAACGCCAACTTAACTTAACCCCAACTTAACTTAACCCCAACTTAATTTAACCCCAACTTAACTTAACCCCAACTTAACTTAACCCCAACTTGACTTAACCCCAACTTGACTTAACCCCAACTTGACTTAACCCCAACTTAAGTAAACCCCAACTTAACTTAACCCCAACTTAACTTACCCCAACTTGACTTAACCCCAACTTAAGTAAACCCCAACTTAACTTAACCCCAACTTAACTTACCCCAACTTAACTTAACCCCAACTTAACTTAACCCCGACTTAACTTAACCCCAACTTAACTTAACCCCGACTTAACTTAACCCCAACTTAACTTAACCCCAACTTGACTTAACCCCAACTTGACTTAACCCCAAATTAACTAAACCCCAACTTAACTTAACCCCAAATTAACTTACCCGCAACTTAACTTAACCCCAACTTAACTTAACCCCAACTTAACTTAACCCCAACTTAACTTAACGCCAACTTAACTTAACCCCAACTTAACTTAACCCCAACTTAACCTAACCCCAACTTAATTCAACCCCAAATTAACTCAACCCCAACTTGACTTAACCCCAACTTAACTTAACTCCAACTTAACTTAACCCCAACTTAACTTAACCCCAAATTAACTCAACCCCAACTTGACTTAACCCCAACTTAACTTAACTCCAACTTAACTTAACCCCAACTTAACTTAACCCCAACTTAACTTAACCCCAACTTAACTTAACCCCAACTTAAATTAACCCCAACTTAACTTAACCCCAACTTAACTTAACCCCAACTTAACTTAACGCCAACTTAACTTAACCCCAACTTAACTCAACCCCAACTTAACTTAACCCCAACTTAATCTAATCCCAACTTAACTTAACCCCAACTTAACTTAACCCCAACTTAACTTAAACCAAATTTAACTTAACCCCAACTTAACTTAACTCCAACTTAAGTTAACCCCAACTTAACTTAACCCCAACTTAACTTAACCCCAACTTAACTTAACCACAAATAACTTAACCCCAACTTAACTTAACTCCTACTTAATCTAATCCCAACTTAACTTAACCCCAACTTAACTTAACCCCAACTTAACTTAACCCCAACTTAAATCAACCCCAACTTAACTCGACCCCAACTTAACTCAACCCCAACTTAACTCAACCCCAACTTAACTCAACCCCAACTTAACTCAACGCCAACTTAACTTAACCCCAACTTAAGTTAACCCCAACTTAATCCCAACTTAAGTTAACCCAACTTAAGTTAATCCAAACTTAAGTTAACCCCAACTTGATTTAACCCCAACTTGACTTAACCCCAACTTAACTTATCCCCAACTTAACGTAACCCCAACTTAACTTAACCCCAACTTAATTCAACGCCAACTTAACTTAACCCCAACTTAACTTAACCCCAACTTAACTTAACTCCAACTTAACTCAATCCCAACTTAATTCAACCCCAACTTAACTCAACCCCAACTTAACTTAACCCCAACTTAACCCCAACTTAACTTAACCACAACTTAACTTACCCCCAACTTAACTTAACCCCAACTTAACTTTACTCCGACTTAACTTAACCCCAACTTAACTTAACCCCAACTTAACTTAACTCCAACTTAACTTAACCCCAACTTAACTTAACCCCAACTTAACTCAACCCCAACTTAACTCGACCCCAACTTAATTCAACCCCAACTTAAATCAACCCCAACTTAACTCAACCCCAACTTAACTTAACCCCAAATTAACTTAACCCCAACTTAACTTAACCCCAACTTAACTTAAACCAAACTTAACTTAACCCCAACTTAACCTAACCCCAACTTAATTCAACCCCAAATTAACTCAACCCCAACTTGACTTAACCCCAACTTAACTTAACTCCAACTTAACTTAACCCCAACTTAACTTAACCCCAAATTAACTCAACCCCAACTTGACTTAACCCCAACTTAACTTAACTCCAACTTAACTTAACCCCAACTTAACTTAACCCCAACTTAACTTAACCCCAACTTAACTTAACCCCAACTTAACTTAACCCCAACTTAACTTAACGCCAACTTAACTTAACCCCAACTTAACTCAACCCCAACTTAACTTAACCCCAACTTAATCTAATCCCAACTTAACTTAACCCCAACTTAACTTAACCCCAACTTAACTTAAACCAAATTTAACTTAACCCCAACTTAACCTAACCCCAACTTAATTCAACCCCAAATTAACTCAACCCCAACTTAACTCGACCCTAACTTAACTCAACCCCAACTTAACTTAACCCCAACTTAACTTAACCCCAACTTAACTTAACCCCAACTTAACTTAACCCCAACTTAAGTTAACCCCAACTTAAGTTAACCCCAACTTAACTTAACCCCAACTTAACTCAACCCAACTTACCTCGATCCCAACTTAACTCAACCCCAACTTAACTTAACCCCAACTTAACTTAACCCCAACTTAACACAACCCCAACTTAACTCGACCCCAACTTAACTCAACCCAAACTGAAATCAACCCCAACTTAACTCAACCCCAACTTAAATTAACCCCAACTTAAGTTAACCCCAACTTAACCCCAACTTAAGTTAACCCCAACTTAAGTTAACCCCAACTTAACTCAACCCCAACTTAACTTAACCCCAACTTAACTTAACCCCAACTTACCTTAACCCCAACTTAACTTAACCCCAACTTAACTTAACCCCAAGTTAACTCAGCCCCAACTTAACTTAGCCTCAACTTAACTTAACCCCAACTTAACTTAACTCCAACTTAAGTTAACCCCAACTTAACTTAACCCCAACTTAACTTAACCCCAACTTAACTTAACCACAACTTAACTTAACCCCAACTTAACTTAACTCCTACTTAATCTAATCCCAACTTAACTTAACCCCAACTTAACTTAACCCCAACTTAACTTAACCCCAACTTAAGTTAAGCCCAACTTAACCCCAACTTAAGTTAACCCAACTTAAGTTAATCCAAACTTAAGTTAACCCCAACTTGATTTAACCCCAACTTGACTTAACCCCAACTTAACTTAACCCCAACTTAACGTAACCCCAACTTAACTTAACCCCAATTTAATTTAACGCCAACTTAACTTAACCCCAACTTAACTTAACCCCAACTTAACTTAACTCCAACTTAACTTAACCCCAACTTAATTTAACCCCAACTTAACTCAACCCCAACTTAACTCGACTCCAACTTAACTCAACCCCAAGTTAAATCAACCCCAACTTAACTCAACCCCAACTTAACTTAACCCCAACTTAAGTTAACCCCAACTTAACCCCAATTAAGTTAACCCCAACTTAACCCCAACTTAAGTTAACCCCAACTTAAGTTAACCCCAACTTAACTTAACCCCAACTTAACTTAACCCCAACTTAACTTAACCCCAACTTACCTTAACACCAACTTAACTTAACCCCAACTTAACTTAACCCCAACTTAAATTAACCACAACTTAACTTAACCCCAACTTAACTTAACCCCAACTTAACCTAATTCCAACTTAACTTAACCCCAACTTAACTTAACCCCAACTTAACTTAACCCCAACTTAACTCAACCCCAACTTAACTCGACCCCAACTTAACTCAACCCCAACTTAACTCAACCCCAACTTAACTCAACCCCAACTTAACTCAGCCCCAACTTAACTTAGCCTCAACTTAACTTAACCCCAACTTAACTTAACTCCAACTTAAGTTAACCCCAACTTAACTTAACCCCAACTTAACTTAACCCCAACTTAACTTAACCACAACTTAACTTAACCCCAACTTAACTTAACTCCTACTTAATCTAATCCCAACTTAACTTAACCCCAACTTAACTTAACCCCAACTTAACTTAACCCCAACTTAACTCAACCCCAACTTAACTCGACCCCAACTTAACTCAACCCCAACTTAACGTAACCCCAACTTAACTTAACCCCAACTTAATTTAACGCCAACTTAACTTAACCCCAACTTAACTTAACCCCAACTTAACTTAACTCCAACTTAACTCAATCCCAACTTAATTCAACCCCAACTTAACTCAACCCCAACTTAACTTAACCCCAACTTAACCCCAACTTAACTTAACCACAACTTAACTTACCCCCAACTTAACTTAACCCCAACTTAACTTTAATCCGACTTAACTTAACCCCAACTTAACTTAACCCCAACTTAACTTAACTCCAACTTAACTTAACCCCAACTTAACTTAACCCCAACTTAACTCAACCCCAACTTAACTCGACCCCAACTTAATTCAGCCCCAACTTAAATCAACCCCAACTTAAATCAACCCCAACTTAACTTAACCCCAACTTAACTTAACCCCAACTTAACCTAACCCCAACTTAATTCAACCCCAAATTAACTCAACCCCAACTTAACTCGACCCTAACTTAACTCAACCCCAACTTAACTTAACCCCAACTTAACTTAACCCCAACTTAAATTAACCCCAACTTAACTTAACCCCAACTTAACTTAACCCCAACTTAAGTTAACCCCAACTTAAGTTAACCCCAACTTAACTTAACCCCAACTTAACTCAACCCCAACTTACCTCGATCCCAACTTAACTCAACCCCAACTTAACTTAACCCCAACTTAACTTAACCCCAACTTAACACAACCACAACTTAACTCGACCCCAACTTAACTCAACCCAAACTGAAATCAACCCCAACTTAACTCAACCCCAACTTAAATTAACCCCAACTTAAGTTAACCCCAACTTAACCCCAACTTAAGTTAACCCCAACTTAAGTTAACCCCAACTTAACTTAACCCCAACTTAACTTAAGCCCAACTTAACTTAACCCCAACTTACCTTAACCCCAACTTAACTTAACCCCAACTTAACTTAACCCCAAGTTAACTCAGCCCCAACTTAACTTAGCCTCAACTTAACTTAACCCCAACTTAACTTAACTCCAACTTAAGTTTACCCCAACTTAACTTAACCCCAACTTAACTTAACCCCAACTTAACTTAACCACAACTTGATTTAACCCCAACTTGACTTAACCCCAACTTAACTTAACCCCAACTTAACGTAACCCCAACTTAACTTAACCCCAACTTAATTTAACGCCAACTTAACTTAACCCCAACTTAACTTAACCCCAACTTAACTTAACTCCAACTTAACTCAATCCCAACTTAATTCAACCCCAACTTAACTCAACCCCAACTTAACTTAACCCCAACTTAACCCCAACTTAACTTAACCACAACTTAACTTACCCCCAACTTAACTTAACCCCAACTTAACTTTACTCCGACTTAACTTAACCCCAACTTAACTTAACCCCAACTTAACCTAATCCCAACTTAACTTAACCCCAACTTAACTTAACCCCAACTTAACTTAACCCCAACTTAACTCAACCCCAACTTAACTCGACCCCAACTTAACTCAACCCCAACTTAACTCAACCCCAACTTAACTCAACCCCAACTTAACTCAACCCCAACTTAACTTAACCCCAACTTAAGTTAAGCCCAACTTAACCCCAACTTAAGTTAACCCAACTTAAGTTAATCCAAACTTAAGTTAACCCCAACTTGATTTAACCCCAACTTGACTTAACCCCAACTTAACTTAACCCCAACTTAACGTAACCCCAACTTAACTTAACCCCAATTTAATTTAACGCCAACTTAACTTAACCCCAACTTAACTTAACCCCAACTTAACTTAACTCCAACTTAACTTAACCCCAACTTAATTTAACCCCAACTTAACTCAACCCCAACTTAACTCGACTCCAACTTAACTCAACCCCAAGTTAAATCAACCCCAACTTAACTCAACCCCAACTTAACTTAACCCCAACTTAAGTTAACCCCAACTTAACCCCAATTAAGTTAACCCCAACTTAACCCCAACTTAAGTTAACCCCAACTTAAGTTAACCCCAACTTAACTTAACCCCAACTTAACTTAACCGCAACTTAACTTAACCCCAACTTACCTTAACACCAACTTAACTTAACCCCAACTTAACTTAACCCCAACTTAAATTAACCACAACTTAACTTAACCCCAACTTAACTTAACCCCAACTTAACCTAATTCCAACTTAACTTAACCCCAACTTAACTTAACCCCAACTTAACTTAACCCCAACTTAACTCAACCCCAACTTAACTCGACCCCAACTTAACTCAACCCCAACTTAACTCAACCCCAACTTAACTCAACCCCAACTTAACTCAGCCCCAACTTAACTTAGCCTCAACTTAACTTAACCCCAACTTAACTTAACTCCAACTTAAGTTAACCCCAACTTAACTTAACCCCAACTTAACTTAACCCCAACTTAACTTAACCACAACTTAACTTAACCCCAACTTAACTTAACTCCTACTTAATCTAATCCCAACTTAACTTAACCCCAACTTAACTTAACCCCAACTTAACTTAACCCCAACTTAACTCAACCCCAACTTAACTCGACCCCAACTTAACTCAACCCCAACTTAACGTAACCCCAACTTAACTTAACCCCAACTTAATTTAACGCCAACTTAACTTAACCCCAACTTAACTTAACCCCAACTTAACTTAACTCCAACTTAACTCAATCCCAACTTAATTCAACCCCAACTTAACTCAACCCCAACTTAACTTAACCCCAACTTAACCCCAACTTAACTTAACCACAACTTAACTTACCCCCAACTTAACTTAACCCCAACTTAACTTTACTCCGACTTAACTTAACCCCAACTTAACTTAACCCCAACTTAACTTAACTCCAACTTAACTTAACCCCAACTTAACTTAACCCCAACTTAACTCAACCCCAACTTAACTCGACCCCAACTTAATTCAGCCCCAACTTAAATCAACCCCAACTTAAATCAACCCCAACTTAACTTAACCCCAACTTAACTTAACCCCAACTTAACTTAACCCCAACTTAACTTAAACCAAACTTAACTTAACCCCAACTTAACCTAACCCCAACTTAATTCAACCCCAAATTAACTCAACCCCAACTTGACTTAACCCCAACTTAACTTAACTCCAACTTAACTTAACCCCAACTTAACTTAACCCCAACTTAACTGAACCCCAACTTAACTTAACCCCAACTTAAATTAACCCCAACTTAACTTAACCCCAACTTAACTTAACCCCAACTTAACTCAACCCCAACTTAACTCGACCCCAACTTAACTCAACCCCAACTTAACGTAACCCCAACTTAACTTAACCCCAACTTAATTTAACGCTAACTTAACTTAACCCCAACTTAACTTAACTCCAACTTAACTCAATCCCAACTTAATTCAATCCCAACTTAACTCAACCCCAACTTAACTTACACCAACTTAACCCCAACTTAACTTAACCACAACTTAACTTACCCCCAACTTAACTTAACCCCAACTTAACTTTACTCCGACTTAACTTAACCCCAACTTAACTTAACCCCAACTTAACTTAACTCCAACTTAACTTAACCCCAACTTAACTTAACCCCAACTTAACTCAACCCCAACTTAACTCGACCCCAACTTAATTCAACCCCAACTTAAATCAACCCCAACTTAAATCAACCCCAACTTAACTTAACCCCAACTTAACTTAACCCCAACTTAACTTAACCCCAACTTAACTTAAACCAAACTTAACTTAACCCCAACTTAACCTAACCCCAACTTAATTCAACCCCAAATTAACTCAACCCCAACTTGACTTAACCCCAACTTAACTTAACTCCAACTTACCTTAACCCCAACTTAACTTAACCCAAAATTAACTCAACCCCAACTTGACTTAACCCCAATTTAACTTAACTCCAACTTAACTTAACCCCAACTTAACTTAACCCCAACTTAACTTAACGCCAACTTAACTTAACCCCAACTTAACTCAACCCCAACTTAACTTAACCCCAACTTAATCTAATCCCAACTTAACTTAACCCCAACTTAACTTAAACCAAATTTAACTTAACCCCAACTTAACTTAACCACAACTTAACTTAACCCCAACTTAACTTAACCACAACTTAACTTAACCCCAACTTAACTTAACTCCTACTTAATCTAATCCCAACTTAACTTAACCCCAACTTAACTTAACCCCAACTTAACTTAACCCCAACTTAAATCAACCCCAACTTAACTCGACCCCAACTTAACTCAACCCCAACTTAACTCAACCCCAACTTAACTCAACCCCAACTTAACTCAACGCCAACTTAACTTAACCCCAACTTAAGTTAACCCCAACTTAATCCCAACTTAAGTTAACCCAACTTAAGTTAATCCAAACTTAAGTTAACCCCAACTTGATTTAACCCCAACTTGACTTAACCCCAACTTAACTTATCCCCAACTTAACGTAACCCCAACTTAACTTAACCCCAACTTAATTCAACGCCAACTTAACTTAACCCCAACTTAACTTAACCCCAACTTAACTTAACTCTAACTTAACTCAATCCCAACTTAATTCAACCCCAACTTAACTTAACCCCAACTTAACTTAACCCCAACTTACCTTAACCCCAACTTAACTTAACCCCAACTTAACTTAACCCCAAGTTAACTCAGCCCCAACTTAACTTAGCCTCAACTTAACTTAACCCCAACTTAACTTAACTCCAACTTAAGTTAACCCCAACTTAACTTAACCCCAACTTAACTTAACCCCAACTTAACTTAACCACAACTTAACTTAACCCCAACTTAACTTAACTCCTACTTAATCTAATCCCAACTTAACTTAACCCCAACTTAACTTAACCCCAACTTAACTTAACCCCAACTTAACTCAACCCCAACTTAACTCAACCCCAACTTAACTCAACCCCAACTTAACTTAACCCCAACTTAAGTTAACCCCAACTTAATCCCAACTTAAGTTAACCCAACTTAAGTTAATCCAAACTTAAGTTAACCCCAACTTGATTTAACCCCAACTTGACTTAACCCCAACTTAACTTAACCCCAACTTAACGTAACCCCAACTTAACTTAACCCCAACTTAATTTAACGCCAACTTAACTTAACCCCAACTTAACTTAACCCCAACTTAACTTAACTCCAACTTAACTCAATCCCAACTTAATTCAACCCCAACTTAACTCAACCCCAACTTAACTTAACCCCAACTTAACCCCAACTTAACTTAACCACAACTTAACTTACCCCCAACTTAATTTAACCCCAACTTAACTTAACTCCAACTTAACTCAATCCCAACTTAATTCAACCCCAACTTAACTCAACCCCAACTTAACTTAACCCCAACTTAACCCCAACTTAACTTAACCACAACTTAACTTACCCCCAACTTAACTTAACCCCAACTTAACTTTACTCCGACTTAACTTAACCCCAACTTAACTTAACCCCAACTTAACTTAACTCCAACTTAACTTAACCCCAACTTAACTTAACCCCAACTTAACTCAACCCCAACTTAACTCGACCCCAACTTAATTCAACCCCAACTTAAATCAACCCCAACTTAACTCAACCCCAACTTAACTTAACCCCAAATTAACTTAACCCCAACTTAACTTAACCCCAACTTAACTTAAACCAAACTTAACTTAACCCCAACTTAACCTAACCCCAACTTAATTCAACCCCAAATTAACTCAACCCCAACTTGACTTAACCCCAACTTAACTTAACTCCAACTTAACTTAACCCCAACTTAACTTAACCCCAAATTAACTCAACCCCAACTTGACTTAACCCCAACTTAACTTAACTCCAACTTAACTTAACCCCAACTTAACTTAACCCCAACTTAACTTAACCCCAACTTAACTTAACCCCAACTTAACTTAACCCCAACTTAACTTAACGCCAACTTAACTTAACCCCAACTTAACTCAACCCCAACTTAACTTAACCCCAACTTAATCTAATCCCAACTTAACTTAACCCCAACTTAACTTAACCCCAACTTAACTTAAACCAAATTTAACTTAACCCCAACTTAACCTAACCCCAACTTAATTCAACCCCAAATTAACTCAACCCCAACTTAACTCGACCCTAACTTAACTCAACCCCAACTTAACTTAACCCCAACTTAACTTAACCCCAACTTAACTTAACCCCAACTTAACTTAACCCCAACTTAACTTAACCCCAACTTAACTTAACCCCAACTTAACTTAACCCCAACTTAAGTTAACCCGAACTTAACTTAACCCCAACTTAACTCAACCCCAACTTACCTCGATCCCAACTTAACTCAACCCCAACTTAACTTAACCCCAACTTAACTTAACCCCAACTTAACACAACCCCAACTTAACTCGACCCCAACTTAACTCAGCCCAAACTGAAATCAACCCCAAATTAACTCAACCCCAACTTAAATTAACCCCAACTTAAGTTAACCCCAACTTAACCCCAACTTAAGTTAACCCCAACTTAAGTTAACCCCAACTTAACTTAACCCCAACTTAACTTAACCCCAACTTACCTTAACCCCAACTTAACTTAACCCCAACTTAACTTAACCCCAAGTTAACTCAGCCCCAACTTAACTTAGCCTCAACTTAACTTAACCCCAACTTAAGTTAACCCCAACTTAATCCCAACTTAAGTTAACCCAACTTAAGTTAACCCCAACTTAACTTAACCCCAACTTAACTTAACCCCAACTTAACTTAACCACAACTTAACTTAACCCCAACTTAACTTAACTCCTACTTAATCTAATCCCAACTTAACTTAACCCCAACTTAACTTAACCCCAACTTAACTTAACCCCAACTTAACTCAACCCCAACTTAACTCAACCCCAACTTAACTCAACCCCAACTTAACTTAACCCCAACTTAAGTTAACCCCAACTTAATCCCAACTTAAGTTAACCCAACTTAAGTTAATCCAAACTTAAGTTAACCCCAACTTGATTTAACCCCAACTTGACTTAACCCCAACTTAACTTAACCCCAACTTAACGTAACCCCAACTTAACTTAACCCCAACTTAATTTAACGCCAACTTAACTTAACCCCAACTTAACTTAACCCCAACTTAACTTAACTCCAACTTAACTCAATCCCAACTTAATTCAACCCCAACTTAACTCAACCCCAACTTAACTTAACCCCAACTTAACCCCAACTTAACTTAACCACAACTTAACTTACCCCCAACTTAACTTAACCCCAACTTAACTTTACTCCGACTTAACTTAACCCCAACTTAACTTAACCCCAACTTAACCTAATCCCAACTTAACTTAACCCCAACTTAACATAACCCCAACTTAACTTAACCCCAACTTAACTCAACCCCAACTTAACTCGACCCCAACTTAACTCAACCCCAACTTAACTCAACCCCAACTTAACTCAACCCCAACTTAACTCAACCCCAACTTAACTTAACCCCAACTTAAGTTAAGCCCAACTTAACCCCAACTTAAGTTAACCCAACTTAAGTTAATCCAAACTTAAGTTAACCCCAACTTGATTTAACCCCAACTTGACTTAACCCCAACTTAACTTAACCCCAACTTAACGTAACCCCAACTTAACTTAACCCCAATTTAATTTAACGCCAACTTAACTTAACCCCAACTTAACTTAACCCCAACTTAACTTAACTCCAACTTAACTTAACCCCAACTTAATTTAACACCAACTTAACTCAACCCCAACTTAACTCGACTCCAACTTAACTCAACCCCAAGTTAAATCAACCCCAACTTAACTCAACCCCAACTTAACTTAACCCCAACTTAAGTTAACCCCAACTTAACCCCAATTAAGTTAACCCCAACTTAACCCCAACTTAAGTTAACCCCAACTTAAGTTAACCCCAACTTAACTTAACCCCAACTTAACTTAACCCCAACTTAACTTAACCCCAACTTACCTTAACACCAACTTAACTTAACCCCAACTTAACTTAACCCCAACTTAAATTAACCACAACTTAACTTAACCCCAACTTAACTTAACCCCAACTTAACCTAATCCCAACTTAACTTAACCCCAACTTAACTTAACCCCAACTTAACTTAAACCAAACTTAACTTAACCCCAACTTAACTTAACCCCAACTTAACTTAACCCCAACTTAACTCAACCCCAACTTAACTCGACCCCAACTTAACTCAACCCCAACTTAAATCAACCCCAACTTAACTGAACCCCAACTTAACTTAACCCCAAATTAACTTAACCCCAACTTAAGTTAACCCCAACTTAACCCCAACTTAAGTTAACCCAACTTAAGTTAATCCAAACTTAAGTTAACCCCAACTTGATTTAACCCCAACTTGACTTAACCCCAACTTAACTTAACCCCAAGTTAACTTAACCCCAAGTTAACTTAACCCCAACTTAACTTAACGCCAACTTAACTTAACCCCAACTTAACTTAACCCCAACTTAATTTAACCCCAACTTAACTTAACCCCAACTTAACTTAACCCCAACTTGACTTAACCCCAACTTGACTTAACCCCAACTTGACTTAACCCCAACTTAAGTAAACCCCAACTTAACTTAACCCCAACTTAACTTACCCCAACTTAACTTAACCCCAACTTAACTTAACCCCGACTTAACTTAACCCCAACTTAACTTAACCCCGACTTAACTTAACCCCAACTTAACTTAACCCCAACTTGACTTAACCCCAACTTGACTTAACCCCAAATTAACTAAACCCCAACTTAACTTAACCCCAAATTAACTTACCCCCAACTTAACTTAACCCCAACTTAACTTAAACCAAACTTAACTTAACCCCAACTTAACTCAACCCCAACTTACCTCGATCCCAACTTAACTCAACCCCAACTTAACTTAACCCCAACTTAACTTAACCCCAACTTAACACAACCCCAACTTAACTCGACCCCAACTTAACTCAACCCAAACTGAAATCAACCCCAACTTAACTCAACCCCAACTTAAATTAACCCCAACTTAAGTTAACCCCAACTTAACCCCAACTTAAGTTAACCCCAACTTAACTTAACCCCAACTGAACTTAACCCCAACTTAACTTAACCCCAACTTACCTTAACCCCAACTTAACTTAACCCCAACTTAACTTAACCCCAAGTTAACTCAGCCCCAACTTAACTTAGCCTCAACTTAACTTAACCCCAACTTAACTTAACTCCAACTTAAGTTAACCCCAACTTAACTTAACCCCAACTTAACTTAACACCAACTTAACTTAACCACAACTTAACTTAACCCCAACTTAACTTAACTCCTACTTAATCTAATCCCAACTTAACTTAACCCCAACTTAACTTAACCCCAACTTAACTTAACCCCAACTTAACTCAACCATAACTTAACTCGACCCCAACTTAACTCAACCCCAACTTAACGTGACCCCAACTTAACTTAACCCCAACTTAATTTAACGCCAACTTAACTTAACCCCAACTTAACTTAACCCCAACTTAACTTAACTCCAACTTAACTCAATCCCAACTTAATTCAACCCCAACTTAACTCAACCCCAACTTAACTTAACCCCAACTTAACCCCAACTTAACTTAACCACAACTTAACTTACCCCCAACTTAACTTAAACCCAACTTAACTTTACTCCGACTTAACTTAACCCCAACTTAACTTAACCCCAACTTAACTTAACTCCAACTTAACTTAACCCCAACTTAACTTAACCCCAACTTAACTCAACCCCAACTTAACTCGACCCCAACTTAATTCAACCCCAACTTAAATCAACCCCAACTTAAATCAACCCCAACTTAACTTAACCCCAACTTAATTTAACCCCAACTTAACTTAACCCCAACTTAACTTAAACCAAACTTAACTTAACCCCAACTTAACCTAACCCCAACTTAATTCAACCCCAAATTAACTCAACCCCAACTTGACTTAACCCCAATTTAACTTAACTCCAACTTAACTTAACCCCAACTTAACTTAACCCCAAATTAACTCAACCCCAACTTGACTTAACCCCAACTTAACTTAACTCCAACTTAACTTAACCCCAACTTAACTTAACCCCAACTTAACTTAACCCCAACTTAACTTAACCCCAACTTAAATTAACCCCAACTTAACTTAACCCCAACTTAACTTAACCTCAACTTAACTTAACGCCAACTTAACTTAACCCCAACTTAACTCAACCCCAACTTAACTTAACCCCAACTTAATCTAATCCCAACTTAACTTAACCCCAACTTAACTTAACCCCAACTTAACTTAAACCAAATTTAACTTAACCCCAACTTAACCTAACCCCAACTTAATTCAACCTCAAATTAACTCAACCCCAACTTAACTCGACCCTAACTTAACTCAACCCCAACTTAACTTAACCCCAACTTAACTTAACCCCAACTTAACTTAACCCCAACTTAACTTAACCCTACCTAAACTTAACCCCAACTTAACTTAACCCCAACTTAAGTTAACCCCAACTTAAGTTAACCCCAACTTAACTTAACCCCAACTTAACTCAACCCCAACTTACCTCGATCCCAACTTAACTCAACCCCAACTTAACTTAACCCCAACTTAACTTAACCCCAACTTAACACAACCCCAACTTAACTCGACCCCAACTTAACTCAACCCAAACTGAAATCAACCCCAACTTAACTCAACCCCAACTTAAATTAACCCCAACTTAAGTTAACCCCAACTTAACCCCAACTTAAGTTAACCCCAGCTTAAGTTAACCCCAACTTAACTTAACCCCAACTTAACTTAACCCCAACTTAACTTACCCCCAACTTACCTTAACCCCAACTTAACTTAACCCTAACTTAACTTAACCCCAATTTAACTCAGCCCCAACTTAACTTAGCCTCAACTTAACTTAACCCCAACTTAAGTTAACCCCAACTTAATCCCAACTTAAGTTAACCCAACTTAAGTTAATCCAAACTTAAGTTAACCCCAACTTGATTTAACCCCAACTTGACTTAACCCCAACTTAACTTAACCCCAACTTAACGTAACCCCAACTTAACTTAACCCCAACTTAATTTAACGCCAACTTAACTTAACCCCAACTTAACTTAACCCCAACTTAACTTAACTCCAACTTAACTCAATCCCAACTTAATTCAACCCCAACTTAACTCAACCCCAACTTAACTTAACCCCAACTTAACCCCAACTTAACTTAACCACAACTTAACTTACCCCCAACTTAACTTAACCCCAACTTAACTTTACTCCGACTTAACTTAACCCCAACTTAACTTAACCCCAACTTAACCTAATCCCAACTTAACTTAACCCCAACTTAACTTAACCCCAACTTAACTTAACCCCAACTTAACTCAACCCCAACTTAACTCGACCCCAACTTAACTCAACCCCAACTTAACTCAACCCCAACTTAACTCAACCCCAACTTAACTCAACCCCAACTTAACTTAACCCCAACTTAAGTTAAGCCCAACTTAACCCCAACTTAAGTTAACCCAACTTAAGTTAATCCAAACTTAAGTTAACCCCAACTTGATTTAACCCCAACTTGACTTAACCCCAACTTAACTTAACCCCAACTTAACGTAACCCCAACTTAACTTAACCCCAATTTAATTTAACGCCAACTTAACTTAACCCCAACTTAACATAACCCCAACTTAACTTAACTCCAACTTAACTTAACCCCAACTTAATTTAACCCCAACTTAACTCAACCCCAACTTAACTCGACTCCAACTTAACTCAACCCCAAGTTAAATCAACCCCAACTTAACTCAACCCCAACTTAACTTAACCCCAACTTAAGTTAACCCCAACTTAACCCCAATTAAGTTAACCCCAACTTAACCCCAACTTAAGTTAACCCCAACTTAAGTTAACCCCAACTTAACTTAACCCCAACTTAACTTAACCCCAACTTAACCTAATCCCAACTTAACTTAACCCCAACTTAACTTAACCCCAACTTAACTTAAACCAAACTTAACTTAACCCCAACTTAACTTAACCCCAACTTAACTTAACCCCAACTTAACTCAACCCCAACTTAACTCGACCCCAACTTAACTCAACCCCAACTTAAATCAACCCCAACTTAACTGAACCCCAACTTAACTTAACCCCAACTTAACTTAACCCCAACTTAAGTTAACCCCAACTTAACCCCAACTTAAGTTAACCCAACTTAAGTTAATCCAAACTTAAGTTAACCCCAACTTGATTTAACCCCAACTTGACTTAACCCCAACTTAACTTAACCCCAAGTTAACTTAACCCCAAGTTAACTTAACCCCAACTTAACTTAACGCCAACTTAACTTAACCCCAACTTAACTTAACCCCAACTTAATTTAACCCCAACTTAACTTAACCCCAACTTAACTTAACCCCAACTTGACTTAACCCCAACTTGACTTAACCCCAACTTGACTTAACCCCAACTTAAGTAAACCCCAACTTAACTTAACCCCAACTTAACTTACCCCAACTTAACTTAACCCCAACTTAACTTAACCCCGACTTAACTTAACCCCAACTTAACTTAACCCCGACTTAACTTAACCCCAACTTAACTTAACCCCAACTTGACTTAACCCCAACTTGACTTAACCCCAAATTAACTAAACCCCAACTTAACTTAACCCCAAATTAACTTACCCCCAACTTAACTTAACCCCAACTTAACTTTACCCCGACTTAACTTAACCCCAACTTAAATTAACCCCAACTTAACTTAACTCCAACTTAACTCAACCCCACTTAACTTAACCCCAACTTAACTTAACCCCAACTTAACCCCAACTTAACTTAACCACAACTTAACTTACCCCCAACTTAACTTAACCCCAACTTAACTTAACTCCGACTTAACTTAACCCCAACTTAACTTAACCCCAACTTAACTTAACCCCAACTTAACTCAACCCCAACTTAACTCGACTCCAACTTAACTCAACCCCAACTTAAATCAACCCCAACTTAACTCAACCCCAACTTAACTTAACCCCAACTTAAGTTAACCCCAACTTAACCCCAACTTAAGTTAACCCCAACTTAACCCCAACTTAAGTTAACCCCAACTTAACTTAACCCCAACTTAACTTAACCCCAACTTAACTTAACCCCAACTTACCTTAACCCCAACTTAACTTAACCCCACCTTAACTTAACCCCAACTTAACTTAACCACAACTTAACTTAACCCCAACTTAACTTAACCCCAACTTAACCTAATCCCACCTTAAGTTAACCCCAACTTAACTTAACCCCAACTTAACTTAAACCAAACTTAACTTAACCCCAACTTAACTCAACCCCAACTTACCTCGATCCCAACTTAACTCAACCCCAACTTAACTTAACCCCAACTTAACTTAACCCCAACTTAACACAACCCCAACTTAACTCGACCCCAACTTAACTCAACCCAAACTGAAATCAACCCCAACTTAACTCAACCCCAACTTAAATTAACCCCAACTTAAGTTAACCCCAACTTAACCCCAACTTAAGTTAACCCCAACTTAACTTAACCCCAACTGAACTTAACCCCAACTTAACTTAACCCCAACTTACCTTAACCCCAACTTAACTTAACCCCAACTTAACTTAACCCCAAGTTAACTCAGCCCCAACTTAACTTAGCCTCAACTTAACTTAACCCCAACTTAACTTAACTCCAACTTAAGTTAACCCCAACTTAACTTAACCCCAACTTAACTTAACACCAACTTAACTTAACACCAACTTAACTTAACCACAACTTAACTTAACCCCAACTTAACTTAACTCCTACTTAATCTAATCCCAACTTAACTTAACCCCAACTTAACTTAACCCCAACTTAACTTAACCCCAACTTAACTCAACCATAACTTAACTCGACCCCAACTTAACTCAACCCCAACTTAACGTGACCCCAACTTAACTTAACCCCAACTTAATTTAACGCCAACTTAACTTAACCCCAACTTAACTTAACCCCAACTTAACTTAACTCCAACTTAACTCAATCCCAACTTAATTCAACCCCAACTTAACTCAACCCCAACTTAACTTAACCCCAACTTAACCCCAACTTAACTTAACCACAACTTAACTTACCCCCAACTTAACTTAAACCCAACTTAACTTTACTCCGACTTAACTTAACCCCAACTTAACTTAACCCCAACTTAACTTAACTCCAACTTAACTTAACCCCAACTTAACTTAACCCCAACTTAACTCAACCCCAACTTAACTCGACCCCAACTTAATTCAACCCCAACTTAAATCAACCCCAACTTAAATCAACCCCAACTTAACTTAACCCCAACTTAATTTAACCCCAACTTAACTTAACCCCAACTTAACTTAAACCAAACTTAACTTAACCCCAACTTAACCTAACCCCAACTTAATTCAACCCCAAATTAACTCAACCCCAACTTGACTTAACCCCAACTTAACTTAACTCCAACTTAACTTAACCCCAACTTAACTTAACCCCAAATTAACTCAACCCCAACTTGACTTAACCCCAACTTAACTTAACTCCAACTTAACTTAACCCCAACTTAACTTAACCCCAACTTAACTTAACCCCAACTTAACTTAACCCCAACTTAAATTAACCCCAACTTAACTTAACCCCAACTTAACTTAACCTCAACTTAACTTAACGCCAACTTAACTTAACCCCAACTTAACTCAACCCCAACTTAACTTAACCCCAACTTAATCTAATCCCAACTTAACTTAACCCCAACTTAACTTAACCCCAACTTAACTTAAACCAAATTTAACTTAACCCCAACTTAACCTAACCCCAACTTAATTCAACCTCAAATTAACTCAACCCCAACTTAACTCGACCCTAACTTAACTCAACCCCAACTTAACTTAACCCCAACTTAACTTAACCCCAACTTAACTTAACCCCAACTTAACTTAACCCTACCTAAACTTAACCCCAACTTAACTTAACCCCAACTTAAGTTAACCCCAACTTAAGTTAACCCCAACTTAACTTAACCCCAACTTAACTCAACCCCAACTTACCTCGATCCCAACTTAACTCAACCCCAACTTAACTTAACCCCAACTTAACTTAACCCCAACTTAACACAACCCCAACTTAACTCGACCCCAACTTAACTCAACCCAAACTGAAATCAACCCCAACTTAACTCAACCCCAACTTAAATTAACCCCAACTTAAGTTAACCCCAACTTAACCCCAACTTAAGTTAACCCCAACTTAAGTTAACCCCAACTTAACTTAACCCCAACTTAACTTAACCCCAACTTAACTTAACCCCAACTTACCTTAACCCCAACTTAACTTAACCCTAACTTAACTTAACCCCAATTTAACTCAGCCCCAACTTAACTTAGCCTCAACTTAACTTAACCCCAACTTAAGTTAACCCCAACTTAATCCCAACTTAAGTTAACCCAACTTAAGTTAATCCAAACTTAAGTTAACCCCAACTTGATTTAACCCCAACTTGACTTAACCCCAACTTAACTTAACCCCAACTTAACGTAACCCCAACTTAACTTAACCCCAACTTAATTTAACGCCAACTTAACTTAACCCCAACTTAACTTAACCCCAACTTAACTTAACTCCAACTTAACTCAATCCCAACTTAATTCAACCCCAACTTAACTCAACCCCAACTTAACTTAACCCCAACTTAACCCCAACTTAACTTAACCACAACTTAACTTACCCCCAACTTAACTTAACCCCAACTTAACTTTACTCCGACTTAACTTAACCCCAACTTAACTTAACCCCAACTTAACCTAATCCCAACTTAACTTAACCCCAACTTAACTTAACCCCAACTTAACTTAACCCCAACTTAACTCAACCCCAACTTAACTCGACCCCAACTTAACTCAACCCCAACTTAACTCAACCCCAACTTAACTCAACCCCAACTTAACTCAACCCCAACTTAACTTAACCCCAACTTAAGTTAAGCCCAACTTAACCCCAACTTAAGTTAACCCAACTTAAGTTAATCCAAACTTAAGTTAACCCCAACTTGATTTAACCCCAACTTGACTTAACCCCAACTTAACTTAACCCCAACTTAACGTAACCCCAACTTAACTTAACCCCAATTTAATTTAACGCCAACTTAACTTAACCCCAACTTAACATAACCCCAACTTAACTTAACTCCAACTTAACTTAACCCCAACTTAATTTAACCCCAACTTAACTCAACCCCAACTTAACTCGACTCCAACTTAACTCAACCCCAAGTTAAATCAACCCCAACTTAACTCAACCCCAACTTAACTTAACCCCAACTTAAGTTAACCCCAACTTAACCCCAATTAAGTTAACCCCAACTTAACCCCAACTTAAGTTAACCCCAACTTAAGTTAACCCCAACTTAACTTAACCCCAACTTAACTTAACCCCAACTTAACTTAACCCCAACTTACCTTAACACCAACTTAACTTAACCCCAACTTAACTTAACCCCAACTTAAATTAACCACAACTTAACTTAACCCCAACTTAACTTAACCCCAACTTAACCTAATCCCAACTTAACTTAACCCCAACTTAACTTAACCCCAACTTAACTTAAACCAAACTTAACTTAACCCCAACTTAACTTAACCCCAACTTAACTTAACCCCAACTTAACTCAACCCCAACTTAACTCGACCCCAACTTAACTCAACCCCAACTTAAATCAACCCCAACTTAACTCAACCCCAACTTAACTCAACCCCAACTTAACTCAACCCCAACTTAACTTAACCCCAACTTAACTTAACCCCAACTTAAGTTAACCCCAACTTAACCCCAACTTAAGTTAACCCAATTTAAGTTAATCCAAACTTAAGTTAACCCCCACTTGATTTAACCCCAACTTGACTTAACCCCAACTTAACTTAACCCCCAGTTAACTTAACCCCAAGTTAACTTAACCCCAACTTAACTTAACGCCAACTTAACTTAACCCCAACTTAACTTAACCCCAACTTAATTTAACCCCAACTTAACTTAACCCCAACTTAACTTAACCCCAACTTGACTTAACCCCAACTTGACTTAACCCCAACTTGACTTAACCCCAACTTAAGTAAACCCCAACTTAACTTAACCCCAACTTAACTTACCCCAACTTAACTTAACCCCAACTTAACTTAACCCCGACTTAACTTAATCCCAACTTAACTTAACCCCGACTTAACTTAACCCCAACTTAACTTAACCCCAACTTGACTTAACCCCGACTTGACTTAACCCCAAATCAACTAAACCCCAACTTAACTTAACCCCAAATTAACTTACCCCCAACTTAACTTAACCCCAACTTAACTTTACCCCGACTTAACTTAACCCCAACTTAAATTAACCCCAACTTAACTTAACTCCAACTTAACTTAACCCCAACTTAACTTAACCCCAACTTAACTTAACCCCAACTTAACTTAACCCCAACTTAAATTAACCCCAACTTAACTTAACCCCAACTTAACTTAACCCCAACTTAACTTAACGCCAACTTAACTTAACCCCAACTTAACTCAACCCCAACTTAACTTAACCCCAACTTAATCTAATCCCAACTTAACTTAACCCCAACTTAACTTAACCCCAACTTAACTTAAACCAAATTTAACTTAACCCCAACTTAACCTAACCCCAACTTAATTCAACCTCAAATTAACTCAACCCCAACTTAACTCGACCCTAACTTAACTCAACCCCAACTTAACTTAACCCCAACTTAACTTAACCCCAACTTAACTTAACCCCAACTTAACTTAACCCTACCTAAACTTAACCCCAACTTAACTTAACCCCAACTTAAGTTAACCCCAACTGAAGTTAACCCCAACTTAACTTAACCCCAACTTAACTCAACCCCAACTTACCTCGATCCCAACTTAACTCAACCCCAACTTAACTTAACCCCAACTTAACTTAACCCCAACTTAACACAACCCCAACTTAACTCGACCCCAACTTAACTCAACCCAAACTGAAATCAACCCCAACTTAACTCAACCCCAACTTAAATTAACCCCAACTTAAGTTAACCCCAACTTAACCCCAACTTAAGTTAACCCCAACTTAAGTTAACCCCAACTTAACTTAACCCCAACTTAACTTAACCCCAACTTAACTTAACCCCAACTTACCTTAACCCCAACTTAACTTAACCCTAACTTAACTTAACCCCAATTTAACTCAGCCCCAACTTAACTTAGCCTCAACTTAACTTAACCCCAACTTAAGTTAACCCCAACTTAATCCCAACTTAAGTTAACCCAACTTAAGTTAATCCAAACTTAAGTTAACCCCAACTTGATTTAACCCCAACTTGACTTAACCCCAACTTAACTTAACCCCAACTTAACGTAACCCCAACTTAACTTAACCCCAACTTAATTTAACGCCAACTTAACTTAACCCCAACTTAACTTAACCCCAACTTAACTTAACTCCAACTTAACTCAATCCCAACTTAATTCAACCCCAACTTAACTCAACCCCAACTTAACTTAACCCCAACTTAACCCCAACTTAACTTAACCACAACTTAACTTACCCCCAACTTAACTTAACCCCAACTTAACTTTACTCCGACTTAACTTAACCCCAACTTAACTTAACCCCAACTTAACCTAATCCCAACTTAACTTAACCCCAACTTAAATTAACCCCAACTTAACTTAACCCCAACTTAACTCAACCCCAACTTAACTCGACCCCAACTTAACTCAACCCCAACTTAACTCAACCCCAACTTAACTTAACCCCAACTTAACTTAACCCCAACTTAACTTACCCCCAACTTAACTTACCCCCAACTTAACTTACCCCCAACTTAACTTACCCCCAACTTAACTTATCCCCAACTTAACTTAACCCCAACTTAACTAACCCCCAACATAAATTACCCCCAACTTAACTTAACCGCAACTTAACTGAACCCCAACTTACCTTAACCCCAACTTAAATTAACCCCAACTTAACTTAACCCCAACTTAAAATAACCCCAACTTAATTTAACCCCAACTTAACTTAACCCCAACTTAACTTACCCCTAACTTAACTTACCCCCAACTTAACTTAACCCCAACTTAACTTAACCCCAACTTAACTTAACCCCAACTTAACCCCAACTTAACTTAACCCCAACTTAACCCCAACTTAACTTACCCCCAACTTAACTTAACCCCAACTTAACTTAACCCCAACTTAACTTACCCCCAACTTAACTTACCCCCAACTCAACTTAACCCCAAATTAACTTAACCTCAACTTAACTTAACCCCAACTTAACTTATCCCCAACTTAACTTACCCCCAACGTAACTTAATACAACTTAACTTAACCCCAACTTAACTTAACCCCAACTTAACTTAACCCCAACTTAAGTTAACCCCAACTTAACCCCAACTTAAGTTAACCCCAACTTAAGTTAACCCCAACTTAACTTAACCCCTACTTAAGTTAACACCAACTTAACTTAACCCCAACTTAACTTAACCCCAACTTAACTTAACCCCAACTTAACTTAACCCCAACTTCAATTAACACCAACTTAAATTAGCCCCAACTTATCTCAACCCCAACTTAACTTAACCCCAACTTAACTTAACCCCAACTTAACTTAACCCCAACTTAAATTAACCCCAACTTAACTTAACCTCAACTTAACTTAACCCCAACTTAACCCCAATTTAACTTAACCCCAACTTAACTTAACCTTAACTTAACTTAACCCCAACTTGACTTAACCCCAACTTGACTTAACCCCAACTTGACTTAACCCCAACTTAACTTAACCCTAACTTAACTTAACCCCAACTTAACCTAATCCCAACTTAAATTAACCCCAACTTAACTTAACCCCAACTTAACTTAAACCAAATTTAACTTAACCCCAACTTAACCTAACCCCAACTTAATTCAACCCCAAATTAACTCAACCCCAACTTTACTTAACCCCAACTTAACTTAACCCCAACTTAACTTAACCCCAACTTAAATTAACCCCAACTTAACTTAACCCCAACTTAAAGTTACCCCCAACTTAACTTAACCCCAACTTAACTCAACCCCAACTTAACTCGACCCCAACTTAACTCAACCCCAACTTAAGTCAACCCCAACTTAACCCCAATTTAAGTTAACCCAACTTAAGTTAATCCAAACTTAAGTTAACTCCAACTTGATTTAACCCCAACTTGACTTAAACCCAACTTGACTTAACCCCAACTTAACTTAACCCCAACTTAACTTAACGCCAACTTAACTTAACGCCAACTTAATTTAACCCTAACTTAACTTAACCCCAACTTAACTTAACCCCAAATTAACTTAACCCCAACTTAACTTAACGCCAACTTAACTTAACCCCAAATTAACTTAACCCCAACTTAACTTAACCCCAACTTAAGTTAACCCCAACTTGACTTAACCCCAACTTGACTTAACCCCAACTTGACTTAACCCCAACTTAACTTAACCCCAACTTAACTTACGCCAACTTAACTTAACCCCAACTTAATTTAACCCCAACTTAACTTAACGCCAACTTAACTCAACCCCAACTTAACTCGACCCCAACTTAACTCAACCCCAACTTAAATCAACCCCAACTTAACTCAACCCCAACTTAACTCAACCCCAACTTAACTCAACCCCAACTTAACTTAACCCCAACTTAACTTAACCCCAACTTAAGTTAACCCCAACTTAACCCCAACTTAAGTTAACCCAATTTAAGTTAATCCAAACTTAAGTTAACCCCAACTTGATTTAACCCCAACTTGACTTAACCCCAACTTAACTTAACCCCAAGTTAACTTAACCCCAAGTTAACTTAACACCAACTTAACTTAACGCCAACTTAACTTAACCCCAACTTAACTTAACCCCAACTTAATTTAACCCCAACTTAACTTAACCCCAACTTAACTTAACCCCAACTTGACTTAACCCCAACTTGACTTAACCCCAACTTGACTTAACCCCAACTTAAGTAAACCCCAACTTAACTTAACCCCAACTTAACTTACCCCAACTTAACTTAACCCCAACTTAACTTAACCCCGACTTAACTTAATCCCAACTTAACTTAACCCCGACTTAACTTAACCCCAACTTAACTTAACCCCAACTTGACTTAACCCCGACTTGACTTAACCCCAAATAAACTAAACCCCAACTTAACTTAACCCCAAATTAACTTACCCCCAACTTAACTTAACCCCAACTTAACTTTACCCCGACTTAACTTAACCCCAACTTAAATTAACCCCAACTTAACTTAACTCCAACTTAACTTAACCCCAACTTAACTTAACCCCAACTTAACTTAACCCCAACTTAACTTAACCCCAACTTAAATTAACCCCAACTTAACTTAACCCCAACTTAACTTAACCCCAACTTAACTTAACGCCAACTTAACTTAACCCCAACTTAACTCAACCCCAACTTAACTTAACCCCAACTTAATCTAATCCCAACTTAACTTAACCCCAACTTAACTTAACCCCAACTTAACTTAAACCAAATTTAACTTAACCCCAACTTAACCTAACCCCAACTTAATTCAACCTCAAATTAACTCAACCCCAACTTAACTCGACCCTAACTTAACTCAACCCCAACTTAACTTAACCCCAACTTAACTTAACCCCAACTTAACTTAACCCCAACTTAACTTAACCCTACCTAAACTTAACCCCAACTTAACTTAACCCCAACTTAAGTTAACCCCAACTGAAGTTAACCCCAACTTAACTTAACCCCAACTTAACTCAACCCCAACTTACCTCGATCCCAACTTAACTCAACCCCAACTTAACTTAACCCCAACTTAACTTAACCCCAACTTAACACAACCCCAACTTAACTCGACCCCAACTTAACTCAACCCAAACTGAAATCAACCCCAACTTAACTCAACCCCAACTTAAATTAACCCCAACTTAAGTTAACCCCAACTTAACCCCAACTTAAGTTAACCCCAACTTAAGTTAACCCCAACTTAACTTAACCCCAACTTAACTTAACCCCAACTTAACTTAACCCCAACTTACCTTAACCCCAACTTAACTTAACCCTAACTTAACTTAACCCCAATTTAACTCAGCCCCAACTTAACTTAGCCTCAACTTAACTTAACCCCAACTTAAGTTAACCCCAACTTAATCCCAACTTAAGTTAACCCAACTTAAGTTAATCCAAACTTAAGTTAACCCCAACTTGATTTAACCCCAACTTGACTTAACCCCAACTTAACTTAACCCCAACTTAACGTAACCCCAACTTAACTTAACCCCAACTTAATTTAACGCCAACTTAACTTAACCCCAACTTAACTTAACCCCAACTTAACTTAACTCCAACTTAACTCAATCCCAACTTAATTCAACCCCAACTTAACTCAACCCCAACTTAACTTAACCCCAACTTAACCCCAACTTAACTTAACCACAACTTAACTTACCCCCAACTTAACTTAACCCCAACTTAACTTTACTCCGACTTAACTTAACCCCAACTTAACTTAACCCCAACTTAACCTAATCCCAACTTAACTTAACCCCAACTTAAATTAACCCCAACTTAACTTAACCCCAACTTAACTCAACCCCAACTTAACTCGACCCCAACTTAACTCAACCCCAACTTAACTCAACCCCAACTTAACTTAACCCCAACTTAACTTAACCCCAACTTAACTTACCCCCAACTTAACTTACCCCCAACTTAACTTACCCCCAACTTAACTTACCCCCAACTTAACTTATCCCCAACTTAACTTAACCCCAACTTAACTAACCCCCAACATAAATTACCCCCAACTTAACTTAACCGCAACTTAACTGAACCCCAACTTACCTTAACCCCAACTTAAATTAACCCCAACTTAACTTAACCCCAACTTAAAATAACCCCAACTTAATTTAACCCCAACTTAACTTAACCCCAACTTAACTTACCCCTAACTTAACTTACCCCCAACTTAACTTAACCCCAACTTAACTTAACCCCAACTTAACTTAACCCCAACTTAACCCCAACTTAACTTAACCCCAACTTAACCCCAACTTAACTTACCCCCAACTTAACTTAACCCCAACTTAACTTAACCCCAACTTAACTTACCCCCAACTTAACTTACCCCCAACTCAACTTAACCCCAAATTAACTTAACCTCAACTTAACTTAACCCCAACTTAACTTATCCCCAACTTAACTTACCCCCAACGTAACTTAATACAACTTAACTTAACCCCAACTTAACTTAACCCCAACTTAACTTAACCCCAACTTAAGTTAACCCCAACTTAACCCCAACTTAAGTTAACCCCAACTTAAGTTAACCCCAACTTAACTTAACCCCTACTTAAGTTAACACCAACTTAACTTAACCCCAACTTAACTTAACCCCAACTTAACTTAACCCCAACTTAACTTAACCCCAACTTCAATTAACACCAACTTAAATTAGCCCCAACTTATCTCAACCCCAACTTAACTTAACCCCAACTTAACTTAACCCCAACTTAACTTAACCCCAACTTAAATTAACCCCAACTTAACTTAACCTCAACTTAACTTAACCCCAACTTAACCCCAATTTAACTTAACCCCAACTTAACTTAACCTTAACTTAACTTAACCCCAACTTGACTTAACCCCAACTTGACTTAACCCCAACTTGACTTAACCCCAACTTAACTTAACCCTAACTTAACTTAACCCCAACTTAACCTAATCCCAACTTAAATTAACCCCAACTTAACTTAACCCCAACTTAACTTAAACCAAATTTAACTTAACCCCAACTTAACCTAACCCCAACTTAATTCAACCCCAAATTAACTCAACCCCAACTTTACTTAACCCCAACTTAACTTAACCCCAACTTAACTTAACCCCAACTTAAATTAACCCCAACTTAACTTAACCCCAACTTAAAGTTACCCCCAACTTAACTTAACCCCAACTTAACTCAACCCCAACTTAACTCGACCCCAACTTAACTCAACCCCAACTTAAGTCAACCCCAACTTAACCCCAATTTAAGTTAACCCAACTTAAGTTAATCCAAACTTAAGTTAACTCCAACTTGATTTAACCCCAACTTGACTTAAACCCAACTTGACTTAACCCCAACTTAACTTAACCCCAACTTAACTTAACGCCAACTTAACTTAACGCCAACTTAATTTAACCCTAACTTAACTTAACCCCAACTTAACTTAACCCCAAATTAACTTAACCCCAACTTAACTTAACGCCAACTTAACTTAACCCCAAATTAACTTAACCCCAACTTAACTTAACCCCAACTTAAGTTAACCCCAACTTGACTTAACCCCAACTTGACTTAACCCCAACTTGACTTAACCCCAACTTAACTTAACCCCAACTTAACTTACGCCAACTTAACTTAACCCCAACTTAATTTAACCCCAACTTAACTTAACGCCAACTTAACTCAACCCCAACTTAACTCGACCCCAACTTAACTCAACCCCAACTTAAATCAACCCCAACTTAACTCAACCCCAACTTAACTCAACCCCAACTTAACTCAACCCCAACTTAACTTAACCCCAACTTAACTTAACCCCAACTTAAGTTAACCCCAACTTAACCCCAACTTAAGTTAACCCAATTTAAGTTAATCCAAACTTAAGTTAACCCCAACTTGATTTAACCCCAACTTGACTTAACCCCAACTTAACTTAACCCCAAGTTAACTTAACCCCAAGTTAACTTAACACCAACTTAACTTAACGCCAACTTAACTTAACCCCAACTTAACTTAACCCCAACTTAATTTAACCCCAACTTAACTTAACCCCAACTTAACTTAACCCCAACTTGACTTAACCCCAACTTGACTTAACCCCAACTTGACTTAACCCCAACTTAAGTAAACCCCAACTTAACTTAACCCCAACTTAACTTACCCCAACTTAACTTAACCCCAACTTAACTTAACCCCGACTTAACTTAATCCCAACTTAACTTAACCCCGACTTAACTTAACCCCAACTTAACTTAACCCCAACTTGACTTAACCCCGACTTGACTTAACCCCAAATAAACTAAACCCCAACTTAACTTAACCCCAAATTAACTTACCCCCAACTTAACTTAACCCCAACTTAACTTTACCCCGACTTAACTTAACCCCAACTTAAATTAACCCCAACTTAACTTAACTCCAACTTAACTTAACCCCAACTTAACTTAACCCCAACTTAACTTAACCCCAACTTAACTTAACCCCAACTTAAATTAACCCCAACTTAACTTAACCCCAACTTAACTTAACCCCAACTTAACTTAACGCCAACTTAACTTAACCCCAACTTAACTCAACCCCAACTTAACTTAACCCCAACTTAATCTAATCCCAACTTAACTTAACCCCAACTTAACTTAACCCCAACTTAACTTAAACCAAATTTAACTTAACCCCAACTTAACCTAACCCCAACTTAATTCAACCTCAAATTAACTCAACCCCAACTTAACTCGACCCTAACTTAACTCAACCCCAACTTAACTTAACCCCAACTTAACTTAACCCCAACTTAACTTAACCCCAACTTAACTTAACCCTACCTAAACTTAACCCCAACTTAACTTAACCCCAACTTAAGTTAACCCCAACTGAAGTTAACCCCAACTTAACTTAACCCCAACTTAACTCAACCCCAACTTACCTCGATCCCAACTTAACTCAACCCCAACTTAACTTAACCCCAACTTAACTTAACCCCAACTTAACACAACCCCAACTTAACTCGACCCCAACTTAACTCAACCCAAACTGAAATCAACCCCAACTTAACTCAACCCCAACTTAAATTAACCCCAACTTAAGTTAACCCCAACTTAACCCCAACTTAAGTTAACCCCAACTTAAGTTAACCCCAACTTAACTTAACCCCAACTTAACTTAACCCCAACTTAACTTAACCCCAACTTACCTTAACCCCAACTTAACTTAACCCTAACTTAACTTAACCCCAATTTAACTCAGCCCCAACTTAACTTAGCCTCAACTTAACTTAACCCCAACTTAAGTTAACCCCAACTTAATCCCAACTTAAGTTAACCCAACTTAAGTTAATCCAAACTTAAGTTAACCCCAACTTGATTTAACCCCAACTTGACTTAACCCCAACTTAACTTAACCCCAACTTAACGTAACCCCAACTTAACTTAACCCCAACTTAATTTAACGCCAACTTAACTTAACCCCAACTTAACTTAACCCCAACTTAACTTAACTCCAACTTAACTCAATCCCAACTTAATTCAACCCCAACTTAACTCAACCCCAACTTAACTTAACCCCAACTTAACCCCAACTTAACTTAACCACAACTTAACTTACCCCCAACTTAACTTAACCCCAACTTAACTTTACTCCGACTTAACTTAACCCCAACTTAACTTAACCCCAACTTAACCTAATCCCAACTTAACTTAACCCCAACTTAACTTAACCCCAACTTAACTTAACCCCAACTTAACTCAACCCCAACTTAACTCGACCCCAACTTAACTCAACCCCAACTTAACTCAACCCCAACTTAACTTAACCCCAACTTAACTTAACCCCAACTTAACTTACCCCCAACTTAACTTACCCCCAACTTAACTTACCCCCAACTTAACTTACCCCCAACTTAACTTATCCCCAACTTAACTTAACCCCAACTTAACTAACCCCCAACATAAATTACCCCCAACTTAACTTAACCGCAACTTAACTGAACCCCAACTTACCTTAACCCCAACTTAAATTAACCCCAACTTAACTTAACCCCAACTTAAAATAACCCCAACTTAATTTAACCCCAACTTAACTTAACCCCAACTTAACTTACCCCTAACTTAACTTACCCCCAACTTAACTTAACCCCAACTTAACTTAACCCCAACTTAACTTAACCCCAACTTAACCCCAACTTAACTTAACCCCAACTTAACCCCAACTTAACTTACCCCCAACTTAACTTAACCCCAACTTAACTTAACCCCAACTTAACTTACCCCCAACTTAACTTACCCCCAACTCAACTTAACCCCAAATTAACTTAACCTCAACTTAACTTAACCCCAACTTAACTTATCCCCAACTTAACTTACCCCCAACGTAACTTAATACAACTTAACTTAACCCCAACTTAACTTAACCCCAACTTAACTTAACCCCAACTTAACTTAACCCCAACTTAAGTTAACCCCAACTTAACCCCAACTTAAGTTAACCCCAACTTAAGTTAACCCCAACTTAAGTTAACCCCAACTTAACTTAACCCCTACTTAAGTTAACACCAACTTAACTTAACCCCAACTTAACTTAACCCCAACTTAACTTAACCCCAACTTAACTTAACCCCAACTTCAATTAACACCAACTTAAATTAGCCCCAACTTATCTCAACCCCAACTTAACTTAACCCCAACTTAACTTAACCCCAACTTAACTTAACCCCAACTTAAATTAACCCCAACTTAACTTAACCTCAACTTAACTTAACCCCAACTTAACCCCAATTTAACTTAACCCCAACTTAACTTAACCCTAACTTAACTTAACCCCAACTTGACTTAACCCCAACTTGACTTAACCCCAACTTGACTTAACCCCAACTTAACTTAACCCTAACTTAACTTAACCCCAACTTAACCTAATCCCAACTTAAATTAACCCCAACTTAACTTAACCCCAACTTAACTTAAACCAAATTTAACTTAACCCCAACTTAACCTAACCCCAACTTAATTCAACCCCAAATTAACTCAACCCCAACTTTACTTAACCCCAACTTAACTTAACCCCAACTTAACTTAACCCCAACTTAAATTAACCCCAACTTAACTTAACCCCAACTTAAAGTTACCCCCAACTTAACTTAACCCCAACTTAACTCAACCCCAACTTAACTCGACCCCAACTTAACTCAACCCCAACTTAAGTCAACCCCAACTTAACCCCAATTTAAGTTAACCCAACTTAAGTTAATCCAAACTTAAGTTAACTCCAACTTGATTTAACCCCAACTTGACTTAAACCCAACTTGACTTAACCCCAACTTAACTTAACCCCAACTTAACTTAACGCCAACTTAACTTAACGCCAACTTAATTTAACCCTAACTTAACTTAACCCCAACTTAACTTAACCCCAACTTAACTTAACCCCAAATTAACTTAACCCCAACTTAACTTAACGCCAACTTAACTTAACCCCAAATTAACTTAACCCCAACTTAACTTAACCCCAACTTAAGTTAACCCCAACTTGACTTAACCCCAACTTGACTTAACCCCAACTTGACTTAACCCCAACTTAACTTAACCCCAACTTAACTTACCCCAACTTAACTTAACCCCAACTTAATTTAACCCCAACTTAACTTAACGCCAACTTAACTTAACCCCAAATTAACTTAACCCCAACTTAAATTAACCCCAACTTAACTTAACCCCAACTTAACTCAGCCCCAACTTAACTTAACCCCAACTTAAATTTACCCCAACTTAAGTTGGGGTTAAGTTAAGTTGGGGGTTATTTAAGTTGGGGTTAAGTTAAGTTGGGGTTAAGTTAAGTTGGGGTTAAGTTAAGTTGGGCTTCAGTTAAGTTGGGGTTAAGTTAAGTTGGGGTTAAGTTAAGTTGGGGTTAAGTTAACTTAACCCCAACTTAACTGAAGCCCAACTTAACTTAACCCCAACTTAACTTAACCCCAACTTAAATAACCCCCAACTTAACTTAACCCCAACTTAAATTAACCCCAACTTAACTTAACCCCAACTTAACTTAACCCCAACTTAACCCCAAGTTAACTTAACCCCAACTTAACTTAACCCTAACTTAACTTAACCCCAACTTGATTTAACCCCAACTTGACTTAACCCCAACTTGACTTAACCCCAACTTAACTTAACCCTAACTTAAATTAACCCCAACTTGACTTAACCTCAACTTGACTTAACCCCAACTTGACTTAACCCCAACATAACTTAACCCCAACTTAACTTAACCCCAACTTAACTTAACCCCAACTTAACTTAACCCCAACTTAACCCCAAGTTAACTTAACCCCAACTTAACCCCAACTTAACCCCAACTTAACCCCAACTTAACTTAACCCCCACTTAAATTAACCCCAACTTAAATTAACCCCAACTTAAATTAACCCCAACTTAAATTAATCCCAACTTAAATTAACCCCAACTTAACTTAACCACAACTTAACTTAACCCCAACTTAACTTAACCCCAACTTAACTTAACCCCAACTGAACCACAACTTAACCCCAATTTAACTTAATCCCAACTTAACTTAACCCCAACTTATCTTAACCCCAACTTAACCCCAACTTAATTTAACCCCAACTTAAGTTAAACCCAACTTAAGTTAACCCCAACTTAACTTAACCCCAACTTAACTTAACCCCAACTTAACTTACCTCCAACTTAACTCAGCCCCTACTTAACTTAACCCCAACTTAGCTTAACCCCAACTTAACTTCACCCCAACTTAACTTACCCCCAACTTAACTTACCCCCAACTTAACTTACACCCAACTTAACTTATCCCCAACTTAACTTAACCCCAACTTAACTTACCCCCAACATAAATTACCCCCAACTTAACTTAACCCCAACTTAACTGAACCCCAACTTACCTTAACCCCAACTTAAATTAACCCCAACTTAACTTAACCCCAACTTAAAATAACCCCAACTTAATTTAACCCCAACTTAACTTAACCCCAACTTAACTTACCCCTAACTTAACTTACCCTCAACTTAACTTAACCCCAACTTAACTTAACCCCAACTTAACTTAACCCCAACTTAACTTAACCCCAACTTAACCCCAACTTAACTTAACCCCAACTTAACCCCAACTTAACTTACCCCCAACTTAACTTAACCCCAACTTAACTTAACCCCAACTTAACTTACCCCCAACTTAACTTACCCCCAACTCAACTTAACCCCAAATTAACTTAACCTCAACTTAACTTAACCCCAACTTAACTTATCCCCAACTTAACTTACCCCCAACGTAACTTAATCCAACTTAACTTAACCCCAACTTAACTTAACCCCAACTTAACTTAACCCCAACTTAAGTTAACCCCAACTTAAGTTAACCCCAACTTAACCCCAACTTAAGTTAACCCCAACTTAAGTTAACCCCAACTTAAGTTAACCCCAACTTAACTTAACCCCTACTTAAGTTAACACCAACTTAACTTAACCCCAACTTAACTTAACCCCAACTTAACTTAACCCCAACTTAACTTAACCCCAACTTCAATTAACACCAACTTAACTTAGCCCCAACTTATCTTAACCCCAACTTAACTTAACCCCAACTAAACTTAACCCCAACATAAATTAACCCCAACTTAACTTAACCCCAACTTAATTCAGCCCCAACTTAACTTAACCCCAACTTAAATTTACCCCAACTTAACTTAACCCCAACTTAACTTAACCCCAACTTAACTTAACCCCAACTTAACTTAAGCCCATTTAACTTAACCCCAACTTAACTTAACCCCAACTTAACTTAACCCCAACTTAAATTAACCCCAACTTAACTTAACCCCAACTTAACTTAACCCCAACTTAACCCCAATTTAACTTAACCCCAACTTAACTTAACCCTAACTTAACTTAACCCCAACTTGACTTAACCCCAACTTGACTTAACCCCAACTTGACTTAACCCCAACTTAACTTAACCCTAACTTAACTTAACCCCAACTTAACCTAATCCCAACTTAACTTAACCCCAACTTAACTTAACCCCAACTTAACTTAAACCAAACTTAACTTAACCCCAACTTAACCTAACCCCAACTTAATTCAACCCCAAATTAACTCAACCCCAACTTTACTTAACCCCAACTTAACTTAACCCCAACTTAACTTAACCCCAACTTAACTTAACCCCAACTTAAATTAACCCCAACTTAACTTAACCCCAACTTAAAGTTACCCCCAACTTAACTTAACCCCAACTTAACTCAACCCCAACTTAACTCGACCGCAACTTAACTCAACCCCAACTTAAGTCAACCCCAACTTAACCCCAACTTAAGTTAACCCAACTTAAGTTAATCCAAACTTAAGTTAACTCCAACTTGATTTAACCCCAACTTGACTTAAACCCAACTTGACTTAACCCCAACTTAACTTAACCCCAAATTAACTTAACGCCAACTTAACTTAACCCCAACTTAATTTAACCCTAACTTAACTTAACCCCAACTTAACTTAACCCCAACTTAACTTAACCCCAAATTAAATTAACCCCAACTTAACTGAACGCCAACTTAACTTAACCCCAAATTAACTTAACCCCAACTTAACTTAACCCCAACTTAAGTTAACCCCAACTTGACTTAACCCCAACTTGACTTAACCCCAACTTGACTTAACCCCAACTTAACTTAACCCCAACTTAACTTACCCCAACTTAACTTAACCCCAACTTAACTTAACCCCGACTTAACTTAACCCCAACTAAACTTAACCCCAACTTAAATTAACCCCAACTTAACTTAACCCCAACTTAACTCAGCCCCAACTTAACTTAACCCCAACTTAAATTTACCCCAACTTAAGTTGGGGTTAAGTTAAGTTGTGGGTTATTTAAGTTGGGGTTAAGTTAAGTTGGGGTTAAGTTAAGTTGGGGTTAAGTTAAGTTGGGCTTCAGTTAAGTTGGGGTTAAGTTAAGTTGGGGTTAAGTTAAGTTGGGGTTAAGTTAACTTAACCCCAACTTAACTGAAGCCCAACTTAACTTAACCCCAACTTAACTTAACCCCAACTTATCTTAACCCCAACTTAACCCCAACTTAATTTAACCCCAACTTAAGTTAAACCCAACTTAAGTTAACCCCAACTTAACTTAACCCCAACTTAACTTAAGCCCAACTTAACTTACCTCCAACTTAACTCAGCCCCTACTTAACTTAACCCCAACTTAGCTTAACCCCAACTTAACTTCACCCCAACTTAACTTACCCCCAACTTAACTTACCCCCAACTTAACTTACCCCCAACTTAACTTATCCCCAACTTAACTTAACCCCAACTTAACTTACCCCCAACATAAATTACCCCCAACTTAACTTAACCCCAACTTAACTGAACCCCAACTTACCTTAACCCCAACTTAAATTAACCCCAACTTAACTTAACCCCAACTTAAAATAACCCCAACTTAATTTAACCCCAACTTAACTTAACCCCAACTTAACTTACCCCTAACTTAACTTAACCCCAACTTAACTTAACCCCAACTTAACTTAACCCCAACTTAACTTAACCCCAACTTAACCCCAACTTAACTTAACCCCAACTTAACCCCAACTTAACTTACCCCCAACTTAACTTAACCCCAACTTAACTTAACCCCAACTTAACTTACCCCCAACTTAACTTACCCCCAACTCAACTTAACCCCAAATTAACTTAACCTCAACTTAACTTAACCCCAACTTAACTTAACCCCAACTTAAGTTAACCCCAACTTAACCCCAACTTAAGTTAACCCCAACTTAAGTTAACCCCAAATAACTTAACCCCTACTTAAGTTAACACCAACTTAACTTAACCCCAACTTAACTTAACCCCAACTTAACTTAACCCCAACTTAACTTAACCCCAACTTCAATTAACACCAACTTAACTTAGCCCCAACATATCTTAACCCCAACTTAACTTAACCCCAACTAAACTTAACCCCAACATAAATTAACCCCAACTTAACTTAACCCCAACTTAACTCAGCCCCAACTTAACTTAACCCCAACTTAAATTTACCCCAACTTAACTTAACCCCAACTTAACTTAACCCCAACTTAACTTAACTCCAACTTATCTTAAGCCCAACTTAACTTAACCCTAACTTAACTTAACCCCAACTTAACTTAACCCCAACTTAAATTAACCCCAACTTAACTTAACCCCAACTTAACTTAACCCCAACTTAACTTATCCCCAACTTAACTTAACCCCAACTTAACTTAACCCTAACTTAACTTAACCCCAACTTGACTTAACCCCAACTTGACTTAACCCCAACTTGACTTAACCCCAACTTAACTTAACCCTAACTTAACTTAACCCCAACTTGACTTAACCCCAACTTGACTTAACCCCAACTTAACTTAACCCCAACTTAACTTAACCCCAACTTAACTTAACCCCAACTTAACCCCAAGTTAACTTAACCCCAACTTAACCCCAACTTAACTTAACCCCAACTTAACTTAACCCCAACTTAACTTAACCCCAACTTAAATTAACCCCAACTTAAATTAACCCCAACTTAAATTAACCCCAACTTAACTTAACCCCAACTTAAATTAACCCCAACTTAACTTAACCACAACTTAACTTAACCCCAACTTAACTTAACCCCAACTTAACTTAACCCCAACTTAACTTAACCCCAACTGAACCACAACTTAACCCCAACTTAATTTAACCCCAACTATAAGTTAACCCCAACTTATGTTAACCCCAACTTAACTTAACCCCAACTTATCTTAACCCCAACTTAACTTACCCCCAACTTAACTTACCCCCAACTTAACTTATCCCCAACTTAATTTAACCCCAACTTAACTTACCCCCAACATAAATTACCCCCAACTTAACTTAACCCCAACTTAACTGAACCCCAACTTAACTTAACCCCAAATTAACTTAACCCCAACTTAACTTAACCCCAACTTAACTTACCCCCAACTTAACTTAACCCCAACTTAATTTAACCCCAACTTAACTTAACCCCAACTTGACTTAACCCCAACTTGACTTAATCCCAACTTGACTTAACCCCAACTTGACGTAACCCCAACTTGACTTAACCCCAACTTGATTTAACCCCAACTTGACTTAATTCCAACTCTACTTTACCCCAACTTAACTTTACCCCAACTTAACTTAACCCCAACTTAACTTAACCCAAACTTGACTTAACCCCAACTTGACTTAACCCCAACTTGACTTAACCCCAACTTGACTTAATCCCAACTTAACTTAACCCCAACTTAACTTAACCCCAACTTAACGTAACCCCAACTTAACTTAACCCCAACTTAACTTAACCCCAACTTACCTTAACCCCAACTTAACTTAACACCAACTTAAATTAACACCAACTTAACTTAACCCCAACTTAACTTAACCCCAACTTAACTTAACCCCAACTTAACTTACCCCTAACTTAACTTACCCCCAACTTAACTTAACCCCAACTTAACTTAACCCCAAATTAACTTAACCCCAACTTAACTTAACCCCAACTTAACCCCAACTTAACTTAAACCCTACTTAACTTAACCCCAACTTAACTTAACACCAACTTAAATTAACACCAACTTAACTTAACCCCAACTTAACTTAACCCCAACTTAACTTAACCCCAACTTAACTTACCCCCAACTTGACTTAACCCCAACTTAACTTAACCCCAACTTAACTTAACCCCAACTTAACTTTACCCCAACTTAACTTAACCCCAACTTAACTTAACCCCAGCTTAACTTACCCCCAACTTGACTTAACCCCAACTTGACTTAATCCCAACTTGACTTAACCCCAACTTGACTTAACCCCAACTTGACTTAACCCCAACTTAACTAAACCCCAACTTAACTTAACCCCAACTTAACTTAACCCGAACTTAAATTAACCCCAACTTAACTTAACCCCAACTTAACTTAACCCAAACTTAAGTTAATCCCAACTTAACCCCAACTTAAATTAACCCCAACTTAACTTAACCCCAACTTAACCCCAACTTAAGTTAACCCCAACTTAAGTTAATCCCAACTTAAGTTAACCCCAACTTAACTTAACCCCTACTTAAGTTAACACCAACTTAACTTAACCCCAACTTAACTAAACCCCAACTTAACTTAACCCCAACTTAAATTAACCCCAACGTAACTTAACCCCAACTTGACTTAACCCCAACTTGACTTAATCCCAACTTGACTTTACCGCAACTTGACTTAACCCCAACTTGACTTAACCCCAACTTAACCAAACCCCAACTTAACTTAACCCCAACTTAACTTAACCCGAACTTAAATTAACCCCAACTTAACTTAACCCCAACTTAACTTAACCCAAACTTAAGTTAATCCCAACTTAACCCCAACTTAAATTAACCCCAACTTAACTTAACCCCAACTTAACCCCAACTTAAGTTAACCCCAACTTAAGTTAATCCCAACTTAAGTTAACCCCAACTTAACTTAACCCCTACTTAAGTTAACACCAACTTAACTTAACCCCAACTTAACTTAACCCCAACTTAACTTAACCCCAACTTAACTAACACCAACTTAACTTAACCCCAACTTAGCTTAACCCCAACTTAACTTAACCCCAACTTGAATTAACCCCAACTTGACTTAACCCCAACTTAACTAAACCCCAACTTAACTTAACCCCAACTTAACTTAAACCCAACTTAAATTAACCCCAACTTAACCCCAACTTAACTTAACCCAAACTTAAGTTAATCCCAACTTAACCCCAACTTAACTTAACCCCTACTTAAGTTAACCCCAGCTTAACTTAACCCCAACTTAACTTAATCCCAACTTAACTTAACCCCAACTTAAATTAACACCAACTTAAATTAGCCCCAACTTAACTTAACCCCAACTTAACTTAACCCCAACTTAACTTAACCCCAACTTAACTTACCCCCAACTTAACTCAACCCCTACTTAACTTAACCCCAACTTAACTTAACCCCAACTTAGCTTAACCCCAACTTAACTTCACCCCAACTTAACTTACCCCCAACTTAACTTACCCCCAACCTAACTTACCCCCAACTTAACTTAACCCCAACTTAACTTTACCCCAACTTGATTTAACCCCAACTTAACTTAATCCCAACTTAACTTAACCCCAACTTAGCTTAACCCCAACTTAACTTAACCCCAACTTGAATTAACCCCAACTTGACTTAACCCCAACTTAACTAAACCCCAACTTAACTTAACCCCAACTTAACTTAACCCCAACTTAAATTAACCCCAACTTAACTTAACCCCAACTTAACTTAACCCAAACTTAAGTTAATCCCAACTTAACCCAACTTAACTTAACCCCTACTTAAGTTAACCCCAGCTTAATTTAACCCCAACTTAACTTAACCCCAACTTAACTTAACCCCAACTTAAATTAACACCAACTTAAATTAGCCCCAACTTAACTTAACCCCAAGTTAACTTAACCCCCACTTAACTTAACCCCAACTTAACGTAACCCCAACTTAACTTAACCCCAACTTAACTTAACCCCAACTTACCTTAACCCCAACTTAACTTAACCCCAACTTAAATTAACCCCAACTTAACTTAACCCCAACTTAACTTAACCCCAACTTAACTTAACCCCAACTTAAATTAACCCCAACTTAACTTACCCCTAACTTAACTTACCCCCAACTTAATTAACCCCAACTTAACTTAACCCAACTTAACTTAACCCCAACTTAACTTAACCCCAACTTAACCCCAACTTAACTTAACCCCTACTTAACTTAACCCCAACTTAACCCCAACTTAACTTAACCCCTACTTAACTTAACCCCAACTTAACTTAAACCCAACTTAACTTAACCCCAACTTAACTTAACCCCAACTTAACTTAACCCCAACTTGACTTAACCCCAACTTGACTTAATCCCAACTTGACTTAACCCCAACTTGAATTAACCCCAACTTGACTTAACCCCAACTTGACTTAACCCCAACGTGACTTAATCCCAACTTAACTTAAACCCAACTTAACTTAACCCCAACTTAACTTAACCCCAACTTAACTTAACCCCAACTTACCTTAACCCCAACTTAACTTAACCCCAACTTAAATTACCCCTAACTTAACTTACCCCCAACTTAACTTAACCCCAACTTAACTTAACCCCAACTTAACTTAACCCCAACTTAACCCCAACTTAACTTAGCCCCAACTTAACTGAACCCCAACTTAACTTAAACCCAACTTGATTTAACCCCAACTTGACTTAACCCCAACTTAACTTAACCCCAACTTGACTCAATCCCAACTTAACTTAACCCCAACTTAACTTAACCCCAACTTAACTTAACCCAAACTTGACTTAACCCCAACTTGACTTAACCCCAACTTGACTTAACCCCAACTTGACTTAATCCCAACTTAACTTAACCCCAACTTAACTTAACCCCAACTTAAGGTAACCCCAACTTAACTTAACCCCAACTTAACTTAACCCCAACTTACCTTAACCCCAACATAACTTAACCCCAACTTAAATTAACCCCAACTTAACTTATCCCCAACTTAACTTAACCCCAACTTAACTTAACCCCAACTTAACTTACCCCTAACTTAACTTACCCCCAACTTAACTTAACCCCAACTTAACTTAACCCCAACTTACCTTAACCCCAACTTAACTTAACCCCAACTTAAATTACCCCTAACTTAACTTACCCCCAACTTAACTTAACCCCAACTTAACTTAACCCCAACTTAACTTAACCCCAACTTAACTTAGCCCCAACTTAACTGAACCCCAACTTAACTTAAACACAACTTGATTTAACCCCAACTTGAATTACCCCTAACATAACTTACCCCCAACTTAACTTAACCCCAACTTAACTTAACCCCAACTTACCTTAACCCCAACTTAACTTAACCCCAACTTAACTTAACCCCAACTTAACCCCAACTTAACTTAGCCCCAACTTAACTGAACCCCAACTTAACTTAAACCCAACTTGATTTAACCCCAACTTGACTTACCCCTAACTTAACTTACCCCCCAACTTAACTTAACCCCAACTTAACTTAACCCCAACTTACCTTAACCCCAACTTAACTTAACCCCAACTTAAATTACCCCTAAATTAACTTAACCCCAACTTGACTTAACCCCAACTTGACTTAACCCCAACTTGACTTAATCCCAACTTAACTTAACCCCAACTTAACTTAACCCCAACTTAACGTAACCCCAACTTAACCCCAACTTAACTTAACCCCAACTTACCTTAACCCCAACATAACTTAACCCCAACTTAAATTAACCCGAACTTAACTTATCCCCAACTTAACTTAACCCCAACTTAACTTAACCCCAACTTAACTTAACCCCAAATTAACTTAACCCCAACTTAACTTAACCCCAACTTAACCCCAACTTAACTTAACCCCTACTTAACTTAACCCCAACTTAACTTAACCCCAACTTAACTTAACCCCAGCTTAACTTACCCCCAACTTAAATTACCCCCGACTTAATTAACTTACCCCCAACTTAATTTAACCCCAACTTAACTTAACCCCAACTTAACTTAACCCCAACTTAACTTAACCCCAACTTGACTTAACCCCAACTTGACTTAATCCCAACTTGACTTAACCCCAAATTGACTTAACCCCAACTTGAGTTAACCCCAACTTGATTTAACCCCAACTTAACTTAACCCCAACTTAACCCCAACTTAACTTAGCCCCAACTTAACTGAACCCCAACTTAACTTAAACCCAACTCGACTTAACCCCAACTTGATTTAACCCCAACTTGACTTAATTCCAACTTAACTTACCCCAACTTAACTTAACCCCAACTTAACTTAATCCCAATTTAACTTAACCCAAACTTGACTTAACCCCAACTTGACTTAACCCCAACTTGACTTAACCCCAACTTGACTTAATCCCAACTTAACTTAACCCCAACTTAACTTAACCCCAACTTAACGTAACCCCAACTTAACTTAACCCCAACTTAACTTAACCCCAACTTACCTTAACCCCAACTTAACTTAACCCCAACTTAAATTAACCCCAACTTAACTTATCCCCAACTTAACGTAACCCCAACTTAACTTAACCCCAACTTAACTTACCCCTAACTTAACTTACCCCCAACTTAACTTAACCCCAACTTAACTTAACCCCAACTTAACTTAACCCCAAATTAACTTAACCCCAACTTAACTTAACCCCAACTTAACCCCAACTTAACTTAACCCCTACTTAACTTAACCCCAACTTAACTTAACCCCAATTTAACTTAACCCCAGCTTAACTTACCCCCAACTTAAATTACCCCCGACTTAATTAACTTACCCCCAACTTAACTTAACCCCAACTTAACTTAACCCCAACTTAACTTAACCCCAACTTGACTTAACCCCAACTTGACTTAACCCCAACTTAACTTAACCCCAACTTAACTTAACCCCATATTAACTTAACCCCAACTTAACTTAACCCCAACTTAACTTAACACCAACTTAACTTAACCCCAACTTAACTTAACCCCAACTTAACTTAAACCCAACTTGACTTAACCCCAACTTGACTTAACCCCACACTTGACTCAATCCGAACTTAACTTAACCCCAACTTAACTTAACCCAAACTTAAGTTAATCCCAACTTAACCCAACTTAACTTAACCCCTACTTAAGTTAACCCCAGCTTAATTTAACCCCAACTTAACTTAACCCCAACTTAACTTAACCCCAACTTAAATTAACACCAACTTAAATTAGCCCCAACTTAACTTAACCCCAAGTTAACTTAACCCCCACTTAACTTAACCCCAACTTAACTTAACCCAAACTCGACTTAACCCCAACTTAACGTAACCCCAACTTAACTTAACCCCAACTTAACTTAACCCCAACTTACCTTAACCCCAACTTAACTTAACCCCAACTTAAATTAACCCCAACTTAACTTAACCCCAACTTAACTTAACCCCAACTTACCTTAACCCCAACTTAACTTAACCCCAACTTAACTTAACCCCAACTTAAATATACCCCTAACTTAACTTACCCCCAACTTAACTTAACCCCAACTTAACTTAACCCCAACTTAACTTAACCCCAACTTAACCCCAACTTAACTTAACCCCAAATTAACTTAACCCCAACTTAACTTAACCCCAACTTAACCCCAACTTAACTTAACCCCTACTTAACTTAACCCCAACTTAACTTAACCCCAATTTAACTTAACCCCAGCTTAACTTACCCCCAACTTAAATTACCCCCGACTTAATTAACTTACCCCCAACTTAACTTAACCCCAACTTAACTTAACCCCAACTTAACTTAACCCCAACTTGACTTAACCCCAACTTGACTTAACCCCAACTTAACTTAACCCCAACTTAACTTAACCCCATATTAACTTAACCCCAACTTAACTTAACCCCAACTTAACTTAACACCAACTTAACTTAACCCCAACTTAACTTAACCCCAACTTAACTTAAACCCAACTTGACTTAACCCCAACTTGACTTAACCCCACACTTGACTCAATCCGAACTTAACTTAACCCCAACTTAACTTAACCCAAACTTAAGTTAATCCCAACTTAACCCAACTTAACTTAACCCCTACTTAAGTTAACCCCAGCTTAATTTAACCCCAACTTAACTTAACCCCAACTTAACTTAACCCCAACTTAAATTAACACCAACTTAAATTAGCCCCAACTTAACTTAACCCCAAGTTAACTTAACCCCCACTTAACTTAACCCCAACTTAACTTAACCCAAACTTGACTTAACCCCAACTTGACTTAACCCCAACTTGACTTAACCCCAACTTGACTTAACACCAACTTGACTTAATCCCAACTTAACTTAACCCCAACTTAACTTAACCCCAACTTAACGTAACCCCAACTTAACTTAACCCCAACTTAACTTAACCCCAACTTACCTTAACCCCAACTTAACTTAACCCCAACTTAAATTAACCCCAACTTAACTTAACCCCAACTTAACTTAACCCCAACTTAACTTAACCCCAACTTAAATTAACCCCAACTTAACTTACCCCTAACTTAACTTACCCCCAACTTAATTAACCCCAACTTAACTTAACCCCAACTTAACTTAACCCCAACTTAACCCCAACTTAACTTAACCCCTACTTAACTTAACCCCAACTTAACTTAAACCCAACTTAACTTAACCCCAACTTAACTTAACCCCAACTTAACTTAACCCCAACTTGACTTAACCCCAACTTGACTTAATCCCAACTTGACTTAACCCCAACTTGAATTAACCCCAACTTGACTTAACCCCAACTTGACTTAACCCCAACTTGATTTAATCCCAACTTAACTTAAACCCAACTTAACTTAACCCCAACTTAACTTAACCCCAACTTAACTTAACCCCAACTTACCTTAACCCCAACTTAACTCAACCCCAACTTAACTTAACCCCAACTTAAATTACCCCTAACTTAACTTACCCCCAACTTAACTTAACCCCAACTTAACTTAACCCCAACTTTACTTAACCCCAACTTAACCCCAACTTAACTTAGCCCCAACTTAACTGAACCCCAACTTAACTTAAACCCAACTTGATTTAACCCCAACTTGACTTACCCCTAACTTAACTTACCCCCAACTTAACTTAACCCCAACTTAACTTAACCCCAACTTACCTTAACCCCAACTTAACTTAACCCCAACTTAACTTAACCCCAACTTAACCCCAACTTAACTTAGCCCCAACTTAACTGAACCCCAACTTAACTTAAACCCAACTTGATTTAACCCCAACTTGACTTACCCCTAACTTAACTTACCCCCAACTTAACTTAACCCCAACTTAACTTAACCCCAACTTACCTTAACCCCAACTTAACCTAACCCCAACTTAAATTACCCCTAAATTAACTTAACCCCAACTTAACTTAACCCCAACTTAACTTAACCCAAACTTGACTTAACCCCAACTTGACTTAACCCCAACTTGATTAACCCCAACTTGACTTAATCCCAACTTAACTTAACCCCAACTTAACTTAACCCCAACTTAACGTAACCCCAACTTAACTTAACCCCAACTTAACTTAACCCCAACTTACCTTAACCCCAACATAACTTAACCCCAACTTAAATTAACCCCAACTTAACTTATCCCCAACTTAACTTAACCCCAACTTAAATTAACCCCAACTTAACTTACCCCTAACTTAACTTACCCCCAACTTAATTAACCCCAACTTAACTTAACCCAACTTAACTTAACCCCAACTTAACTTAACCCCAACTTAACCCCAACTTAACTTAACCCCTACTTAACTTAACCCCAACTTAACTTAAACCCAACTTAACTTAACCCCAACTTAACTTAACCCCAACTTAACTTAACCCCAACTTGACTTAACCCCAACTTGACTTAATCCCAACTTGACTTAACCCCAACTTGAATTAACCCCAACTTGACTTAACCCCAACTTGACTTAACCCCAACTTGACTTAATCCCAACTTAACTTACCCCCAACTTAACTTAACCCCAACTTAACTTAACCCCAACTTACCTTAACCCCAACTTAACTTAACCCCAACTTAACTTAACCCCAACTTAACCCCAACTTAACTTAGCCCCAACTTAACTGAACCCCAACTTAACTTAAACCCAACTTGATTTAACCCCAACTTGACTTACCCCTAACTTAACTTACCCCCAACTTAACTTAACCCCAACTTAACTTAACCCCAACTTACCTTAACCCCAACTTAACCTAACCTCAACTTAAATTACCCCTAAATTAACTTAACCCCAACTTAACGTAACCCCAACTTAACCCCAACTTAACTTAACCCCAACTTACCTTAACCCCAACATAACTTAACCCCAACTTAAATTAACCCGAACTTAACTTATCCCCAACTTAACTTAACCCCAACTTAACTTAACCCCAACTTAACTTAACCCCAAATTAACTTAACCCCAACTTAACTTAACCCCAACTTAACCCCAACTTAACTTAACCCCTACTTAACTTAACCCCAACTTAACTTAACCCCAACTTAACTTAACCCCAGCTTAACTTACCCCCAACTTAAATTACCCCCGACTTAATTAACTTACCCCCAACTTAATTTAACCCCAACTTAACTTAACCCCAACTTAACTTAACCCCAACTTAACTTAACCCCAACTTGACTTAACCCCAACTTGACTTAATCCCAACTTGACTTAACCCCAACTTGACTTAACCCCAACTTGAGTTAACCCCAACTTGATTTAACCCCAACTTAACTTAACCCCAACTTAACCCCAACTTAACTTAGCCCCAACTTAACTGAACCCCAACTTAACTTAAACCCAACTCGACTTAACCCCAACTTGATTTAACCCCAACTTGACTTAATTCCAACTTAACTTACCCCAACTTAACTTAACCCCAACTTAACTTAACCCCAACTTAACTTAACCCAAACTTGACTTAACCCCAACTTGACTTAACCCCAACTTGACTTAACCCCAACTTGACTTAATCCCAACTTAAATTAACCCCAATTTAACTTAACCCCAACTTAACGTAACCCCAACTTAACTTAACCCCAACTTAACTTAACCCCAACTTACCTTAACCCCAACTTAACTTAACCCCAACTTAAATTAACCCCAACTTAACTTATCCCCAACTTAACGTAACCCCAACTTAACTTAACCCCAACTTAACTTACCCCTAACTTAACTTACCCCCAACTTAACTTAACCCCAACTTAACTTAACCCCAACTTAACTTAACCCCAAATTAACTTAACCCCAACTTAACTTAACCCCAACTTAACCCCAACTTAACTTAACCCCTACTTAACTTAACCCCAACTTAACTTAACCCCAATTTAACTTAACCCCAGCTTAACTTACCCCCAACTTAAATTACCCCCGACTTAATTAACTTACCCCCAACTTAACTTAACCCCAACTTAACTTAACCCCAACTTAACTTAACCCCAACTTGACTTAACCCCAACTTGACTTAACCCCAACTTAACTTAACCCCAACTTAACTTAACCCCATATTAACTTAACCCCAACTTAACTTAACCCCAACTTAACTTAAACCCAACTTGACTTAACCCCAACTTGACTTAACCCCACACTTGACTCAATCCGAACTTAACTTAACCCCAACTTAACTTAACCCAAACTTAAGTTAATCCCAACTTAACCCAACTTAACTTAACCCCTACTTAAGTTAACCCCAGCTTAATTTAACCCCAACTTAACTTAACCCCAACTTAACTTAACCCCAACTTAAATTAACACCAACTTAAATTAGCCCCAACTTAACTTAACCCCAAGTTAACTTAACCCCCACTTAACTTAACCCCAACTTAACTTAACCCAAACTTGACTTAACCCCAACTTGACTTAACCCCAACTTGACTTAACCCCAACTTGACTTAACACCAACTTGACTTAATCCCAACTTAACTTAACCCCAACTTAACTTAACCCCAACTTAACGTAACCCCAACTTAACTTAACCCCAACTTAACTTAACCCCAACTTACCTTAACCCCAACTTAACTTAACCCCAACTTAAATTAACCCCAACTTAACTTAACCCCAACTTAACTTAACCCCAACTTAACTTAACCCCAACTTAAATTAACCCCAACTTAACTTACCCCTAACTTAACTTACCCCCAACTTAATTAACCCCAACTTAACTTAACCCAACTTAACTTAACCCCAACTTAACTTAACCCCAACTTAACCCCAACTTAACTTAACCCCTACTTAACTTAACCCCAACTTAACTTAAACCCAACTTAACTTAACCCCAACTTAACTTAACCTCAACTTAACTTAACCCCAACTTGACTTAACCCCAACATGATTTAATCCCAACTTGACTTAACCCCAACTTGAATTGACCCCAACTTGACTTAACCCCAACTTGACTTAACCCCAACTTGATTTAATCCCAACTTAACTTAAACCCAACTTAACTTAACCCCAACTTAACTTAACCCCGACTTAACTTAACCCCAACTTACCTTAACCCCAACTTAACTTAACCCCAACTTAACTTAACCCCAACTTAAATTACCCCTAACTTAACTTACCCCCAACTTAACTTAACCCCAACTTAACTTAACCCCAACTTAACTTAACCCCAACTTAACCCCAACTTAACTTAACCCCAAATTAACTTAACCCCAACTTAACTTAACCCCAACTTAACCCCAACTTAACTTAACCCCTACTTAACTTAACCCCAACTTAACTTAACCCCAATTTAACTTAACCCCAGCTTAACTTACCCCCAACTTAAATTACCCCCGACTTAATTAACTTACCCCCAACTTAACTTAACCCCAACTTAACTTAACCCCAACTTAACTTAACCCCAACTTGACTTAACCCCAACTTGACTTAACCCCAACTTAACTTAACCCCAACTTAACTTAACCCCATATTAACTTAACCCCAACTTAACTTAACCCCAACTTAACTTAACACCAACTTAACTTAACCCCAACTTAACTTAACCCCAACTTAACTTAAACCCAACTTGACTTAACCCCAACTTGACTTAACCCCACACTTGACTCAATCCGAACTTAACTTAACCCCAACTTAACTTAACCCAAACTTAAGTTAATCCCAACTTAACCCAACTTAACTTAACCCCTACTTAAGTTAACCCCAGCTTAATTTAACCCCAACTTAACTTAACCCCAACTTAACTTAACCCCAACTTAAATTAACACCAACTTAAATTAGCCCCAACTTAACTTAACCCCAAGTTAACTTAACCCCCACTTAACTTAACCCCAACTTAACTTAACCCAAACTTGACTTAACCCCAACTTGACTTAACCCCAACTTGACTTAACCCCAACTTGACTTAACACCAACTTGACTTAATCCCAACTTAACTTAACCCCAACTTAACTTAACCCCAACTTAACGTAACCCCAACTTAACTTAACCCCAACTTAACTTAACCCCAACTTACCTTAACCCCAACTTAACTTAACCCCAACTTAAATTAACCCCAACTTAACTTAACCCCAACTTAACTTAACCCCAACTTAACTTAACCCCAACTTAAATTAACCCCAACTTAACTTACCCCTAACTTAACTTACCCCCAACTTAATTAACCCCAACTTAACTTAACCCCAACTTAACTTAACCCCAACTTAACCCCAACTTAACTTAACCCCTACTTAACTTAACCCCAACTTAACTTAAACCCAACTTAACTTAACCCCAACTTAACTTAACCCCAACTTAACTTAACCCCAACTTGACTTAACCCCAACTTGACTTAATCCCAACTTGACTTAACCCCAACTTGAATTAACCCCAACTTGACTTAACCCCAACTTGACTTAACCCCAACTTGATTTAATCCCAACTTAACTTAAACCCAACTTAACTTAACCCCAACTTAACTTAACCCCAACTTAACTTAACCCCAACTTACCTTAACCCCAACTTAACTTAACCCCAACTTAACTTAACCCCAACTTAACTTAACCCCAACTTAAATTAACCCCAACTTAACTTACCCCTAACTTAACTTACCCCCAACTTAATTAACCCCAACTTAACTTAACCCAACTTAACTTAACCCCAACTTAACTTAACCCCAACTTAACCCCAACTTAACTTAACCCCTACTTAACTTAACCCCAACTTAACTTAAACCCAACTTAACTTAACCCCAACTTAACTTAACCTCAACTTAACTTAACCCCAACTTGACTTAACCCCAACATGATTTAATCCCAACTTGACTTAACCCCAACTTGAATTGACCCCAACTTGACTTAACCCCAACTTGACTTAACCCCAACTTGATTTAATCCCAACTTAACTTAAACCCAACTTAACTTAACCCCAACTTAACTTAACCCCGACTTAACTTAACCCCAACTTACCTTAACCCCAACTTAACTTAACCCCAACTTAACTTAACCCCAACTTAACTTAACCCCAACTTTACTTAACCCCAACTTAACCCCAACTTAACTTAGCCCCAACTTAACTGAACCCCAACTTAACTTAAACCCAACTTGATTTAACCCCAACTTGACTTACCCCTAACTTAACTTACCCCCAACTTAACTTAACCCCAACTTAACTTAGCCCCAACTTACCTTAACCCCAACTTAACTTAACCCCAACTTAACTTAACCCCAACTTAACCCCAACTTAACTTAGCCCCAACTTAACTGAACCCCAACTTAACTTAAACCCAACTTGATTTAACCCCAACTTGACTTACCCCTAACTTAACTTACCCCCAACTTAACTTAACCCCAACTTAACTTAACCCCAACTTACCTTAACCCCAACTTAACCTAACCCCAACTTAAATTACCCCTAAATTAACTTAACCCCAACTTAACTTAACCCCAACTTAACTTAACCCAAACTTGACTTAACCCCAACTTGACTTAACCCCAACTTGATTAACCCCAACTTGACTTAATCCCAACTTAACTTAACCCCAACTTAACTTAACCCCAACTTAACGTAACCCCAACTTAACTTAACCCCAACTTAACTTAACCCCAACTTACCTTAACCCCAACATAACTTAACCCCAACTTAAATTAACCCCAACTTAACTTATCCCCAACTTAACTTAACCCCAACTTAAATTAACCCCAACTTAACTTACCCCTAACTTAACTTACCCCCAACTTAATTAACCCCAACTTAACTTAACCCAACTTAACTTAACCCCAACTTAACTTAACCCCAACTTAACCCCAACTTAACTTAACCCCTACTTAACTTAACCCCAACTTAACTTAAACCCAACTTAACTTAACCCCAACTTAACTTAACCCCAACTTAACTTAACCCCAACTTGACTTAACCCCAACTTGACTTAATCCCAACTTGACTTAACCCCAACTTGAATTAACCCCAACTTGACTTAACCCCAACTTGACTTAACCCCAACTTGACTTAATCCCAACTTAACTTACCCCCAACTTAACTTAACCCCAACTTAACTTAACCCCAACTTAACTTAACCCCAACTTAACTTAACCCCAACTTTACTTAACCCCAACTTAACCCCAACTTAACTTAGCCCCAACTTAACTGAACCCCAACTTAACTTAAACCCAACTTGATTTAACCCCAACTTGACTTACCCCTAACTTAACTTACCCCCAACTTAACTTAACCCCAACTTAACTTAACCCCAACTTACCTTAACCCCAACTTAACCTAACCCCAACTTAAATTACCCCTAAATTAACTTAACCCCAACTTAACTTAACCCCAACTTAACTTAACCCAAACTTGACTTAACCCCAACTTGACTTAACCCCAACTTGATTAACCCCAACTTGACTTAATCCCAACTTAACTTAACCCCAACTTAACTTAACCCCAACTTAACGTAACCCCAACTTAACTTAACCCCAACTTAACTTAACCCCAACTTACCTTAACCCCAACATAACTTAACCCCAACTTAAATTAACCCCAACTTAACTTATCCCCAACTTAACTTAACCCCAACTTAAATTAACCCCAACTTAACTTACCCCTAACTTAACTTACCCCCAACTTAATTAACCCCAACTTAACTTAACCCAACTTAACTTAACCCCAACTTAACTTAACCCCAACTTAACCCCAACTTAACTTAACCCCTACTTAACTTAACCCCAACTTAACTTAAACCCAACTTAACTTAACCCCAACTTAACTTAACCCCAACTTAACTTAACCCCAACTTGACTTAACCCCAACTTGACTTAATCCCAACTTGACTTAACCCCAACTTGAATTAACCCCAACTTGACTTAACCCCAACTTGACATAACCCCAACTTGACTTAATCCCAACTTAACTTACCCCCAACTTAACTTAACCCCAACTTAACTTAACCCCAACTTAACTTAACCCCAACTTAACCCCAACTTAACTTAACCCCTACTTAACTTAACCCCAACTTAACTTAACCCCAATTTAACTTAACCCCAGCTTAACTTACCCCCAACTTAAATTACCCCCGACTTAATTAACTTACCCCCAACTTAACTTAACCCCAACTTAACTTAACCCCAACTTAACTTAACCCCAACTTGACTTAACCCCAACTTGACTTAACCCCAACTTAACTTAACCCCAACTTAACTTAACCCCATATTAACTTAACCCCAACTTAACTTAACCCCAACTTAACTTAACACCAACTTAACTTAACCCCAACTTAACTTAACCCCAACTTAACTTAAACCCAACTTGACTTAACCCCAACTTGACTTAACCCCACACTTGACTCAATCCGAACTTAACTTAACCCCAACTTAACTTAACCCAAACTTAAGTTAATCCCAACTTAACCCAACTTAACTTAACCCCTACTTAAGTTAACCCCAGCTTAATTTAACCCCAACTTAACTTAACCCCAACTTAACTTAACCCCAACTTAAATTAACACCAACTTAAATTAGCCCCAACTTAACTTAACCCCAAGTTAACTTAACCCCCACTTAACTTAACCCCAACTTAACTTAACCCAAACTTGACTTAACCCCAACTTGACTTAACCCCAACTTGACTTAACCCCAACTTGACTTAACACCAACTTGACTTAATCCCAACTTAACTTAACCCCAACTTAACTTAACCCCAACTTAACGTAACCCCAACTTAACTTAACCCCAACTTAACTTAACCCCAACTTACCTTAACCCCAACTTAACTTAACCCCAACTTAAATTAACCCCAACTTAACTTAACCCCAACTTAACTTAACCCCAACTTAACTTAACCCCAACTTAAATTAACCCCAACTTAACTTACCCCTAACTTAACTTACCCCCAACTTAATTAACCCCAACTTAACTTAACCCCAACTTAACTTAACCCCAACTTAACCCCAACTTAACTTAACCCCTACTTAACTTAACCCCAACTTAACTTAAACCCAACTTAACTTAACCCCAACTTAACTTAACCCCAACTTAACTTAACCCCAACTTGACTTAACCCCAACTTGACTTAATCCCAACATGACTTAACCCCAACTTGAATTAACCCCAACTTGACTTAACCCCAACTTGACTTAACCCCAACTTGATTTAATCCCAACTTAACTTAAACCCAACTTAACTTAACCCCAACTTAACTTAACCCCAACTTAACTTAACCCCAACTTACCTTAACCCCAACTTAACTTAACCCCAACTTAACTTAATCCCAACTTAAATTACCCCAAACTTAACTTACCCCCAACTTAACTTAACCCCAACTTAACTTAACCCCAACTTTACTTAACCCCAACTTAACCCCAACTTAACTTAGCCCCAACTTAACTGAACCCCAACTTAACTTAAACCCAACTTGATTTAACCCCAACTTGACTTACCCCTAACTTAACTTACCCCCAACTTAACTTAACCCCAACTTAACTTAACCCCAACTTACCTTAACCCCAACTTAACTTAACCCCAACTTAACTTAACCCCAACTTAACCCCATCTTAACTTAGCCCCAACTTAACTGAACCCCAACTTAACTTAAACCCAACTTGATTTAACCCCAACTTGACTTACCCCTAACTTAACTTACCCCCAACTTAACTTAACCCCAACTTAACTTAACCCCAACTTACCTTAACCCCAACTTAACCTAACCCCAACTTAAATTACCCCTAAATTAACTTAACCCCAACTTAACTTAACCCCAACTTAACTTAACCCAAACTTGACTTAACCCCAACTTGACTTAACCCCAACTTTATTAACCCCAACTTGACTTAATCCCAACTTAACTTAACCCCAACTTAACTTAACCCCAACTTAACGTAACCCCAACTTAACTTAACCCCAACTTAACTTAACCCCAACTTACCTTAACCCCAACATAACTTAACCCCAACTTAAATTAACCCCAACTTAACTTATCCCCAACTTAACTTAACCCCAACTTAAATTAACCCCAACTTAACTTACCCCTAACTTAACTTACCCCCAACTTAATTAACCCCAACTTAACTTAACCCAACTTAACTTAACCCCAACTTAACTTAACCCCAACTTAACCCCAACTTAACTTAACCCCTACTTAACTTAACCCCAACTTAACTTAAACCCAACTTAACTTAACCCCAACTTAACTTAACCCCAACTTAACCCCAACTTAACTTAACCCCAAATTAACTTAACCCCAACTTAACTTAACCCCAACTTAACCCCAACTTAACTTAACCCCTACTTAACTTAACCCCAACTTAACTTAACCCCAATTTAACTTAACCCCAGCTTAACTTACCCCCAACTTAAATTACCCCCGACTTAATTAACTTACCCCCAACTTAACTTAACCCCAACTTAACTTAACCCCAACTTAACTTAACCCCAACTTGACTTAACCCCAACTTGACTTAACCCCAACTTAACTTAACCCCAACTTAACTTAACCCCATATTAACTTAACCCCAACTTAACTTAACCCCAACTTAACTTAACACCAACTTAACTTAACCCCAACTTAACTTAACCCCAACTTAACTTAAACCCAACTTGACTTAACCCCAACTTGACTTAACCCCACACTTGACTCAATCCGAACTTAACTTAACCCCAACTTAACTTAACCCAAACTTAAGTTAATCCCAACTTAACCCAACTTAACTTAACCCCTACTTAAGTTAACCCCAGCTTAATTTAACCCCAACTTAACTTAACCCCAACTTAACTTAACCCCAACTTAAATTAACACCAACTTAAATTAGCCCCAACTTAACTTAACCCCAAGTTAACTTAACCCCCACTTAACTTAACCCCAACTTAACTTAACCCAAACTTGACTTAACCCCAACTTGACTTAACCCCAACTTGACTTAACCCCAACTTGACTTAACACCAACTTGACTTAATCCCAACTTAACTTAACCCCAACTTAACTTAACCCCAACTTAACGTAACCCCAACTTAACTTAACCCCAACTTAACTTAACCCCAACTTACCTTAACCCCAACTTAACTTAACCCCAACTTAAATTAACCCCAACTTAACTTAACCCCAACTTAACTTAACCCCAACTTAACTTAACCCCAACTTAAATTAACCCCAACTTAACTTACCCCTAACTTAACTTACCCCCAACTTAATTAACCCCAACTTAACTTAACCCCAACTTAACTTAACCCCAACTTAACCCCAACTTAACTTAACCCCTACTTAACTTAACCCCAACTTAACTTAAACCCAACTTAACTTAACCCCAACTTAACTTAACCCCAACTTAACTTAACCCCAACTTGACTTAACCCCAACTTGACTTAATCCCAACTTGACTTAACCCCAACTTGAATTAACCCCAACTTGACTTAACCCCAACTTGACTTAACCCCAACTTGATTTAATCCCAACTTAACTTAAACCCAACTTAACTTAACCCCAACTTAACTTAACCCCAACTTAACTTAACCCCAACTTACCTTAACCCCAACTTAACTTAACCCCAACTTAACTTAACCCCAACTTAAATTACCCCTAACTTAACTTACCCCCAACTTAACTTAACCCCAACTTAACTTAACCCCAACTTTACTTAACCCCAACTTAACCCCAACTTAACTTAGCCCCAACTTAACTGAACCCCAACTTAACTTAAACCCAACTTGATTTAACCCCAACTTGACTTACCCCTAACTTAACTTACCCCCAACTTAACTTAACCCCAACTTAACTTAGCCCCAACTTACCTTAACCCCAACTTAACTTAACCCCAACTTAACTTAACCCCAACTTAACCCCAACTTAACTTAGCCCCAACTTAACTGAACCCCAACTTAACTTAAACCCAACTTGATTTAACCCCAACTTGACTTACCCCTAACTTAACTTACCCCCAACTTAACTTAACCCCAACTTAACTTAACCCCAACTTACCTTAACCCCAACTTAACCTAACCCCAACTTAAATTACCCCTAAATTAACTTAACCCCAACTTAACTTAACCCCAACTTAACTTAACCCAAACTTGACTTAACCCCAACTTGACTTAACCCCAACTTGATTAACCCCAACTTGACTTAATCCCAACTTAACTTAACCCCAACTTAACTTAACCCCAACTTAACGTAACCCCAACTTAACTTAACCCCAACTTAACTTAACCCCAACTTACCTTAACCCCAACATAACTTAACCCCAACTTAAATTAACCCCAACTTAACTTATCCCCAACTTAACTTAACCCCAACTTAAATTAACCCCAACTTAACTTACCCCTAACTTAACTTACCCCCAACTTAATTAACCCCAACTTAACTTAACCCAACTTAACTTAACCCCAACTTAACTTAACCCCAACTTAACCCCAACTTAACTTAACCCCTACTTAACTTAACCCCAACTTAACTTAAACCCAACTTAACTTAACCCCAACTTAACTTAACCCCAACTTAACTTAAGCCAACTTGACTTAACCCCAACTTGACTTAATCCCAACTTGACTTAACCCCAACTTGAATTAACCCCAACTTGACTTAACCCCAACTTGACTTAACCCCAACTTGACTTAATCCCAACTTAACTTACCCCCAACTTAACTTAACCCCAACTTAACTTAACCCCAACTTAACTTAACCCCAACTTAACTTAACCCCAACTTTACTTAACCCCAACTTAACCCCAACTTAACTTAGCCCCAACTTAACTGAACCCCAACTTAACTTAAACCCAACTTGATTTAACCCCAACTTGACTTACCCCTAACTTAACTTACCCCCAACTTAACTTAACCCCAACTTAACTTAACCCCAACTTACCTTAACCCCAACTTAACCTAACCCCAACTTAAATTACCCCTAAATTAACTTAACCCCAACTTAACTTAACCCCAACTTAACTTAACCCAAACTTGACTTAACCCCAACTTGACTTAACCCCAACTTGATTAACCCCAACTTGACTTAATCCCAACTTAACTTAACCCCAACTTAACTTAACCCCAACTTAACGTAACCCCAACTTAACTTAACCCCAACTTAACTTAACCCCAACTTACCTTAACCCCAACATAACTTAACCCCAACTTAAATTAACCCCAACTTAACTTATCCCCAACTTAACTTAACCCCAACTTAAATTAACCCCAACTTAACTTACCCCTAACTTAACTTACCCCCAACTTAATTAACCCCAACTTAACTTAACCCAACTTAACTTAACCCCAACTTAACTTAACCCCAACTTAACCCCAACTTAACTTAACCCCTACTTAACTTAACCCCAACTTAACTTAAACCCAACTTAACTTAACCCCAACTTAACTTAACCCCAACTTAACTTAACCCCAACTTGACTTAACCCCAACTTGACTTAATCCCAACTTGACTTAACCCCAACTTGAATTAACCCCAACTTGACTTAACCCCAACTTGACTTAACCCCAACTTGACTTAATCCCAACTTAACTTACCCCCAACTTAACTTAACCCCAACTTAACTTAACCCCAACTTAACTTAACCCCAACTTAACCCCAACTTAACTTAACCCCTACTTAACTTAACCCCAACTTAACTTAACCCCAATTTAACTTAACCCCAGCTTAACTTACCCCCAACTTAAATTACCCCCGACTTAATTAACTTACCCCCAACTTAACTTAACCCCAACTTAACTTAACCCCAACTTAACTTAACCCCAACTTGACTTAACCCCAACTTGACTTAACCCCAACTTAACTTAACCCCAACTTAACTTAACCCCATATTAACTTAACCCCAACTTAACTTAACCCCAACTTAACTTAACACCAACTTAACTTAACCCCAACTTAACTTAACCCCAACTTAACTTAAACCCAACTTGACTTAACCCCAACTTGACTTAACCCCACACTTGACTCAATCCGAACTTAACTTAACCCCAACTTAACTTAACCCAAACTTAAGTTAATCCCAACTTAACCCAACTTAACTTAACCCCTACTTAAGTTAACCCCAGCTTAATTTAACCCCAACTTAACTTAACCCCAACTTAACTTAACCCCAACTTAAATTAACACCAACTTAAATTAGCCCCAACTTAACTTAACCCCAAGTTAACTTAACCCCCACTTAACTTAACCCCAACTTAACTTAACCCAAACTTGACTTAACCCCAACTTGACTTAACCCCAACTTGACTTAACCCCAACTTGACTTAACACCAACTTGACTTAATCCCAACTTAACTTAACCCCAACTTAACTTAACCCCAACTTAACGTAACCCCAACTTAACTTAACCCCAACTTAACTTAACCCCAACTTACCTTAACCCCAACTTAACTTAACCCCAACTTAAATTAACCCCAACTTAACTTAACCCCAACTTAACTTAACCCCAACTTAACTTAACCCCAACTTAAATTAACCCCAACTTAACTTACCCCTAACTTAACTTACCCCCAACTTAATTAACCCCAACTTAACTTAACCCCAACTTAACTTAACCCCAACTTAACCCCAACTTAACTTAACCCCTACTTAACTTAACCCCAACTTAACTTAAACCCAACTTAACTTAACCCCAACTTAACTTAACCCCAACTTAACTTAACCCCAACTTGACTTAACCCCAACTTGACTTAATCCCAACATGACTTAACCCCAACTTGAATTAACCCCAACTTGACTTAACCCCAACTTGACTTAACCCCAACTTGATTTAATCCCAACTTAACTTAAACCCAACTTAACTTAACCCCAACTTAACTTAACCCCAACTTAACTTAACCCCAACTTACCTTAACCCCAACTTAACTTAACCCCAACTTAACTTAATCCCAACTTAAATTACCCCTAACTTAACTTACCCCCAACTTAACTTAACCCCAACTTAACTTAACCCCAACTTTACTTAACCCCAACTTAACCCCAACTTAACTTAGCCCCAACTTAACTGAACCCCAACTTAACTTAAACCCAACTTGATTTAACCCCAACTTGACTTACCCCTAACTTAACTTACCCCCAACTTAACTTAACCCCAACTTAACTTAACCCCAACTTACCTTAACCCCAACTTAACTTAACCCCAACTTAACTTAACCCCAACTTAACCCCATCTTAACTTAGCCCCAACTTAACTGAACCCCAACTTAACTTAAACCCAACTTGATTTAACCCCAACTTGACTTACCCCTAACTTAACTTACCCCCAACTTAACTTAACCCCAACTTAACTTAACCCCAACTTACCTTAACCCCAACTTAACCTAACCCCAACTTAAATTACCCCTAAATTAACTTAACCCCAACTTAACTTAACCCCAACTTAACTTAACCCAAACTTGACTTAACCCCAACTTGACTTAACCCCAACTTTATTAACCCCAACTTGACTTAATCCCAACTTAACTTAACCCCAACTTAACTTAACCCCAACTTAACGTAACCCCAACTTAACTTAACCCCAACTTAACTTAACCCCAACTTACCTTAACCCCAACATAACTTAACCCCAACTTAAATTAACCCCAACTTAACTTATCCCCAACTTAACTTAACCCCAACTTAAATTAACCCCAACTTAACTTACCCCTAACTTAACTTACCCCCAACTTAATTAACCCCAACTTAACTTAACCCAACTTAACTTAACCCCAACTTAACTTAACCCCAACTTAACCCCAACTTAACTTAACCCCTACTTAACTTAACCCCAACTTAACTTAAACCCAACTTAACTTAACCCCAACTTAACTTAACCCCAACTTAACTTAACCCCAACTTGACTTAACCCCAACTTGACTTAATCCCAACTTGACTTAACCCCAACTTGAATTAACCCCAACTTGACTTAACCCCAACTTGACTTAACCCCAACTTGACTTAATCCCAACTTAACTTACCCCCAACTTAACTTAACCCCAACTTAACTTAACCCCAACTTAACTTAACCCCAACTTAACTTAACCCCAACTTTACTTAACCCCAACTTAACCCCAACTTAACTTAGCCCCAACTTAACTGAACCCCAACTTAACTTAAACCCAACTTGATTTAACCCCAACTTGACTTACCCCTAACTTAACTTACCCCCAACTTAACTTAACCCCAACTTAACTTAACCCCAACTTACCTTAACCCCAACTTAACTTAACCCCAACTTAACTTAACCCCAACTTAACCCCAACTTAACTTAGCCCCAACTTAACTGAACCCCAACTTAACTTAAACCCAACTTGATTTAACCCCAACTTGACTTACCCCTAACTTAACTTACCCCCAACTTAACTTAACCCCAACTTAACTTAACCCCAACTTACCTTAACCCCAACTTAACCTAACCCCAACTTAAATTACCCCTAAATTAACTTAACCCCAACTTAACTTAACCCCAACTTAACTTAACCCAAACTTGACTTAACCCCAACTTGACTTAACCCCAACTTGATTAACCCCAACTTGACTTAATCCCAACTTAACTTAACCCCAACTTAACTTAACCCCAACTTAACGTAACCCCAACTTAACTTAACCCCAACTTAACTTAACCCAAACTTACCTTAACCCCAACATAACTTAACCCCAACTTAAATTAACCCCAACTTAACTTATCCCCAACTTAACTTAACCCCAACTTAAATTAACCCCAACTTAACTTACCCCTAACTTAACTTACCCCCAACTTAATTAACCCCAACTTAACTTAACCCAACTTAACTTAACCCCAACTTAACTTAACCCCAACTTAACCCCAACTTAACTTAACCCCTACTTAACTTAACCCCAACTTAACTTAAACCCAACTTAACTTAACCCCAACTTAACTTAACCCCAACTTAACTTAACCCCAACTTGACTTAACCCCAACTTGACTTAATCCCAACTTGACTTAACCCCAACGTGAATTAACCCCAACTTGACTTAACCCCAACTTGACTTAACCCCAACTTGACTTAATCCCAACTTAACTTACCCCCAACTTAACTTAACCCCAACTTAACTTAACCCCAACTTACCTTAACCCCAACTTAACTTAACCCCAACTTAACTTAACCCCAACTTAACCCCAACTTAACTTAGCCCCAACTTAACTGAACCCCAACTTAACTTAAACCCAACTTGATTTAACCCCAACTTGACTTACCCCTAACTTAACTTACCCCCAACTTAACTTAACCCCAACTTAACTTAACCCCAACTTACCTTAACCCCAACTTAACCTAACCCCAACTTAAATTACCCCTAAATTAACTTAACCCCAACTTAACGTAACCCCAACTTAACCCCAACTTAACTTAACCCCAACTTACCTTAACCCCAACATAACTTAACCCCAACTTAAATTAACCCGAACTTAACTTATCCCCAACTTAACTTAACCCCAACTTAACTTAACCCCAACTTAACTTAACCCCAAATTAACTTAACCCCAACTTAACTTAACCCCAACTTAACCCCAACTTAACTTAACCCCTACTTAACTTAACCCCAACTTAACTTAACCCCAACTTAACTTAACCCCAGCTTAACTTACCCCCAACTTAAATTACCCCCGACTTAATTAACTTACCCCCAACTTAATTTAACCCCAACTTAACTTAACCCCAACTTAACTTAACCCCAACTTAACTTAACCCCAACTTGACTTAACCCCAACTTGACTTAATCCCAACTTGACTTAACCCCAACTTGACTTAACCCCAACTTGAGTTAACCCCAACTTGATTTAACCCCAACTTAACTTAACCCCAACTTAACCCCAACTTAACTTAACCCCTACTTAACTTAACCCCAACTTAACTTAAACCCAACTTAACTTAACCCCAACTTAACTTAACCTCAACTTAACTTAACCCCAACTTGACTTAACCCCAACATGATTTAATCCCAACTTGACTTAACCCCAACTTGAATTGACCCCAACTTGACTTAACCCCAACTTGACTTAACCCCAACTTGATTTAATCCCAACTTAACTTAAACCCAACTTAACTTAACCCCAACTTAACTTAACCCCGACTTAACTTAACCCCAACTTACCTTAACCCCAACTTAACTTAACCCCAACTTAACTTAACCCCAACTTAACTTAACCCCAACTTTACTTAACCCCAACTTAACCCCAACTTAACTTAGCCCCAACTTAACTGAACCCCAACTTAACTTAAACCCAACTTGATTTAACCCCAACTTGACTTACCCCTAACTTAACTTACCCCCAACTTAACTTAACCCCAACTTAACTTAGCCCCAACTTACCTTAACCCCAACTTAACTTAACCCCAACTTAACTTAACCCCAACTTAACCCCAACTTAACTTAGCCCCAACTTAACTGAACCCCAACTTAACTTAAACCCAACTTGATTTAACCCCAACTTGACTTACCCCTAACTTAACTTACCCCCAACTTAACTTAACCCCAACTTAACTTAACCCCAACTTACCTTAACCCCAACTTAACCTAACCCCAACTTAAATTACCCCTAAATTAACTTAACCCCAACTTAACTTAACCCCAACTTAACTTAACCCAAACTTGACTTAACCCCAACTTGACTTAACCCCAACTTGATTAACCCCAACTTGACTTAATCCCAACTTAACTTAACCCCAACTTAACTTAACCCCAACTTAACGTAACCCCAACTTAACTTAACCCCAACTTAACTTAACCCCAACTTACCTTAACCCCAACATAACTTAACCCCAACTTAAATTAACCCCAACTTAACTTATCCCCAACTTAACTTAACCCCAACTTAAATTAACCCCAACTTAACTTACCCCTAACTTAACTTACCCCCAACTTAATTAACCCCAACTTAACTTAACCCAACTTAACTTAACCCCAACTTAACTTAACCCCAACTTAACCCCAACTTAACTTAACCCCTACTTAACTTAACCCCAACTTAACTTAAACTCAACTTAACTTAACCCCAACTTAACTTAACCCCAACTTAACTTAACCCCAACTTGACTTAACCCCAACTTGACTTAATCCCAACTTGACTTAACCCCAACTTGAATTAACCCCAACTTGACTTAACCCCAACTTGACTTAACCCCAACTTGACTTAATCCCAACTTAACTTACCCCCAACTTAACTTAACCCCAACTTAACTTAACCCCAACTTAACTTAACCCCAACTTAACTTAACCCCAACTTTACTTAACCCCAACTTAACCCCAACTTAACTTAGCCCCAACTTAACTGAACCCCAACTTAACTTAAACCCAACTTGATTTAACCCCAACTTGACTTACCCCTAACTTAACTTACCCCCAACTTAACTTAACCCCAACTTAACTTAACCCCAACTTACCTTAACCCCAACTTAACCTAACCCCAACTTAAATTACCCCTAAATTAACTTAACCCCAACTTAACTTAACCCCAACTTAACTTAACCCAAACTTGACTTAACCCCAACTTGACTTAACCCCAACTTGATTAACCCCAACTTGACTTAATCCCAACTTAACTTAACCCCAACTTAACTTAACCCCAACTTAACGTAACCCCAACTTAACTTAACCCCAACTTAACTTAACCCCAACTTACCTTAACCCCAACATAACTTAACCCCAACTTAAATTAACCCCAACTTAACTTATCCCCAACTTAACTTAACCCCAACTTAAATTAACCCCAACTTAACTTACCCCTAACTTAACTTACCCCCAACTTAATTAACCCCAACTTAACTTAACCCAACTTAACTTAACCCCAACTTAACTTAACCCCAACTTAACCCCAACTTAACTTAACCCCTACTTAACTTAACCCCAACTTAACTTAAACCCAACTTAACTTAACCCCAACTTAACTTAACCCCAACTTAACTTAACCCCAACTTGACTTAACCCCAACTTGACTTAATCCCAACTTGACTTAACCCCAACTTGAATTAACCCCAACTTGACTTAACCCCAACTTGACATAACCCCAACTTGACTTAATCCCAACTTAACTTACCCCCAACTTAACTTAACCCCAACTTAACTTAACCCCAACTTAACTTAACCCCAACTTAACCCCAACTTAACTTAACCCCTACTTAACTTAACCCCAACTTAACTTAACCCCAATTTAACTTAACCCCAGCTTAACTTACCCCCAACTTAAATTACCCCCGACTTAATTAACTTACCCCCAACTTAACTTAACCCCAACTTAACTTAACCCCAACTTAACTTAACCCCAACTTGACTTAACCCCAACTTGACTTAACCCCAACTTAACTTAACCCCAACTTAACTTAACCCCATATTAACTTAACCCCAACTTAACTTAACCCCAACTTAACTTAACACCAACTTAACTTAACCCCAACTTAACTTAACCCCAACTTAACTTAAACCCAACTTGACTTAACCCCAACTTGACTTAACCCCACACTTGACTCAATCCGAACTTAACTTAACCCCAACTTAACTTAACCCAAACTTAAGTTAATCCCAACTTAACCCAACTTAACTTAACCCCTACTTAAGTTAACCCCAGCTTAATTTAACCCCAACTTAACTTAACCCCAACTTAACTTAACCCCAACTTAAATTAACACCAACTTAAATTAGCCCCAACTTAACTTAACCCCAAGTTAACTTAACCCCCACTTAACTTAACCCCAACTTAACTTAACCCAAACTTGACTTAACCCCAACTTGACTTAACCCCAACTTGACTTAACCCCAACTTGACTTAACACCAACTTGACTTAATCCCAACTTAACTTAACCCCAACTTAACTTAACCCCAACTTAACGTAACCCCAACTTAACTTAACCCCAACTTAACTTAACCCCAACTTACCTTAACCCCAACTTAACTTAACCCCAACTTAAATTAACCCCAACTTAACTTAACCCCAACTTAACTTAACCCCAACTTAACTTAACCCCAACTTAAATTAACCCCAACTTAACTTACCCCTAACTTAACTTACCCCCAACTTAATTAACCCCAACTTAACTTAACCCCAACTTAACTTAACCCCAACTTAACCCCAACTTAACTTAACCCCTACTTAACTTAACCCCAACTTAACTTAAACCCAACTTAACTTAACCCCAACTTAACTTAACCCCAACTTAACTTAACCCCAACTTGACTTAACCCCAACTTGACTTAATCCCAACATGACTTAACCCCAACTTGAATTAACCCCAACTTGACTTAACCCCAACTTGACTTAACCCCAACTTGATTTAATCCCAACTTAACTTAAACCCAACTTAACTTAACCCCAACTTAACTTAACCCCAACTTAACTTAACCCCAACTTACCTTAACCCCAACTTAACTTAACCCCAACTTAACTTAATCCCAACTTAAATTACCCCTAACTTAACTTACCCCCAACTTAACTTAACCCCAACTTAACTTAACCCCAACTTTACTTAACCCCAACTTAACCCCAACTTAACTTAGCCCCAACTTAACTGAACCCCAACTTAACTTAAACCCAACTTGATTTAACCCCAACTTGACTTACCCCTAACTTAACTTACCCCCAACTTAACTTAACCCCAACTTAACTTAACCCCAACTTACCTTAACCCCAACTTAACTTAACCCCAACTTAACTTAACCCCAACTTAACCCCATCTTAACTTAGCCCCAACTTAACTGAACCCCAACTTAACTTAAACCCAACTTGATTTAACCCCAACTTGACTTACCCCTAACTTAACTTACCCCCAACTTAACTTAACCCCAACTTAACTTAACCCCAACTTACCTTAACCCCAACTTAACCTAACCCCAACTTAAATTACCCCTAAATTAACTTAACCCCAACTTAACTTAACCCCAACTTAACTTAACCCAAACTTGACTTAACCCCAACTTGACTTAACCCCAACTTTATTAACCCCAACTTGACTTAATCCCAACTTAACTTAACCCCAACTTAACTTAACCCCAACTTAACGTAACCCCAACTTAACTTAACCCCAACTTAACTTAACCCCAACTTACCTTAACCCCAACATAACTTAACCCCAACTTAAATTAACCCCAACTTAACTTATCCCCAACTTAACTTAACCCCAACTTAAATTAACCCCAACTTAACTTACCCCTAACTTAACTTACCCCCAACTTAATTAACCCCAACTTAACTTAACCCAACTTAACTTAACCCCAACTTAACTTAACCCCAACTTAACCCCAACTTAACTTAACCCCTACTTAACTTAACCCCAACTTAACTTAAACCCAACTTAACTTAACCCCAACTTAACTTAACCCCAACTTAACCCCAACTTAACTTAACCCCAAATTAACTTAACCCCAACTTAACTTAACCCCAACTTAACCCCAACTTAACTTAACCCCTACTTAACTTAACCCCAACTTAACTTAACCCCAATTTAACTTAACCCCAGCTTAACTTACCCCCAACTTAAATTACCCCCGACTTAATTAACTTACCCCCAACTTAACTTAACCCCAACTTAACTTAACCCCAACTTAACTTAACCCCAACTTGACTTAACCCCAACTTGACTTAACCCCAACTTAACTTAACCCCAACTTAACTTAACCCCATATTAACTTAACCCCAACTTAACTTAACCCCAACTTAACTTAACACCAACTTAACTTAACCCCAACTTAACTTAACCCCAACTTAACTTAAACCCAACTTGACTTAACCCCAACTTGACTTAACCCCACACTTGACTCAATCCGAACTTAACTTAACCCCAACTTAACTTAACCCAAACTTAAGTTAATCCCAACTTAACCCAACTTAACTTAACCCCTACTTAAGTTAACCCCAGCTTAATTTAACCCCAACTTAACTTAACCCCAACTTAACTTAACCCCAACTTAAATTAACACCAACTTAAATTAGCCCCAACTTAACTTAACCCCAAGTTAACTTAACCCCCACTTAACTTAACCCCAACTTAACTTAACCCAAACTTGACTTAACCCCAACTTGACTTAACCCCAACTTGACTTAACCCCAACTTGACTTAACACCAACTTGACTTAATCCCAACTTAACTTAACCCCAACTTAACTTAACCCCAACTTAACGTAACCCCAACTTAACTTAACCCCAACTTAACTTAACCCCAACTTACCTTAACCCCAACTTAACTTAACCCCAACTTAAATTAACCCCAACTTAACTTAACCCCAACTTAACTTAACCCCAACTTAACTTAACCCCAACTTAAATTAACCCCAACTTAACTTACCCCTAACTTAACTTACCCCCAACTTAATTAACCCCAACTTAACTTAACCCCAACTTAACTTAACCCCAACTTAACCCCAACTTAACTTAACCCCTACTTAACTTAACCCCAACTTAACTTAAACCCAACTTAACTTAACCCCAACTTAACTTAACCCCAACTTAACTTAACCCCAACTTGACTTAACCCCAACTTGACTTAATCCCAACTTGACTTAACCCCAACTTGAATTAACCCCAACTTGACTTAACCCCAACTTGACTTAACCCCAACTTGATTTAATCCCAACTTAACTTAAACCCAACTTAACTTAACCCCAACTTAACTTAACCCCAACTTAACTTAACCCCAACTTACCTTAACCCCAACTTAACTTAACCCCAACTTAACTTAACCCCAACTTAAATTACCCCTAACTTAACTTACCCCCAACTTAACTTAACCCCAACTTAACTTAACCCCAACTTTACTTAACCCCAACTTAACCCCAACTTAACTTAGCCCCAACTTAACTGAACCCCAACTTAACTTAAACCCAACTTGATTTAACCCCAACTTGACTTACCCCTAACTTAACTTACCCCCAACTTAACTTAACCCCAACTTAACTTAGCCCCAACTTACCTTAACCCCAACTTAACTTAACCCCAACTTAACTTAACCCCAACTTAACCCCAACTTAACTTAGCCCCAACTTAACTGAACCCCAACTTAACTTAAACCCAACTTGATTTAACCCCAACTTGACTTACCCCTAACTTAACTTACCCCCAACTTAACTTAACCCCAACTTAACTTAACCCCAACTTACCTTAACCCCAACTTAACCTAACCCCAACTTAAATTACCCCTAAATTAACTTAACCCCAACTTAACTTAACCCCAACTTAACTTAACCCAAACTTGACTTAACCCCAACTTGACTTAACCCCAACTTGATTAACCCCAACTTGACTTAATCCCAACTTAACTTAACCCCAACTTAACTTAACCCCAACTTAACGTAACCCCAACTTAACTTAACCCCAACTTAACTTAACCCCAACTTACCTTAACCCCAACATAACTTAACCCCAACTTAAATTAACCCCAACTTAACTTATCCCCAACTTAACTTAACCCCAACTTAAATTAACCCCAACTTAACTTACCCCTAACTTAACTTACCCCCAACTTAATTAACCCCAACTTAACTTAACCCAACTTAACTTAACCCCAACTTAACTTAACCCCAACTTAACCCCAACTTAACTTAACCCCTACTTAACTTAACCCCAACTTAACTTAAACCCAACTTAACTTAACCCCAACTTAACTTAACCCCAACTTAACTTAAGCCAACTTGACTTAACCCCAACTTGACTTAATCCCAACTTGACTTAACCCCAACTTGAATTAACCCCAACTTGACTTAACCCCAACTTGACTTAACCCCAACTTGACTTAATCCCAACTTAACTTACCCCCAACTTAACTTAACCCCAACTTAACTTAACCCCAACTTAACTTAACCCCAACTTAACTTAACCCCAACTTTACTTAACCCCAACTTAACCCCAACTTAACTTAGCCCCAACTTAACTGAACCCCAACTTAACTTAAACCCAACTTGATTTAACCCCAACTTGACTTACCCCTAACTTAACTTACCCCCAACTTAACTTAACCCCAACTTAACTTAACCCCAACTTACCTTAACCCCAACTTAACCTAACCCCAACTTAAATTACCCCTAAATTAACTTAACCCCAACTTAACTTAACCCCAACTTAACTTAACCCAAACTTGACTTAACCCCAACTTGACTTAACCCCAACTTGATTAACCCCAACTTGACTTAATCCCAACTTAACTTAACCCCAACTTAACTTAACCCCAACTTAACGTAACCCCAACTTAACTTAACCCCAACTTAACTTAACCCCAACTTACCTTAACCCCAACATAACTTAACCCCAACTTAAATTAACCCCAACTTAACTTATCCCCAACTTAACTTAACCCCAACTTAAATTAACCCCAACTTAACTTACCCCTAACTTAACTTACCCCCAACTTAATTAACCCCAACTTAACTTAACCCAACTTAACTTAACCCCAACTTAACTTAACCCCAACTTAACCCCAACTTAACTTAACCCCTACTTAACTTAACCCCAACTTAACTTAAACCCAACTTAACTTAACCCCAACTTAACTTAACCCCAACTTAACTTAACCCCAACTTGACTTAACCCCAACTTGACTTAATCCCAACTTGACTTAACCCCAACTTGAATTAACCCCAACTTGACTTAACCCCAACTTGACTTAACCCCAACTTGACTTAATCCCAACTTAACTTACCCCCAACTTAACTTAACCCCAACTTAACTTAACCCCAACTTAACTTAACCCCAACTTAACCCCAACTTAACTTAACCCCTACTTAACTTAACCCCAACTTAACTTAACCCCAATTTAACTTAACCCCAGCTTAACTTACCCCCAACTTAAATTACCCCCGACTTAATTAACTTACCCCCAACTTAACTTAACCCCAACTTAACTTAACCCCAACTTAACTTAACCCCAACTTGACTTAACCCCAACTTGACTTAACCCCAACTTAACTTAACCCCAACTTAACTTAACCCCATATTAACTTAACCCCAACTTAACTTAACCCCAACTTAACTTAACACCAACTTAACTTAACCCCAACTTAACTTAACCCCAACTTAACTTAAACCCAACTTGACTTAACCCCAACTTGACTTAACCCCACACTTGACTCAATCCGAACTTAACTTAACCCCAACTTAACTTAACCCAAACTTAAGTTAATCCCAACTTAACCCAACTTAACTTAACCCCTACTTAAGTTAACCCCAGCTTAATTTAACCCCAACTTAACTTAACCCCAACTTAACTTAACCCCAACTTAAATTAACACCAACTTAAATTAGCCCCAACTTAACTTAACCCCAAGTTAACTTAACCCCCACTTAACTTAACCCCAACTTAACTTAACCCAAACTTGACTTAACCCCAACTTGACTTAACCCCAACTTGACTTAACCCCAACTTGACTTAACACCAACTTGACTTAATCCCAACTTAACTTAACCCCAACTTAACTTAACCCCAACTTAACGTAACCCCAACTTAACTTAACCCCAACTTAACTTAACCCCAACTTACCTTAACCCCAACTTAACTTAACCCCAACTTAAATTAACCCCAACTTAACTTAACCCCAACTTAACTTAACCCCAACTTAACTTAACCCCAACTTAAATTAACCCCAACTTAACTTACCCCTAACTTAACTTACCCCCAACTTAATTAACCCCAACTTAACTTAACCCCAACTTAACTTAACCCCAACTTAACCCCAACTTAACTTAACCCCTACTTAACTTAACCCCAACTTAACTTAAACCCAACTTAACTTAACCCCAACTTAACTTAACCCCAACTTAACTTAACCCCAACTTGACTTAACCCCAACTTGACTTAATCCCAACATGACTTAACCCCAACTTGAATTAACCCCAACTTGACTTAACCCCAACTTGACTTAACCCCAACTTGATTTAATCCCAACTTAACTTAAACCCAACTTAACTTAACCCCAACTTAACTTAACCCCAACTTAACTTAACCCCAACTTACCTTAACCCCAACTTAACTTAACCCCAACTTAACTTAATCCCAACTTAAATTACCCCTAACTTAACTTACCCCCAACTTAACTTAACCCCAACTTAACTTAACCCCAACTTTACTTAACCCCAACTTAACCCCAACTTAACTTAGCCCCAACTTAACTGAACCCCAACTTAACTTAAACCCAACTTGATTTAACCCCAACTTGACTTACCCCTAACTTAACTTACCCCCAACTTAACTTAACCCCAACTTAACTTAACCCCAACTTACCTTAACCCCAACTTAACTTAACCCCAACTTAACTTAACCCCAACTTAACCCCATCTTAACTTAGCCCCAACTTAACTGAACCCCAACTTAACTTAAACCCAACTTGATTTAACCCCAACTTGACTTACCCCTAACTTAACTTACCCCCAACTTAACTTAACCCCAACTTAACTTAACCCCAACTTACCTTAACCCCAACTTAACCTAACCCCAACTTAAATTACCCCTAAATTAACTTAACCCCAACTTAACTTAACCCCAACTTAACTTAACCCAAACTTGACTTAACCCCAACTTGACTTAACCCCAACTTTATTAACCCCAACTTGACTTAATCCCAACTTAACTTAACCCCAACTTAACTTAACCCCAACTTAACGTAACCCCAACTTAACTTAACCCCAACTTAACTTAACCCCAACTTACCTTAACCCCAACATAACTTAACCCCAACTTAAATTAACCCCAACTTAACTTATCCCCAACTTAACTTAACCCCAACTTAAATTAACCCCAACTTAACTTACCCCTAACTTAACTTACCCCCAACTTAATTAACCCCAACTTAACTTAACCCAACTTAACTTAACCCCAACTTAACTTAACCCCAACTTAACCCCAACTTAACTTAACCCCTACTTAACTTAACCCCAACTTAACTTAAACCCAACTTAACTTAACCCCAACTTAACTTAACCCCAACTTAACTTAACCCCAACTTGACTTAACCCCAACTTGACTTAATCCCAACTTGACTTAACCCCAACTTGAATTAACCCCAACTTGACTTAACCCCAACTTGACTTAACCCCAACTTGACTTAATCCCAACTTAACTTACCCCCAACTTAACTTAACCCCAACTTAACTTAACCCCAACTTAACTTAACCCCAACTTAACTTAACCCCAACTTTACTTAACCCCAACTTAACCCCAACTTAACTTAGCCCCAACTTAACTGAACCCCAACTTAACTTAAACCCAACTTGATTTAACCCCAACTTGACTTACCCCTAACTTAACTTACCCCCAACTTAACTTAACCCCAACTTAACTTAACCCCAACTTACCTTAACCCCAACTTAACTTAACCCCAACTTAACTTAACCCCAACTTAACCCCAACTTAACTTAGCCCCAACTTAACTGAACCCCAACTTAACTTAAACCCAACTTGATTTAACCCCAACTTGACTTACCCCTAACTTAACTTACCCCCAACTTAACTTAACCCCAACTTAACTTAACCCCAACTTACCTTAACCCCAACTTAACCTAACCCCAACTTAAATTACCCCTAAATTAACTTAACCCCAACTTAACTTAACCCCAACTTAACTTAACCCAAACTTGACTTAACCCCAACTTGACTTAACCCCAACTTGATTAACCCCAACTTGACTTAATCCCAACTTAACTTAACCCCAACTTAACTTAACCCCAACTTAACGTAACCCCAACTTAACTTAACCCCAACTTAACTTAACCCAAACTTACCTTAACCCCAACATAACTTAACCCCAACTTAAATTAACCCCAACTTAACTTATCCCCAACTTAACTTAACCCCAACTTAAATTAACCCCAACTTAACTTACCCCTAACTTAACTTACCCCCAACTTAATTAACCCCAACTTAACTTAACCCAACTTAACTTAACCCCAACTTAACTTAACCCCAACTTAACCCCAACTTAACTTAACCCCTACTTAACTTAACCCCAACTTAACTTAAACCCAACTTAACTTAACCCCAACTTAACTTAACCCCAACTTAACTTAACCCCAACTTGACTTAACCCCAACTTGACTTAATCCCAACTTGACTTAACCCCAACGTGAATTAACCCCAACTTGACTTAACCCCAACTTGACTTAACCCCAACTTGACTTAATCCCAACTTAACTTACCCCCAACTTAACTTAACCCCAACTTAACTTAACCCCAACTTACCTTAACCCCAACTTAACTTAACCCCAACTTAACTTAACCCCAACTTAACCCCAACTTAACTTAGCCCCAACTTAACTGAACCCCAACTTAACTTAAACCCAACTTGATTTAACCCCAACTTGACTTACCCCTAACTTAACTTACCCCCAACTTAACTTAACCCCAACTTAACTTAACCCCAACTTACCTTAACCCCAACTTAACCTAACCCCAACTTAAATTACCCCTAAATTAACTTAACCCCAACTTAACGTAACCCCAACTTAACCCCAACTTAACTTAACCCCAACTTACCTTAACCCCAACATAACTTAACCCCAACTTAAATTAACCCGAACTTAACTTATCCCCAACTTAACTTAACCCCAACTTAACTTAACCCCAACTTAACTTAACCCCAAATTAACTTAACCCCAACTTAACTTAACCCCAACTTAACCCCAACTTAACTTAACCCCTACTTAACTTAACCCCAACTTAACTTAACCCCAACTTAACTTAACCCCAGCTTAACTTACCCCCAACTTAAATTACCCCCGACTTAATTAACTTACCCCCAACTTAATTTAACCCCAACTTAACTTAACCCCAACTTAACTTAACCCCAACTTAACTTAACCCCAACTTGACTTAACCCCAACTTGACTTAATCCCAACTTGACTTAACCCCAACTTGACTTAACCCCAACTTGAGTTAACCCCAACTTGATTTAACCCCAACTTAACTTAACCCCAACTTAACCCCAACTTAACTTAGCCCCAACTTAACTGAACCCCAACTTAACTTAAACCCAACTCGACTTAACCCCAACTTGATTTAACCCCAACTTGACTTAATTCCAACTTAACTTACCCCAACTTAACTTAACCCCAACTTAACTTAACCCCAACTTAACTTAACCCAAACTTGACTTAACCCCAACTTGACTTAACCCCAACTTGACTTAACCCCAACTTGACTTAATCCCAACTTAAATTAACCCCAACTTAAATTAACCCCAACTTAACGTAACCCCAACTTAACTTAACCCCAACTTAACTTAACCCCAACTTACCTTAACCCCAACTTAACTTAACCCCAACTTAAATTAACCCCAACTTAACTTATCCCCAACTTAACGTAACCCCAACTTAACTTAACCCCAACTTAACTTACCCCTAACTTAACTTACCCCCAACTTAACTTAACCCCAACTTAACTTAACCCCAACTTAACTTAACCCCAAATTAACTTAACCCCAACTTAACTTAACCCCAACTTAACCCCAACTTAACTTAACCCCTACTTAACTTAACCCCAACTTAACTTAACCCCAATTTAACTTAACCCCAGCTTAACTTACCCCCAACTTAAATTACCCCCGACTTAATTAACTTACCCCCAACTTAACTTAACCCCAACTTAACTTAACCCCAACTTAACTTAACGCCAACTTGACTTAACCCCAACTTGACTTAACCCCAACTTAACTTAACCCCAACTTAACTTAACCCCATATTAACTTAACCCCAACTTAACTTAACCCCAACTTAACTTAACACCAACTTAACTTAACCCCAACTTAACTTAACCCCAACTTAACTTAAACCCAACTTGACTTAACCCCAACTTGACTTAACCCCACACTTGACTCAATCCGAACTTAACTTAACCCCAACTTAACTTAACCCAAACTTAAGTTAATCCCAACTTAACCCAACTTAACTTAACCCCTACTTAAGTTAACCCCAGCTTAATTTAACCCCAACTTAACTTAACCCCAACTTAACTTAACCCCAACTTAAATTAACACCAACTTAAATTAGCCCCAACTTAACTTAACCCCAAGTTAACTTAACCCCCACTTAACTTAACCCCAACTTAACTTAACCCAAACTTGACTTAACCCCAACTTGACTTAACCCCAACTTGACTTAACCCCAACTTGACTTAACACCAACTTGACTTAATCCCAACTTAACTTAACCCCAACTTAACTTAACCCCAACTTAACGTAACCCCAACTTAACTTAACCCCAACTTAACTTAACCCCAACTTACCTTAACCCCAACTTAACTTAACCCCAACCTAAATTAACCCCAACTTAACTTACCCCTAACTTAACTTACCCCCAACTTAATTAACCCCAACTTAACTTAACCCAACTTAACTTAACCCCAACTTAACTTAACCCCAACTTAACCCCAACTTAACTTAACCCCTACTTAACTTAACCCCAACTTAACTTAAACCCAACTTAACTTAACCCCAACTTAACTTAACCTCAACTTAACTTAACCCCAACTTGACTTAACCCCAACATGACTTAATCCCAACTTGACTTAACCCCAACTTGAATTAACCCCAACTTGACTTAACCCCAACTTGACTTAACCCCAACTTGATTTAATCCCAACTTAACTTAAACCCAACTTAACTTAACCCCAACTTAACTTAACCCCAACTTAACTTAACCCCAACTTACCTTAACCCCAACTTAACTTAACCCCAACTTAACTTAACCCCAACTTAAATTACCCCTAACTTAACTTACCCCCAACTTAACTTAACCCCAACTTAACTTAACCCCAACTTAACTTAACCCCAACTTAACCCCAACTTAACTTAACCCCAAATTAACTTAACCCCAACTTAACTTAACCCCAACTTAACCCCAACTTAACTTAACCCCTACTTAACTTAACCCCAACTTAACTTAACCCCAATTTAACTTAACCCCAGCTTAACTTACCCCCAACTTAAATTACCCCCGACTTAATTAACTTACCCCCAACTTAACTTAACCCCAACTTAACTTAACCCCAACTTAACTTAACCCCAACTTGACTTAACCCCAACTTGACTTAACCCCAACTTAACTTAACCCCAACTTAACTTAACCCCATATTAACTTAACCCCAACTTAACTTAACCCCAACTTAACTTAACACCAACTTAACTTAACCCCAACTTAACTTAACCCCAACTTAACTTAAACCCAACTTGACTTAACCCCAACTTGACTTAACCCCACACTTGACTCAATCCGAACTTAACTTAACCCCAACTTAACTTAACCCAAACTTAAGTTAATCCCAACTTAACCCAACTTAACTTAACCCCTACTTAAGTTAACCCCAGCTTAATTTAACCCCAACTTAACTTAACCCCAACTTAACTTAACCCCAACTTAAATTAACACCAACTTAAATTAGCCCCAACTTAACTTAACCCCAAGTTAACTTAACCCCCACTTAACTTAACCCCAACTTAACTTAACCCAAACTTGACTTAACCCCAACTTGACTTAACCCCAACTTGACTTAACCCCAACTTGACTTAACACCAACTTGACTTAATCCCAACTTAACTTAACCCCAACTTAACTTAACCCCAACTTAACGTAACCCCAACTTAACTTAACCCCAACTTAACTTAACCCCAACTTACCTTAACCCCAACTTAACTTAACCCCAACTTAAATTAACCCCAACTTAACTTAACCCCAACTTAACTTAACCCCAACTTAACTTAACCCCAACTTAAATTAACCCCAACTTAACTTACCCCTAACTTAACTTACCCCCAACTTAATTAACCCCAACTTAACTTAACCCCAACTTAACTTAACCCCAACTTAACCCCAACTTAACTTAACCCCTACTTAACTTAACCCCAACTTAACTTAAACCCAACTTAACTTAACCCCAACTTAACTTAACCCCACTTAACTTAACCCCAACTTGACTTAACCCCAACTTGACTTAATCCCAACTTGACTTAACCCCAACTTGAATTAACCCCAACTTGACTTAACCCCAACTTGACTTAACCCCAACTTGATTTAATCCCAACTTAACTTAAACCCAACTTAACTTAACCCCAACTTAACTTAACCCCAACTTACCTTAACCCCAACTTAACTTAACCCCAACTTAACTTAACCCCAAATTAAATTACCCCTAACTTAACTTACCCCAACTTAACTTAACCCCAACTTAACTTAACCCCAACTTTACTTAACCCCAACTTAACCCCAACTTAACTTAGCCCCAACTTAACTGAACCCCAACTTAACTTAAACCCAACTTGATTTAACCCCAACTTGACTTACCCCTAACTTAACTTACCCCCAACTTAACTTAACCCCAACTTAACTTAACCCCAACTTACCTTAACCCCAACTTAACTTAACCCCAACTTAACTTAACCCCAACTTAACCCCAACTTAACTTAGCCCCAACTTAACTGAACCCCAACTTAACTTAAACCCAACTTGATTTAACCCCAACTTGACTTACCCCTAACTTAACTTACCCCCAACTTAACTTAACCCCAACTTAACTTAACCCCAACTTACCTTAACCCCAACTTAACCTAACCCCAACTTAAATTACCCCTAAATTAACTTAACCCCAACTTAACTTAACCCCAACTTAACTTAACCCAAACTTGACTTAACCCCAACTTGACTTAACCCCAACTTGATTAACCCCAACTTGACTTAATCCCAACTTAACTTAACCCCAACTTAACTTAACCCCAACTTAACGTAACCCCAACTTAACTTAACCCCAACTTAACTTAACCCCAACTTACCTTAACCCCAACATAACTTAACCCCAACTTAAATTAACCCCAACTTAACTTATCCCCAACTTAACTTAACCCCAACTTAAATTAACCCCAACTTAACTTACCCCTAACTTAACTTACCCCCAACTTAATTAACCCCAACTTAACTTAACCCAACTTAACTTAACCCCAACTTAACTTAACCCCAACTTAACCCCAACTTAACTTAACCCCTACTTAACTTAACCCCAACTTAACTTAAACCCAACTTAACTTAACCCCAACTTAACTTAACCCCAACTTAACTTAACCCCAACTTGACTTAACCCCAACTTGACTTAATCCCAACTTGACTTAACCCCAACTTGAATTAACCCCAACTTGACTTAACCCCAACTTGACTTAACCCCAACTTGACTTAATCCCAACTTAACTTACCCCCAACTTAACTTAACCCCAACTTAACTTAACCCCAACTTAACTTAACCCCAACTTAACTTAACCCCAACTTTACTTAACCCCAACTTAACCCCAACTTAACTTAGCCCCAACTTAACTGAACCCCAACTTAACTTAAACCCAACTTGATTTAACCCCAACTTGACTTACCCCTAACTTAACTTACCCCCAACTTAACTTAACCCCAACTTAACTTAACCCCAACTTACCTTAACCCCAACTTAACTTAACCCCAACTTAACTTAACCCCAACTTAACCCCAACTTAACTTAGCCCCAACTTAACTGAACCCCAACTTAACTTAAACCCAACTTGATTTAACCCCAACTTGACTTACCCCTAACTTAACTTACCCCCAACTTAACTTAACCCCAACTTAACTTAACCCCAACTTACCTTAACCCCAACTTAACCTAACCCCAACTTAAATTACCCCTAAATTAACTTAACCCCAACTTAACTTAACCCCAACTTAACTTAACCCAAACTTGACTTAACCCCAACTTGACTTAACCCCAACTTGATTAACCCCAACTTGACTTAATCCCAACTTAACTTAACCCCAACTTAACTTAACCCCAACTTAACGTAACCCCAACTTAACTTAACCCCAACTTAACTTAACCCCAACTTACCTTAACCCCAACATAACTTAACCCCAACTTAAATTAACCCCAACTTAACTTATCCCCAACTTAACTTAACCCCAACTTAAATTAACCCCAACTTAACTTACCCCTAACTTAACTTACCCCCAACTTAATTAACCCCAACTTAACTTAACCCAACTTAACTTAACCCCAACTTAACTTAACCCCAACTTAACCCCAACTTAACTTAACCCCTACTTAACTTAACCCCAACTTAACTTAAACCCAACTTAACTTAACCCCAACTTAACTTAACCCCAACTTAACTTAACCCCAACTTGACTTAACCCCAACTTGACTTAATCCCAACTTGACTTAACCCCAACTTGAATTAACCCCAACTTGACTTAACCCCAACTTGACTTAACCCCAACTTGACTTAATCCCAACTTAACTTAACCCCAACTTAACTTAACCCCAACTTAACTTAACCCCAACTTAACCCCAACTTAACTTAGCCCCAACTTAACTGAACCCCAACTTAACTTAAACCCAACTTGATTTAACCCCAACTTGACTTACCCCTAACTTAACTTACCCCCAACTTAACTTAACCCCAACTTAACTTAACCCCAACTTACCTTAACCCCAACTTAACCTAACCCCAACTTAAATTACCCCTACATTAACTTAACCCCAACTTAACTTAACCCCAACTTAACTTAACCCAAACTTGACTTAACCCCAACTTGACTTAACCCCAACTTGATTAACCCCAACTTGACTTAATCCCAACTTAACTTAACCCCAACTTAACTTAACCCCAACTTAACGTAACCCCAACTTAACTTAACCCCAACTTAACTTAACCCCAACTTACCTGAACCCCAACATAACTTAACCCCAACTTAAATTAACCCCAACTTAACTTATCCCCAACTTAACTTAACCCCAACTTAAATTAACCCCAACTTAACTTACCCCTAACTTAACTTACCCCCAACTTAATTAACCCCAACTTAACTTAACCCAACTTAACTTAACCCCAACTTAACTTAAACCCAACTTAACCCCAACTTAACTTAACCCCTACTTAACTTAACCCCAACTTAATTTAAACCCAACTTAACTTAACCCCAACTTAACTTAACCCCAACTTAACTTAACCCCAACTTGACTTAACCCCAACTTGATTTAATCCCAACTTGACTTAACCCCAACTTGAATTAACCCCAACTTGACTTAACCCCAACTTGACTTAACCCCAACTTGACTTAATCCCAACTTAACTTAAACCCAACTTAACTTAACCCCAACTTAACTTAACCCCAACTTAACTTAACCCCAACTTACCTTAACCCCAACTTAACTTAACCCCAACTTAAATTACCCCTAACTTAACTTACCCCCAACTTAACTTAACCCCAACTTAACTTAACCCCAACTTAACTTAACCCCAACTTAACCCCAACTTAACTTAGCCCCAACTTAACTGAACCCCAACTTAACTTAAACCCAACTTGATTTAACCCCAACTTGACTTAACCCCAACTTAACTTAACCCCAACTTGACTCAATCCCAACTTAACTTAACCCCAACTTAACTTAACCCCAACTTAACTTAACCCAAACTTGACTTAACCCCAACTTGACTTAACCCCAACTTGACTTAACCCCAACTTGACTTAATCCCAACTTAACTTAACCCCAACTTAACTTAACCCCAACTTAAGGTAACCCCAACTTAACTTAACCCCAACTTAACTTAACCCCAACTTACCTTAACCCCAACATAACTTAACCCCAACTTAAATTAACCCCAACTTAACTTATCCCCAACTTAACTTAACCCCAACTTAACTTAACCCCAACTTAACTTACCCCTAACTTAACTTACCCCCAACTTAACTTAACCCCAACTTAACTTAACCCCAACTTACCTTAACCCCAACTTAACTTAACCCCAACTTAAATTACCCCTAACTTAACTTACCCCCAACTTAACTTAACCCCAACTTAACTTAACCCCAACTTAACGTAACCCCAACTTAACCCCAACTTAACTTAGCCCCAACTTAACTGAACCCCAACTTAACTTAAACACAACTTGATTTAACCCCAACTTGACTTACCCCTAACTTAACTTACCCCCAACTTAACTTAACCCCAACTTAACTTAACCCCAACTTACCTTAACCCCAACTTAACTTAACCCCAACTTAAATTACCCCTAAATTAACTTAACCCCAACTTAACTTAACCCCAACTTAACTTAACCCAAACTTGACTTAACCCCAACTTGACTTAACCCCAACTTGAATTAACCCCAACTTGACTTAATCCCAACTTAACTTAACCCCAACTTAACTTAACCCCAACTTAACGTAACCCCAACTTAACTTAACCCCAACTTAACTTAACCCCAACTTACCTTAACCCCAACATAACTTAACCCCAACTTAAATTAACCCCAACTTAACTTATCCCCAACTTAACTTAACCCCAACTTAACTTAACCCCAACTTAACTTAACCCCTACTTAACTTAACCCCAACTTAACTTAACCCCAACTTAACTTAACCCCAACTTAACTTAACCCCAACTTAACTTAACCCCAACTTGACTTAACCTCAACTTGACTTAATCCCAACTTGACTTAACCCCAACTTGACTTAACCCCAACTTGATTTAACCCCAACTTAACTTAACCCCAACTTAACCCCAACTTAACTTAGCCCCAACTTAACTGAACCCCAACTTAACTTAAACCCAACTCGACTTAACCCCAACTTGATTTAACCCCAACTTGACTTAATTCCAACTTAACTTACCCCAACTTAACTTAACCCCAACTTAACTTAACCCCAACTTAACTTAACCCAAACTTGACTTAACCCCAACTTGACTTAACCCCAACTTGACTTAACCCCAACTTGACTTAATCCCAACTTAACTTAACCCCAACTTAACTTAACCCCAACTTAACGTAACCCCAACTTAACTTAACCCCAACTTAACTTAACCCCAACTTACCTTAACCCCAACTTAACTTAACCCCAACTTAAATTAACCCCAACTTAACTTATCCCCAACTTAACTTAACCCCAACTTAACTTAACCCCAACTTAACTTACCCCTAACTTAACTTACCCCCAACTTAACTTAACCCCAACTTAACTTAACCCCAACTTAACTTAACCCCAAATTAACTTAACCCCAACTTAACTTAACCCCAACTTAACCCCAACTTAACTTAACCCCTACTTAACTTAACCCCAACTTAACTTAACCCCAATTTAACTTAACCCTAGCTTAACTTACCCCCAACTTAAATTACTCCCGACTTAATTAACTTACCCCCAACTTAACTTAACCCCAACTTAACTTAACCCCAACTTAACTTAACCCCAACTTGACTTAACCCCAACTTGACTTAACCCCAACTTAACTTAACCCCAACTTAACTTAACCCCATATTAACTTAACCCCAACTTAACTTAACCCCAACTTAACTTAACACCAACTTAACTTAACCCCAACTTAACTTAACCCCAACTTAACTTAAACCCAACTTGAATTAACCCCAACTTGACTTAACCCCACACTTGACTCAATCCGAACTTAACTTAACCCCAACTTAACTTAACCCAAACTTAAGTTAATCCCAACTTAACTTAACCCCAACTTAACTTAACCCCAACTTACCTTAACCCCAACATAACTTAACCCCAACTTAAATTAACCCCAACTTAACTTATCCCCAACTTAACTTAACCCCAACTTAACTTAACCCCAACTTAACTTACCCCTAACTTAACTTACCCCCAACTTAACTTAACCCCAACTTAACTTAACCCCAACTTACCTTAACCCCAACTTAACTTAACCCCAACTTAAATTACCCCTAACTTAACTTACCCCCAACTTAACTTAACCCCAACTTAACTTAACCCCAACTTAACGTAACCCCAACTTAACCCCAACTTAACTTAGCCCCAACTTAACTGAACCCCAACTTAACTTAAACACAACTTGATTTAACCCCAACTTGACTTACCCCTAACTTAACTTACCCCCAACTTAACTTAACCCCAACTTAACTTAACCCCAACTTACCTTAACCCCAACTTAACTTAACCCCAACTTAAATTACCCCTAAATTAACTTAACCCCAACTTAACTTAACCCCAACTTAACTTAACCCAAACTTGACTTAACCCCAACTTGACTTAACCCCAACTTGAATTAACCCCAACTTGACTTAATCCCAACTTAACTTAACCCCAACTTAACTTAACCCCAACTTAACGTAACCCCAACTTAACTTAACCCCAACTTAACTTAACCCCAACTTACCTTAACCCCAACATAACTTAACCCCAACTTAAATTAACCCCAACTTAACTTATCCCCAACTTAACTTAACCCCAACTTAACTTAACCCCAACTTAACTTAACCCCTACTTAACTTAACCCCAACTTAACTTAACCCCAACTTAACTTAACCCCAACTTAACTTAACCCCAACTTAACTTAACCCCAACTTGACTTAACCTCAACTTGACTTAATCCCAACTTGACTTAACCCCAACTTGACTTAACCCCAACTTGAATTAACCCCAACTTGATTTAACCCCAACTTAACTTAACCCCAACTTAACCCCAACTTAACTTAGCCCCAACTTAACTGAACCCCAACTTAACTTAAACCCAACTCGACTTAACCCCAACTTGATTTAACCCCAACTTGACTTAATTCCAACTTAACTTACCCCAACTTAACTTAACCCCAACTTAACTTAACCCCAACTTAACTTAACCCAAACTTGACTTAACCCCAACTTGACTTAACCCCAACTTGACTTAACCCCAACTTGACTTAATCCCAACTTAACTTAACCCCAACTTAACTTAACCCCAACTTAACGTAACCCCAACTTAACTTAACCCCAACTTAACTTAACCCCAACTTACCTTAACCCCAACTTAACTTAACCCCAACTTAAATTAACCCCAACTTAACTTATCCCCAACTTAACTTAACCCCAACTTAACTTAACCCCAACTTAACTTACCCCTAACTTAACTTACCCCCAACTTAACTTAACCCCAACTTAACTTAACCCCAACTTAACTTAACCCCAAATTAACTTAACCCCAACTTAACTTAACCCCAACTTAACCCCAACTTAACTTAACCCCTACTTAACTTAACCCCAACTTAACTTAACCCCAATTTAACTTAACCCTAGCTTAACTTACCCCCAACTTAAATTACCCCCGACTTAATTAACTTACCCCCAACTTAACTTAACCCCAACTTAACTTAACCCCAACTTAACTTAACCCCAACTTGACTTAACCCCAACTTGACTTAACCCCAACTTAACTTAACCCCAACTTAACTTAACCCCATATTAACTTAACCCCAACTTAACTTAACCCCAACTTAACTTAACACCAACTTAACTTAACCCCAACTTAACTTAACCCCAACTTAACTTAAACCCAACTTGAATTAACCCCAACTTGACTTAACCCCACACTTGACTCAATCCGAACTTAACTTAACCCCAACTTAACTTAACCCAAACTTAAGTTAATCCCAACTTAACCCAACTTAACTTAACCCCTACTTAAGTTAACCCCAGCTTAATTTAACCCCAACTTAACTTAACCCCAACTTAACTTAACCCCAACTTAAATTAACACCAACTTAAATTAGCCCCAACTTAAATTAACCCCAAGTTAATTTAACCCCCGCTTAACTTAACCCCAACTTAACTTAACCCAAACTTGACTTAACCCCAACTTGACTTAACCCCAACTTGACTTAACCCCAACTTGACTTAACACCAACTTGACTTAATCCCAACTTAACTTAACCCCAACTTAACTTAACCCCAACTTAACGTAACCCCAACTTAACTTAACCCCAACTTAACTTAACCCCAACTTACCTTAACCCCAACTTAACTTAACCCCAACTTAAATTAACCCCAACTTAACTTAACCCCAACTTAACTTAACCCCAACTTAACTTAACCCCAACTTAAATTAACCCCAACTTAACTTACCCCTAACTTAACTTACCCCCAACTTAATTAACCCCAACTTAACTTAACCCAACTTAACTTAACCCCAACTTAACTTAACCCCAACTTAACCCCAACTTAACTTAACCCCTACTTAACTTAACCCCAACTTAACTTAAACCCAACTTAACTTAACCCCAACTTAACTTAACCCCAACTTAACTTAACCCCAACTTGACTTAACCCCAACTTGACTTAATCCCAACTTGACTTAACCCCAACTTGAATTAACCCCAACTTGACTTAACCCCAACTTGACTTAACCCCAACTTGATTTAATCCCAACTTAACTTAAACCCAACTTAACTTAACCCCAACTTAACTTAACCCCAACTTAACTTAACCCCAACTTACCTTAACCCCAACTTAACTTAACCCCAACTTAACTTAACCCCAACTTAAATTACCCCTAACTTAACTTACCCCCAACTTAACTTAACCCCAACTTAACTTAACCCCAACTTAACCCCAACTTAACCCCAACTTAACTTAACCCCAAATTAACTTAACCCCAACTTAACTTAACCCCAACTTAACCCCAACTTAACTTAACCCCTACTTAACTTAACCCCAACTTAACTTAACCCCAATTTAACTTAACCCCAGCTTAACTTACCCCCAACTTAAATTACCCCCGACTTAATTAACTTACCCCCAACTTAACTTAACCCCAACTTAACTTAACCCCAACTTAACTTAACCCCAACTTGACTTAACCCCAACTTGACTTAACCCCAACTTAACTTAACCCCAACTTAACTTAACCCCATATTAACTTAACCCCAACTTAACTTAACCCCAACTTAACTTAACACCAACTTAACTTAACCCCAACTTAACTTAACCCCAACTTAACTTAAACCCAACTTGACTTAACCCCAACTTGACTTAACCCCACACTTGACTCAATCCGAACTTAACTTAACCCCAACTTAACTTAACCCAAACTTAAGTTAATCCCAACTTAACCCAACTTAACTTAACCCCTACTTAAGTTAACCCCAGCTTAATTTAACCCCAACTTAACTTAACCCCAACTTAACTTAACCCCAACTTAAATTAACACCAACTTAAATTAGCCCCAACTTAACTTAACCCCAAGTTAACTTAACCCCCACTTAACTTAACCCCAACTTAACTTAACCCAAACTTGACTTAACCCCAACTTGACTTAACCCGAACTTGACTTAACCCCAACTTGACTTAACACCAACTTGACTTAATCCCAACTTAACTTAACCCCAACTTAACTTAACCCCAACTTAACGTAACCCCAACTTAACTTAACCCCAACTTAACTTAACCCCAACTTACCTTAACCCCAACTTAACTTAACCCCAACTTAAATTAACCCCAACTTAACTTAACCCCAACTTAACTTAACCCCAACTTAACTTAACCCCAACTTAAATTAACCCCAATTAACTTACCCCTAACTTAACTTACCCCCAACTTAATTAACCCCAACTTAACTTAACCCAACTTAACTTAACCCCAACTTAACTTAACCCCAACTTAACCCCAACTTAACTTAACCCCTACTTAACTTAACCCCAACTTAACTTAAACCCAACTTAACTTAACCCCAACTTAACTTAACCCCAACTTAACTTAACCCCAACTTGACTTAACCCCAACTTGACTTAATCCCAACTTGACTTAACCCCAACTTGAATTAACCCCAACTTGACTTAACCCCAACTTGACTTAACCCCAACTTGATTTAATCCCAACTTAACTTAAACCCAACTTAAGTTAACCCCAACTTAACTTAACCCCAACTTAACTTAACCCCCACTTACCTTAACCCCAACTTAAATTAACCCCAACTTAACTTAACCCCAACTTAAATTACCCCTAACTTAACTTACCCCCAACTTAACTTAACCCCAACTTAACTTAACCCCAACTTTACTTAACCCCAACTTAACCCCAACTTAACTTAGCCCCAACTTAACTGAACCCCAACTTAACTTAAACCCAACTTGATTTAACCCCAACTTGACTTACCCCTAACTTAACTTACCCCCAACTTAACTTAACCCCAACTTAACTTAACCCCAACTTACCTTAACCCCAACTTAACTTAAGCCCAACTTAACTTAACCCCAACTTAACCCCAACTTAACTTAGCCCCAACTTAACTGAACCCCAACTTAACTTAAACCCAACTTGATTTAACCCCAACTTGACTTACCCCTAACTTAACTTACCCCCAACTTAACTTAACCCCAACTTAACTTAACCCCAACTTACCTTAACCCCAACTTAACCTAACCCCAACTTAAATTACCCCTAAATTAACTTAACCCCAACTTAACTTAACCCCAACTTAACTTAACCCAAACTTGATTTAACCCCAACTTGACTTAACCCCAACTTGACTTAACCCCAACTTGACTTAATCCCAACTTAACTTAACCCCAACTTAACTTAACCCCAACTTAACGTAACCCCAACTTAACTTAACCCCAACTTAACTTAACCCCAACTTACCTTAACCCCAACATAACTTAACCCCAACTTAAATTAACCCCAACTTAACTTATCCCCAACTTAACTTAACCCCAACTTAACTTAACCCCAACTTAACTTAACCCCAAATTAACTTAACCCCAACTTAACTTAACCCCAACTTAACCCCAACTTAACTTAACCCCTACTTAACTTAACCCCAACTTAACTTAACCCCAACTTAACTTAACCCCAGCTTAACTTACCCCCAACTTAAATTACCCCCGACTTAATTAACTTACCCCCAACTTAATTTAACCCCAACTTAACTTAACCCCAACTTAACTTAACCCCAACTTAACTTAACCCCAACTTGACTTAACCCCAACTTGACTTAATCCCAACTTGACTTAACCCCAACTTGACTTAACCCCAACTTGAGTTAACCCCAACTTGATTTAACCCCAACTTAACTTAACCCCAACTTAACCCCAACTTAACTTAGCCCCAACTTAACTGAACCCCAACTTAACTTAAACCCAACTTGACTTAACCCCAACTTGATTTAACCCCAACTTGACTTAATTCCAACTTAACTTACCCCAACTTAACTTAACCCCAACTTAACTTAACCCCAACTTAACTTAACCCAAACTTGACTTAACCCCAACTTGACTTAACCCCAACTTGACTTAACCCCAACTTGACTTAATCCCAACTTAACTTAACCCCAACTTAACTTAACCCCAACTTAACTTAACCCCTACTTAACTTAACCCCAACTTAACTTAAACCCAACTTAACTTAACCCCAACTTAACTTAACCCCAACTTAACTTAACCCCAACTTGACTTAACCCCAACTTGACTTAATCCCAACTTGACTTAACCCCAACTTGAATTAACCCCAACTTGACTTAACCCCAACTTGACTTAACCCCAACTTGACTTAATCCCAACTTAACTTAACCCCAACTTAACTTAACCCCAACTTAACTTAACCCCAACTTAACCCCAACTTAACTTAGCCCCAACTTAACTGAACCCCAACTTAACTTAAACCCAACTTGATTTAACCCCAACTTGACTTACCCCTAACTTAACTTACCCCCAACTTAACTTAACCCCAACTTAACTTAACCCCAACTTACCTTAACCCCAACTTAACCTAACCCCAACTTAAATTACCCCTACATTAACTTAACCCCAACTTAACTTAACCCCAACTTAACTTAACCCAAACTTGACTTAACCCCAACTTGACTTAACCCCAACTTGATTAACCCCAACTTGACTTAATCCCAACTTAACTTAACCCCAACTTAACTTAACCCCAACTTAACGTAACCCCAACTTAACTTAACCCCAACTTAACTTAACCCCAACTTACCTGAACCCCAACATAACTTAACCCCAACTTAAATTAACCCCAACTTAACTTATCCCCAACTTAACTTAACCCCAACTTAAATTAACCCCAACTTAACTTACCCCTAACTTAACTTACCCCCAACTTAATTAACCCCAACTTAACTTAACCCAACTTAACTTAACCCCAACTTAACTTAAACCCAACTTAACCCCAACTTAACTTAACCCCTACTTAACTTAACCCCAACTTAATTTAAACCCAACTTAACTTAACCCCAACTTAACTTAACCCCAACTTAACTTAACCCCAACTTGACTTAACCCCAACTTGATTTAATCCCAACTTGACTTAACCCCAACTTGAATTAACCCCAACTTGACTTAACCCCAACTTGACTTAACCCCAACTTGACTTAATCCCAACTTAACTTAAACCCAACTTAACTTAACCCCAACTTAACTTAACCCCAACTTAACTTAACCCCAACTTACCTTAACCCCAACTTAACTTAACCCCAACTTAAATTACCCCTAACTTAACTTACCCCCAACTTAACTTAACCCCAACTTAACTTAACCCCAACTTAACTTAACCCCAACTTAACCCCAACTTAACTTAGCCCCAACTTAACTGAACCCCAACTTAACTTAAACCCAACTTGATTTAACCCCAACTTGACTTAACCCCAACTTAACTTAACCCCAACTTGACTCAATCCCAACTTAACTTAACCCCAACTTAACTTAACCCCAACTTAACTTAACCCAAACTTGACTTAACCCCAACTTGACTTAACCCCAACTTGACTTAACCCCAACTTGACTTAATCCCAACTTAACTTAACCCCAACTTAACTTAACCCCAACTTAAGGTAACCCCAACTTAACTTAACCCCAACTTAACTTAACCCCAACTTACCTTAACCCCAACATAACTTAACCCCAACTTAAATTAACCCCAACTTAACTTATCCCCAACTTAACTTAACCCCAACTTAACTTAACCCCAACTTAACTTACCCCTAACTTAACTTACCCCCAACTTAACTTAACCCCAACTTAACTTAACCCCAACTTACCTTAACCCCAACTTAACTTAACCCCAACTTAAATTACCCCTAACTTAACTTACCCCCAACTTAACTTAACCCCAACTTAACTTAACCCCAACTTAACGTAACCCCAACTTAACCCCAACTTAACTTAGCCCCAACTTAACTGAACCCCAACTTAACTTAAACACAACTTGATTTAACCCCAACTTGACTTACCCCTAACTTAACTTACCCCCAACTTAACTTAACCCCAACTTAACTTAACCCCAACTTACCTTAACCCCAACTTAACTTAACCCCAACTTAAATTACCCCTAAATTAACTTAACCCCAACTTAACTTAACCCCAACTTAACTTAACCCAAACTTGACTTAACCCCAACTTGACTTAACCCCAACTTGAATTAACCCCAACTTGACTTAATCCCAACTTAACTTAACCCCAACTTAACTTAACCCCAACTTAACGTAACCCCAACTTAACTTAACCCCAACTTAACTTAACCCCAACTTACCTTAACCCCAACATAACTTAACCCCAACTTAAATTAACCCCAACTTAACTTATCCCCAACTTAACTTAACCCCAACTTAACTTAACCCCAACTTAACTTAACCCCTACTTAACTTAACCCCAACTTAACTTAACCCCAACTTAACTTAACCCCAACTTAACTTAACCCCAACTTAACTTAACCCCAACTTGACTTAACCTCAACTTGACTTAATCCCAACTTGACTTAACCCCAACTTGACTTAACCCCAACTTGAATTAACCCCAACTTGATTTAACCCCAACTTAACTTAACCCCAACTTAACCCCAACTTAACTTAGCCCCAACTTAACTGAACCCCAACTTAACTTAAACCCAACTCGACTTAACCCCAACTTGATTTAACCCCAACTTGACTTAATTCCAACTTAACTTACCCCAACTTAACTTAACCCCAACTTAACTTAACCCCAACTTAACTTAACCCAAACTTGACTTAACCCCAACTTGACTTAACCCCAACTTGACTTAACCCCAACTTGACTTAATCCCAACTTAACTTAACCCCAACTTAACTTAACCCCAACTTAACGTAACCCCAACTTAACTTAACCCCAACTTAACTTAACCCCAACTTACCTTAACCCCAACTTAACTTAACCCCAACTTAAATTAACCCCAACTTAACTTATCCCCAACTTAACTTAACCCCAACTTAACTTAACCCCAACTTAACTTACCCCTAACTTAACTTACCCCCAACTTAACTTAACCCCAACTTAACTTAACCCCAACTTAACTTAACCCCAAATTAACTTAACCCCAACTTAACTTAACCCCAACTTAACCCCAACTTAACTTAACCCCTACTTAACTTAACCCCAACTTAACTTAACCCCAATTTAACTTAACCCTAGCTTAACTTACCCCCAACTTAAATTACCCCCGACTTAATTAACTTACCCCCAACTTAACTTAACCCCAACTTAACTTAACCCCAACTTAACTTAACCCCAACTTGACTTAACCCCAACTTGACTTAACCCCAACTTAACTTAACCCCAACTTAACTTAACCCCAACTTAACTTAAACCCAACTTGAATTAACCCCAACTTGACTTAACCCCACACTTGACTCAATCCGAACTTAACTTAACCCCAACTTAACTTAACCCAAACTTAAGTTAATCCCAACTTAACCCAACTTAACTTAACCCCTACTTAAGTTAACCCCAGCTTAATTTAACCCCAACTTAACTTAACCCCAACTTAACTTAACCCCAACTTAAATTAACACCAACTTAAATTAGCCCCAACTTAAATTAACCCCAAGTTAATTTAACCCCCGCTTAACTTAACCCCAACTTAACTTAACCCAAACTTGACTTAACCCCAACTTGACTTAACCCCAACTTGACTTAACCCCAACTTGACTTAACACCAACTTGACTTAATCCCAACTTAACTTAACCCCAACTTAACTTAACCCCAACTTAACGTAACCCCAACTTAACTTAACCCCAACTTAACTTAACCCCAACTTACCTTAACCCCAACTTAACTTAACCCCAACTTAAATTAACCCCAACTTAACTTAACCCCAACTTAACTTAACCCCAACTTAACTTAACCCCAACTTAAATTAACCCCAACTTAACTTACCCCTAACTTAACTTACCCCCAACTTAATTAACCCCAACTTAACTTAACCCAACTTAACTTAACCCCAACTTAACTTAACCCCAACTTAACCCCAACTTAACTTAACCCCTACTTAACTTAACCCCAACTTAACTTAAACCCAACTTAACTTAACCCCAACTTAACTTAACCCCAACTTAACTTAACCCCAACTTGACTTAACCCCAACTTGACTTAATCCCAACTTGACTTAACCCCAACTTGAATTAACCCCAACTTGACTTAACCCCAACTTGACTTAACCCCAACTTGATTTAATCCCAACTTAACTTAAACCCAACTTAACTTAACCCCAACTTAACTTAACCCCAACTTAACTTAACCCCAACTTACCTTAACCCCAACTTAACTTAACCCCAACTTAACTTAACCCCAACTTAAATTACCCCTAACTTAACTTACCCCCAACTTAACTTAACCCCAACTTAACTTAACCCCAACTTAACCCCAACTTAACCCCAACTTAACTTAACCCCAAATTAACTTAACCCCAACTTAACTTAACCCCAACTTAACCCCAACTTAACTTAACCCCTACTTAACTTAACCCCAACTTAACTTAACCCCAATTTAACTTAACCCCAGCTTAACTTACCCCCAACTTAAATTACCCCCGACTTAATTAACTTACCCCCAACTTAACTTAACCCCAACTTAACTTAACCCCAACTTAACTTAACCCCAACTTGACTTAACCCCAACTTGACTTAACCCCAACTTAACTTAACCCCAACTTAACTTAACCCCATATTAACTTAACCCCAACTTAACTTAACCCCAACTTAACTTAACACCAACTTAACTTAACCCCAACTTAACTTAACCCCAACTTAACTTAAACCCAACTTGACTTAACCCCAACTTGACTTAACCCCACACTTGACTCAATCCGAACTTAACTTAACCCCAACTTAACTTAACCCAAACTTAAGTTAATCCCAACTTAACCCAACTTAACTTAACCCCTACTTAAGTTAACCCCAGCTTAATTTAACCCCAACTTAACTTAACCCCAACTTAACTTAACCCCAACTTAAATTAACACCAACTTAAATTAGCCCCAACTTAACTTAACCCCAAGTTAACTTAACCCCCACTTAACTTAACCCCAACTTAACTTAACCCAAACTTGACTTAACCCCAACTTGACTTAACCCGAACTTGACTTAACCCCAACTTGACTTAACACCAACTTGACTTAATCCCAACTTAACTTAACCCCAACTTAACTTAACCCCAACTTAACGTAACCCCAACTTAACTTAACCCCAACTTAACTTAACCCCAACTTACCTTAACCCCAACTTAACTTAACCCCAACTTAAATTAACCCCAACTTAACTTAACCCCAACTTAACTTAACCCCAACTTAACTTAACCCCAACTTAAATTAACCCCAATTAACTTACCCCTAACTTAACTTACCCCCAACTTAATTAACCCCAACTTAACTTAACCCAACTTAACTTAACCCCAACTTAACTTAACCCCAACTTAACCCCAACTTAACTTAACCCCTACTTAACTTAACCCCAACTTAACTTAAACCCAACTTAACTTAACCCCAACTTAACTTAACCCCAACTTAACTTAACCCCAACTTGACTTAACCCCAACTTGACTTAATCCCAACTTGACTTAACCCCAACTTGAATTAACCCCAACTTGACTTAACCCCAACTTGACTTAACCCCAACTTGATTTAATCCCAACTTAACTTAAACCCAACTTAAGTTAACCCCAACTTAACTTAACCCCAACTTAACTTAACCCCCACTTACCTTAACCCCAACTTAAATTAACCCCAACTTAACTTAACCCCAACTTAAATTACCCCTAACTTAACTTACCCCCAACTTAACTTAACCCCAACTTAACTTAACCCCAACTTTACTTAACCCCAACTTAACCCCAACTTAACTTAGCCCCAACTTAACTGAACCCCAACTTAACTTAAACCCAACTTGATTTAACCCCAACTTGACTTACCCCTAACTTAACTTACCCCCAACTTAACTTAACCCCAACTTAACTTAACCCCAACTTACCTTAACCCCAACTTAACTTAAGCCCAACTTAACTTAACCCCAACTTAACCCCAACTTAACTTAGCCCCAACTTAACTGAACCCCAACTTAACTTAAACCCAACTTGATTTAACCCCAACTTGATATACCCCTAACTTAACTTACCCCCAACTTAACTTAACCCCAACTTAACTTAACCCCAACTTACCTTAACCCCAACTTAACCTAACCCCAACTTAAATTACCCCTAAATTAACTTAACCCCAACTTAACTTAACCCCAACTTAACTTAACCCAAACTTGATTTAACCCCAACTTGACTTAACCCCAACTTGACTTAACCCCAACTTGACTTAATCCCAACTTAACTTAACCCCAACTTAACTTAACCCCAACTTAACGTAACCCCAACTTAACTTAACCCCAACTTAACTTAACCCCAACTTACCTTAACCCCAACATAACTTAACCCCAACTTAAATTAACCCCAACTTAACTTATCCCCAACTTAACTTAACCCCAACTTAACTTAACCCCAACTTAACTTAACCCCAAATTAACTTAACCCCAACTTAACTTAACCCCAACTTAACCCCAACTTAACTTAACCCCTACTTAACTTAACCCCAACTTAACTTAACCCCAACTTAACTTAACCCCAGCTTAACTTACCCCCAACTTAAATTACCCCCGACTTAATTAACTTACCCCCAACTTAATTTAACCCCAACTTAACTTAACCCCAACTTAACTTAACCCAAACTTGACTTAACCCCAACTTGACTTAACCCCAACTTGACTTAACCCCAACTTGACTTAATCCCAACTTAACTTAACCCCAACTTAACTTAACCCCAACTTAAGGTAACCCCAACTTAACTTAACCCCAACTTAACTTAACCCCAACTTACCTTAACCCCAACATAACTTAACCCCAACTTAAATTAACCCCAACTTAACTTATCCCCAACTTAACTTAACCCCAACTTAACTTAACCCCAACTTAACTTACCCCTAACTTAACTTACCCCCAACTTAACTTAACCCCAACTTAACTTAACCCCAACTTACCTTAACCCCAACTTAACTTAACCCCAACTTAAATTACCCCTAACTTAACTTACCCCCAACTTAACTTAACCCCAACTTAACTTAACCCCAACTTAACGTAACCCCAACTTAACCCCAACTTAACTTAGCCCCAACTTAACTGAACCCCAACTTAACTTAAACACAACTTGATTTAACCCCAACTTGACTTACCCCTAACTTAACTTACCCCCAACTTAACTTAACCCCAACTTAACTTAACCCCAACTTACCTTAACCCCAACTTAACTTAACCCCAACTTAAATTACCCCTAAATTAACTTAACCCCAACTTAACTTAACCCCAACTTAACTTAACCCAAACTTGACTTAACCCCAACTTGACTTAACCCCAACTTGAATTAACCCCAACTTGACTTAATCCCAACTTAACTTAACCCCAACTTAACTTAACCCCAACTTAACGTAACCCCAACTTAACTTAACCCCAACTTAACTTAACCCCAACTTACCTTAACCCCAACATAACTTAACCCCAACTTAAATTAACCCCAACTTAACTTATCCCCAACTTAACTTAACCCCAACTTAACTTAACCCCAACTTAACTTAACCCCTACTTAACTTAACCCCAACTTAACTTAACCCCAACTTAACTTAACCCCAACTTAACTTAACCCCAACTTAACTTAACCCCAACTTGACTTAACCTCAACTTGACTTAATCCCAACTTGACTTAACCCCAACTTGACTTAACCCCAACTTGAATTAACCCCAACTTGATTTAACCCCAACTTAACTTAACCCCAACTTAACCCCAACTTAACTTAGCCCCAACTTAACTGAACCCCAACTTAACTTAAACCCAACTCGACTTAACCCCAACTTGATTTAACCCCAACTTGACTTAATTCCAACTTAACTTACCCCAACTTAACTTAACCCCAACTTAACTTAACCCCAACTTAACTTAACCCAAACTTGACTTAACCCCAACTTGACTTAACCCCAACTTGACTTAACCCCAACTTGACTTAATCCCAACTTAACTTAACCCCAACTTAACTTAACCCCAACTTAACGTAACCCCAACTTAACTTAACCCCAACTTAACTTAACCCCAACTTACCTTAACCCCAACTTAACTTAACCCCAACTTAAATTAACCCCAACTTAACTTATCCCCAACTTAACTTAACCCCAACTTAACTTAACCCCAACTTAACTTACCCCTAACTTAACTTACCCCCAACTTAACTTAACCCCAACTTAACTTAACCCCAACTTAACTTAACCCCAAATTAACTTAACCCCAACTTAACTTAACCCCAACTTAACCCCAACTTAACTTAACCCCTACTTAACTTAACCCCAACTTAACTTAACCCCAATTTAACTTAACCCTAGCTTAACTTACCCCCAACTTAAATTACCCCCGACTTAATTAACTTACCCCCAACTTAACTTAACCCCAACTTAACTTAACCCCAACTTAACTTAACCCCAACTTGACTTAACCCCAACTTGACTTAACCCCAACTTAACTTAACCCCAACTTAACTTAACCCCATATTAACTTAACCCCAACTTAACTTAACCCCAACTTAACTTAACACCAACTTAACTTAACCCCAACTTAACTTAACCCCAACTTAACTTAAACCCAACTTGAATTAACCCCAACTTGACTTAACCCCACACTTGACTCAATCCGAACTTAACTTAACCCCAACTTAACTTAACCCAAACTTAAGTTAATCCCAACTTAACCCAACTTAACTTAACCCCTACTTAAGTTAACCCCAGCTTAATTTAACCCCAACTTAACTTAACCCCAACTTAACTTAACCCCAACTTAAATTAACACCAACTTAAATTAGCCCCAACTTAAATTAACCCCAAGTTAATTTAACCCCCGCTTAACTTAACCCCAACTTAACTTAACCCAAACTTGACTTAACCCCAACTTGACTTAACCCCAACTTGACTTAACCCCAACTTGACTTAACACCAACTTGACTTAATCCCAACTTAACTTAACCCCAACTTAACTTAACCCCAACTTAACGTAACCCCAACTTAACTTAACCCCAACTTAACTTAACCCCAACTTACCTTAACCCCAACTTAACTTAACCCCAACTTAAATTAACCCCAACTTAACTTAACCCCAACTTAACTTAACCCCAACTTAACTTAACCCCAACTTAAATTAACCCCAACTTAACTTACCCCTAACTTAACTTACCCCCAACTTAATTAACCCCAACTTAACTTAACCCAACTTAACTTAACCCCAACTTAACTTAACCCCAACTTAACCCCAACTTAACTTAACCCCTACTTAACTTAACCCCAACTTAACTTAAACCCAACTTAACTTAACCCCAACTTAACTTAACCCCAACTTAACTTAACCCCAACTTGACTTAACCCCAACTTGACTTAATCCCAACTTGACTTAACCCCAACTTGAATTAACCCCAACTTGACTTAACCCCAACTTGACTTAACCCCAACTTGATTTAATCCCAACTTAACTTAAACCCAACTTAACTTAACCCCAACTTAACTTAACCCCAACTTAACTTAACCCCAACTTACCTTAACCCCAACTTAACTTAACCCCAACTTAACTTAACCCCAACTTAAATTACCCCTAACTTAACTTACCCCCAACTTAACTTAACCCCAACTTAACTTAACCCCAACTTAACCCCAACTTAACCCCAACTTAACTTAACCCCAAATTAACTTAACCCCAACTTAACTTAACCCCAACTTAACCCCAACTTAACTTAACCCCTACTTAACTTAACCCCAACTTAACTTAACCCCAATTTAACTTAACCCCAGCTTAACTTACCCCCAACTTAAATTACCCCCGACTTAATTAACTTACCCCCAACTTAACTTAACCCCAACTTAACTTAACCCCAACTTAACTTAACCCCAACTTGACTTAACCCCAACTTGACTTAACCCCAACTTAACTTAACCCCAACTTAACTTAACCCCATATTAACTTAACCCCAACTTAACTTAACCCCAACTTAACTTAACACCAACTTAACTTAACCCCAACTTAACTTAACCCCAACTTAACTTAAACCCAACTTGACTTAACCCCAACTTGACTTAACCCCACACTTGACTCAATCCGAACTTAACTTAACCCCAACTTAACTTAACCCAAACTTAAGTTAATCCCAACTTAACCCAACTTAACTTAACCCCTACTTAAGTTAACCCCAGCTTAATTTAACCCCAACTTAACTTAACCCCAACTTAACTTAACCCCAACTTAAATTAACACCAACTTAAATTAGCCCCAACTTAACTTAACCCCAAGTTAACTTAACCCCCACTTAACTTAACCCCAACTTAACTTAACCCAAACTTGACTTAACCCCAACTTGACTTAACCCGAACTTGACTTAACCCCAACTTGACTTAACACCAACTTGACTTAATCCCAACTTAACTTAACCCCAACTTAACTTAACCCCAACTTAACGTAACCCCAACTTAACTTAACCCCAACTTAACTTAACCCCAACTTACCTTAACCCCAACTTAACTTAACCCCAACTTAAATTAACCCCAACTTAACTTAACCCCAACTTAACTTAACCCCAACTTAACTTAACCCCAACTTAAATTAACCCCAATTAACTTACCCCTAACTTAACTTACCCCCAACTTAATTAACCCCAACTTAACTTAACCCAACTTAACTTAACCCCAACTTAACTTAACCCCAACTTAACCCCAACTTAACTTAACCCCTACTTAACTTAACCCCAACTTAACTTAAACCCAACTTAACTTAACCCCAACTTAACTTAACCCCAACTTAACTTAACCCCAACTTGACTTAACCCCAACTTGACTTAATCCCAACTTGACTTAACCCCAACTTGAATTAACCCCAACTTGACTTAACCCCAACTTGACTTAACCCCAACTTGATTTAATCCCAACTTAACTTAAACCCAACTTAAGTTAACCCCAACTTAACTTAACCCCAACTTAACTTAACCCCCACTTACCTTAACCCCAACTTAAATTAACCCCAACTTAACTTAACCCCAACTTAAATTACCCCTAACTTAACTTACCCCCAACTTAACTTAACCCCAACTTAACTTAACCCCAACTTTACTTAACCCCAACTTAACCCCAACTTAACTTAGCCCCAACTTAACTGAACCCCAACTTAACTTAAACCCAACTTGATTTAACCCCAACTTGACTTACCCCTAACTTAACTTACCCCCAACTTAACTTAACCCCAACTTAACTTAACCCCAACTTACCTTAACCCCAACTTAACTTAAGCCCAACTTAACTTAACCCCAACTTAACCCCAACTTAACTTAGCCCCAACTTAACTGAACCCCAACTTAACTTAAACCCAACTTGATTTAACCCCAACTTGACTTACCCCTAACTTAACTTACCCCCAACTTAACTTAACCCCAACTTAACTTAACCCCAACTTACCTTAACCCCAACTTAACCTAACCCCAACTTAAATTACCCCTAAATTAACTTAACCCCAACTTAACTTAACCCCAACTTAACTTAACCCAAACTTGATTTAACCCCAACTTGACTTAACCCCAACTTGACTTAACCCCAACTTGACTTAATCCCAACTTAACTTAACCCCAACTTAACTTAACCCCAACTTAACGTAACCCCAACTTAACTTAACCCCAACTTAACTTAACCCCAACTTACCTTAACCCCAACATAACTTAACCCCAACTTAAATTAACCCCAACTTAACTTATCCCCAACTTAACTTAACCCCAACTTAACTTAACCCCAACTTAACTTAACCCCAAATTAACTTAACCCCAACTTAACTTAACCCCAACTTAACCCCAACTTAACTTAACCCCTACTTAACTTAACCCCAACTTAACTTAACCCCAACTTAACTTAACCCCAGCTTAACTTACCCCCAACTTAAATTACCCCCGACTTAATTAACTTACCCCCAACTTAATTTAACCCCAACTTAACTTAACCCCAACTTAACTTAACCCCAACTTAACTTAACCCCAACTTGACTTAACCCCAACTTGACTTAATCCCAACTTGACTTAACCCCAACTTGACTTAACCCCAACTTGAGTTAACCCCAACTTGATTTAACCCCAACTTAACTTAACCCCAACTTAACCCCAACTTAACTTAGCCCCAACTTAACTGAACCCCAACTTAACTTAAACCCAACTTGACTTAACCCCAACTTGATTTAACCCCAACTTGACTTAATTCCAACTTAACTTACCCCAACTTAACTTAACCCCAACTTAACTTAACCCCAACTTAACTTAACCCAAACTTGACTTAACCCCAACTTGACTTAACCCCAACTTGACTTAACCCCAACTTGACTTAATCCCAACTTAACTTAACCCCAACTTAACTTAACCCCAACTTAACTTAACCCCAACTTAACTTAACCCCAACTTAACTTAACCCCAACTTACCTTAACCCCAACTTAACTTAACCCCAACTTAAATTAACCCCAACTTAACTTATCCCCAACTTAACTTAACCCCAACTTAACTTAACCCCAACTTAACTTACCCCTAACTTAACTTACCCCCAACTTAACTTAACCCCAACTTAACTTAACCCCAACTTAACTTAACCCCAAATTAACTTAACCCCAACTTAACTTAACCCCAACTTAACCCCAACTTAACTTAACCCCTACTTAACTTAACCCCAACTTAACTTAACCCCAATTTAACTTAACCCCAGCTTAACTTACCCCCAACTTAAATTACCCCCGACTTAATTAACTTACCCCCAACTTAACTTAACCCCAACTTAACTTAACCCCAACTTAACTTAACCCCAACTTGACTTAACCCCAACTTGACTTAACCCCAACTTAACTTAACCCCAACTTAACTTAACCCCATATTAACTTAACCCCAACTTAACTTAACCCCAACTTAACTTAACACCAACTTAACTTAACCCCAACTTAACTTAAACCCAACTTGACTTAACCCCAACTTGACTTAACCCCACACTTGACTCAATCCGAACTTAACTTAACCCCAACTTAACTTAACCCAAACTTAAGTTAATCCCAACTTAACCCAACTTAACTTAACCCCTACTTAAGTTAACCCCAGCTTAATTTAACCCCAACTTAACTTAACCCCAACTTAACTTAACCCCAACTTAAATTAACACCAACTTAAATTAGCCCCAACTTAACTTAACCCCAAGTTAACTTAACCCCCACTTAACTTAACCCCAACTTAACTTAACCCAAACTTGACTTAACCCCAACTTGACTTAACCCCAACTTGACTTAACCCCAACTTGACTTAACACCAACTTGACTTAATCCCAACTTAACTTAACCCCAACTTAACTTAACCCCAACTTAACGTAACCCCAACTTAACTTAACCCCAACTTAACTTAACCCCAACTTACCTGAACCCCAACTTAACTTAACCCCAACTTAAATTAACCCCAACTTAACTTAACCCCAACTTAACTTAACCCCAACTTAACTTAACCCCAACTTAAATTAACCCCAACTTAACTTACCCCTAACTTAACTTACCCCCAACTTAATTAACCCCAACTTAACTTAACCCAACTTAACTTAACCCCAACTTAACTTAACCCCAACTTAACCCCAACTTAACTTAACCCCTACTTAACTTAACCCCAACTTAACTTAAACCCAACTTAACTTAACCCCAACTTAACTTAACCTCAACTTAACTTAACCCCAACTTGACTTAACCCCAACATGACTTAATCCCAACTTGACTTAACCCCAACTTGAATTAACCCCAACTTGACTTAACCCCAACTTGACTTAACCCCAACTTGATTTAATCCCAACTTAATTTAAACCCAACTTAACTTAACCCCAACTTAACTTAACCCCAACTTAACTTAACCCCAACTTACCTTAACCCCAACTTAACTTAACCCCCACTTAACTTAACCCCAACTTAAATTACCCCTAACTTAACTTACCCCCAACTTAACTTAACCCCAACTTAACTTAACCCCAACTTAACTTAACCCCAACTTAACCCCAACTTAACTTAACCCCAAATTAACTTAACCCCAACTTAACTTAACCCCAACTTAACCCCAACTTAACTTAACCCCTACTTAACTTAACCCCAACTTAACTTAACCCCAATTTAACTTAACCCCAGCTTAACTTACCCCCAACTTAAATTACCCCCGACTTAATTAACTTACCCCCAACTTAACTTAACCCCAACTTAACTTAACCCCAACTTAACTTAACCCCAACTTTACTTAACCCCAACTTAACCCCAACTTAACTTAGCCCCAACTTAACTGAACCCCAACTTAACTTAAACCCAACTTGATTTAACCCCAACTTGACTTACCCCTAACTTAACTTACCCCCAACTTAACTTAACCCCAACTTAACTTAACCCCAACTTACCTTAACCCCAACTTAACTTAAGCCCAACTTAACTTAACCCCAACTTAACCCCAACTTAACTTAGCCCCAACTTAACTGAACCCCAACTTAACTTAAACCCAACTTGATTTAACCCCAACTTGACTTACCCCTAACTTAACTTACCCCCAACTTAACTTAACCCCAACTTAACTTAACCCCAACTTACCTTAACCCCAACTTAACCTAACCCCAACTTAAATTACCCCTAAATTAACTTAACCCCAACTTAACTTAACCCCAACTTAACTTAACCCAAACTTGATTTAACCCCAACTTGACTTAACCCCAACTTGACTTAACCCCAACTTGACTTAATCCCAACTTAACTTAACCCCAACTTAACTTAACCCCAACTTAACGTAACCCCAACTTAACTTAACCCCAACTTAACTTAACCCCAACTTACCTTAACCCCAACATAACTTAACCCCAACTTAAATTAACCCCAACTTAACTTATCCCCAACTTAACTTAACCCCAACTTAACTTAACCCCAACTTAACTTAACCCCAAATTAACTTAACCCCAACTTAACTTAACCCCAACTTAACCCCAACTTAACTTAACCCCTACTTAACTTAACCCCAACTTAACTTAACCCCAACTTAACTTAACCCCAGCTTAACTTACCCCCAACTTAAATTACCCCCGACTTAATTAACTTACCCCCAACTTAATTTAACCCCAACTTAACTTAACCCCAACTTAACTTAACCCAAACTTGACTTAACCCCAACTTGACTTAACCCCAACTTGACTTAACCCCAACTTGACTTAATCCCAACTTAACTTAACCCCAACTTAACTTAACCCCAACTTAAGGTAACCCCAACTTAACTTAACCCCAACTTAACTTAACCCCAACTTACCTTAACCCCAACATAACTTAACCCCAACTTAAATTAACCCCAACTTAACTTATCCCCAACTTAACTTAACCCCAACTTAACTTAACCCCAACTTAACTTACCCCTAACTTAACTTACCCCCAACTTAACTTAACCCCAACTTAACTTAACCCCAACTTACCTTAACCCCAACTTAACTTAACCCCAACTTAAATTACCCCTAACTTAACTTACCCCCAACTTAACTTAACCCCAACTTAACTTAACCCCAACTTAACGTAACCCCAACTTAACCCCAACTTAACTTAGCCCCAACTTAACTGAACCCCAACTTAACTTAAACACAACTTGATTTAACCCCAACTTGACTTACCCCTAACTTAACTTACCCCCAACTTAACTTAACCCCAACTTAACTTAACCCCAACTTACCTTAACCCCAACTTAACTTAACCCCAACTTAAATTACCCCTAAATTAACTTAACCCCAACTTAACTTAACCCCAACTTAACTTAACCCAAACTTGACTTAACCCCAACTTGACTTAACCCCAACTTGAATTAACCCCAACTTGACTTAATCCCAACTTAACTTAACCCCAACTTAACTTAACCCCAACTTAACGTAACCCCAACTTAACTTAACCCCAACTTAACTTAACCCCAACTTACCTTAACCCCAACATAACTTAACCCCAACTTAAATTAACCCCAACTTAACTTATCCCCAACTTAACTTAACCCCAACTTAACTTAACCCCAACTTAACTTAACCCCTACTTAACTTAACCCCAACTTAACTTAACCCCAACTTAACTTAACCCCAACTTAACTTAACCCCAACTTAACTTAACCCCAACTTGACTTAACCTCAACTTGACTTAATCCCAACTTGACTTAACCCCAACTTGACTTAACCCCAACTTGAATTAACCCCAACTTGATTTAACCCCAACTTAACTTAACCCCAACTTAACCCCAACTTAACTTAGCCCCAACTTAACTGAACCCCAACTTAACTTAAACCCAACTCGACTTAACCCCAACTTGATTTAACCCCAACTTGACTTAATTCCAACTTAACTTACCCCAACTTAACTTAACCCCAACTTAACTTAACCCCAACTTAACTTAACCCAAACTTGACTTAACCCCAACTTGACTTAACCCCAACTTGACTTAACCCCAACTTGACTTAATCCCAACTTAACTTAACCCCAACTTAACTTAACCCCAACTTAACGTAACCCCAACTTAACTTAACCCCAACTTAACTTAACCCCAACTTACCTTAACCCCAACTTAACTTAACCCCAACTTAAATTAACCCCAACTTAACTTATCCCCAACTTAACTTAACCCCAACTTAACTTAACCCCAACTTAACTTACCCCTAACTTAACTTACCCCCAACTTAACTTAACCCCAACTTAACTTAACCCCAACTTAACTTAACCCCAACTTAACTTAACCCCAAATTAACTTAACCCCAACTTAACTTAACCCCAACTTAACCCCAACTTAACTTAACCCCTACTTAACTTAACCCCAACTTAACTTAACCCCAATTTAACTTAACCCTAGCTTAACTTACCCCCAACTTAAATTACCCCCGACTTAATTAACTTACCCCCAACTTAACTTAACCCCAACTTAACTTAACCCCAACTTAACTTAACCCCAACTTGACTTAACCCCAACTTGACTTAACCCCAACTTAACTTAACCCCAACTTAACTTAACCCCATATTAACTTAACCCCAACTTAACTTAACCCCAACTTAACTTAACACCAACTTAACTTAACCCCAACTTAACTTAACCCCAACTTAACTTAAACCCAACTTGAATTAACCCCAACTTGACTTAACCCCACACTTGACTCAATCCGAACTTAACTTAACCCCAACTTAACTTAACCCAAACTTAAGTTAATCCCAACTTAACCCAACTTAACTTAACCCCTACTTAAGTTAACCCCAGCTTAATTTAACCCCAACTTAACTTAACCCCAACTTAACTTAACCCCAACTTAAATTAACACCAACTTAAATTAGCCCCAACTTAAATTAACCCCAAGTTAATTTAACCCCCGCTTAACTTAACCCCAACTTAACTTAACCCAAACTTGACTTAACCCCAACTTGACTTAACCCCAACTTGACTTAACCCCAACTTGACTTAACACCAACTTGACTTAATCCCAACTTAACTTAACCCCAACTTAACTTAACCCCAACTTAACGTAACCCCAACTTAACTTAACCCCAACTTAACTTAACCCCAACTTACCTTAACCCCAACTTAACTTAACCCCAACTTAAATTAACCCCAACTTAACTTAACCCCAACTTAACTTAACCCCAACTTAACTTAACCCCAACTTAAATTAACCCCAACTTAACTTACCCCTAACTTAACTTACCCCCAACTTAATTAACCCCAACTTAACTTAACCCAACTTAACTTAACCCCAACTTAACTTAACCCCAACTTAACCCCAACTTAACTTAACCCCTACTTAACTTAACCCCAACTTAACTTAAACCCAACTTAACTTAACCCCAACTTAACTTAACCCCAACTTAACTTAACCCCAACTTGACTTAACCCCAACTTGACTTAATCCCAACTTGACTTAACCCCAACTTGAATTAACCCCAACTTGACTTAACCCCAACTTGACTTAACCCCAACTTGATTTAATCCCAACTTAACTTAAACCCAACTTAACTTAACCCCAACTTAACTTAACCCCAACTTAACTTAACCCCAACTTACCTTAACCCCAACTTAACTTAACCCCAACTTAACTTAACCCCAACTTAAATTACCCCTAACTTAACTTACCCCCAACTTAACTTAACCCCAACTTAACTTAACCCCAACTTAACCCCAACTTAACCCCAACTTAACTTAACCCCAAATTAACTTAACCCCAACTTAACTTAACCCCAACTTAACCCCAACTTAACTTAACCCCTACTTAACTTAACCCCAACTTAACTTAACCCCAATTTAACTTAACCCCAGCTTAACTTACCCCCAACTTAAATTACCCCCGACTTAATTAACTTACCCCCAACTTAACTTAACCCCAACTTAACTTAACCCCAACTTAACTTAACCCCAACTTGACTTAACCCCAACTTGACTTAACCCCAACTTAACTTAACCCCAACTTAACTTAACCCCATATTAACTTAACCCCAACTTAACTTAACCCCAACTTAACTTAACACCAACTTAACTTAACCCCAACTTAACTTAACCCCAACTTAACTTAAACCCAACTTGACTTAACCCCAACTTGACTTAACCCCACACTTGACTCAATCCGAACTTAACTTAACCCCAACTTAACTTAACCCAAACTTAAGTTAATCCCAACTTAACCCAACTTAACTTAACCCCTACTTAAGTTAACCCCAGCTTAATTTAACCCCAACTTAACTTAACCCCAACTTAACTTAACCCCAACTTAAATTAACACCAACTTAAATTAGCCCCAACTTAACTTAACCCCAAGTTAACTTAACCCCCACTTAACTTAACCCCAACTTAACTTAACCCAAACTTGACTTAACCCCAACTTGACTTAACCCGAACTTGACTTAACCCCAACTTGACTTAACACCAACTTGACTTAATCCCAACTTAACTTAACCCCAACTTAACTTAACCCCAACTTAACGTAACCCCAACTTAACTTAACCCCAACTTAACTTAACCCCAACTTACCTTAACCCCAACTTAACTTAACCCCAACTTAAATTAACCCCAACTTAACTTAACCCCAACTTAACTTAACCCCAACTTAACTTAACCCCAACTTAAATTAACCCCAATTAACTTACCCCTAACTTAACTTACCCCCAACTTAATTAACCCCAACTTAACTTAACCCAACTTAACTTAACCCCAACTTAACTTAACCCCAACTTAACCCCAACTTAACTTAACCCCTACTTAACTTAACCCCAACTTAACTTAAACCCAACTTAACTTAACCCCAACTTAACTTAACCCCAACTTAACTTAACCCCAACTTGACTTAACCCCAACTTGACTTAATCCCAACTTGACTTAACCCCAACTTGAATTAACCCCAACTTGACTTAACCCCAACTTGACTTAACCCCAACTTGATTTAATCCCAACTTAACTTAAACCCAACTTAAGTTAACCCCAACTTAACTTAACCCCAACTTAACTTAACCCCCACTTACCTTAACCCCAACTTAAATTAACCCCAACTTAACTTAACCCCAACTTAAATTACCCCTAACTTAACTTACCCCCAACTTAACTTAACCCCAACTTAACTTAACCCCAACTTTACTTAACCCCAACTTAACCCCAACTTAACTTAGCCCCAACTTAACTGAACCCCAACTTAACTTAAACCCAACTTGATTTAACCCCAACTTGACTTACCCCTAACTTAACTTACCCCCAACTTAACTTAACCCCAACTTAACTTAACCCCAACTTACCTTAACCCCAACTTAACTTAAGCCCAACTTAACTTAACCCCAACTTAACCCCAACTTAACTTAGCCCCAACTTAACTGAACCCCAACTTAACTTAAACCCAACTTGATTTAACCCCAACTTGACTTACCCCTAACTTAACTTACCCCCAACTTAACTTAACCCCAACTTAACTTAACCCCAACTTACCTTAACCCCAACTTAACCTAACCCCAACTTAAATTACCCCTAAATTAACTTAACCCCAACTTAACTTAACCCCAACTTAACTTAACCCAAACTTGATTTAACCCCAACTTGACTTAACCCCAACTTGACTTAACCCCAACTTGACTTAATCCCAACTTAACTTAACCCCAACTTAACTTAACCCCAACTTAACGTAACCCCAACTTAACTTAACCCCAACTTAACTTAACCCCAACTTACCTTAACCCCAACATAACTTAACCCCAACTTAAATTAACCCCAACTTAACTTATCCCCAACTTAACTTAACCCCAACTTAACTTAACCCCAACTTAACTTAACCCCAAATTAACTTAACCCCAACTTAACTTAACCCCAACTTAACCCCAACTTAACTTAACCCCTACTTAACTTAACCCCAACTTAACTTAACCCCAACTTAACTTAACCCCAGCTTAACTTACCCCCAACTTAAATTACCCCCGACTTAATTAACTTACCCCCAACTTAATTTAACCCCAACTTAACTTAACCCCAACTTAACTTAACCCCAACTTAACTTAACCCCAACTTGACTTAACCCCAACTTGACTTAATCCCAACTTGACTTAACCCCAACTTGACTTAACCCCAACTTGAGTTAACCCCAACTTGATTTAACCCCAACTTAACTTAACCCCAACTTAACCCCAACTTAACTTAGCCCCAACTTAACTGAACCCCAACTAAACTTAAACCCAACTTGACTTAACCCCAACTTGATTTAACCCCAACTTGACTTAATTCCAACTTAACTTACCCCAACTTAACTTAACCCCAACTTAACTTAACCCCAACTTAACTTAACCCAAACTTGACTTAACCCCAACTTGACTTAACCCCAACTTGACTTAACCCCAACTTGACTTAATCCCAACTTAACTTAACCCCAACTTAACTTAACCCCAACTTAACTTAACCCCAACTTAACTTAACCCCAACTTAACTTAACCCCAACTTACCTTAACCCCAACTTAACTTAACCCCAACTTAAATTAACCCCAACTTAACTTATCCCCAACTTAACTTAACCCCAACTTAACTTAACCGCAACTTAACTTACCCCTAACTTAACTTACCCCCAACTTAACTTAACCCCAACTTAACTTAACCCCAACTTAACTTAACCCCAAATTAACTTAACCCCAACTTAACTTAACCCCAACTTAACCCCAACTTAACTTAACCCCTACTTAACTTAACCCCAACTTAACTTAACCCCAATTTAACTTAACCCCAGCTTAACTTACCCCCAACTTAAATTACCCCCGACTTAATTAACTTACCCCCAACTTAACTTAACCCCAACTTAACTTAACCCCAACTTAACTTAACCCCAACTTGACTTAACCCCAACTTGACTTAACCCCAACTTAACTTAACCCCAACTTAACTTAACCCCATATTAACTTAACCCCAACTTAACTTAACCCCAACTTAACTTAACACCAACTTAACTTAACCCCAACTTAACTTAAACCCAACTTGACTTAACCCCAACTTGACTTAACCCCACACTTGACTCAATCCGAACTTAACTTAACCCCAACTTAACTTAACCCAAACTTAAGTTAATCCCAACTTAACCCAACTTAACTTAACCCCTACTTAAGTTAACCCCAGCTTAATTTAACCCCAACTTAACTTAACCCCAACTTAACTTAACCCCAACTTAAATTAACACCAACTTAAATTAGCCCCAACTTAACTTAACCCCAAGTTAACTTAACCCCCACTTAACTTAACCCCAACTTAACTTAACCCAAACTTGACTTAACCCCAACTTGACTTAACCCCAACTTGACTTAACCCCAACTTGACTTAACACCAACTTGACTTAATCCCAACTTAACTTAACCCCAACTTAACTTAACCCCAACTTAACGTAACCCCAACTTAACTTAACCCCAACTTAACTTAACCCCAACTTACCTGAACCCCAACTTAACTTAACCCCAACTTAAATTAACCCCAACTTAACTTAACCCCAACTTAACTTAACCCCAACTTAACTTAACCCCAACTTAAATTAACCCCAACTTAACTTACCCCTAACTTAACTTACCCCCAACTTAATTAACCCCAACTTAACTTAACCCAACTTAACTTAACCCCAACTTAACTTAACCCCAACTTAACCCCAACTTAACTTAACCCCTACTTAACTTAACCCCAACTTAACTTAAACCCAACTTAACTTAACCCCAACTTAACTTAACCTCAACTTAACTTAACCCCAACTTGACTTAACCCCAACATGACTTAATCCCAACTTGACTTAACCCCAACTTGAATTAACCCCAACTTGACTTAACCCCAACTTGACTTAACCCCAACTTGATTTAATCCCAACTTAATTTAAACCCAACTTAACTTAACCCCAACTTAACTTAACCCCAACTTAACTTAACCCCAACTTACCTTAACCCCAACTTAACTTAACCCCCACTTAACTTAACCCCAACTTAAATTACCCCTAACTTAACTTACCCCCAACTTAACTTAACCCCAACTTAACTTAACCCCAACTTAACTTAACCCCAACTTAACCCCAACTTAACTTAACCCCAAATTAACTTAACCCCAACTTAACTTAACCCCAACTTAACCCCAACTTAACTTAACCCCTACTTAACTTAACCCCAACTTAACTTAACCCCAATTTAACTTAACCCCAGCTTAACTTACCCCCAACTTAAATTACCCCCGACTTAATTAACTTACCCCCAACTTAACTTAACCCCAACTTAACTTAACCCCAACTTAACTTAACCCCAACTTGACTTAACCCCAACTTGACTTAACCCCAACTTAACTTAACCCCAACTTAACTTAACCCCATATTAACTTAACCCCAACTTAACTTAACCCCAACTTAACTTAACACCAACTTAACTTAACCCCAACTTAACTTAACCCCAACTTAACTTAAACCCAACTTGACTTAACCCCAACTTGACTTAACCCCACACTTGACTCAATCCGAACTTAACTTAACCCCAACTTAACTTAACCCAAACTTAAGTTAATCCCAACTTAACCCAACTTAACTTAACCCCTACTTAAGTTAACCCCAGCTTAATTTAACCCCAACTTAACTTAACCCCAACTTAACTTAACCCCAACTTAAATTAACACCAACTTAAATTAGCCCCAACTTAATTTAACCCCAAGTTAACTTAACCCCCACTTAACTTAACCCCAACTTAACTTAACCCAAACTTGACTTAACCCCAACTTGACTTAACCCCAACTTGACTTAACCCCAACTTGACTTAACACCAACTTGACTTAATCCCAACTTAACTTAACCCCAACTTAACTTAACCCCAACTTAACTTAACCCCAACTTAACTTAACCCCAACTTAACTTAACCCCAACTTAAATTAACCCCAACTTAACTTACCCCTAACTTAACTTACCCCCAACTTAATTAACCCCAACTTAACTTAACCCCAACTTAACTTAACCCCAACTTAACCCCAACTTAACTTAACCCCTACTTAACTTAACCCCAACTTAACTTAAACCCAACTTAACTTAACCCCAACTTAACTTAACCCCAACTTAACTTAACCCCAACTTGACTTAACCCCAACTTGACTTAATCCCAACTTGACTTAACCCCAACTTGAATTAACCCCAACTTGACTTAACCCCAACTTGACTTAACCCCAACTTGATTTAATCCCAACTTAACTTAAACCCAACTTAACTTAACCCCAACTTAACTTAACCCCAACTTAACTTAACCCCAACTTACCTTAACCCCAACTTAACTTAACCCCAACTTAACTTAACCCCAACTTAAATTACCCCTAACTTAACTTACCCCCAACTTAACTTAACCCCAACTTAACTTAACCCCAACTTTACTTAACCCCAACTTAACCCCAACTTAACTTAGCCCCAACTTAACTGAACCCCAACTTAACTTAAACCCAACTTGATTTAACCCCAATTTGACTTACCCCTAACTTAACTTACCCCCAACTTAACTTAACCCCAACTTAACTTAACCCCAACTTACCTTAACCCCAACTTAACTTAACCCCAACTTAACTTAACCCCAACTTAACCCCAACTTAACTTAGCCCCAACTTAACTGAACCCCAACTTAACTTAAACCCAACTTGATTTAACCCCAACTTGACTTACCCCTAACTTAACTTACCCCCAACTTAACTTAACCCCAACTTAACTTAACCCCAACTTACCTTAACCCCAACTTAACCTAACCCCAACTTAAATTACCCCTAAATTAACTTAACCCCAACTTAACTTAACCCCAACTTAACTTAACCCAAACTTGACTTAACCCCAACTTGACTTAACCCCAACTTGATTAACCCCAACTTGACTTAATCCCAACTTAACTTAACCCCAACTTAACTTAACCCCAACTTAACGTAACCCCAACTTAACTTAACCCCAACTTAACTTAACCCCAACTTACCTTAACCCCAACATAACTTAACCCCAACTTAACTTAACACCAACTTAACTTAACCCCAACTTAACTTAAACCCAACTTGACTTAACCCCAACTTGACTTAACCCCACACTTGACTCAATCCGAACTTAACTTAACCCCAACTTAACTTAACCCAAACTTAAGTTAATCCCAACTTAACCCAACTTAACTTAACCCCTACTTAAGTTAACCCCAGCTTAATTTAACCCCAACTTAACTTAACCCCAACTTAACTTAACCCCAACTTAAATTAACACCAACTTAAATTAGCCCCAACTTAACTTAACCCCAAGTTAACTTAACCCCCACTTAACTTAACCCCAACTTAACTTAACCCAAACTTGACTTAACCCCAACTTGACTTAACCCCAACTTGACTTAACCCCAACTTGACTTAACACCAACTTGACTTAATCCCAACTTAACTTAACCCCAACTTAACTTAACCCCAACTTAACGTAACCCCAACTTAACTTAACCCCAACTTAACTTAACCCCAACTTACCTGAACCCCAACTTAACTTAACCCCAACTTAAATTAACCCCAACTTAACTTAACCCCAACTTAACTTAACCCCAACTTAACTTAACCCCAACTTAAATTAACCCCAACTTAACTTACCCCTAACTTAACTTACCCCCAACTTAATTAACCCCAACTTAACTTAACCCAACTTAACTTAACCCCAACTTAACTTAACCCCAACTTAACCCCAACTTAACTTAACCCCTACTTAACTTAACCCCAACTTAACTTAAACCCAACTTAACTTAACCCCAACTTAACTTAACCTCAACTTAACTTAACCCCAACTTGACTTAACCCCAACATGACTTAATCCCAACTTGACTTAACCCCAACTTGAATTAACCCCAACTTGACTTAACCCCAACTTGACTTAACCCCAACTTGATTTAATCCCAACTTAACTTAAACCCAACTTAACTTAACCCCAACTTAACTTAACCCCAACTTAACTTAACCCCAACTTACCTTAACCCCAACTTAACTTAACCCCAACTTAACTTAACCCCAACTTAAATTACCCCTAACTTAACTTACCCCCAACTTAACTTAACCCCAACTTAACTTAACCCCAACTTAACTTAACCCCAACTTAACCCCAACTTAACTTAACCCCAAATTAACTTAACCCCAACTTAACTTAACCCCAACTTAACCCCAACTTAACTTAACCCCTACTTAACTTAACCCCAACTTAACTTAACCCCAATTTAACTTAACCCCAGCTTAACTTACCCCCAACTTAAATTACCCCCGACTTAATTAACTTACCCCCAACTTAACTTAACCCCAACTTAACTTAACCCCAACTTAACTTAACCCCAACTTGACTTAACCCCAACTTGACTTAACCCCAACTTAACTTAACCCCAACTTAACTTAACCCCATATTAACTTAACCCCAACTTAACTTAACCCCAACTTAACTTAACACCAACTTAACTTAACCCCAACTTAACTTAACCCCAACTTAACTTAAACCCAACTTGACTTAACCCCAACTTGACTTAACCCCACACTTGACTCAATCCGAACTTAACTTAACCCCAACTTAAATTAACCCAAACTTAAGTTAATCCCAACTTAACCCAACTTAACTTAACCCCTACTTAAGTTAACCCCAGCTTAATTTAACCCCAACTTAACTTAACCCCAACTTAACTTAACCCCAACTTAAATTAACACCAACTTAAATTAGCCCCAACTTAACTTAACCCCAAGTTAACTTAACCCCCACTTAACTTAACCCCAACTTAACTTAACCCAAACTTGACTTAACCCCAACTTGACTTAACCCCAACTTGACTTAACCCCAACTTGACTTAACACCAACTTGACTTAATCCCAACTTAACTTAACCCCAACTTAACTTAACCCCAACTTAACGTAACCCCAACTTAACTTAACCCCAACTTAACTTAACCCCAACTTACCTTAACCCCAACTTAACTTAACCCCAACTTAAATTAACCCCAACTTAACTTAACCCCAACTTAACTTAACCCCAACTTAACTTAACCCCAACTTAAATTAACCCCAACTTAACTTACCCCTAACTTAACTTACCCCCAACTTAATTAACCCCAACTTAACTTAACCCCAACTTAACTTAACCCCAACTTAACCCCAACTTAACTTAACCCCTACTTAACTTAACCCCAACTTAACTTAAACCCAACTTAACTTAACCCCAACTTAACTTAACCCCAACTTAACTTAACCCCAACTTGACTTAACCCCAACTTGACTTAATCCCAACTTGACTTAACCCCAACTTGAATTAACCCCAACTTGACTTAACCCCAACTTGACTTAACCCCAACTTGATTTAATCCCAACTTAACTTAAACCCAACTTAACTTAACCCCAACTTAACTTAACCCCAACTTAACTTAACCCCAACTTACCTTAACCCCAACTTAACTTAACCCCAACTTAACTTAACCCCAACTTAAATTACCCCTAACTTAACTTACCCCCAACTTAACTTAACCCCAACTTAACTTAACCCCAACTTTACTTAACCCCAACTTAACCCCAACTTAACTTAGCCCCAACTTAACTGAACCCCAACTTAACTTAAACCCAACTTGATTTAACCCCAACTTGACTTACCCCTAACTTAACTTACCCCCAACTTAACTTAACCCCAACTTAACTTAACCCCAACTTACCTTAACCCCAACTTAACTTAACCCCAACTTAACTTAACCCCAACTTAACCCCAACTTAACTTAGCCCCAACTTAACTGAACCCCAACTTAACTTAAACCCAACTTGATTTAACCCCAACTTGACTTACCCCTAACTTAACTTACCCCCAACTTAACTTAACCCCAACTTACCTTAACCCCAACTTAACCTAACCCCAACTTAAATTACCCCTAAATTAACTTAACCCCAACTTAACTTAACCCCAACTTAACTTAACCCAAACTTGACTTAACCCCAACTTGACTTAACCCCAACTTGATTAACCCCAACTTGACTTAATCCCAACTTAACTTAACCCCAACTTAACTTAACCCCAACTTAACGTAACCCCAACTTAACTTAACCCCAACTTAACTTAACCCCAACTTACCTTAACCCCAACATAACTTAACCCCAACTTAAATTAACCCCAACTTAACTTATCCCCAACTTAACTTAACCCCAACTTAAATTAACCCCAACTTAACTTACCCCTAACTTAACTTACCCCCAACTTAATTAACCCCAACTTAACTTAACCCAACTTAACTTAACCCCAACTTAACTTAACCCCAACTTAACCCCAACTTAACCCCAACTTAACTTAACCCCTACTTAACTTAACCCCAACTTAACTTAAACCCAACTTAACTTAACCCCAACTTAACTTAACCCCAACTTAACTTAACCCCAACTTGACTTAACCCCAACTTGACTTAATCCCAACTTGACTTAACCCCAACTTGAATTAACCCCAACTTGACTTAACCCCAACTTGACTTAACCCCAACTTGACTTAATCCCAACTTAAATTACCCCCAACTTAACTTAACCCCAACTTAACTTAACCCCAACTTAACTTAACCCCAACTTAACTTAACCCCAACTTTACTTAACCCCAACTTAACCCCAACTTAACTTAGCCCCAACTTAACTGAACCCCAACTTAACTTAAACCCAACTTGATTTAACCCCAACTTGACTTACCCCTAACTTAACTTACCCCCAACTTAACTTAACCCCAACTTAACTTAACCCCAACTTACCTTAACCCCAACTTAACTTAACCCCAACTTAACTTAACCCCAACTTAACCCCAACTTAACTTAGCCCCAACTTAACTGAACCCCAACTTAACTTAAACCCAACTTGATTTAACCCCAACTTGACTTACCCCTAACTTAACTTACCCCCAACTTAACTTAACCCCAACTTAACTTAACCCCAACTTACCTTAACCCCAACTTAACCTAACCCCAACTTAAATTACCCCTAAATTAACTTAACCCCAACTTAACTTAACCCCAACTTAACTTAACCCAAACTTGACTTAACCCCAACTTGACTTAACCCCAACTTGATTAACCCCAACTTGACTTAATCCCAACTTAACTTAACCCCAACTTAACTTAACCCCAACTTAACGTAACCCCAACTTAACTTAACCCCAACTTAACTTAACCCCAACTTACCTTAACCCCAACATAACTTAACCCCAACTTAAATTAACCCCAACTTAACTTATCCCCAACTTAACTTAACCCCAACTTAAATTAACCCCAACTTAACTTACCCCTAACTTAACTTACCCCCAACTTAATTAACCCCAACTTAACTTAACCCAACTTAACTTAACCCCAACTTAACTTAACCCCAACTTAACCCCAACTTAACTTAACCCCTACTTAACTTAACCCCAACTTAACTTAAACCCAACTTAACTTAACCCCAACTTAACTTAACCCCAACTTAACTTAACCCCAACTTGACTTAACCCCAACTTGACTTAATCCCAACTTGACTTAACCCCAACTTGAATTAACCCCAACTTGACTTAACCCCAACTTGACTTAACCCCAACTTGACTTAATCCCAACTTAACTTACCCCCAACTTAACTTAACCCCAACTTAACTTAACCCCAACTTACCTTAACCCCAACTTAACTTAACCCCAACTTAACTTAACCCCAACTTAACTTAGCCCCAACTTAACTGAACCCCAACTTAACTTAAACCCAACTTGATTTAACCCCAACTTGACTTACCCCTAACTTAACTTACCCCCAACTTAACTTAACCCCAACTTAACTTAACCCCAACTTACCTTAACCCCAACTTAACCTAACCCCAACTTAAATTACCCCTACATTAACTTAACCCCAACTTAACTTAACCCCAACTTAACTTAACCCAAACTTGACTTAACCCCAACTTGACTTAACCCCAACTTGATTAACCCCAACTTGACTTAATCCCAACTTAACTTAACCCCAACTTAACTTAACCCCAACTTAACGTAACCCCAACTTAACTTAACCCCAACTTAACTTAACCCCAACTTACCTGAACCCCAACATAACTTAACCCCAACTTAAATTAACCCCAACTTAACTTATCCCCAACTTAACTTAACCCCAACTTAAATTAACCCCAACTTAACTTACCCCTAACTTAACTTACCCCCAACTTAATTAACCCCAACTTAACTTAACCCAACTTAACTTAACCCCAACTTAACTTAAACCCAACTTAACCCCAACTTAACTTAACCCCTACTTAACTTAACACCAACTTAATTTAAACCCAACTTAACTTAACCCCAACTTAACTTAACCCCAACTTAACTTAACCCCAACTTGACTTAACCCCAACTTGACTTAATCCCAACTTGACTTAACCCCAACTTGAATTAACCCCAACTTGACTTAACCCCAACTTGACTTAACCCCAACTTGACTTAATCCCAACTTAACTTAAACCCAACTTAACTTAACCCCAACTTAACTTAACCCCAACTTAACTTAACCCCAACTTACCTTAACCCCAACTTAACTTAACACCAACTTAACTTAACCCCAACTTAACTTAACCCCAACTTAACTTAAACCCAACTTGACTTAACCCCAACTTGACTTAACCCCACACTTGACTCAATCCGAACTTAACTTAACCCCAACTTAACTTAACCCAAACTTAAGTTAATCCCAACTTAACCCAACTTAACTTAACCCCTACTTAAGTTAACCCCAGCTTAATTTAACCCCAACTTAACTTAACCCCAACTTAACTTAACCCCAACTTAAATTAACACCAACTTAAATTAGCCCCAACTTAATTTAACCCCAAGTTAACTTAACCCCCACTTAACTTAACCCCAACTTAACTTAACCCAAACTTGACTTAACCCCAACTTGACTTAACCCCAACTTGACTTAACCCCAACTTGACTTAACACCAACTTGACTTAATCCCAACTTAACTTAACCCCAACTTAACTTAACCCCAACTTAACGTAACCCCAACTTAACTTAACCCCAACTTAACTTAACCCCAACTTACCTTAACCCCAACTTAACTTAACCCCAACTTAAATTAACCCCAACTTAACTTAACCCCAACTTAACTTAACCCCAACTTAACTTAACCCCAACTTAAATTAACCCCAACTTAACTTACCCCTAACTTAACTTACCCCCAACTTAATTAACCCCAACTTAACTTAACCCCAACTTAACTTAACCCCAACTTAACCCCAACTTAACTTAACCCCTACTTAACTTAACCCCAACTTAACTTAAACCCAACTTAACTTAACCCCAACTTAACTTAACCCCAACTTAACTTAACCCCAACTTGACTTAACCCCAACTTGACTTAATCCCAACTTGACTTAACCCCAACTTGAATTAACCCCAACTTGACTTAACCCCAACTTGACTTAACCCCAACTTGATTTAATCCCAACTTAACTTAAACCCAACTTAACTTAACCCCAACTTAACTTAACCCCAACTTAACTTAACCCCAACTTACCTTAACCCCAACTTAACTTAACCCCAACTTAACTTAACCCCAACTTAAATTACCCCTAACTTAACTTACCCCCAACTTAACTTAACCCCAACTTAACTTAACCCCAACTTTACTTAACCCCAACTTAACCCCAACTTAACTTAGCCCCAACTTAACTGAACCCCAACTTAACTTAAACCCAACTTGATTTAACCCCAACTTGACTTACCCCTAACTTAACTTACCCCCAACTTAACTTAACCCCAACTTAACTTAACCCCAACTTACCTTAACCCCAACTTAACCTAACCCCAACTTAAATTACCCCTAAATTAACTTAACCCCAACTTAACTTAACCCCAACTTAACTTAACCCAAACTTGACTTAACCCCAACTTGACTTAACCCCAACTTGATTAACCCCAACTTGACTTAATCCCAACTTAACTTAACCCCAACTTAACTTAACCCCAACTTAACGTAACCCCAACTTAACTTAACCCCAACTTAACTTAACCCCAACTTACCTTAACCCCAACATAACTTAACCCCAACTTAACTTAACACCAACTTAACTTAACCCCAACTTAACTTAAACCCAACTTGACTTAACCCCAACTTGACTTAACCCCACACTTGACTCAATCCGAACTTAACTTAACCCCAACTTAACTTAACCCAAACTTAAGTTAATCCCAACTTAACCCAACTTAACTTAACCCCTACTTAAGTTAACCCCAGCTTAATTTAACCCCAACTTAACTTAACCCCAACTTAACTTAACCCCAACTTAAATTAACACCAACTTAAATTAGCCCCAACTTAACTTAACCCCAAGTTAACTTAACCCCCACTTAACTTAACCCCAACTTAACTTAACCCAAACTTGACTTAACCCCAACTTGACTTAACCCCAACTTGACTTAACCCCAACTTGACTTAACACCAACTTGACTTAATCCCAACTTAACTTAACCCCAACTTAACTTAACCCCAACTTAACGTAACCCCAACTTAACTTAACCCCAACTTAACTTAACCCCAACTTACCTGAACCCCAACTTAACTTAACCCCAACTTAAATTAACCCCAACTTAACTTAACCCCAACTTAACTTAACCCCAACTTAACTTAACCCCAACTTAAATTAACCCCAACTTAACTTACCCCTAACTTAACTTACCCCCAACTTAATTAACCCCAACTTAACTTAACCCAACTTAACTTAACCCCAACTTAACTTAACCCCAACTTAACCCCAACTTAACTTAACCCCTACTTAACTTAACCCCAACTTAACTTAAACCCAACTTAACTTAACCCCAACTTAACTTAACCTCAACTTAACTTAACCCCAACTTGACTTAACCCCAACATGACTTAATCCCAACTTGACTTAACCCCAACTTGAATTAACCCCAACTTGACTTAACCCCAACTTGACTTAACCCCAACTTGATTTAATCCCAACTTAACTTAAACCCAACTTAACTTAACCCCAACTTAACTTAACCCCAACTTAACTTAACCCCAACTTACCTTAACCCCAACTTAACTTAACCCCAACTTAACTTAACCCCAACTTAAATTACCCCTAACTTAACTTACCCCCAACTTAACTTAACCCCAACTTAACTTAACCCCAACTTAACCCCAACTTAACTTAACCCCAAATTAACTTAACCCCAACTTAACCCCAACTTAACTTAACCCCTACTTAACTTAACCCCAACTTAACTTAACCCCAATTTAACTTAACCCCAGCTTAACTTACCCCCAACTTAAATTACCCCCGACTTAATTAACTTACCCCCAACTTAACTTAACCCCAACTTAACTTAACCCCAACTTAACTTAACCCCAACTTGACTTAACCCCAACTTGACTTAACCCCAACTTAACTTAACCCCAACTTAACTTAACCCCATATTAACTTAACCCCAACTTAACTTAACCCCAACTTAACTTAACACCAACTTAACTTAACCCCAACTTAACTTAACCCCAACTTAACTTAAACCCAACTTGACTTAACCCCAACTTGACTTAACCCCACACTTGACTCAATCCGAACTTAACTTAACCCCAACTTAACTTAACCCAAACTTAAGTTAATCCCAACTTAACCCAACTTAACTTAACCCCTACTTAAGTTAACCCCAGCTTAATTTAACCCCAACTTAACTTAACCCCAACTTAACTTAACCCCAACTTAAATTAACACCAACTTAAATTAGCCCCAACTTAACTTAACCCCAAGTTAACTTAACCCCCACTTAACTTAACCCCAACTTAACTTAACCCAAACTTGACTTAACCCCAACTTGACTTAACCCCAACTTGACTTAACCCCAACTTGACTTAACACCAACTTGACTTAATCCCAACTTAACTTAACCCCAACTTAACTTAACCCCAACTTAACGTAACCCCAACTTAACTTAACCCCAACTTAACTTAACCCCAACTTACCTTAACCCCAACTTAACTTAACCCCAACTTAAATTAACCCCAACTTAACTTAACCCCAACTTAACTTAACCCCAACTTAACTTAACCCCAACTTAAATTAACCCCAACTTAACTTACCCCTAACTTAACTTACCCCCAACTTAATTAACCCCAACTTAACTTAACCCCAACTTAACTTAACCCCAACTTAACCCCAACTTAACTTAACCCCTACTTAACTTAACCCCAACTTAACTTAAACCCAACTTAACTTAACCCCAACTTAACTTAACCCCAACTTAACTTAACCCCAACTTGACTTAACCCCAACTTGACTTAATCCCAACTTGACTTAACCCCAACTTGAATTAACCCCAACTTGACTTAACCCCAACTTGACTTAACCCCAACTTGATTTAATCCCAACTTAACTTAAACCCAACTTAACTTAACCCCAACTTAACTTAACCCCAACTTAACTTAACCCCAACTTACCTTAACCCCAACTTAACTTAACCCCAACTTAACTTAACCCCAACTTAAATTACCCCTAACTTAACTTACCCCCAACTTAACTTAACCCCAACTTAACTTAACCCCAACTTTACTTAACCCCAACTTAACCCCAACTTAACTTAGCCCCAACTTAACTGAACCCCAACTTAACTTAAACCCAACTTGATTTAACCCCAACTTGACTTACCCCTAACTTAACTTACCCCCAACTTAACTTAACCCCAACTTAACTTAACCCCAACTTACCTTAACCCCAACTTAACTTAACCCCAACTTAACTTAACCCCAACTTAACCCCAACTTAACTTAGCCCCAACTTAACTGAACCCCAACTTAACTTAAACCCAACTTGATTTAACCCCAACTTGACTTACCCCTAACTTAACTTACCCCCAACTTAACTTAACCCCAACTTAACTTAACCCCAACTTACCTTAACCCCAACTTAACCTAACCCCAACTTAAATTACCCCTAAATTAACTTAACCCCAACTTAACTTAACCCCAACTTAACTTAACCCAAACTTGACTTAACCCCAACTTGACTTAACCCCAACTTGATTAACCCCAACTTGACTTAATCCCAACTTAACTTAACCCCAACTTAACTTAACCCCAACTTAACGTAACCCCAACTTAACTTAACCCCAACTTAACTTAACCCCAACTTACCTTAACCCCAACATAACTTAACCCCAACTTAAATTAACCCCAACTTAACTTATCCCCAACTTAACTTAACCCCAACTTAAATTAACCCCAACTTAACTTACCCCTAACTTAACTTACCCCCAACTTAATTAACCCCAACTTAACTTAACCCAACTTAACTTAACCCCAACTTAACTTAACCCCAACTTAACCCCAACTTAACCCCAACTTAACTTAACCCCTACTTAACTTAACCCCAACTTAACTTAAACCCAACTTAACTTAACCCCAACTTAACTTAACCCCAACTTAACTTAACCCCAACTTGACTTAACCCCAACTTGACTTAATCCCAACTTGACTTAACCCCAACTTGAATTAACCCCAACTTGACTTAACCCCAACTTGACTTAACCCCAACTTGACTTAATCCCAACTTAACTTACCCCCAACTTAACTTAACCCCAACTTAACTTAACCCCAACTTAACTTAACCCCAACTTAACTTAACCCCAACTTTACTTAACCCCAACTTAACCCCAACTTAACTTAGCCCCAACTTAACTGAACCCCAACTTAACTTAAACCCAACTTGATTTAACCCCAACTTGACTTACCCCTAACTTAACTTACCCCCAACTTAACTTAACCCCAACTTAACTTAACCCCAACTTACCTTAACCCCAACTTAACTTAACCCCAACTTAACTTAACCCCAACTTAACCCCAACTTAACTTAGCCCCAACTTAACTGAACCCCAACTTAACTTAAACCCAACTTGATTTAACCCCAACTTGACTTACCCCTAACTTAACTTACCCCCAACTTAACTTAACCCCAACTTAACTTAACCCCAACTTACCTTAACCCCAACTTAACCTAACCCCAACTTAAATTACCCCTAAATTAACTTAACCCCAACTTAACTTAACCCCAACTTAACTTAACCCAAACTTGACTTAACCCCAACTTGACTTAACCCCAACTTGATTAACCCCAACTTGACTTAATACCAACTTAACTTAACCCCAACTTAACTTAACCCCAACTTAACGTAACCCCAACTTAACTTAACCCCAACTTAACTTAACCCCAACTTACCTTAACCCCAACATAACTTAACCCCAACTTAAATTAACCCCAACTTAACTTATCCCCAACTTAACTTAACCCCAACTTAAATTAACCCCAACTTAACTTACCCCTAACTTAACTTACCCCCAACTTAATTAACCCCAACTTAACTTAACCCAACTTAACTTAACCCCAACTTAACTTAACCCCAACTTAACCCCAACTTAACTTAACCCCTACTTAACTTAACCCCAACTTAACTTAAACCCAACTTAACTTAACCCCAACTTAACTTAACCCCAACTTAACTTAACCCCAACTTGACTTAACCCCAACTTGACTTAATCCCAACTTGACTTAACCCCAACTTGAATTAACCCCAACTTGACTTAACCCCAACTTGACTTAACCCCAACTTGACTTAATCCCAACTTAACTTACCCCCAACTTAACTTAACCCGAACTTAACTTAACCCCAACTTACCTTAACCCCAACTTAACTTAACCCCAACATAACTTAACCCCAACTTAACCCCAACTTAACTTAGCCCCAACTTAACTGAACCCCAACTTAACTTAAACCCAACTTGATTTAACCCCAACTTGACTTACCCCTAACTTAACTTACCCCCAACTTAACTTAACCCCAACTTAACTTAACCCCAACTTACCTTAACCCCAACTTAACCTAACCCCAACTTAAATTACCCCTACATTAACTTAACCCCAACTTAACTTAACCCCAACTTAACTTAACCCAAACTTGACTTAACCCCAACTTGACTTAACCCCAACTTGATTAACCCCAACTTGACTTAATCCCAACTTAACTTAACCCCAACTTAACTTAACCCCAACTTAACGTAACCCCAACTTAACTTAACCCCAACTTAACTTAACCCCAACTTACCTGAACCCCAACATAACTTAACCCCAACTTAAATTAACCCCAACTTAACTTATCCCCAACTTAACTTAACCCCAACTTAAATTAACCCCAACTTAACTTACCCCTAACTTAACTTACCCCCAACTTAATTAACCCCAACTTAACTTAACCCAACTTAACTTAACCCCAACTTAACTTAAACCCAACTTAACCCCAACTTAACTTAACCCCTACTTAACTTAACCCCAACTTAATTTAAACCCAACTTAACTTAACCCCAACTTAACTTAACCCCAACTTAACTTAACCCCAACTTGACTTAACCCCAACTTGACTTAATCCCAACTTGACTTAACCCCAACTTGAATTAACCCCAACTTGACTTAACCCCAACTTGACTTAACCCCAACTTGACTTAATCCCAACTTAACTTAAACCCAACTTAACTTAACCCCAACTTAACTTAACCCCAACTTAACTTAACCCCAACTTACCTTAACCCCAACTTAACTTAACCCCAACTTAAATTACCCCTAACTTAACTTACCCCCAACTTAACTTAACCCCAACTTAACTTAACCCCAACTTAACTTAACCCCAACTTAACCCCAACTTAACTTAGCCCCAACTTAACTGAACCCCAACTTAACTTAAACCCAACTTGATTTAACCCCAACTTGACTTAACCCCAACTTAACTTAACCCCAACTTGACTCAATCCCAACTTAACTTAACCCCAACTTAACTTAACCCCAACTTAACTTAACCCAAACTTGACTTAACCCCAACTTGACTTAACCCCAACTTGACTTAACCCCAACTTGACTTAATCCCAACTTAACTTAACCCCAACTTAACTTAACCCCAACTTAAGGTAACCCCAACTTAACTTAACCCCAACTTAACTTAACCCCAACTTACCTTAACCCCAACATAACTTAACCCCAACTTAAATTAACCCCAACTTAACTTATCCCCAACTTAACTTAACCCCAACTTAACTTAACCCCAACTTAACTTACCCCTAACTTAACTTACCCCCAACTTAACTTAACCCCAACTTAACTTAACCCCAACTTACCTTAACCCCAACTTAACTTAACCCCAACTTAAATTACCCCTAACTTAACTTACCCCCAACTTAACTTAACCCCAACTTAACTTAACCCCAACTTAACGTAACCCCAACTTAACCCCAACTTAACTTAGCCCCAACTTAACTGAACCCCAACTTAACTTAAACACAACTTGATTTAACCCCAACTTGACTTACCCCTAACTTAACTTACCCCCAACTTAACTTAACCCCAACTTAACTTAACCCCAACTTACCTTAACCCCAACTTAACTTAACCCCAACTTAAATTACCCCTAAATTAACTTAACCCCAACTTAACTTAACCCCAACTTAACTTAACCCAAACTTGACTTAACCCCAACTTGACTTAACCCCAACTTGAATTAACCCCAACTTGACTTAATCCCAACTTAACTTAACCCCAACTTAACTTAATCCCAACTTAACGTAACCCCAACTTAACTTAACCCCAACTTAACTTAACCCCAACTTACCTTAACCCCAACATAACTTAACCCCAACTTAAATTAACCCCAACTTAACTTATCCCCAACTTAACTTAACCCCAACTTAACTTAACCCCAACTTAACTTAACCCCTACTTAACTTAACCCCAACTTAACTTAACCCCAACTTAACTTAACCCCAACTTAACTTAACCCCAACTTAACTTAACCCCAACTTGACTTAACCTCAACTTGACTTAATCCCAACTTGACTTAACCCCAACTTGACTTAACCCCAACTTGAATTAACCCCAACTTGATTTAACCCCAACTTAACTTAACCCCAACTTAACCCCAACTTAACTTAGCCCCAACTTAACTGAACCCCAACTTAACTTAAACCCAACTCGACTTAACCCCAACTTGATTTAACCCCAACTTGACTTAATTCCAACTTAACTTACCCCAACTTAACTTAACCCCAACTTAACTTAACCCCAACTTAACGTAACCCAAACTTGACTTAACCCCAACTTGACTTAACCCCAACTTGACTTAACCCCAACTTGACTTAATCCCAACTTAACTTAACCCCAACTTAACTTAACCCCAACTTAACGTAACCCCAACTTAACTTAACCCCAACTTAACTTAACCCCAACTTACCTTAACCCCAACTTAACTTAACCCCAACTTAAATTAACCCCAACTTAACTTATCCCCAACTTAACTTAACCCCAACTTAACTTAACCCCAACTTAACTTACCCCTAACTTAACTTACCCCCAACTTAACTTAACCCCAACTTAACTTAACCCCAACTTAACTTAACCCCAAATTAACTTAACCCCAACTTAACTTAACCCCAACTTAACCCCAACTTAACTTAACCCCTACTTAACTTAACCCCAACTTAACTTAACCCCAATTTAACTTAACCCCAGCTTAACTTACCCCCAACTTAAATTACCCCCGACTTAATTAACTTACCCCCAACTTAACTTAACCCCAACTTAACTTAACCCCAACTTAACTTAACCCCAACTTGACTTAACCCCAACTTGACTTAACCCCAACTTAACTTAACCCCAACTTAACTTAACCCCATATTAACTTAACCCCGACTTAACTTAACCCCAACTTAACTTAACACCAACTTAACTTAACCCCAACTTAACTTAACCCCAACTTAACTTAAACCCAACTTGACTTAACCCCAACTTGACTTAACCCCACACTTGACTCAATCCGAACTTAACTTAACCCCAACTTAACTTAACCCAAACTTAAGTTAATCCCAACTTAACCCAACTTAACTTAACCCCTACTTAAGTTAACCCCAGCTTAATTTAACCCCAACTTAACTTAACCCCAACTTAACTTAACCCCAACTTAAATTAACACCAACTTAAATTAGCCCCAACTTAACTTAACCCCAAGTTAACTTAACCCCCACTTAACTTAACCCCAACTTAACTTAACCCAAACTTGACTTAACCCCAACTTGACTTAACCCGAACTTGACTTAACCCCAACTTGACTTAACACCAACTTGACTTAATCCCAACTTAACTTAACCCCAACTTAACTTAACCCCAACTTAACGTAACCCCAACTTAACTTAACCCCAACTTAACTTAACCCCAACTTACCTTAACCCCAACTTGACTTAATCCCAACTTGACTTAACCCCAACTTGAATTAACCCCAACTTGACTTAACCCCAACTTGACTTAACCCCAACTTGACTTAATCCCAACTTAACTTACCCCCAACTTAACTTAACCCCAACTTAACTTAACCCCAACTTACCTTAACCCCAACTTAACTTAACCCCAACTTAACTTAACCCCAACTTAACCCCAACTTAACTTAGCCCCAACTTAACTGAACCCCAACTTAACTTAAACCCAACTTGATTTAACCCCAACTTGACTTACCCCTAACTTAACTTACCCCCAACTTAACTTAACCCCAACTTAACTTAACCCCAACTTACCTTAACCCCAACTTAACCTAACCCCAACTTAAATTACCCCTACATTAACTTAACCCCAACTTAACTTAACCCCAACTTAACTTAACCCAAACTTGACTTAACCCCAACTTGACTTAACCCCAACTTGATTAACCCCAACTTGACTTAATCCCAACTTAACTTAACCCCAACTTAACTTAACCCCAACTTAACGTAACCCCAACTTAACTTAACCCCAACTTAACTTAACCCCAACTTACCTGAACCCCAACATAACTTAACCCCAACTTAAATTAACCCCAACTTAACTTATCCCCAACTTAACTTAACCCCAACTTAAATTAACCCCAACTTAACTTACCCCTAACTTAACTTACCCCCAACTTAATTAACCCCAACTTAACTTAACCCAACTTAACTTAACCCCAACTTAACTTAAACCCAACTTAACCCCAACTTAACTTAACCCCTACTTAACTTAACCCCAACTTAATTTAAACCCAACTTAACTTAACCCCAACTTAACTTAACCCCAACTTAACTTAACCCCAACTTGACTTAACCCCAACTTGACTTAATCCCAACTTGACTTAACCCCAACTTGAATTAACCCCAACTTGACTTAACCCCAACTTGACTTAACCCCAACTTGACTTAATCCCAACTTAACTTAAACCCAACTTAACTTAACCCCAACTTAACTTAACCCCAACTTAACTTAACCCCAACTTACCTTAACCCCAACTTAACTTAACCCCAACTTAAATTACCCCTAACTTAACTTACCCCCAACTTAACTTAACCCCAACTTAACTTAACCCCAACTTAACTTAACCCCAACTTAACCCCAACTTAACTTAGCCCCAACTTAACTGAACCCCAACTTAACTTAAACCCAACTTGATTTAACCCCAACTTGACTTAACCCCAACTTAACTTAACCCCAACTTGACTCAATCCCAACTTAACTTAACCCCAACTTAACTTAACCCCAACTTAACTTAACCCAAACTTGACTTAACCCCAACTTGACTTAACCCCAACTTGACTTAACCCCAACTTGACTTAATCCCAACTTAACTTAACCCCAACTTAACTTAACCCCAACTTAAGGTAACCCCAACTTAACTTAACCCCAACTTAACTTAACCCCAACTTACCTTAACCCCAACATAACTTAACCCCAACTTAAATTAACCCCAACTTAACTTATCCCCAACTTAACTTAACCCCAACTTAACTTAACCCCAACTTAACTTACCCCTAACTTAACTTACCCCCAACTTAACTTAACCCCAACTTAACTTAACCCCAACTTACCTTAACCCCAACTTAACTTAACCCCAACTTAAATTACCCCTAACTTAACTTACCCCCAACTTAACTTAACCCCAACTTAACTTAACCCCAACTTAACGTAACCCCAACTTAACCCCAACTTAACTTAGCCCCAACTTAACTGAACCCCAACTTAACTTAAACACAACTTGATTTAACCCCAACTTGACTTACCCCTAACTTAACTTACCCCCAACTTAACTTAACCCCAACTTAACTTAACCCCAACTTACCTTAACCCCAACTTAACTTAACCCCAACTTAAATTACCCCTAAATTAACTTAACCCCAACTTAACTTAACCCCAACTTAACTTAACCCAAACTTGACTTAACCCCAACTTGACTTAACCCCAACTTGAATTAACCCCAACTTGACTTAATCCCAACTTAACTTAACCCCAACTTAACTTAACCCCAACTTAACGTAACCCCAACTTAACTTAACCCCAACTTAACTTAACCCCAACTTACCTTAACCCCAACATAACTTAACCCCAACTTAAATTAACCCCAACTTAACTTATCCCCAACTTAACTTAACCCCAACTTAACTTAACCCCAACTTAACTTAACCCCTACTTAACTTAACCCCAACTTAACTTAACCCCAACTTAACTTAACCCCAACTTAACTTAACCCCAACTTAACTTAACCCCAACTTGACTTAACCTCAACTTGACTTAATCCCAACTTGACTTAACCCCAACTTGACTTAACCCCAACTTGAATTAACCCCAACTTGATTTAACCCCAACTTAACTTAACCCCAACTTAACCCCAACTTAACTTAGCCCCAACTTAACTGAACCCCAACTTAACTTAAACCCAACTCGACTTAACCCCAACTTGATTTAACCCCAACTTGACTTAATTCCAACTTAACTTACCCCAACTTAACTTAACCCCAACTTAACTTAACCCCAACTTAACTTAACCCAAACTTGACTTAACCCCAACTTGACTTAACCCCAACTTGACTTAACCCCAACTTGACTTAATCCCAACTTAACTTAACCCCAACTTAACTTAACCCCAACTTAACGTAACCCCAACTTAACTTAACCCCAACTTAACTTAACCCCAACTTACCTTAACCCCAACTTAACTTAACCCCAACTTAAATTAACCCCAACTTAACTTATCCCCAACTTAACTTAACCCCAACTTAACTTAACCCCAACTTAACTTACCCCTAACTTAACTTACCCCCAACTTAACTTAACCCCAACTTAACTTAACCCCAACTTAACTTAACCCCAAATTAACTTAACCCCAACTTAACTTAACCCCAACTTAACCCCAACTTAACTTAACCCCTACTTAACTTAACCCCAACTTAACTTAACCCCAATTTAACTTAACCCCAGCTTAACTTACCCCCAACTTAAATTACCCCCGACTTAATTAACTTACCCCCAACTTAACTTAACCCCAACTTAACTTAACCCCAACTTAACTTAACCCCAACTTGACTTAACCCCAACTTGACTTAACCCCAACTTAACTTAACCCCAACTTAACTTAACCCCATATTAACTTAACCCCAACTTAACTTAACCCCAACTTAAATTAACCCCAACTTAACTTACCCCTAACTTAACTTACCCCCAACTTAATTAACCCCAACTTAACTTAACCCAACTTAACTTAACCCCAACTTAACTTAACCCCAACTTAACCCCAACTTAACCCCAACTTAACTTAACCCCTACTTAACTTAACCCCAACTTAACTTAAACCCAACTTAACTTAACCCCAACTTTACTTAACCCCAACTTAACTTAACCCCAACTTGACTTAACCCCAACTTGACTTAATCCCAACTTGACTTAACCCCAACTTGAATTAACCCCAACTTGACTTAACCCCAACTTGACTTAACCCCAACTTGACTTAATCCCAACTTAACTTACCCCCAACTTAACTTAACCCCAACTTAACTTAACCCCAACTTAACTTAACCCCAACTTAACTTAACCCAAACTTTACTTAACCCCAACTTAACCCCAACTTAACTTAGCCCCAACTTAACTGAACCCCAACTTAACTTAAACCCAACTTGATTTAACCCCAACTTGACTTACCCCTAACTTAACTTACCCCCAACTTAACTTAACCCCAACTTAACTTAACCCCAACTTACCTTAACCCCAACTTAACTTAACCCCAACTTAACTTAACCCCAACTTAACCCCAACTTAACTTAGCCCCAACTTAACTGAACCCCAACTTAACTTAAACCCAACTTGATTTAACCCCAACTTGACTTACCCCTAACTTAACTTACCCCCAACTTAACTTAACCCCAACTTAACTTAACCCCAACTTACCTTAACCCCAACTTAACCTAACCCCAACTTAAATTACCCCTAAATTAACTTAACCCCAACTTAACTTAACCCCAACTTAACTTAACCCAAACTTGACTTAACCCCAACTTGACTTAACCCCAACTTGATTAACCCCAACTTGACTTAATCCCAACTTAACTTAACCCCAACTTAACTTAACCCCAACTTAACGTAACCCCAACTTAACTTAACCCCAACTTAACTTAACCCCAACTTACCTTAACCCCAACATAACTTAACCCCAACTTAAATTAACCCCAACTTAACTTATCCCCAACTTAACTTAACCCCAACTTAAATTAACCCCAACTTAACTTACCCCTAACTTAACTTACCCCCAACTTAATTAACCCCAACTTAACTTAACCCAACTTAACTTAACCCCAACTTAACTTAACCCCAACTTAACCCCAACTTAACTTAACCCCTACTTAACTTAACCCCAACTTAACTTAAACCCAACTTAACTTAACCCCAACTTAACTTAACCCCAACTTAACTTAACCCCAACTTGACTTAACCCCAACTTGACTTAATCCCAACTTGACTTAACCCCAACTTGAATTAACCCCAACTTGACTTAACCCCAACTTGACTTAACCCCAACTTGACTTAATCCCAACTTAACTTAAACCCAACTTAACTTAACCCCAACTTAACTTAACCCCAACTTAACTTAACCCCAACTTACCTTAACCCCAACTTAACTTAACCCCAACTTAAATTACCCCTAACTTAACTTACCCCCAACTTAACTTAACCCCAACTTAACTTAACCCCAACTTAACTTAACCCCAACTTAACCCCAACTTAACTTAGCCCCAACTTAACTGAACCCCAACTTAACTTAAACCCAACTTGATTTAACCCCAACTTGACTTAACCCCAACTTAACTTAACCCCAACTTGACTCAATCCCAACTTAACTTAACCCCAACTTAACTTAACCCCAACTTAACTTAACCCAAACTTGACTTAACCCCAACTTGACTTAACCCCAACTTGACTTAACCCCAACTTGACTTAATCCCAACTTAACTTAACCCCAACTTAACTTAACCCCAACTTAAGGTAACCCCAACTTAACTTAACCCCAACTTAACTTAACCCCAACTTACCTTAACCCCAACATAACTTAACCCCAACTTAAATTAACCCCAACTTAACTTATCCCCAACTTAACTTAACCCCAACTTAACTTAACCCCAACTTAACTTACCCCTAACTTAACTTACCCCCAACTTAACTTAACCCCAACTTAACTTAACCCCAACTTACCTTAACCCCAACTTAACTTAACCCCAACTTAAATTACCCCTAACTTAACTTACCCCCAACTTAACTTAACCCCAACTTAACTTAACCCCAACTTAACGTAACCCCAACTTAACCCCAACTTAACTTAGCCCCAACTTAACTGAACCCCAACTTAACTTAAACACAACTTGATTTAACCCCAACTTGACTTACCCCTAACTTAACTTACCCCCAACTTAACTTAACCCCAACTTAACTTAACCCCAACTTACCTTAACCCCAACTTAACTTAACCCCAACTTAAATTACCCCTAAATTAACTTAACCCCAACTTAACTTAACCCCAACTTAACTTAACCCAAACTTGACTTAACCCCAACTTGACTTAACCCCAACTTGAATTAACCCCAACTTGACTTAATCCCAACTTAACTTAACCCCAACTTAACTTAATCCCAACTTAACGTAACCCCAACTTAACTTAACCCCAACTTAACTTAACCCCAACTTACCTTAACCCCAACATAACTTAACCCCAACTTAAATTAACCCCAACTTAACTTATCCCCAACTTAACTTAACCCCAACTTAACTTAACCCCAACTTAACTTAACCCCTACTTAACTTAACCCCAACTTAACTTAACCCCAACTTAACTTAACCCCAACTTAACTTAACCCCAACTTAACTTAACCCCAACTTGACTTAACCTCAACTTGACTTAATCCCAACTTGACTTAACCCCAACTTGACTTAACCCCAACTTGAATTAACCCCAACTTGATTTAACCCCAACTTAACTTAACCCCAACTTAACCCCAACTTAACTTAGCCCCAACTTAACTGAACCCCAACTTAACTTAAACCCAACTCGACTTAACCCCAACTTGATTTAACCCCAACTTGACTTAATTCCAACTTAACTTACCCCAACTTAACTTAACCCCAACTTAACTTAACCCCAACTTAACTTAACCCAAACTTGACTTAACCCCAACTTGACTTAACCCCAACTTGACTTAACCCCAACTTGACTTAATCCCAACTTAACTTAACCCCAACTTAACTTAACCCCAACTTAACGTAACCCCAACTTAACTTAACCCCAACTTAACTTAACCCCAACTTACCTTAACCCCAACTTAACTTAACCCCAACTTAAATTAACCCCAACTTAACTTATCCCCAACTTAACTTAACCCCAACTTAACTTAACCCCAACTTAACTTACCCCTAACTTAACTTACCCCCAACTTAACTTAACCCCAACTTAACTTAACCCCAACTTAACTTAACCCCAAATTAACTTAACCCCAACTTAACTTAACCCCAACTTAACCCCAACTTAACTTAACCCCTACTTAACTTAACCCCAACTTAACTTAACCCCAATTTAACTTAACCCCAGCTTAACTTACCCCCAACTTAAATTACCCCCGACTTAATTAACTTACCCCCAACTTAACTTAACCCCAACTTAACTTAACCCCAACTTAACTTAACCCCAACTTGACTTAACCCCAACTTGACTTAACCCCAACTTAACTTAACCCCAACTTAACTTAACCCCATATTAACTTAACCCCAACTTAACTTAACCCCAACTTAACTTAACACCAACTTAACTTAACCCCAACTTAACTTAACCCCAACTTAACTTAAACCCAACTTGACTTAACCCCAACTTGACTTAACCCCACACTTGACTCAATCCGAACTTAACTTAACCCCAACTTAACTTAACCCAAACTTAAGTTAATCCCAACTTAACCCAACTTAACTTAACCCCTACTTAAGTTAACCCCAGCTTAATTTAACCCCAACTTAACTTAACCCCAACTTAACTTAACCCCAACTTAAATTAACACCAACTTAAATTAGCCCCAACTTAACTTAACCCCAAGTTAACTTAACCCCCACTTAACTTAACCCCAACTTAACTTAACCCAAACTTGACTTAACCCCAACTTGACTTAACCCGAACTTGACTTAACCCCAACTTGACTTAACACCAACTTGACTTAATCCCAACTTAACTTAACCCCAACTTAACTTAACCCCAACTTAACGTAACCCCAACTTAACTTAACCCCAACTTAACTTAACCCCAACTTACCTTAACCCCAACTTGACTTAATCCCAACTTGACTTAACCCCAACTTGAATTAACCCCAACTTGACTTAACCCCAACTTGACTTAACCCCAACTTGACTTAATCCCAACTTAACTTACCCCCAACTTAACTTAACCCCAACTTAACTTAACCCCAACTTACCTTAACCCCAACTTAACTTAACCCCAACTTAACTTAACCCCAACTTAACCCCAACTTAACTTAGCCCCAACTTAACTGAACCCCAACTTAACTTAAACCCAACTTGATTTAACCCCAACTTGACTTACCCCTAACTTAACTTACCCCCAACTTAACTTAACCCCAACTTAACTTAACCCCAACTTACCTTAACCCCAACTTAACCTAACCCCAACTTAAATTACCCCTACATTAACTTAACCCCAACTTAACTTAACCCCAACTTAACTTAACCCAAACTTGACTTAACCCCAACTTGACTTAACCCCAACTTGATTAACCCCAACTTGACTTAATCCCAACTTAACTTAACCCCAACTTAACTTAACCCCAACTTAACGTAACCCCAACTTAACTTAACCCCAACTTAACTTAACCCCAACTTACCTGAACCCCAACATAACTTAACCCCAACTTAAATTAACCCCAACTTAACTTATCCCCAACTTAACTTAACCCCAACTTAAATTAACCCCAACTTAACTTACCCCTAACTTAACTTACCCCCAACTTAATTAACCCCAACTTAACTTAACCCAACTTAACTTAACCCCAACTTAACTTAAACCCAACTTAACCCCAACTTAACTTAACCCCTACTTAACTTAACCCCAACTTAATTTAAACCCAACTTAACTTAACCCCAACTTAACTTAACCCCAACTTAACTTAACCCCAACTTGACTTAACCCCAACTTGACTTAATCCCAACTTGACTTAACCCCAACTTGAATTAACCCCAACTTGACTTAACCCCAACTTGACTTAACCCCAACTTGACTTAATCCCAACTTAACTTAAACCCAACTTAACTTAACCCCAACTTAACTTAACCCCAACTTAACTTAACCCCAACTTACCTTAACCCCAACTTAACTTAACCCCAACTTAAATTACCCCTAACTTAACTTACCCCCAACTTAACTTAACCCCAACTTAAATAACCCCAACTTAACTTAACCCCAACTTAACCCCAACTTAACTTAGCCCCAACTTAACTGAACCCCAACTTAACTTAAACCCAACTTGATTTAACCCCAACTTGACTTAACCCCAACTTAACTTAACCCCAACTTGACTCAATCCCAACTTAACTTAACCCCAACTTAACTTAACCCCAACTTAACTTAACCCAAACTTGACTTAACCCCAACTTGACTTAACCCCAACTTGACTTAACCCCAACTTGACTTAATCCCAACTTAACTTAACCCCAACTTAACTTAACCCCAACTTAAGGTAACCCCAACTTAACTTAACCCCAACTTAACTTAACCCCAACTTACCTTAACCCCAACATAACTTAACCCCAACTTAAATTAACCCCAACTTAACTTATCCCCAACTTAACTTAACCCCAACTTAACTTAACCCCAACTTAACTTACCCCTAACTTAACTTACCCCCAACTTAACTTAACCCCAACTTAACTTAACCCCAACTTACCTTAACCCCAACTTAACTTAACCCCAACTTAAATTACCCCTAACTTAACTTACCCCCAACTTAACTTAACCCCAACTTAACTTAACCCCAACTTAACGTAACCCCAACTTAACCCCAACTTAACTTAGCCCCAACTTAACTGAACCCCAACTTAACTTAAACACAACTTGATTTAACCCCAACTTGACTTACCCCTAACTTAACTTACCCCCAACTTAACTTAACCCCAACTTAACTTAACCCCAACTTACCTTAACCCCAACTTAACTTAACCCCAACTTAAATTACCCCTAAATTAACTTAACCCCAACTTAACTTAACCCCAACTTAACTTAACCCAAACTTGACTTAACCCCAACTTGACTTAACCCCAACTTGAATTAACCCCAACTTGACTTAATCCCAACTTAACTTAACCCCAACTTAACTTAATCCCAACTTAACGTAACCCCAACTTAACTTAACCCCAACTTAACTTAACCCCAACTTACCTTAACCCCAACATAACTTAACCCCAACTTAAATTAACCCCAACTTAACTTATCCCCAACTTAACTTAACCCCAACTTAACTTAACCCCAACTTAACTTAACCCCAACTTGACTTAACCTCAACTTGACTTAATCCCAACTTGACTTAACCCCAACTTGACTTAACCCCAACTTGAATTAACCCCAACTTGATTTAACCCCAACTTAACTTAACCCCAACTTAACCCCAACTTAACTTAGCCCCAACTTAACTGAACCCCAACTTAACTTAAACCCAACTCGACTTAACCCCAACTTGATTTAACCCCAACTTGACTTAATTCCAACTTAACTTACCCCAACTTAACTTAACCCCAACTTAACTTAACCCCAACTTAACTTAACCCAAACTTGACTTAACCCCAACTTGACTTAACCCCAACTTGACTTAACCCCAACTTGACTTAATCCCAACTTAACTTAACCCCAACTTAACTTAACCCCAACTTAACGTAACCCCAACTTAACTTAACCCCAACTTAACTTAACCCCAACTTACCTTAACCCCAACTTAACTTAACCCCAACTTAAATTAACCCCAACTTAACTTATCCCCAACTTAACTTAACCCCAACTTAACTTAACCCCAACTTAACTTACCCCTAACTTAACTTACCCCCAACTTAACTTAACCCCAACTTAACTTAACCCCAACTTAACTTAACCCCAAATTAACTTAACCCCAACTTAACTTAACCCCAACTTAACCCCAACTTAACTTAACCCCTACTTAACTTAACCCCAACTTAACTTAACCCCAATTTAACTTAACCCCAGCTTAACTTACCCCCAACTTAAATTACCCCCGACTTAATTAACTTACCCCCAACTTAACTTAACCCCAACTTAACTTAACCCCAACTTAACTTAACCCCAACTTGACTTAACCCCAACTTGACTTAACCCCAACTTAACTTAACCCCAACTTAACTTAACCCCATATTAACTTAACCCCAACTTAACTTAACCCCAACTTAACTTAACACCAACTTAACTTAACCCCAACTTAACTTAACCCCAACTTAACTTAAACCCAACTTGACTTAACCCCAACTTGACTTAACCCCACACTTGACTCAATCCGAACTTAACTTAACCCCAACTTAACTTAACCCAAACTTAAGTTAATCCCAACTTAACCCAACTTAACTTAACCCCTACTTAAGTTAACCCCAGCTTAATTTAACCCCAACTTAACTTAACCCCAACTTAACTTAACCCCAACTTAAATTAACACCAACTTAAATTAGCCCCAACTTAACTTAACCCCAAGTTAACTTAACCCCCACTTAACTTAACCCCAACTTAACTTAACCCAAACTTGACTTAACCCCAACTTGACTTAACCCGAACTTGACTTAACCCCAACTTGACTTAACACCAACTTGACTTAATCCCAACTTAACTTAACCCCAACTTAACTTAACCCCAACTTAACGTAACCCCAACTTAACTTAACCCCAACTTAACTTAACCCCAACTTACCTTAACCCCAACTTGACTTAATCCCAACTTGACTTAACCCCAACTTGAATTAACCCCAACTTGACTTAACCCCAACTTGACTTAACCCCAACTTGACTTAATCCCAACTTAACTTACCCCCAACTTAACTTAACCCCAACTTAACTTAACCCCAACTTACCTTAACCCCAACTTAACTTAACCCCAACTTAACTTAACCCCAACTTAACCCCAACTTAACTTAGCCCCAACTTAACTGAACCCCAACTTAACTTAAACCCAACTTGATTTAACCCCAACTTGACTTACCCCTAACTTAACTTACCCCCAACTTAACTTAACCCCAACTTAACTTAACCCCAACTTACCTTAACCCCAACTTAACCTAACCCCAACTTAAATTACCCCTACATTAACTTAACCCCAACTTAACTTAACCCCAACTTAACTTAACCCAAACTTGACTTAACCCCAACTTGACTTAACCCCAACTTGATTAACCCCAACTTGACTTAATCCCAACTTAACTTAACCCCAACTTAACTTAACCCCAACTTAACGTAACCCCAACTTAACTTAACCCCAACTTAACTTAACCCCAACTTACCTGAACCCCAACATAACTTAACCCCAACTTAAATTAACCCCAACTTAACTTATCCCCAACTTAACTTAACCCCAACTTAAATTAACCCCAACTTAACTTACCCCTAACTTAACTTACCCCCAACTTAATTAACCCCAACTTAACTTAACCCAACTTAACTTAACCCCAACTTAACTTAAACCCAACTTAACCCCAACTTAACTTAACCCCTACTTAACTTAACCCCAACTTAATTTAAACCCAACTTAACTTAACCCCAACTTAACTTAACCCCAACTTAACTTAATCCCAACTTGACTTAACCCCAACTTGACTTAATCCCAACTTGACTTAACCCCAACTTGAATTAACCCCAACTTGACTTAACCCCAACTTGACTTAACCCCAACTTGACTTAATCCCAACTTAACTTAAACCCAACTTAACTTAACCCCAACTTAACTTAACCCCAACTTAACTTAACCCCAACTTACCTTAACCCCAACTTAACTTAACCCCAACTTAAATTACCCCTAACTTAACTTACCCCCAACTTAACTTAACCCCAACTTAACTTAACCCCAACTTAACTTAACCCCAACTTAACCCCAACTTAACTTAGCCCCAACTTAACTGAACCCCAACTTAACTTAAACCCAACTTGATTTAACCCCAACTTGACTTAACCCCAACTTAACTTAACCCCAACTTGACTCAATCCCAACTTAACTTAACCCCAACTTAACTTAACCCCAACTTAACTTAACCCAAACTTGACTTAACCCCAACTTGACTTAACCCCAACTTGACTTAACCCCAACTTGACTTAATCCCAACTTAACTTAACCCCAACTTAACTTAACCCCAACTTAAGGTAACCCCAACTTAACTTAACCCCAACTTAACTTAACCCCAACTTACCTTAACCCCAACATAACTTAACCCCAACTTAAATTAACCCCAACTTAACTTATCCCCAACTTAACTTAACCCCAACTTAACTTAACCCCAACTTAACTTACCCCTAACTTAACTTACCCCCAACTTAACTTAACCCCAACTTAACTTAACCCCAACTTACCTTAACCCCAACTTAACTTAACCCCAACTTAAATTACCCCTAACTTAACTTACCCCCAACTTAACTTAACCCCAACTTAACTTAACCCCAACTTAACGTAACCCCAACTTAACCCCAACTTAACTTAGCCCCAACTTAACTGAACCCCAACTTAACTTAAACACAACTTGATTTAACCCCAACTTGACTTACCCCTAACTTAACTTACCCCCAACTTAACTTAACCCCAACTTAACTTAACCCCAACTTACCTTAACCCCAACTTAACTTAACCCCAACTTAAATTACCCCTAAATTAACTTAACCCCAACTTAACTTAACCCCAACTTAACTTAACCCAAACTTGACTTAACCCCAACTTGACTTAACCCCAACTTGAATTAACCCCAACTTGACTTAATCCCAACTTAACTTAACCCCAACTTAACTTAACCCCAACTTAACGTAACCCCAACTTAACTTAACGCCAACTTAACTTAACCCCAACTTACCTTAACCCCAACATAACTTAACCCCAACTTAAATTAACCCCAACTTAACTTATCCCCAACTTAACTTAACCCCAACTTAACTTAACCCCAACTTAACTTAACCCCTACTTAACTTAACCCCAACTTAACTTAACCCCAACTTAACTTAACCCCAACTTAACTTAACCCCAACTTAACTTAACCCCAACTTGAATTAACCTCAACTTGACTTAATCCCAACTTGACTTAACCCCAACTTGACTTAACCCCAACTTGAATTAACCCCAACTTGATTTAACCCCAACTTAACTTAACCCCAACTTAACCCCAACTTAACTTAGCCCCAACTTAACTGAACCCCAACTTAACTTAAACCCAACTCGACTTAACCCCAACTTGATTTAACCCCAACTTGACTTAATTCCAACTTAACTTACCCCAACTTAACTTAACCCCAACTTAACTTAACCCCAACTTAACTTAACCCAAACTTGACTTAACCCCAACTTGACTTAACCCCAACTTGACTTAACCCCAACTTGACTTAATCCCAACTTAACTTAACCCCAACTTAACTTAACCCCAACTTAACGTAACCCCAACTTAACTTAACCCCAACTTAACTTAACCCCAACTTACCTTAACCCCAACTTAACTTAACCCCAACTTAAATTAACCCCAACTTAACTTATCCCCAACTTAACTTAACCCCAACTTAACTTAACCCCAACTTAACTTACCCCTAACTTAACTTACCCCCAACTTAACTTAACCCCAACTTAACTTAACCCCAACTTAACTTAACCCCAAATTAACTTAACCCCAACTTAACTTAACCCCAACTTAACCCCAACTTAACTTAACCCCTACTTAACTTAACCCCAACTTAACTTAACCCCAATTTAACTTAACCCCAGCTTAACTTACCCCCAACTTAAATTACCCCCGACTTAATTAACTTACCCCCAACTTAACTTAACCCCAACTTAACTTAACCCCAACTTAACTTAACCCCAACTTGACTTAACCCCAACTTGACTTAACCCCAACTTAACTTAACCCCAACTTAACTTAACCCCATATTAACTTAACCCCAACTTAACTTAACCCCAACTTAACTTAACACCAACTTAACTTAACCCCAACTTAACTTAACCCCAACTTAACTTAAAGCCAACTTGACTTAACCCCAACTTGACTTAACCCCACACTTGACTCAATCCGAACTTAACTTAACCCCAACTTAACTTAACCCAAACTTAAGTTAATCCCAACTTAACCCAACTTAACTTAACCCCTACTTAAGTTAACCCCAGCTTAATTTAACCCCAACTTAACTTAACCCCAACTTAACTTAACCCCAACTTAAATTAACACCAACTTAAATTAGCCCCAACTTAACTTAACCCCAAGTTAACTTAACCCCCACTTAACTTAACCCCAACTTAACTTAACCCAAACTTGACTTAACCCCAACTTGACTTAACCCGAACTTGACTTAACCCCAACTTGACTTAACACCAACTTGACTTAATCCCAACTTAACTTAACCCCAACTTAACTTAACCCCAACTTAACGTAACCCCAACTTAACTTAACCCCAACTTAACTTAACCCCAACTTACCTTAACCCCAACTTAACTTAACCCCAACTTAAATTAACCCCAACTTAACTTAACCCCAACTTAACTTAACCCCAACTTAACTTAACCCCAACTTAAATTAACCCCAATTAACTTACCCCTAACTTAACTTACCCCCAACTTAATTAACCCCAACTTAACTTAACCCAACTTAACTTAACCCCAACTTAACTTAACCCCAACTTAACCCCAACTTAACTTAACCCCTACTTAACTTAACCCCAACTTAACTTAAACCCAACTTAACTTAACCCCAACTTAACTTAACCCCAACTTAACTTAACCCCAACTTGACTTAACCCCAACTTGACTTAATCCCAACTTGACTTAACCCCAACTTGAATTAACCCCAACTTGACTTAACCCCAACTTGACTTAACCCCAACTTGATTTAATCCCAACTTAACTTAAACCCAACTTAAGTTAACCCCAACTTAACTTAACCCCAACTTAACTTAACCCCAACTTACCTTATCCCCAACTTAACTTAACCCCAACTTAACTTAACCCCAACTTAAATTACCCCTAACTTAACTTACCCCCAACTTAACTTAACCCCAACTTAACTTAACCCCAACTTTACTTAACCCCAACTTAACCCCAACTTAACTTAGCCCCAACTTAACTGAACCCCAACTTAACTTAAACCCAACTTGATTTAACCCCAACTTGACTTACCCCTAACTTAACTTACCCCCAACTTAACTTAACCCCAACTTAACTTAACCCCAACTTACCTTAACCCCAACTTAACTTAACCCCAACTTAACTTAACCCCAACTTAACCCCAACTTAACTTAGCCCCAACTTAACTGAACCCCAACTTAACTTAAACCCAACTTGATTTAACCCCAACTTGACTTACCCCTAACTTAACTTACCCCCAACTTAACTTAACCCCAACTTAACTTAACCCCAACTTACCTTAACCCCAACTTAACCTAACCCCAACTTAAATTACCCCTAAATTAACTTAACCCCAACTTAACTTAACCCCAACTTAACTTAACCCAAACTTGATTTAACCCCAACTTGACTTAACCCCAACTTGACTTAACCCCAACTTGACTTAATCCCAACTTAACTTAACCCCAACTTAACTTAACCCCAACTTAACGTAACCCCAACTTAACTTAACCCCAACTTAACTTAACCCCAACTTACCTTAACCCCAACATAACTTAACCCCAACTTAAATTAACCCCAACTTAACTTATCCCCAACTTAACTTAACCCCAACTTAACTTAACCCCAACTTAACTTAACCCCAAATTAACTTAACCCCAACTTAACTTAACCCCAACTTAACCCCAACTTAACTTAACCCCTACTTAACTTAACCCCAACTTAACTTAACCCCAACTTAACTTAACCCCAGCTTAACTTACCCCCAACTTAAATTACCCCCGACTTAATTAACTTACCCCCAACTTAATTTAACCCCAACTTAACTTAACCCCAACTTAACTTAACCCCAACTTAACTTAACCCCAACTTAACTTAACCCCAACTTGACTTAACCCCAACTTGACTTAATCCCAACTTGACTTAACCCCAACTTGACTTAACCCCAACTTGAGTTAACCCCAACTTGATTTAACCCCAACTTAACTTAACCCCAACTTAACCCCAACTTAACTTAGCCCCAACTTAACTGAACCCCAACTTAACTTAAACCCAACTTGACTTAACCCCAACTTGATTTAACCCCAACTTGACTTAATTCCAACTTAACTTACCCCAACTTAACTTAACCCCAACTTAACTTAACCCCAACTTGACTTAACCCCAACTTGACTTAATCCCAACTTAACTTAACCCCAACTTAACTTAACCCCAACTTAACTTAACCCCAACTTAACTTAACCCCAACTTAACTTAACCCCAACTTACCTTAACCCCAACTTAACTTAACCCCAACTTAAATTAACCCCAACTTAACTTATCCCCAACTTAACTTAACCCCAACTTAACTTAACCCCAACTTAACTTACCCCTAACTTAAATTACCCCCAACTTAACTTAACCCCAACTTAACTTAACCCCAACTTAACTTAACCCCAAATTAACTTAACCCCAACTTAACTTAACCCCAACTTAACCCCAACTTAACTTAACCCCTACTTAACTTAATCCCAACTTAACTTAACCCCAACTTAACTTAACCCCAGCTTAACTTACCCCCAACTTAAATTACCCCCGACTTAATTAACTTACCCCCAACTTAACTTAACCCCAACTTAACTTAACCCCAACTTAACTTAACCCCAACTTGACTTAACCCCAACTTGACTTAACCCCAACTTAACTTAACCCCAACTTAACTTAACCCCATATTAACTTAACCCCAACTTAACTTAACCCCAACTTAACTTAACACCAACTTAACTTAACCCCAACTTAACTTAACCCCAACTGAACTTAAACCCAACTTGACTTAACCCCAACTTGACTTAACCCCACACTTGACTCAATCCGAACTTAACTTAACCCCAACTTAACTTAACCCAAACTTAAGTTAATCCCAACTTAACCCAACTTAACTTAACCCCTACTTAAGTTAACCCCAGCTTAATTTAACCCCAACTTAACTTAACCCCAACTTAACTTAACCCCAACTTAAATTAACACCAACTTAAATTAGCCCCAACTTAACTTAACCCCAAGTTAACTTAACCCCCACTTAACTTAACCCCAACTTAACTTAACCCCAACTTAACTTAACCCAAACTTGACTTAACCCCAACTTGACTTAACCCCAACTTGACTTAACCCCAACTTGACTTAACACCAACTTGACTTAATCCCAACTTAACTTAACCCCAACTTAACTTAACCCCAACTTAACGTAACCCCAACTTAACTTAACCCCAACTTAACTTAACCCCAACTTACCTTAACCCCAACTTAACTTAACCCCAACTTAAATTAACCCCAACTTAACTTAACCCCAACTTAACTTAACCCCAACTTAACTTAACCCCAACTTAAATTAACCCCAACTTAACTTACCCCTAACTTAACTTACCCCCAACTTAATTAACCCCAACTTAACTTAACCCAACTTAACTTAACCCCAACTTAACTTAACCCCAACTTAACCCCAACTTAACTTAACCCCTACTTAACTTAACCCCAACTTAACTTAAACCCAACTTAACTTAACCCCAACTTAACTTAACCCCAACTTAACTTAACCCCAACTTGACTTAACCCCAACTTGACTTAATCCCAACTTGACTTAACCCCAACTTGAATTAACCCCAACTTGACTTAACCCCAACTTGACTTAACCCCAACTTCACTTAATCCCAACTTAACTTAAACCCAACTTAACTTAACCCCAACTTAACTTAACCCCAACTTAACTTAACCCCAACTTACCTTAACCCCAACTTAACTTAACCCCAACTTAAATTACCCCTAACTTAACTTACCCCCAACTTAACTTAACCCCAACTTAACTTAACCCCAACTTAACTTAACCCCAACTTAACCCCAACTTAACTTAGCCCCAACTTAACTGAACCCCAACTTAACTTAAACCCAACTTGATTTAACCCCAACTTGACTTAACCCCAACTTAACTTAACCCCAACTTGACTCAATCCCAACTTAACTTAACCCCAACTTAACTTAACCCCAACTTAACTTAACCCAAACTTGACTTAATCCCAACTTGACTTAACCCCAACTTGACTTAACCCCAACTTGACTTAATCCCAACTTAACTTAACCCCAACTTAACTTAACCCCAACTTAAGGTAACCCCAACTTAACGTAACCCCAACTTAACTTAACCCCAACTTACCTTAACCCCAACATAACTTAACCCCAACTTAAATTAACCCCAACTTAACTTATCCCCAACTTAACTTAACCCCGACTTAACTTAACCCCAACGTAACTTACCCCTAACTTAACTTACCCCCAACTTAACTTAACCCCAACTTAACTTAACCCCAACTTACCTTAACCCCAACTTAACTTAACCCCAACTTAAATTACCCCTAACTTAACTTACCCCCAACTTAACTTAACCCCAACTTAACTAAACCCCAAATTAACTTAACCCCAACTTAACCCCAACTTAAATTAGCCCCAACTTAACTGAACCCCAACTTAACTTAAACCCAACTTGATTTAACCCCAACTTGACTTACCCCTAACTTAACTTAACCCCAACTTAACTTAACCCCAACTTAACTTAACCCCAACTTAACTTAACCCCAACTTAAGGTAACCCCAACTTAACTTAACCCCAACTTAACTTAACCCCAACTTACCTTAACCCCAACATAACTTAACCCCAACTTAAATTAACCCCAACTTAAATTATCCCCAACTTAACTTAACCCCGACTTAACTTAACCCCAACTTGACTTAACCCCACACTTGACTCAATCCGAACTTAACTTAACCCCAACTTAACTTAACCCAAACTTAAGTTAATCCCAACTTAACCCAACTTAACTTAACCCCTACTTAAGTTAACCCCAGCTTAATTTAACCCCAACTTAACTTAACCCCAACTTAACTTAACCCCAACTTAAATTAACACCAACTTAAATTAGCCCCAACTTAACTTAACCCCAAGTTAACTTAACCCCCACTTAACTTAACCCCAACTTAACTTAACCCCAACTTAACTTAACCCAAACTTGACTTAACCCCAACTTGACTTAACCCCAACTTGACTTAACCCCAACTTGACTTAACACCAACTTGACTTAATCCCAACTTAACTTAACCCCAACTTAACTTAACCCCAACTTAACGTAACCCCAACTTAACTTAACCCCAACTTAACTTAACCCCAACTTACCTTAACCCCAACTTAACTTAACCCCAACTTAAATTAACCCCAACTTAACTTAACCCCAACTTAACTTAACCCCAACTTAAATTAACCCCAACTTAACTTACCCCTAACTTAACTTACCCCCAACTTAACTTAACCCCAACTTAACTTAACCCCAACTTTACTTAACCCCAACTTAACCCCAACTTAACTTAGCCCCAACTTAACTGAACCCCAACTTAACTTAAACCCAACTTGATTTAACCCCAACTTGACTTACCCCTAACTTAACTTACCCCCAACTTAACTTAACCCCAACTTAACTTAACCCCAACTTACCTTAACCCCAACTTAACTTAACCCCAACTTAACTTAACCCCAACTTAACGCCAACTTAACTTAGCCCCAACTTAACTGAACCCCAACTTAACTTAAACCCAACTTGATTTAACCCCAACTTGACTTACCCCTAACTTAACTCACCCCCAACTTAACTTAACCCCAACTTAACTTAACCCCAACTTACCTTAACCCCAACTTAACCTAACCCCAACTTAAATTACCCCTAAATTAACTTAACCCCAACTTAACTTAACCCAAACTTGATTTAACCCCAACTTGACTTAACCCCAACTTGACTTAACCCCAACTTGACTTAATCCCAACTTAACTTAACCCCAACTTAACTTAACCCCAACTTAACGTAACCCCAACTTAACTTAACCCCAACTTAACTTAACCCCAACTTACCTTAACCCCAACATAACTTAACCCCAACTTAAATTAACCCCAACTTAACTTATCCCCAACTTAACTTAACCCCAACTTCACTTAACCCCAACTTAACTTAACCCCAAATTAACTTAACCCCAACTTAACTTAACCCCAACTTAACCCCAACTTAACTTAACCCCTACTTAACTTAACCCCAACTTAACTTAACCCCAACTTAACTTAACCCCAGCTTAACTTACCCCCAACTTAAATTACCCCCGACTTAATTAACTTACCCCCAACTTAATTTAACCCCAACTTAACTTAACCCCAACTTAACTTAACCCCAACTTAACTTAACCCCAACTTGACTTAACCCCAACTTGACTTAATCCCAACTTGACTTAACCCCAACTTGACTTAACCCCAACTTGAGTTAACCCCAACTTGATTTAACCCCAACTTAACTTAACCCCAACTTAACCCCAACTTAACTTAGCCCCAACTTAACTGAACCCCAACTTAACTTAAACCCAACTTGACTTAACCCCAACTTGATTTAACCCCAACTTGACTTAATTCCAACTTAACTTACCCCAACTTAACTTAACCCCAAATTAACTTAACCCCAACTTGACTTAACCCCAACTTGACTTAATCCCAACTTAACTTAACCCCAACTTAACTTAACCCCAACTTAACTTAACCCCAACTTAACTTAACCCCAACTTAACTTAACCCCAACTTACCTTAACCCCAACTTAACTTAACCCCAACTTAAATTAACCCCAACTTAACTTATCCCCAACTTAACTTAACCCCAACTTAACTTAACCCCAACTTAACTTACCCCTAACTTAAATTACCCCCAACTTAACTTAACCCCAACTTAACTTAACCCCAACTTAACTTAACCCCAAATTAACTTAACCCCAACTTAACTTAACCCCAACTTAACCCCAACTTAACTTAACCCCTACTTAACTTAACCCCAACTTAACTTAACCCCAACTTAACTTAACCCCAGCTTAACTTACCCCCAACTTAAATTACCCCCGACTTAATTAACTTACCCCCAACTTAACTTAACCCCAACTTAACTTAACCCCAACTTAACTTAACCCCAACTTGACTTAACCCCAACTTGACTTAACCCCAACTTAACTTAACCCCAACTTAACTTAACCCCATATTAACTTAACCCCAACTTAACTTAACCCCAACTTAACTTAACACCAACTTAACTTAACCCCAACTTAACTTAACCCCAACTTAACTTAAACCCAACTTGACTTAACCCCAACTTGACTTAACCCCACACTTGACTCAATCCGAACTTAACTTAACCCCAACTTAACTTAACCCAAACTTAAGTTAATCCCAACTTAACCCAACTTAACTTAACCCCTACTTAAGTTAACCCCAGCTTAATTTAACCCCAACTTAACTTAACCCCAACTTAACTTAACCCCAACTTAAATTAACACCAACTTAAATTAGCCCCAACTTAACTTAACCCCAAGTTAACTTAACCCCCACTTAACTTAACCCCAACTTAACTTAACCCCAACTTAACTTAACCCAAACTTGACTTAACCCCAACTTGACTTAACCCCAACTTGACTTAACCCCAACTTGACTTAACACCAACTTGACTTAATCCCAACTTAACTTAACCCCAACTTAACTTAACCCCAACTTAACGTAACCCCAACTTAACTTAACCCCAACTTAACTTAACCCCAACTTACCTTAACCCCAACTTAACTTAACCCCAACTTAAATTAACCCCAACTTAACTTAACCCCAACTTAACTTAACCCCAACTTAACTTAACCCCAACTTAAATTAACCCCAACTTAACTTACCCCTAACTTAACTTACCCCCAACTTAATTAACCCCAACTTAACTTAACCCAACTTAACTTAACCCCAACTTAACTTAACCCCAACTTAACCCCAACTTAACTTAACCCCTACTTAACTTAACCCCAACTTAACTTAAACCCAACTTAACTTAACCCCAACTTAACTTAACCCCAACTTAACTTAACCCCAACTTGACTTAACCCCAACTTGACTTAATCCCAACTTGACTTAACCCCAACTTGAATTAACCCCAACTTGACTTAACCCCAACTTGACTTAACCCCAACTTGACTTAATCCCAACTTAACTTAAACCCAACTTAACTTAACCCCAACTTAACTTAACCCCAACTTAACTTAACCCCAACTTACCTTAACCCCAACTTAACTTAACCCCAACTTAAATTACCCCTAACTTAACTTACCCCCAACTTAACTTAACCCCAACTTAACTTAACCCCAACTTAACTTAACCCCAACTTAACCCCAACTTAACTTAGCCCCAACTTAACTGAACCCCAACTTAACTTAAACCCAACTTGATTTAACCCCAACTTGACTTAACCCCAACTTAACTTAACCCCAACTTGACTCAATCCCAACTTAACTTAACCCCAACTTAACTTAACCCCAACTTAACTTAACCCAAACTTGACTTAATCCCAACTTGACTTAACCCCAACTTGACTTAACCCCAACTTGACTTAATCCCAACTTAACTTAACCCCAACTTAACTTAACCCCAACTTAAGGTAACCCCAACTTAACGTAACCCCAACTTAACTTAACCCCAACTTACCTTAACCCCAACATAACTTAACCCCAACTTAAATTAACCCCAACTTAACTTATCCCCAACTTAACTTAACCCCGACTTAACTTAACCCCAACGTAACTTACCCCTAACTTAACTTACCCCCAACTTAACTTAACCCCAACTTAACTTAACCCCAACTTACCTTAACCCCAACTTAACTTAACCCCAACTTAAATTACCCCTAACTTAACTTACCCCCAACTTAACTTAACCCCAACTTAACTAAACCCCAAATTAACTTAACCCCAACTTAACCCCAACTTAAATTAGCCCCAACTTAACTGAACCCCAACTTAACTTAAACCCAACTTGATTTAACCCCAACTTGACTTACCCCTAACTTAACTTAACCCCAACTTAACTTAACCCCAACTTAACTTAAACCCAACTTAACTTAACCCCAACTTAAGGTAACCCCAACTTAACTTAACCCCAACTTAACTTAACCCCAACTTACCTTAACCCCAACATAACTTAACCCCAACTTAAATTAACCCCAACTTAAATTATCCCCAACTTAACTTAACCCCGACTTAACTTAACCCCAACTTGACTTAACCCCACACTTGACTCAATCCGAACTTAACTTAACCCCAACTTAACTTAACCCAAACTTAAGTTAATCCCAACTTAACCCAACTTAACTTAACCCCTACTTAAGTTAACCCCAGCTTAATTTAACCCCAACTTAACTTAACCCCAACTTAACTTAACCCCAACTTAAATTAACACCAACTTAAATTAGCCCCAACTTAACTTAACCCCAAGTTAACTTAACCCCCACTTAACTTAACCCCAACTTAACTTAACCCCAACTTAACTTAACCCAAACTTGACTTAACCCCAACTTGACTTAACCCCAACTTGACTTAACCCCAACTTGACTTAACACCAACTTGACTTAATCCCAACTTAACTTAACCCCAACTTAACTTAACCCCAACTTAACGTAACCCCAACTTAACTTAACCCCAACTTAACTTAACCCCAACTTACCTTAACCCCAACTTAACTTAACCCCAACTTAAATTAACCCCAACTTAACTTAACCCCAACTTAACTTAACCCCAACTTAAATTAACCCCAACTTAACTTACCCCTAACTTAACTTACCCCCAACTTAATTAACCCCAACTTAACTTAACCCAACTTAACTTAACCCCAACTTAACTTAACCCCAACTTAACCCCAACTTAACTTAACCCCTACTTAACTTAACCCCAACTTAACTTAAACCCAACTTAACTTAACCCCAACTTAACTTAACCCCAACTTAACTTAACCCCAACTTGACTTAACCCCAACTTGACTTAATCCCAACTTGACTTAACCCCAACTTGAATTAACCCCAACTTAACTTATCCCCAACTTAACTTAACCCCAACTTAACTTAACCCCAACTTAACTTAACCCCAAATTAACTTAACCCCAACTTAACTTAACCCCAACTTAACCCCAACTTAACTTAACCCCTACTTAACTTAACCCCAACTTAACTTAACCCCAACTTAACTTAACCCCAGCTTAACTTACCCCCAACTTAAATTACCCCCGACTTAATTAACTTACCCCCAACTTAATTTAACCCCAACTTAACTTAACCCCAACTTAACTTAACCCCAACTTAACTTAACCCCAACTTGACTTAACCCCAACTTGACTTAATCCCAACTTGACTTAACCCCAACTTGACTTAACCCCAACTTGAGTTAACCCCAACTTGATTTAACCCCAACTTAACTTAACCCCAACTTAACCCCAACTTAACTTAGCCCCAACTTAACTGAACCCCAACTTAACTTAAACCCAACTTGACTTAACCCCAACTTGATTTAACCCCAACTTGACTTAATTCCAACTTAACTTACCCCAACTTAACTTAACCCCAACTTAACTTAACCCCAACTTAACTTAACCCAAACTTGACTTAACCCCAACTTGACTTAACCCCAACTTGACTTAACCCCAACTTGACTTAATCCCAACTTAACTTAACCCCAACTTAACTTAACCCCAACTTAACTTAACCCCAACTTAACTTAACCCCAACTTAACTTAACCCCAACTTACCTTAACCCCAACTTAACTTAACCCCAACTTAAATTAACCCCAACTTAACTTATCCCCAACTTAACTTAACCCCAACTTAACTTAACCCCAACTTAACTTACCCCTAACTTAACTTACCCCCAACTTAACTTAACCCCAACTTAACTTAACCCCAACTTAACTTAACCCCAAATTAACTTAACCCCAACTTAACTTAACCCCAACTTAACCCCAACTTAACTTAACCCCTACTTAACTTAACCCCAACTTAACTTAACCCCAACTTAACTTAACCCCAGCTTAACTTACCCCCAACTTAAATTACCCCCGACTTAATTAACTTACCCCCAACTTAACTTAACCCCAACTTAACTTAACCCCAACTTAACTTAACCCCAACTTGACTTAACCCCAACTTGACTTAACCCCAACTTAACTTAACCCCAACTTAACTTAACCCCATATTAACTTAACCCCAACTTAACTTAACCCCAACTTAACTTAACACCAACTTAACTTAACCCCAACTTAACTTAACCCCAACTTAACTTAAACCCAACTTGACTTAACCCCAACTTGACTTAACCCCACACTTGACTCAATCCGAACTTAACTTAACCCCAACTTAACTTAACCCAAACTTAAGTTAATCCCAACTTAACCCAACTTAACTTAACCCCTACTTAAGTTAACCCCAGCTTAATTTAACCCCAACTTAACTTAACCCCAACTTAACTTAACCCCAACTTAAATTAACACCAACTTAAATTAGCCCCAACTTAACTTAACCCCAAGTTAACTTAACCCCCACTTAACTTAACCCCAACTTAACTTAACCCCAACTTAACTTAACCCAAACTTGACTTAACCCCAACTTGACTTAACCCCAACTTGACTTAACCCCAACTTGACTTAACACCAACTTGACTTAATCCCAACTTAACTTAACCCCAACTTAACTTAACCCCAACTTAACGTAACCCCAACTTAACTTAACCCCAACTTAACTTAACCCCAACTTACCTTAACCCCAACTTAACTTAACCCCAACTTAAATTAACCCCAACTTAACTTAACCCCAACTTAACTTAACCCCAACTTAACTTAACCCCAACTTAAATTAACCCCAACTTAACTTACCCCTAACTTAACTTACCCCCAACTTAATTAACCCCAACTTAACTTAACCCAACTTAACTTAACCCCAACTTAACTTAACCCCAACTTAACCCCAACTTAACTTAACCCCTACTTAACTTAACCCCAACTTAACTTAAACCCAACTTAACTTAACCCCAACTTAACTTAACCCCAACTTAACTTAACCCCAACTTGACTTAACCCCAACTTGACTTAATCCCAACTTGACTTAACCCCAACTTGAATTAACCCCAACTTGACTTAACCCCAACTTGACTTAACCCCAACTTGACTTAATCCCAACTTAACTTAAACCCAACTTAACTTAACCCCAACTTAACTTAACCCCAACTTAACTTAACCCCAACTTACCTTAACCCCAACTTAACTTAACCCCAACTTAAATTACCCCTAACTTAACTTACCCCCAACTTAACTTAACCCCAACTTAACTTAACCCCAACTTAACTTAACCCCAACTTAACCCCAACTTAACTTAGCCCCAACTTAACTGAACCCCAACTTAACTTAAACCCAACTTGATTTAACCCCAACTTGACTTAACCCCAACTTAACTTAACCCCAACTTGACTCAATCCCAACTTAACTTAACCCCAACTTAACTTAACCCCAACTTAACTTAACCCAAACTTAACTTAACCCCAACTTAAGGTAACCCCAACTTAACGTAACCCCAACTTAACTTAACCCCAACTTACCTTAACCCCAACATAACTTAACCCCAACTTAAATTAACCCCAACTTAACTTATCCCCAACTTAACTTAACCCCGACTTAACTTAACCCCAACGTAACTTACCCCTAACTTAACTTACCCCCAACTTAACTTAACCCCAACTTAACTTAACCCCAACTTACCTTAACCCCAACTTAACTTAACCCCAACTTAAATTACCCCTAACTTAACTTACCCCCAACTTAACTTAACCCCAACTTAACTAAACCCCAAATTAACTTAACCCCAACTTAACCCCAACTTAAATTAGCCCCAACTTAACTGAACCCCAACTTAACTTAAACCCAACTTGATTTAACCCCAACTTGACTTACCCCTAACTTAACTTAACCCCAACTTAACTTAACCCCAACTTAACTTAAACCCAACTTAACTTAACCCCAACTTAAGGTAACCCCAACTTAACTTAACCCCAACTTAACTTAACCCCAACTTACCTTAACCCCAACATAACTTAACCCCAACTTAAATTAACCCCAACTTAAATTATCCCCAACTTAACTTAACCCCGACTTAACTTAACCCCAACTTGACTTAACCCCACACTTGACTCAATCCGAACTTAACTTAACCCCAACTTAACTTAACCCAAACTTAAGTTAATCCCAACTTAACCCAACTTAACTTAACCCCTACTTAAGTTAACCCCAGCTTAATTTAACCCCAACTTAACTTAACCCCAACTTAACTTAACCCCAACTTAAATTAACACCAACTTAAATTAGCCCCAACTTAACTTAACCCCAAGTTAACTTAACCCCCACTTAACTTAACCCCAACTTAACTTAACCCCAACTTAACTTAACCCAAACTTGACTTAACCCCAACTTGACTTAACCCCAACTTGACTTAACCCCAACTTGACTTAACACCAACTTGACTTAATCCCAACTTAACTTAACCCCAACTTAACTTAACCCCAACTTAACGTAACCCCAACTTAACTTAACCCCAACTTAACTTAACCCCAACTTACCTTAACCCCAACTTAACTTAACCCCAACTTAAATTAACCCCAACTTAACTTAACCCCAACTTAACTTAACCCCAACTTAAATTAACCCCAACTTAACTTACCCCTAACTTAACTTACCCCCAACTTAATTAACCCCAACTTAACTTAACCCAACTTAACTTAACCCCAACTTAACTTAACCCCAACTTAACCCCAACTTAACTTAACCCCTACTTAACTTAACCCCAACTTAACTTAAACCCAACTTAACTTAACCCCAACTTAACTTAACCCCAACTTAACTTAACCCCAACTTGACTTAACCCCAACTTGACTTAATCCCAACTTGACTTAACCCCAACTTGAATTAACCCCAACTTAACTTATCCCCAACTTAACTTAACCCCAACTTAACTTAACCCCAACTTAACTTAACCCCAAATTAACTTAACCCCAACTTAACTTAACCCCAACTTAACCCCAACTTAACTTAACCCCTACTTAACTTAACCCCAACTTAACTTAACCCCAACTTAACTTAACCCCAGCTTAACTTACCCCCAACTTAAATTACCCCCGACTTAATTAACTTACCCCCAACTTAATTTAACCCCAACTTAACTTAACCCCAACTTAACTTAACCCCAACTTAACTTAACCCCAACTTGACTTAACCCCAACTTGACTTAATCCCAACTTGACTTAACCCCAACTTGACTTAACCCCAACTTGAGTTAACCCCAACTTGATTTAACCCCAACTTAACTTAACCCCAACTTAACCCCAACTTAACTTAGCCCCAACTTAACTGAACCCCAACTTAACTTAAACCCAACTTGACTTAACCCCAACTTGATTTAACCCCAACTTGACTTAATTCCAACTTAACTTACCCCAACTTAACTTAACCCCAACTTAACTTAACCCCAACTTAACTTAACCCAAACTTGACTTAACCCCAACTTGACTTAACCCCAACTTGACTTAACCCCAACTTGACTTAATCCCAACTTAACTTAACCCCAACTTAACTTAACCCCAACTTAACTTAACCCCAACTTAACTTAACCCCAACTTAACTTAACCCCAACTTACCTTAACCCCAACTTAACTTAACCCCAACTTAAATTAACCCCAACTTAACTTATCCCCAACTTAACTTAACCCCAACTTAACTTAACCCCAACTTAACTTACCCCTAACTTAACTTACCCCCAACTTAACTTAACCCCAACTTAACTTAACCCCAACTTAACTTAACCCCAAATTAACTTAACCCCAACTTAACTTAACCCCAACTTAACCCCAACTTAACTTAACCCCTACTTAACTTAACCCCAACTTAACTTAACCCCAACTTAACTGAACCCCAGCTTAACTTACCCCCAACTTAAATTACCCCCGACTTAATTAACTTACCCCCAACTTAACTTAACCCCAACTTAACTTAACCCCAACTTAACTTAACCCCAACTTGACTTAACCCCAACTTGACTTAACCCCAACTTAACTTAACCCCAACTTAACTTAACCCCATATTAACTTAACCCCAACTTAACTTAACCCCAACTTAACTTAACACCAACTTAACTTAACCCCAACTTAACTTAACCCCAACTTAACTTAAACCCAACTTGACTTAACCCCAACTTGACTTAACCCCACACTTGACTCAATCCGAACTTAACTTAACCCCAACTTAACTTAACCCAAACTTAAGTTAATCCCAACTTAACCCAACTTAACTTAACCCCTACTTAAGTTAACCCCAGCTTAATTTAACCCCAACTTAACTTAACCCCAACTTAACTTAACCCCAACTTAAATTAACACCAACTTAAATTAGCCCCAACTTAACTTAACCCCAAGTTAACTTAACCCCCACTTAACTTAACCCCAACTTAACTTAACCCCAACTTAACTTAACCCAAACTTGACTTAACCCCAACTTGACTTAACCCCAACTTGACTTAACCCCAACTTGACTTAACACCAACTTGACTTAATCCCAACTTAACTTAACCCCAACTTAACTTAACCCCAACTTAACGTAACCCCAACTTAACTTAACCCCAACTTAACTTAACCCCAACTTACCTTAACCCCAACTTAACTTAACCCCAACTTAAATTAACCCCAACTTAACTTAACCCCAACTTAACTTAACCCCAACTTAACTTAACCCCAACTTAAATTAACCCCAACTTAACTTACCCCTAACTTAACTTACCCCCAACTTAATTAACCCCAACTTAACTTAACCCAACTTAACTTAACCCCAACTTAACTTAACCCCAACTTAACCCCAACTTAACTTAACCCCTACTTAACTTAACCCCAACTTAACTTAAACCCAACTTAACTTAACCCCAACTTAACTTAACCCCAACTTAACTTAACCCCAACTTGACTTAACCCCAACTTGACTTAATCCCAACTTGACTTAACCCCAACTTGAATTAACCCCAACTTGACTTAACCCCAACTTGACTTAACCCCAACTTGACTTAATCCCAACTTAACTTAAACCCAACTTAACTTAACCCCAACTTAACTTAACCCCAACTTAACTTAACCCCAACTTACCTTAACCCCAACTTAACTTAACCCCAACTTAAATTACCCCTAACTTAACTTACCCCCAACTTAACTTAACCCCAACTTAACTTAACCCCAACTTAACTTAACCCCAACTTAACCCCAACGTAACTTAGCCCCAACTTAACTGAACCCCAACTTAACTTAAACCCAACTTGATTTAACCCCAACTTGACTTAACCCCAACTTAACTTAACCCCAACTTGACTCAATCCCAACTTAACTTAACCCCAACTTAACTTAACCCCAACTTGACTTAACCCCAACTTGACTTAACCCCAACTTAACTTAACCCCAACTTAACTTAACCCCATATTAACTTAACCCCAACTTAACTTAACCCCAACTTAACTTAACACCAACTTAACTTAACCCCAACTTAACTTAACCCCAACTTAACTTAAACCCAACTTGACTTAACCCCAACTTGACTTAACCCCACACTTGACTCAATCCGAACTTAACTTAACCCCAACTTAACTTAACCCAAACTTAAGTTAATCCCAACTTAACCCAACTTAACTTAACCCCTACTTAAGTTAACCCCAGCTTAATTTAACCCCAACTTAACTTAACCCCAACTTAACTTAACCCCAACTTAAATTAACACCAACTTAAATTAGCCCCAACTTAACTTAACCCCAAGTTAACTTAACCCCCACTTAACTTAACCCCAACTTAACTTAACCCCAACTTAACTTAACCCAAACTTGACTTAACCCCAACTTGACTTAACCCCAACTTGACTTAACCCCAACTTGACTTAACACCAACTTGACTTAATCCCAACTTAACTTAACCCCAACTTAACTTAACCCCAACTTAACGTAACCCCAACTTAACTTAACCCCAACTTAACTTAACCCCAACTTACCTTAACCCCAACTTAACTTAACCCCAACTTAAATTAACCCCAACTTAACTTAACCCCAACTTAACTTAACCCCAACTTAACTTAACCCCAACTTAAATTAACCCCAACTTAACTTACCCCTAACTTAACTTACCCCCAACTTAATTAACCCCAACTTAACTTAACCCAACTTAACTTAACCCCAACTTAACTTAACCCCAACTTAACCCCAACTTAACTTAACCCCTACTTAACTTAACCCCAACTTAACTTAAACCCAACTTAACTTAACCCCAACTTAACTTAACCCCAACTTAACTTAACCCCAACTTGACTTAACCCCAACTTGACTTAATCCCAACTTGACTTAACCCCAACTTGAATTAACCCCAACTTGACTTAACCCCAACTTGACTTAACCCCAACTTGACTTAATCCCAACTTAACTTAAACCCAACTTAACTTAACCCCAACTTAACTTAACCCCAACTTAACTTAACCCCAACTTACCTTAACCCCAACTTAACTTAACCCCAACTTAAATTACCCCTAACTTAACTTACCCCCAACTTAACTTAACCCCAACTTAACTTAACCCCAACTTAACTTAACCCCAACTTAACCCCAACTTAACTTAGCCCCAACTTAACTGAACCCCAACTTAACTTAAACCCAACTTGATTTAACCCCAACTTGACTTAACCCCAACTTAACTTAACCCCAACTTGACTCAATCCCAACTTAACTTAACCCCAACTTAACTTAACCCCAACTTAACTTAACCCAAACTTGACTTAATCCCAACTTGACTTAACCCCAACTTGACTTAACCCCAACTTGACTTAATCCCAACTTAACTTAACCCCAACTTAACTTAACCCCAACTTAAGGTAACCCCAACTTAACGTAACCCCAACTTAACTTAACCCCAACTTACCTTAACCCCAACATAACTTAACCCCAACTTAAATTAACCCCAACTTAACTTATCCCCAACTTAACTTAACCCCGACTTAACTTAACCCCAACGTAACTTACCCCTAACTTAACTTACCCCCAACTTAACTTAACCCCAACTTAACTTAACCCCAACTTACCTTAACCCCAACTTAACTTAACCCCAACTTAAATTACCCCTAACTTAACTTACCCCCAACTTAACTTAACCCCAACTTAACTAAACCCCAAATTAACTTAACCCCAACTTAACCCCAACTTAAATTAGCCCCAACTTAACTGAACCCCAACTTAACTTAAACCCAACTTGATTTAACCCCAACTTGACTTACCCCTAACTTAACTTAACCCCAACTTAACTTAACCCCAACTTAACTTAAACCCAACTTAACTTAACCCCAACTTAAGGTAACCCCAACTTAACTTAACCCCAACTTAACTTAACCCCAACTTACCTTAACCCCAACATAACTTAACCCCAACTTAAATTAACCCCAACTTAAATTATCCCCAACTTAACTTAACCCCGACTTAACTTAACCCCAACTTGACTTAACCCCACACTTGACTCAATCCGAACTTAACTTAACCCCAACTTAACTTAACCCAAACTTAAGTTAATCCCAACTTAACCCAACTTAACTTAACCCCTACTTAAGTTAACCCCAGCTTAATTTAACCCCAACTTAACTTAACCCCAACTTAACTTAACCCCAACTTAAATTAACACCAACTTAAATTAGCCCCAACTTAACTTAACCCCAAGTTAACTTAACCCCCACTTAACTTAACCCCAACTTAACTTAACCCCAACTTAACTTAACCCAAACTTGACTTAACCCCAACTTGACTTAACCCCAACTTGACTTAACCCCAACTTGACTTAACACCAACTTGACTTAATCCCAACTTAACTTAACCCCAACTTAACTTAACCCCAACTTAACGTAACCCCAACTTAACTTAACCCCAACTTAACTTAACCCCAACTTACCTTAACCCCAACTTAACTTAACCCCAACTTAAATTAACCCCAACTTAACTTAACCCCAACTTAACTTAACCCCAACTTAAATTAACCCCAACTTAACTTACCCCTAACTTAACTTACCCCCAACTTAATTAACCCCAACTTAACTTAACCCAACTTAACTTAACCCCAACTTAACTTAACCCCAACTTAACCCCAACTTAACTTAACCCCTACTTAACTTAACCCCAACTTAACTTAAACCCAACTTAACTTAACCCCAACTTAACTTAACCCCAACTTAACTTAACCCCAACTTGACTTAACCCCAACTTGACTTAATCCCAACTTGACTTAACCCCAACTTGAATTAACCCCAACTTAACTTATCCCCAACTTAACTTAACCCCAACTTAACTTAACCCCAACTTAACTTAACCCCAAATTAACTTAACCCCAACTTAACTTAACCCCAACTTAACCCCAACTTAACTTAACCCCTACTTAACTTAACCCCAACTTAACTTAACCCCAACTTAACTTAACCCCAGCTTAACTTACCCCCAACTTAAATTACCCCCGACTTAATTAACTTACCCCCAACTTAATTTAACCCCAACTTAACTTAACCCCAACTTAACTTAACCCCAACTTAACTTAACCCCAACTTGACTTAACCCCAACTTGACTTAATCCCAACTTGACTTAACCCCAACTTGACTTAACCCCAACTTGAGTTAACCCCAACTTGATTTAACCCCAACTTAACTTAACCCCAACTTAACCCCAACTTAACTTAGCCCCAACTTAACTGAACCCCAACTTAACTTAAACCCAACTTGACTTAACCCCAACTTGATTTAACCCCAACTTGACTTAATTCCAACTTAACTTACCCCAACTTAACTTAACCCCAACTTAACTTAACCCCAACTTAACTTAACCCAAACTTGACTTAACCCCAACTTGACTTAACCCCAACTTGACTTAACCCCAACTTGACTTAATCCCAACTTAACTTAACCCCAACTTAACTTAACCCCAACTTAACTTAACCCCAACTTAACTTAACCCCAACTTAACTTAACCCCAACTTACCTTAACCCCAACTTAACTTAACCCCAACTTAAATTAACCCCAACTTAACTTATCCCCAACTTAACTTAACCCCAACTTAACTTAACCCCAACTTAACTTACCCCTAACTTAACTTACCCCCAACTTAACTTAACCCCAACTTAACTTAACCCCAACTTAACTTAACCCCAAATTAACTTAACCCCAACTTAACTTAACCCCAACTTAACCCCAACTTAACTTAACCCCTACTTAACTTAACCCCAACTTAACTTAACCCCAACTTAACTTAACCCCAGCTTAACTTACCCCCAACTTAAATTACCCCCGACTTAATTAACTTACCCCCAACTTAACTTAACCCCAACTTAACTTAACCCCAACTTAACTTAACCCCAACTTGACTTAACCCCAACTTGACTTAACCCCAACTTAACTTAACCCCAACTTAACTTAACCCCATATTAACTTAACCCCAACTTAACTTAACCCCAACTTAACTTAACACCAACTTAACTTAACCCCAACTTAACTTAACCCCAACTTAACTTAAACCCAACTTGACTTAACCCCAACTTGACTTAACCCCACACTTGACTCAATCCGAACTTAACTTAACCCCAACTTAACTTAACCCAAACTTAAGTTAATCCCAACTTAACCCAACTTAACTTAACCCCTACTTAAGTTAACCCCAGCTTAATTTAACCCCAACTTAACTTAACCCCAACTTAACTTAACCCCAACTTAAATTAACACCAACTTAAATTAGCCCCAACTTAACTTAACCCCAAGTTAACTTAACCCCCACTTAACTTAACCCCAACTTAACTTAACCCCAACTTAACTTAACCCAAACTTGACTTAACCCCAACTTGACTTAACCCCAACTTGACTTAACCCCAACTTGACTTAACACCAACTTGACTTAATCCCAACTTAACTTAACCCCAACTTAACTTAACCCCAACTTAACGTAACCCCAACTTAACTTAACCCCAACTTAACTTAACCCCAACTTACCTTAACCCCAACTTAACTTAACCCCAACTTAAATTAACCCCAACTTAACTTAACCCCAACTTAACTTAACCCCAACTTAACTTAACCCCAACTTAAATTAACCCCAACTTAACTTACCCCTAACTTAACTTACCCCCAACTTAATTAACCCCAACTTAACTTAACCCAACTTAACTTAACCCCAACTTAACTTAACCCCAACTTAACCCCAACTTAACTTAACCCCTACTTAACTTAACCCCAACTTAACTTAAACCCAACTTAACTTAACCCCAACTTAACTTAACCCCAACTTAACTTAACCCCAACTTGACTTAACCCCAACTTGACTTAATCCCAACTTGACTTAACCCCAACTTGAATTAACCCCAACTTGACTTAACCCCAACTTGACTTAACCCCAACTTGACTTAATCCCAACTTAACTTAAACCCAACTTAACTTAACCCCAACTTAACTTAACCCCAACTTAACTTAACCCCAACTTACCTTAACCCCAACTTAACTTAACCCCAACTTAAATTACCCCTAACTTAACTTACCCCCAACTTAACTTAACCCCAACTTAACTTAACCCCAACTTAACTTAACCCCAACTTAACCCCAACGTAACTTAGCCCCAACTTAACTGAACCCCAACTTAACTTAAACCCAACTTGATTTAACCCCAACTTGACTTAACCCCAACTTAACTTAACCCCAACTTGACTCAATCCCAACTTAACTTAACCCCAACTTAACTTAACCCCAACTTAACTTAACCCAAACTTGACTTAATCCCAACTTGACTTAACCCCAACTTGACTTAACCCCAACTTGACTTAATCCCAACTTAACTTAACCCCAACTTAACTTAACCCCAACTTAAGGTAACCCCAACTTAACGTAACCCCAACTTAACTTAACCCCAACTTACCTTAACCCCAACATAACTTAACCCCAACTTAAATTAACCCCAACTTAACTTATCCCCAACTTAACTTAACCCCGACTTAACTTAACCCCAACGTAACTTACCCCTAACTTAACTTACCCCCAACTTAACTTAACCCCAACTTAACTTAACCCCAACTTACCTTAACCCCAACTTAACTTAACCCCAACTTAAATTACCCCTAACTTAACTTACCCCCAACTTAACTTAACCCCAACTTAACTAAACCCCAAATTAACTTAACCCCAACTTAACCCCAACTTAAATTAGCCCCAACTTAACTGAACCCCAACTTAACTTAAACCCAACTTGATTTAACCCCAACTTGACTTACCCCTAACTTAACTTAACCGCAACTTAACTTAACCCCAACTTAACTTAACCCCAACTTAACTTAACCCCAACTTAAGGTAACCCCAACTTAACTTAACCCCAACTTAACTTAACCCCAACTTACCTTAACCCCAACATAACTTAACCCCAACTTAAATTAACCCCAACTTAAATTATCCCCAACTTAACTTAACCCCGACTTAACTTAACCCCAACTTGACTTAACCCCACACTTGACTCAATCCGAATTTAACTTAACCCCAACTTAACTTAACCCAAACTTAAGTTAATCCCAACTTAACCCAACTTAACTTAACCCCTACTTAAGTTAACCCCAGCTTAATTTAACCCCAACTTAACTTAACCCCAACTTAACTTAACCCCAACTTAAATTAACACCAACTTAAATTAGCCCCAACTTAACTTAACCCCAAGTTAACTTAACCCCCACTTAACTTAACCCCAACTTAACTTAACCCCAACTTAACTTAACCCAAACTTGACTTAACCCCAACTTGACTTAACCCCAACTTGACTTAACCCCAACTTGACTTAACACCAACTTGACTTAATCCCAACTTAACTTAACCCCAACTTAACTTAACCCCAACTTAACGTAACCCCAACTTAACTTAACCCCAACTTAACTTAACCCCAACTTACCTTAACCCCAACTTAACTTAACCCCAACTTAAATTAACCCCAACTTAACTTAACCCCAACTTAACTTAACCCCAACTTAAATTAACCCCAACTTAACTTACCCCTAACTTAACTTACCCCCAACTTAATTAACCCCAACTTAACTTAACCCAACTTAACTTAACCCCAACTTAACTTAACCCCAACTTAACCCCAACTTAACTTAACCCCTACTTAACTTAACCCCAACTTAACTTAAACCCAACTTAACTTAACCCCAACTTAACTTAACCCCAACTTAACTTAACCCCAACTTGACTTAACCCCAACTTGACTTAATCCCAACTTGACTTAACCCCAACTTGAATTAACCCCAACTTGACTTAACCCCAACTTGACTTAACCCCAACTTGACTTAATCCCAACTTAACTTAAACCCAACTTAACTTAACCCCAACTTAACTTAACCCCAACTTAACTTAACCCCAACTTACCTTAACCCCAACTTAACTTAACCCCAACTTAAATTACCCCTAACTTAACTTACCCCCAACTTAACTTAACCCCAACTTAACTTAACCCCAACTTAACTTAACCCCAACTTAACCCCAACTTAACTTAGCCCCAACTTAACTGAACCCCAACTTAACTTAAACCCAACTTGATTTAACCCCAACTTGACTTAACCCCAACTTAACTTAACCCCAACTTGACTCAATCCCAACTTAAATTAACCCCAACTTAACTTAACCCCAACTTAACTTAACCCAAACTTGACTTAATCCCAACTTGACTTAACCCCAACTTGACTTAACCCCAACTTGACTTAATCCCAACTTAACTTAACCCCAACTTAACTTAACCCCAACTTAAGGTAACCCCAACTTAACGTAACCCCAACTTAACTTAACCCCAACTTACCTTAACCCCAACATAACTTAACGCCAACTTAAATTAACCCCAACTTAACTTATCCCCAACTTAACTTAACCCCGACTTAACTTAACCCCAACTTAACTTACCCCTAACTTAACTTACCCCCAACTTAACTTAACCCCAACTTAACTTAACCCCAACTTACCTTAACCCCAACTTAACTTAACCCCAACTTAAATTACCCCTAACTTAACTTACCCCCAACTTAACTTAACCCCAACTTAACTAAACCCCAAATTAACTTAACCCCAACTTAACCCCAACTTAACTTAGCCCCAACTTAACTGAACCCCAACTTAACTTAAACCCAACTTGATTTAACCCCAACTTGACTTACCCCTAACTTAACTTAACCCCAACTTAACTTAACCCCAACTTAACTTAACCCCAACTTAAGGTAACCCCAACTTAACTTAACCCCAACTTAACTTAACCCCAACTTACCTTAACCCCAACATAACTTAACCCCAACTTAAATTAACCCCAACTTAACTTATCCCCAACTTAACTTAACCCCGACTTAACTTAACCCCAACTTAACTTACCCCTAACTTAACTTACCCCCAACTTAACTTAACCCCAACTTAACTTAACCCCAACTTACCTTAACCCCAACTTAACTTAACCCCAACTTAAATTACCCCTAACTTAACTTACCCCCAACTTAACTTAACCCCAACTTAACGTAACCCCAAATTAACTTAACCCCAACTTAACCCCAACTTAACTTAGCCCCAACTTAACTGAACCCCAACTTAACTTAAACCCAACTTGATTTAACCCCAACTTGACTTACCCCTAACTTAACTTACCCCCAACTTAACTTAACCCCAACTTAACTTAACCCCAACTTACCTTAACCCCAACTTAACTTAACCCCAACTTAACTTAACCCCAACTTAACCCCAACTTAACTTAGCCCCAACTTAACTGAACCCCAACTTAACTTAAACCCAACTTGATTTAACCCCAACTTGACTTACCCCTAACTTAACTTACCCCCAACTTAACTTAACCCCAACTTAACTTAACCCCAACTTACCTTAACCCCAACTTAACCTAACCCCAACTTAAATTACCCCTAAATTAACTTAACCCAAACTTGACTTAACCCCAACTTGACTTAACCCCAACTTGATTAACCCCAACTTGAATTAATCCCAACTTAACTTAACCCCAACTTAACTTAACCCCAACTTAACGTAACCCCAACTTAACTTAACCCCAACTTAACTTAACCCCAACTTACCTTAACCCCAACATAACTTAACCCCAACTTAAATTAACCCCAACTTAACTTATCCCCAACTTAACTTAACCCCAACTTAAATTAACCCCAACTTAACTTACCCCTAACTTAACTTACCCCCAACTTAATTAACCCCAACTTAACTTAACCCAACTTAACTTAACCCCAACTTAACTTAACCCCAACTTAACCCCAACTTAACTTAACCCCTACTTAACTTAACCCCAACTTAACTTAAACCCAACTTAACTTAACCCCAACTTAACTTAACCCCAACTTAACTTAACCCCAACTTGACTTAACCCCAACTTGACTTAATCCCAACTTGACTTAACCCCAACTTGAATTAACCCCAACTTGACTTAACCCCAACTTGACTTAACCCCAACTTGACTTAATCCCAACTTAACTTAAACCCAACTTAACTTAACCCCAACTTAACTTAACCCCAACTTAACTTAACCCCAACTTACCTTAACCCCAACTTAACTTAACCCCAACTTAAATTACCCCTAACTTAACTTACCCCCAACTTAACTTAACCCCAACTTAACTTAACCCCAACTTAACTTAACCCCAACTTAACCCCAACTTAACTTAGCCCCAACTTAACTGAACCCCAACTTAACTTAAACCCAACTTGATTTAACCCCAACTTGACTTAACCCCAACTTAACTTAACCCCAACTTGACTCAATCCCAACTTAACTTAACCCCAACTTAACTTAACCCCAACTTAACTTAACCCAAACTTGACTTAACCCCAACTTGACTTAATCCCAACTTAACTTAACCCCAACTTAACTTAACCCCAACTTAAGGTAACCCCAACTTAACTTAACCCCAACTTAACTTAACCCCAACTTACCTTAACCCCAACATAACTTAACCCCAACTTAAATTAACCCCAACTTAACTTATCCCCAACTTAACTTAACCCCAACTTAACTTAACCCCAACTTAACTTACCCCTAACTTAACTTACCCCCAACTTAACTTAACCCCAACTTAACTTAACCCCAACTTACCTTAACCCCAACTTAACTTAACCCCAACTTAAATTACCCCTAACTTAACTTAAAACCAACTTAACTTAACCCCAACTTAACTTAACCCCAACTTAACGTAACCCCAACTTAACCCCAACTTAACTTAGCCCCAACTTAACTGAACCCCAACTTAACTTAAACACAACTTGATTTAACCCCAACTTGACTTACCCCTAACTTAACTTACCCCCAACTTAACTTAACCCCAACTTAACTTAACCCCAACTTACATTAACCCCAACTTAACTTAACCCCAACTTAACTTAACCCCAACTTAACCCCAACTTAACTTAGCCCCAACTTAACTGAACCCCAACTTAACTTAAACCCAACTTGATTTAACCCCAACTTGACTTACCCCTAACTTAACTTACCCCCCAACTTAACTTAACCCCAACTTAACTTAACCCCAACTTACCTTAAACCCAACTTAACTTAACCCCAACTTAAATTACCCCTAAATTAACTTAACCCCAACTTAACTTAACCCCAACTTGATTTAACCCCAACTTGACTTAACCCCAACTTAACTTAACCCCAACTTGACTCAATCCCAACTTAACTTAACCCAAACTTGACTTAACCCCAACTTGACTTAACCCCAACTTGAATTAACCCCAACTTGACTTAATCCCAACTTAACTTAACCCCAACTTAACTTAACCCCAACTTAACGTAACCCCAACTTAACTTAACCCCAACTTAACTTAACCCCAACTTACCTTAACCCCAACATAAATTAACCCCAACTTAAATTAACCCCAACTTAACTTATCCCCAACTTAACTTAACCCCAACTTAACTTAACCCCAACTTAACTTAACCCCTACTTAACTTAACCCCAACTTAACTTAACCCCTACTTAACTTAACCCCAACTTAACTTAAACCCAACTTAACTTAACCCCAACTTAACTTAACCCCAACTTAACTTAACCCCAACTTGACTTAACCCCAACTTGACTTAATCCCAACTTGACTTAACCCCAACTTGAATTAACCCCAACTTGACTTAACCCCAACTTGACTTAACCCCAACTTGACTTAATCCCAACTTAACTTAAACCCAACTTAACTTAACCCCAACTTAACTTAACCCCAACTTAACTTAACCCCAACTTACCTTAACCCCAACTTAACTTAACCCCAACTTAAATTACCCCTAACTTAACTTACCCCCAACTTAACTTAACCCCAACTTAACTTAACCCCAACTTAACTTAACCCCAACTTAACCCCAACTTAACTTAGCCCCAACTTAACTGAACCCCAACTTAACTTAAACCCAACTTGATTTAACCCCAACTTGACTTAACCCCAACTTAACTTAACCCCAACTTGACTCAATCCCAACTTAACTTAACCCCAACTTAACTTAACCCCAACTTAACTTAACCCAAACTTGACTTAACCCCAACTTGACTTAACCCCAACTTGACTTAACCCCAACTTGACTTAATCCCAACTTAACTTAACCCCAACTTAACTTAACCCCAACTTAAGGTAACCCCAACTTAACTTAACCCCAACTTAACTTAACCCCAACTTACCTTAACCCCAACATAACTTAACCCCAACTTAAATTAACCCCAACTTAACTTATCCCCAACTTAACTTAACCCCAACTTAACTTAACCCCAACTTAACTTACCCCTAACTTAACTTACCCCCAACTTAACTTAACCCCAACTTAACTTAACCCCAACTTACCTTAACCCCAACTTAACTTAACCCCAACTTAAATTACCCCTAACGTAACTTAAAACCAACTTAACGTAACCCCAACTTAACTTAACCCCAACTTAACGTAACCCCAACTTAACCCCAACTTAACTTAGCCCCAACTTAACTGAACCCCAACTTAACTTAAACACAACTTGATTTAACCCCAACTTGACTTACCCCTAACTTAACTTACCCCCAACTTAACTTAACCCCAACTTAACTTAACCCCAACTTACATTAACCCCAACTTAACTTAACCCCAACTTAACTTAACCCCAACTTAACCCCAACTTAACTTAGCCCCAACTTAACTGAACCCCAACTTAACTTAAACCCAACTTGATTTAACCCCAACTTGACTTACCCCTAACTTAACTTACCCCCCAACTTAACTTAACCCCAACTTAACTTAACCCCAACTTACCTTAAACCCAACTTAACTTAACCCCAACTTAAATTACCCCTAAATTAACTTAACCCCAACTTAACTTAACCACAACTTGATTTAACCCCAACTTGACTTAACCCCAACTTAACTTAACCCCAACTTGACTCAATCCCAACTTAACTTAACCCAAACTTGACTTAACCCCAACTTGACTTAACCCCAACTTGAATTAACCCCAACTTGACTTAATCCCAACTTAACTTATCCCCAACTTAACTTAACCCCAACTTAACTTAACCCCAACTTAACTTAACCCCTACTTAACTTAACCCCAACTTAACTTAACCCCAACTTAACTTAACCCCAACTTAACTTAACCCCAACTTAACTTAACCCCAACTTGACTTAACCTCAACTTGACTTAATCCCAACTTGACTTAACCACAACTTGACTTAACCCCAACTTGAATTAACCCCAACTTGATTTAACCCCAACTTAACTTAACCCCAACTTAACCCCAACTTAACTTAGCCCCAACTTAACTGAACCCCAACTTAACTTAAACCCAACTCGACTTAACCCCAACTTGATTTAACCCCAACTTGACTTAATTCCAACTTAACTTACCCCAACTTAACTTAACCCCAACTTAACTTAACCCCAACTTAACTGAACCCAAACTTGACGTAACCCCAACTTGACTTAACCCCAACTTGACTTAACCCCAACTTGACTTAATCCCAACTTAACTTAACCCCAACTTAACTTAACCCCAACTTAACGTAACCCCAACTTAACTTAACCCCAACTTAACTTAACCCCAACTTACCTTAACCCCAACTTAACTTAACCCCAACTTAAATTAACCCCAACTTAACTTATCCCCAACTTAACTTAACCCCAACTTAACTTAACCCCAACTTAACTTACCCCTAACTTAACTTACCCCCAACTTAACTTAACCCCAACTTAACTTAACCCCAACTTAACTTAACCCCAAATTAACTTAACCCCAACTTAACTTAACCCCAACTTAACCCCAACTTAACTTAACCCCTACTTAACTTAACCCCAACTTAACTTAACCCCAATTTAACTTAACCCCAGCTTAACTTACCCCCAACTTAAATTACCCCCGACTTAATTAACTTACCCCCAACTTAACTTAACCCCAACTTAACTTAACCCCAACTTAACTTAACCCCAACTTGACTTAACCCCAACTTGACTTAACCCCAACTTAACTTAACCCCAACTTAACTTAACCCCATATTAACTTAACCCCAACTTAACTTAACCCCAACTTAACTTAACACCAACTTAACTTAACCCCAACTTAACTTAACCCCAACTTAACTTAAACCCAACTTGACTTAACCCCAACTTGACTTAACCCCACACTTGACTCAATCCGAACTTAACTTAACCCCAACTTAACTTAACCCAAACTTAAGTTAATCCCAACTTAACCCAACTTAACTTAACCCCTACTTAAGTTAACCCCAGCTTAATTTAACCCCAACTTAACTTAACCCCAACTTAACTTAACCCCAACTTAAATTAACACCAACTTAAATTAGCCCCAACTTAACTTAACCCCAAGTTAACATAACCCCCGCTTAACTTAACCCCAACTTAACTTAACCCAAACTTGACTTAACCCCAACTTGACTTAACCCCAACTTAACTTAACCCCAACTTAACTTAACCCCAACTTACCTTAAACCCAACTTAACTTAACCCCAACTTAAATTACCCCTAAATTAACTTAACCCCAACTTAACTTAACCCCAACTTGATTTAACCCCAACTTGACTTAACCCCAACTTAACTTAACCCCAACTTGACTCAATCCCAACTTAACTTAACCCAAACTTGACTTAACCCCAACTTGACTTAACCCCAACTTGAATTAACCCCAACTTGACTTAATCCCAACTTAACTTAACCCCAACTTAACTTAACCCCAACTTAACGTAACCCCAACTTAACTTAACCCCAACTTAACTTAACCCCAACTTACCTTAACCCCAACATAACTTAACCCCAACTTAAATTAACCCCAACTTAACTTATCCCCAACTTAACTTAACCCCAACTTAACTTAACCCCAACTTAACTTAACCCCTACTTAACTTAACCCCAACTTAACTTAACCCCTACTTAACTTAACCCCAACTTAACTTAAACCCAACTTAACTTAACCCCAACTTAACTTAACCCCAACTTAACTTAACCCCAACTTGACTTAACCCCAACTTGACTTAATCCCAACTTGACTTAACCCCAACTTGAATTAACCCCAACTTGACTTAACCCCAACTTGACTTAACCCCAACTTGACTTAATCCCAACTTAACTTAAACCCAACTTAACTTAACCCCAACTTAACTTAACCCCAACTTAACTTAACCCCAACTTACCTTAACCCCAACTTAACTTAACCCCAACTTAAATTACCCCTAACTTAACTTACCCCCAACTTAACTTAACCCCAACTTAACTTAACCCCAACTTAACTTAACCCCAACTTAACCCCAACTTAACTTAGCCCCAACTTAACTGAACCCCAACTTAACTTAAACCCAACTTGATTTAACCCCAACTTGACTTAACCCCAACTTAACTTAACCCCAACTTGACTCAATCCCAACTTAACTTAACCCCAACTTAACTTAACCCCAACTTAACTTAACCCAAACTTGACTTAACCCCAACTTGACTTAACCCCAACTTGACTTAACCCCAACTTGACTTAATCCCAACTTAACTTAACCCCAACTTAACTTAACCCCAACTTAAGGTAACCCCAACTTAACTTAACCCCAACTTAACTTAACCCCAACTTACCTTAACCCCAACATAACTTAACCCCAACTTAAATTAACCCCAACTTAACTTATCCCCAACTTAACTTAACCCCAACTTAACTTAACCCCAACTTAACTTACCCCTAACTTAACTTACCCCCAACTTAACTTAACCCCAACTTAACTTAACCCCAACTTACCTTAACCCCAACTTAACTTAACCCCAACTTAAATTACCCCTAACTTAACTTAAAACCAACTTAACTTAACCCCAACTTAACTTAGCCCCAACTTAACTGAACCCCAACTTAACTTAAACACAACTTGATTTAACCCCAACTTGACTTACCCCTAACTTAACTTACCCCCAACTTAACTTAACCCCAACTTAACTTAACCCCAACTTACATTAACCCCAACTTAACTTAACCCCAACTTAACTTAACCCCAACTTAACCCCAACTTAACTTAGCCCCAACTTAACTGAACCCCAACTTAACTTAAACCCAACTTGATTTAACCCCAACTTGACTTACCCCTAACTTAACTTACCCCCCAACTTAACTTAACCCCAACTTAACTTAACCCCAACTTACCTTAAACCCAACTTAACTTAACCCCAACTTAAATTACCCCTAAATTAACTTAACCCCAACTTAACTTAACCCCAACTTGATTTAACCCCAACTTGACTTAACCCCAACTTAACTTAACCCCAACTTGACTCAATCCCAACTTAACTTAACCCAAACTTGACTTAACCCCAACTTGACTTAACCCCAACTTGAATTAACCCCAACTTGACTTAATCCCAACTTAACTTAACCCCAACTTAACTTAACCCCAACTTAACGTAACCCCAACTTAACTTAACCCCAACTTAACTTAACCCCAACTTACCTTAACCCCAACATAACTTAACCCCAACTTAAATTAACCCCAACTTAACTTATCCCCAACTTAACTTAACCCCAACTTAACTTAACCCCAACTTAACTTAACCCCTACTTAACTTAACCCCAACTTAACTTAACCCCAACTTAACTTAACCCCAACTTAACGTAACCCCAACTTAACTTAACCCCAACTTGACTTAACCACAACTTGACTTAACCCCAACTTGAATTAACCCCAACTTGATTTAACCCCAACTTAACTTAACCCCAACTTAACCCCAACTTAACTTAGCCCCAACTTAACTGAACCCCAACTTAACTTAAACCCAACTCGACTTAACCCCAACTTGATTTAACCCCAACTTGACTTAATTCCAACTTAACTTACCCCAACTTAACTTAACCCCAACTTAACTTAACCCCAACTTAACTTAACCCAAACTTGACGTAACCCCAACTTGACTTAACCCCAACTTGACTTAACCCCAACTTGACTTAATCCCAACTTAACTTAACCCCAACTTAACTTAACCCCAACTTAACGTAACCCCAACTTAACTTAACCCCAACTTAACTTAACCCCAACTTACCTTAACCCCAACTTAACTTAACCCCAACTTAAATTAACCCCAACTTAACTTATCCCCAACTTAACTTAACCCCAACTTAACTTAACCCCAACTTAACTTACCCCTAACTTAACTTACCCCCAACTTAACTTAACCCCAACTTAACTTAACCCCAACTTAACTTAACCCCAAATTAACTTAACCCCAACTTAACTTAACCCCAACTTAACCCCAACTTAACTTAACCCCTACTTAACTTAACCCCAACTTAACTTAACCCCAATTTAACTTAACCCCAGCTTAACTTACCCCCAACTTAAATTACCCCCGACTTAATTAACTTACCCCCAACTTAACTTAACCCCAACTTAACTTAACCCCAACTTGACTTAACCCCAACTTGACTTAACCCCAACTTAACTTAACCCCAACTTAACTTAACCCCATATTAACTTAACCCCAACTTAACTTAACCCCAACTTAACTTAACACCAACTTAACTTAACCCCAACTTAACTTAACCCCAACTTAACTTAAACCCAACTTGACTTAACCCCAACTTGACTTAACCCCACACTTGACTCAATCCGAACTTAACTTAACCCCAACTTAACTTAACCCAAACTTAAGTTAATCCCAACTTAACCCAACTTAACTTAACCCCTACTTAAGTTAACCCCAGTTTAATTTAACCCCAACTTAACTTAACCCCAACTTAACTTAACCCCAACTTAAATTAACACCAACTTAAATTAGCCCCAACTTAACTTAACCCCAAGTTAACATAACCCCCGCTTAACTTAACCCCAACTTAACTTAACCCAAACTTGACTTAACCCCAACTTGACTTAACCCCAACTTGACTTAATCCCAACTTAACTTAACCCCAACTTAACTTAACCCCAACTTAACGTAACCCCAACTTAACTTAACCCCAACTTAACTTAACCCCAACTTACCTTAACCCCAACTTAACTTAACCCCAACTTAAATTAACCCCAACTTAACTTAACCCCAACTTAACTTAACCCCAACTTAACTTAACCCCAACTTAAATTAACCCCAACTTAACTTACCCCTAACTTAACTTACCCCCAACTTAATTAACCCCAACTTAACTTAACCCAACTTAACTTAACCCCAACTTAACTTAACCCCAACTTAACCCCAACTTAACTTAACCCCTACTTAACTTAACCCCAACTTAACTTAAACCCAACTTAACTTAACCCCAACTTAACTTAACCCCAACTTAACTTAACCCCAACTTGACTTAACCCCAACTTGACTTAATCCCAACTTGACTTAACCCCAACTTGAATTAACCCCAACTTGACTTAACCCCAACTTGACTTAACCCCAACTTGATTTAATCCCAACTTAACTTAAACCTAACTTAACTTAACCCCAACTTAACTTAACCCCAACTTAACTTAACCCCAACTTACCTTAACCCCAACTTAACTTAACCCCAACTTAACTTAACCCCAACTTAAATTACCCCTAACTTAACTTACCCCCAACTTAACTTAACCCCAACTTAACTTAACCCCAACTTAACTTAACCCCAACTTAACCCCAACTTAACTTAACCCCAAATTAACTTAACCCCAACTTAACTTAACCCCAACTTAACCCCAACTTAACTTAACCCCTACTTAACTTAACCCCAACTTAACTTAACCCCAATTTAACTTAACCCCAGCTTAACTTACCCCCAACTTAAATTACCCCCGACTTAATTAACTTACCCCCAACTTAACTTAACCCCAACTTAACTTAACCCCAACTTGACTTAACCCCAACTTGACTTAACCCCAACTTAACTTAACCCCAACTTAACTTAACCCCATATTAACTTAACCCCAACTTAACTTAACCCCAACTTAACTTAACACCAACTTAACTTAACCCCAACTTAACTTAACCCCAACTTAACTTAAACCCAACTTGACTTAACCCCAACTTGACTTAACCCCACACTTGACTCAATCCGAACTTAACTTAACCCCAACTTAACTTAACCCAAACTTAAGTTAATCCCAACTTAACCCAACTTAACTTAACCCCTACTTAAGTTAACCCCAGCTTAATTTAACCCCAACTTAACTTAACCCCAACTTAACTTAACCCCAACTTAAATTAACACCAACTTAAATTAGCCCCAACTTAACTTAACCCCAAGTTAACATAACCCCCGCTTAACTTAACCCCAACTTAACTTAACCCAAACTTGACTTAACCCCAACTTGACTTAACCCCAACTTGACTTAACCCCAACTTGACTTAACACCAACTTGACTTAATCCCAACTTAAATTAACCCCAACTTAACTTAACCCCAACTTAACGTAACCCCAACTTAACTTAACCCCAACTTAACTTAACCCCAACTTACCTTAACCCCAACTTAACTTAACCCCAACTTAAATTAACCCCAACTTAACTTAACCCCAACTTAACTTAACCCCAACTTAACTTAACCCCAACTTAAATTAACCCCAACTTAACTTACCCCTAACTTAACTTACCCCCAACTTAATTAACCCCAACTTAACTTAACCCAACTTAACTTAACCCCAACTTAACTTAACCCCAACTTAACCCCAACTTAACTTAACCCCTACTTAACTTAACCCCAACTTAACTTAAACCCAACTTAACTTAACCCCAACTTAACTTAACCCCAACTTAACTTAACCCCAACTTGACTTAACCCCAACTTGACTTAATCCCAACTTGACTTAACCCCAACTTGAATTAACCCCAACTTGACTTAACCCCAACTTGACTTAACCCCAACTTGATTTAATCCCAACTTAACTTAAACCCAACTTAACTTAACCCCAACTTAACTTAACCCCAACTTAACTTAACCCCAACTTACCTTAACCCCAACTTAACTTAACCCCAACTTAACTTAACCCCAACTTAAATTACCCCTAACTTAACTTACCCCCAACTTAACTTAACCCCAACTTAACTTAACCCCAACTTAACTTAACCCCAACTTAACCCCAACTTAACTTAACCCCAAATTAACTTAACCCCAACTTAACTTAACCCCAACTTAACCCCAACTTAACTTAACCCCTACTTAACTTAACCCCAACTTAACTTAACCCCAATTTAACTTAACCCCAGCTTAACTTACCCCCAACTTAAATTACCCCCGACTTAATTAACTTACCCCCAACTTAACTTAACCCCAACTTAACTTAACCCCAACTTAACTTAACCCCAACTTGACTTAACCCCAACTTGACTTAACCCCAACTTAACTTAACCCCAACTTAACTTAACCCCATATTAACTTAACCCCAACTTAACTTAACCCCAACTTAACTTAACACCAACTTAACTTAACCCCAACTTAACTTAACCCCAACTTAACTTAAACCCAACTTGACTTAACCCCAACTTGACTTAACCCCACACTTGACTCAATCCGAACTTAACTTAACCCCAACTTAACTTAACCCAAACTTAAATTAATCCCAACTTAACCCAACTTAACTTAACCCCTACTTAAGTTAACCCCAGCTTAATTTAACCCCAACTTAACTTAACCCCAACTTAACTTAACCCCAACTTAAATTAACACCAACTTAAATTAGCCCCAACTTAACTTAACCCCAAGTTAACTTAACCCCCACTTAACTTAACCCCAACTTAACTTAACCCAAACTTGACTTAACCCCAACTTGACTTAACCCAAACTTGACTTAACCCCAACTTGACTTAACACCAACTTGACTTAATCCCAACTTAACTTAACCCCAACTTAACTTAACCCCAACTTAACGTAACCCCAACTTAACTTAACCCCAACTTAACTTAACCCCAACTTACCTTAACCCCAACTTAACTTAACCCCAACTTAAATTAACCCCAACTTAACTTAACCCCAACTTAACTTAACCCCAACTTAACTTAACCCCAACTTAAATTAACCCCAACTTAACTTACCCCTAACTTAACTTACCCCCAACTTAATTAACCCCAACTTAACTTAACCCAACTTAACTTAACCCCAACTTAACTTAACCCCAACTTAACCCCAACTTAACTTAACCCCTACTTAACTTAACCCCAAATTAACTTAAACCCAACTTAACTTAACCCCAACTTAACTTAACCCCAACTTAACTTAACCCCAACTTGACTTAACCCCAACTTGATTTAATCCCAACTTGAGTTAACCCCAACTTGAATTAACCCCAACTTGACTTAACCCCAACTTGACTTAACCCCAACTTGATTTAATCCCAACTTAACTTAAACCCAACTTAACTTAACCCCAACTTAACTTAACCCCAACTTAACTTAACCCCAACTTACCTTAACCCCAACTTAACTTAACCCCAACTTAACTTAACCCCAACTTAAATTACCCCTAACTTAACTTACCCCCAACTTAACTTAACCCCAACTTAACTTAACCCCAACTTTACTTAACCCCAACTTAACCCCAACTTAACTTAGCCCCAACTTAACTGAACCCCAACTTAACTTAAACCCAACTTGATTTAACCCCAACTTGACTTACCCCTAACTTAACTTACCCCCAACTTAACTTAACCCCAACTTAACTTAACCCCAACTTACCTTAACCCCAACTTAACTTAACCCCAAATTAACTTAACCCCAACTTAACTTAACCCCAACTTAAATTAACCCCAACTTAACTTATCCCCAACTTAACTTAACCCCAACTTAACTTAACCCCAACTTAACTTAACCCCAAATTAACTTAACCCCAACTTAACTTAACCCCAACTTAACCCCAACTTAACTTAACCCCTACTTAACTTAACCCCAACTTAACTTAACCCCAACTTAACTTAACCCCAGCTTAACTTACCCCCAACTTAAATTACCCCCGACTTAATTAACTTACCCCCAACTTAATTTAACCCCAACTTAACTCAACCCCAACTTAAATTAACCCCAACTTAACTTAACCCCAACTTGACTTAACCCCAACTTGACTTAATCCCAACTTGACTTAACCCCAACTTGACTTAACCCCAACTTGACTTAATCCCAACTTAACTTAACCCCAACTTAACTTAACCCCAACTTAACGTAACCCCAACTTAACTTAACCCCAACTTAACTTAACCCCAACTTACCTTAACCCCAACTTAACTTAACCCCAACTTAAATTAACCCCAACTTAACTTATCCCCAACTTAACTTAACCCCAACTTAACTTAACCCCAACTTAACTTACCCCTAACTTAACTTACCCCCAACTTAACTTAACCCCAACTTAAATTAACCCCAACTTAACTTAACCCCAAATTAACTTAACCCCAACTTAACTTAACCCCAAATTAACCCCAACTTAACTTAACCCCTACTTAACTTAACCCCAACTTAACTTAACCCCAATTTAACTTAACCCCAGCTTAACGTACCCCCAACTTAAATTACCCCCGACTTAATTAACTTACCCCCAACTTAACTTAACCCCAACTTAACTTAACCCCAACTTAACTTAACCCCAACTTGACTTAACCCCAACTTGACTTAACCCCAACTTAACTTAACCCCAACTTAACTTACCCCCATATTAACTTAACCCCAACTTAACTTAACCCCAACTTAACTTAACACCAACTTAACTTAACCCCAACTTAACTTAACCCCAACTTAACTTAAACCCAACTTCACTTAACCCCAACTTGACTTAACCCCACACTTGACTCAATCCGAACTTAACTTAACCCCAACTTAACTTAACCCAAACTTAAGTTAATCCCAACTTAACCCAACTTAACTTAACCCCTACTTAAGTTAACCCCAGCTTAATTTAACCCCAACTTAACTTAACCCCAACTTAACTTAACCCCAACTTAAATTAACACCAACTTAAATTAGCCCCAACTTAACTTAACCCCAAGTTAACATAACCCCCGCTTAACTTAACCCCAACTTAACTTAACCCAAACTTGACTTAACCCCAACTTGACTTAACCCCAACTTGACTTAACCCCAACTTGACTTAACACCAACTTGACTTAATCCCAACTTAACTTAACCCCAACTTAACTTAACCCCAACTTAACGTAACCCCAACTTAACTTAACCCCAACTTAACTTAACCCCAACTTACCTTAACCCCAACTTAACTTAACCCCAACTTAAATTAACCCCAACTTAACTTAACCCCAACTTAACTTAACCCCAACTTAACTTAACCCCAACTTAAATTAACCCCAACTTAACTTACCCCTAACTTAACTTACCCCCAACTTAATTAACCCCAACTTAACTTAACCCAACTTAACCCCAACTTAACTTAACCCCAACTTAACCCCAACTTAACTTAACCCCTACTTAACTTAACCCCAACTTAACTTAAACCCAACTTAACTTAACCCCAACTTAACTTAACCCCAACTTAACTTAACCCCAACTTGACTTAACCCCAACTTGACTTAATCCCAACTTGACTTAACCCCAACTTGAATTAACCCCAACTTGACTTAACCCCAACTTGACTTAACCCCAACTTGATTTAATCCCAACTTAACTTAAACCCAACTTAACTTAACCCCAACTTAACTTAACCCCAACTTAACTTAACCCCAACTTACCTTAACCCCAACTTAACTTAACCCCAACTTAACTTAACCCCAACTTAAATTACCCCTAACTTAACTTACCCCCAACTTAACTTAACCCCAACTTAACTTAACCCCAACTTAACTTAACCCCAACTTAACCCCAACTTAACTTAACCCCAACTTAACCCCAACTTAACTTAACCCCAAATTAACTTAACCCCAACTTAACTTAACCCCAACTTAACCCCAACTTAACTTAACCCCTACTTAACTTAACCCCAACTTAACTTAACCCCAATTTAACTTAACCCCAGCTTAACTTACCCCCAACTTAAATTACCCCCGACTTAATTAACTTACCCCCAACTTAACTTAACCCCAACTTAACTTAACCCCAACTTAACTTAACCCCAACTTGACTTAACCCCAACTTGACTTAACCCCAACTTAACTTAACCCCAACTTAACTTAACCCCATATTAACTTAACCCCAACTTAACTTAACCCCAACTTAACTTAACACCAACTTAACTTAACCCCAACTTAACTTAACCCCAACTTAACTTAAACCCAACTTGACTTAACCCCAACTTGACTTGACCCCACACTTGACTCAATCCGAACTTAACTTAACCCCAACTTAACTTAACCCAAATTTAAGTTAATCCCAACTTAACCCAACTTAACTTAACCCCTACTTAAGTTAACCCCAGCTTAATTTAACCCCAACTTAACTTAACCCCAACTTAACTTAACCCCAACTTAAATTAACACCAACTTAAATTAGCCCCAACTTAACTTAACCCCAAGTTAACTTAACCCCCACTTAACTTAACCCCAACTTAACTTAACCCAAACTTGACTTAACCCCAACTTGACTTAACCCCAACTTGACTTAACCCCAACTTGACTTAACACCAACTTGACTTAATCCCAACTTAACTTAACCCCAACTTAACTTAACCCCAACTTAACGTAACCCCAACTTAACTTAACCCCAACTTAACTTAACCCCAACTTACCTTAACCCCAACTTAACTTAACCCCAACTTAACTTAACCCCAACTTAACGTAACCCCAACTTAACTTAACCCCAACTTAACTTAACCCCAACTTACCTTAACCCCAACTTAACTTAACCCCAACTTAAATTAACCCCAACTTAACTTAACCCCAACTTAACTTAACCCCAACTTAACTTAACCCCAACTTAAATTAACCCCAACTTAACTTACCCCTAACTTAACTTACCCCCAACTTAATTAACCCCAACTTAACTTAACCCAACTTAACTTAACCCCAACTTAACTTAACCCCAACTTAACCCCAACTTAACTTAACCCCTACTTAACTTAACCCCAACTTAACTTAAACCCAACTTAACTTAACCCCAACTTAACTTAACCCCAACTTAACTTAACCCCAACTTGACTTAACCCCAACTTGACTTAATCCCAACTTGACTTAACCCCAACTTGAATTAACCCCAACTTGACTTAACCCCAACTTGACTTAACCCCAACTTGATTTAATCCCAACTTAACTTAAACCCAACTTAACTTAACCCCAACTTAACTTAACCCCAACTTAACTTAACCCCAACTTACCTTAACCCCAACTTAACTTAACCCCAACTTAACTTAACCCCAACTTAAATTACCCCTAACTTAACTTACCCCCAACTTAACTTAACCCCAACTTAACTTAACCCCAACTTAACTTAACCCCAACTTAACCCCAACTTAACTTAACCCCAAATTAACTTAACCCCAACTTAACTTAACCCCAACTTAACCCCAACTTAACTTAACCCCTACTTAACTTAACCCCAACTTAACTTAACCCCAATTTAACTTAACCCCAGCTTAACTTACCCCCAACTTAAATTACCCCCGACTTAATTAACTTACCCCCAACTTAACTTAACCCCAACTTAACTTAACCCCAACTTAACTTAACCCCAACTTGACTTAACCCCAACTTGACTTAACCCCAACTTAACTTAACCCCAACTTAACTTAACCCCATATTAACTTAACCCCAACTTAACTTAACCCCAACTTAACTTAACACCAACTTAACTTAACCCCAACTTAACTTAACCCCAACTTAACTTAAACCCAACTTGACTTAACCCCAACTTGACTTAACCCCACACTTGACTCAATCCGAACTTAACTTAACCCCAACTTAACTTAACCCAAACTTAAGTTAATCCCAACTTAACCCAACTTAACTTAACCCCTACTTAAGTTAACCCCAGCTTAATTTAACCCCAACTTAACTTAACCCCAACTTAACTTAACCCCAACTTAAATTAACACCAACTTAAATTAGCCCCAACTTAACTTAACCCCAAGTTAACTTAACCCCCACTTAACTTAACCCCAACTTAACTTAACCCAAACTTGACTTAACCCCAACTTGACTTAACCCCAACTTGACTTAACACCAACTTGACTTAATCCCAACTTAACTTAACCCCAACTTAACTTAACCCCAACTTAACGTAACCCCAACTTAACTTAACCCCAACTTAACTTAACCCCAACTTACCTTAACCCCAACTTAACTTAACCCCAACTTAAATTAACCCCAACTTAACTTAACCCCAACTTAACTTAACCCCAACTTAACTTAACCCCAACTTAAATTAACCCCAACTTAACTTACCCCTAACTTAACTTACCCCCAACTTAATTAACCCCAACTTAACTTAACCCAACTTAACTTAACCCCAACTTAACTTAACCCCAACTTAACCCCAACTTAACTTAACCCCTACTTAACTTAACCCCAACTTAACTTAAACCCAACTTAACTTAACCCCAACTTAACTTAACCCCAACTTAACTTAACCCCAACTTGACTTAACCCCAACTTGATTTAATCCCAACTTGAGTTAACCCCAACTTGAATTAACCCCAACTTGACTTAACCCCAACTTGACTTAACCCCAACTTGATTTAATCCCAACTTAACTTAAACCCAACTTAACTTAACCCCAACTTAACTTAACCCCAACTTAACTTAACCCCAACTTACCTTAACCCCAACTTAACTTAACCCCAACTTAACTTAACCCCAACTTAAATTACCCCTAACTTAACTTACCCCCAACTTAACTTAACCCCAACTTAACTTAACCCCAACTTTACTTAACCCCAACTTAACCCCAACTTAACTTAGCCCCAACTTAACTGAACCCCAACTTAACTTAAACCCAACTTGATTTAACCCCAACTTGACTTACCCCTAACTTAACTTACCCCCAACTTAACTTAACCCCAACTTAACTTAACCCCAACTTACCTTAACCCCAACTTAACTTAACCCCAACTTAACTTAACCCCAACTTAACCCCAACTTAACTTAGCCCCAACTTAACTGAACCCCAACTTAACTTAAACCCAACTTGATTTAACCCCAACTTGACTTACCCCTAACTTAACTTACCCCCAACTTAACTTAACCCCAACTTAACTTAACCCCAACTTACCTTAACCCCAACTTAACCTAACCCCAACTTAAATTACCCCTAAATTAACTTAACCCCAACTTAACTTAACCCCAACTTACCTTAACCCCAACATAACTTAACCCCAACTTAAATTAACCCCAACTTAACTTATCCCCAACTTAACTTAACCCCAACTTAACTTAACCCCAACTTAACTTAACCCCAAATTAACTTAACCCCAACTTAACTTAACCCCAACTTAACCCCAACTTAACTTAACCCCTACTTAACTTAACCCCAACTTAACTTAACCCCAACTTAACTTAACCCCAGCTTAACTTACCCCCAACTTAAATTACCCCCGACTTAATTAACTTACCCCCAACTTAATTTAACCCCAACTTAACTCAACCCCAACTTAAATTAACCCCAACTTAACTTAACCCCAACTTGACTTAACCCCAACTTGACTTAATCCCAACTTGACTTAACCCCAACTTGACTTAACCCCAACTTGACTTAATCCCAACTTAACTTAACCCCAACTTAACTTAACCCCAACTTAACGTAACCCCAACTTAACTTAACCCCAACTTAACTTAACCCCAACTTACCTTAACCCCAACTTAACTTAACCCCAACTTAAATTAACCCCAACTTAACTTATCCCCAACTTAACTTAACCCCAACTTAACTTAACCCCAACTTAACTTACCCCTAACTTAACTTACCCCCAACTTAACTTAACCCCAACTTAAATTAACCCCAACTTAACTTAACCCCAAATTAACTTAACCCCAACTTAACTTAACCCCAAATTAACCCCAACTTAACTTAACCCCTACTTAACTTAACCCCAACTTAACTTAACCCCAATTTAACTTAACCCCAGCTTAACGTACCCCCAACTTAAATTACCCCCGACTTAATTAACTTACCCCCAACTTAACTTAACCCCAACTTAACTTAACCCCAACTTAACTTAACCCCAACTTGACTTAACCCCAACTTGACTTAACCCCAACTTAACTTAACCCCAACTTAACTTACCCCCATATTAACTTAACCCCAACTTAACTTAACCCCAACTTAACTTAACACCAACTTAACTTAACCCCAACTTAACTTAACCCCAACTTAACTTAAACCCAACTTCACTTAACCCCAACTTGACTTAACCCCACACTTGACTCAATCCGAACTTAACTTAACCCCAACTTAACTTAACCCAAACTTAAGTTAATCCCAACTTAACCCAACTTAACTTAACCCCTACTTAAGTTAACCCCAGCTTAATTTAACCCCAACTTAACTTAACCCCAACTTAACTTAACCCCAACTTAAATTAACACCAACTTAAATTAGCCCCAACTTAACTTAACCCCAAGTTAACATAACCCCCGCTTAACTTAACCCCAACTTAACTTAACCCAAACTTGACTTAACCCCAACTTGACTTAACCCCAACTTGACTTAACCCCAACTTGACTTAACACCAACTTGACTTAATCCCAACTTAACTTAACCCCAACTTAACTTAACCCCAACTTAACGTAACCCCAACTTAACTTAACCCCAACTTAACTTAACCCCAACTTACCTTAACCCCAACTTAACTTAACCCCAACTTAAATTAACCCCAACTTAACTTAACCCCAACTTAACTTAACCCCAACTTAACTTAACCCCAACTTAAATTAACCCCAACTTAACTTACCCCTAACTTAACTTACCCCCAACTTAATTAACCCCAACTTAACTTAACCCAACTTAACCCCAACTTAACTTAACCCCAACTTAACCCCAACTTAACTTAACCCCTACTTAACTTAACCCCAACTTAACTTAAACCCAACTTAACTTAACCCCAACTTAACTTAACCCCAACTTAACTTAACCCCAACTTGACTTAACCCCAACTTGACTTAATCCCAACTTGACTTAACCCCAACTTGAATTAACCCCAACTTGACTTAACCCCAACTTGACTTAACCCCAACTTGATTTAATCCCAACTTAACTTAAACCCAACTTAACTTAACCCCAACTTAACTTAACCCCAACTTAACTTAACCCCAACTTACCTTAACCCCAACTTAACTTAACCCCAACTTAACTTAACCCCAACTTAAATTACCCCTAACTTAACTTACCCCCAACTTAACTTAACCCCAACTTAACTTAACCCCAACTTAACTTAACCCCAACTTAACCCCAACTTAACTTAACCCCAACTTAACCCCAACTTAACTTAACCCCAAATTAACTTAACCCCAACTTAACTTAACCCCAACTTAACCCCAACTTAACTTAACCCCTACTTAACTTAACCCCAACTTAACTTAACCCCAATTTAACTTAACCCCAGCTTAACTTACCCCCAACTTAAATTACCCCCGACTTAATTAACTTACCCCCAACTTAACTTAACCCCAACTTAACTTAACCCCAACTTAACTTAACCCCAACTTGACTTAACCCCAACTTGACTTAACCCCAACTTAACTTAACCCCAACTTAACTTAACCCCATATTAACTTAACCCCAACTTAACTTAACCCCAACTTAACTTAACACCAACTTAACTTAACCCCAACTTAACTTAACCCCAACTTAACTTAAACCCAACTTGACTTAACCCCAACTTGACTTGACCCCACACTTGACTCAATCCGAACTTAACTTAACCCCAACTTAACTTAACCCAAATTTAAGTTAATCCCAACTTAACCCAACTTAACTTAACCCCTACTTAAGTTAACCCCAGCTTAATTTAACCCCAACTTAACTTAACCCCAACTTAACTTAACCCCAACTTAAATTAACACCAACTTAAATTAGCCCCAACTTAACTTAACCCCAAGTTAACTTAACCCCCACTTAACTTAACCCCAACTTAACTTAACCCAAACTTGACTTAACCCCAACTTGACTTAACCCCAACTTGACTTAACCCCAACTTGACTTAACACCAACTTGACTTAATCCCAACTTAACTTAACCCCAACTTAACTTAACCCCAACTTAACGTAACCCCAACTTAACTTAACCCCAACTTAACTTAACCCCAACTTACCTTAACCCCAACTTAACTTAACCCCAACTTAACTTAACCCCAACTTAACGTAACCCCAACTTAACTTAACCCCAACTTAACTTAACCCCAACTTACCTTAACCCCAACTTAACTTAACCCCAACTTAAATTAACCCCAACTTAACTTAACCCCAACTTAACTTAACCCCAACTTAACTTAACCCCAACTTAAATTAACCCCAACTTAACTTACCCCTAACTTAACTTACCCCCAACTTAATTAACCCCAACTTAACTTAACCCAACTTAACTTAACCCCAACTTAACTTAACCCCAACTTAACCCCAACTTAACTTAACCCCTACTTAACTTAACCCCAACTTAACTTAAACCCAACTTAACTTAACCCCAACTTAACTTAACCCCAACTTAACTTAACCCCAACTTGACTTAACCCCAACTTGACTTAATCCCAACTTGACTTAACCCCAACTTGAATTAACCCCAACTTGACTTAACCCCAACTTGACTTAACCCCAACTTGATTTAATCCCAACTTAACTTAAACCCAACTTAACTTAACCCCAACTTAACTTAACCCCAACTTAACTTAACCCCAACTTACCTTAACCCCAACTTAACTTAACCCCAACTTAACTTAACCCCAACTTAAATTACCCCTAACTTAACTTACCCCCAACTTAACTTAACCCCAACTTAACTTAACCCCAACTTAACTTAACCCCAACTTAACCCCAACTTAACTTAACCCCAAATTAACTTAACCCCAACTTAACTTAACCCCAACTTAACCCCAACTTAACTTAACCCCTACTTAACTTAACCCCAACTTAACTTAACCCCAATTTAACTTAACCCCAGCTTAACTTACCCCCAACTTAAATTACCCCCGACTTAATTAACTTACCCCCAACTTAACTTAACCCCAACTTAACTTAACCCCAACTTAACTTAACCCCAACTTGACTTAACCCCAACTTGACTTAACCCCAACTTAACTTAACCCCAACTTAACTTAACCCCATATTAACTTAACCCCAACTTAACTTAACCCCAACTTAACTTAACACCAACTTAACTTAACCCCAACTTAACTTAACCCCAACTTAACTTAAACCCAACTTGACTTAACCCCAACTTGACTTAACCCCACACTTGACTCAATCCGAACTTAACTTAACCCCAACTTAACTTAACCCAAACTTAAGTTAATCCCAACTTAACCCAACTTAACTTAACCCCTACTTAAGTTAACCCCAGCTTAATTTAACCCCAACTTAACTTAACCCCAACTTAACTTAACCCCAACTTAAATTAACACCAACTTAAATTAGCCCCAACTTAACTTAACCCCAAGTTAACTTAACCCCCACTTAACTTAACCCCAACTTAACTTAACCCAAACTTGACTTAACCCCAACTTGACTTAACCCCAACTTGACTTAACCCCAACTTGACTTAACACCAACTTGACTTAATCCCAACTTAACTTAACCCCAACTTAACTTAACCCCAACTTAACGTAACCCCAACTTAACTTAACCCCAACTTAACTTAACCCCAACTTACCTTAACCCCAACTTAACTTAACCCCAACTTAAATTAACCCCAACTTAACTTAACCCCAACTTAACTTAACCCCAACTTAACTTAACCCCAACTTAAATTAACCCCAACTTAACTTACCCCTAACTTAACTTACCCCCAACTTAATTAACCCCAACTTAACTTAACCCAACTTAACTTAACCCCAACTTAACTTAACCCCAACTTAACCCCAACTTAACTTAACCCCTACTTAACTTAACCCCAACTTAACTTAAACCCAACTTAACTTAACCCCAACTTAACTTAACCCCAACTTAACTTAACCCCAACTTGACTTAACCCCAACTTGATTTAATCCCAACTTGAGTTAACCCCAACTTGAATTAACCCCAACTTGACTTAACCCCAACTTGACTTAACCCCAACTTGATTTAATCCCAACTTAACTTAAACCCAACTTAACTTAACCCCAACTTAACTTAACCCCAACTTAACTTAACCCCAACTTACCTTAACCCCAACTTAACTTAACCCCAACTTAACTTAACCCCAACTTAAATTACCCCTAACTTAACTTACCCCCAACTTAACTTAACCCCAACTTAACTTAACCCCAACTTTACTTAACCCCAACTTAACCCCAACTTAACTTAGCCCCAACTTAACTGAACCCCAACTTAACTTAAACCCAACTTGATTTAACCCCAACTTGACTTACCCCTAACTTAACTTACCCCCAACTTAACTTAACCCCAACTTAACTTAACCCCAACTTACCTTAACCCCAACTTAACTTAACCCCAACTTAACTTAACCCCAACTTAACCCCAACTTAACTTAGCCCCAACTTAACTGAACCCCAACTTAACTTAAACCCAACTTGATTTAACCCCAACTTGACTTACCCCTAACTTAACTTACCCCCAACTTAACTTAACCCCAACTTAACTTAACCCCAACTTACCTTAACCCCAACTTAACCTAACCCCAACTTAAATTACCCCTAAATTAACTTAACCCCAACTTAACTTAACCCCAACTTACCTTAACCCCAACATAACTTAACCCCAACTTAAATTAACCCCAACTTAACTTATCCCCAACTTAACTTAACCCCAACTTAACTTAACCCCAACTTAACTTAACCCCAAATTAACTTAACCCCAACTTAACTTAACCCCAACTTAACCCCAACTTAACTTAACCCCTACTTAACTTAACCCCAACTTAACTTAACCCCAACTTAACTTAACCCCAGCTTAACTTACCCCCAACTTAAATTACCCCCGACTTAATTAACTTACCCCCAACTTAATTTAACCCCAACTTAACTCAACCCCAACTTAAATTAACCCCAACTTAACTTAACCCCAACTTGACTTAACCCCAACTTGACTTAATCCCAACTTGACTTAACCCCAACTTGACTTAACCCCAACTTGACTTAATCCCAACTTAACTTAACCCCAACTTAACTTAACCCCAACTTAACGTAACCCCAACTTAACTTAACCCCAACTTAACTTAACCCCAACTTACCTTAACCCCAACTTAACTTAACCCCAACTTAAATTAACCCCAACTTAACTTATCCCCAACTTAACTTAACCCCAACTTAACTTAACCCCAACTTAACTTACCCCTAACTTAACTTACCCCCAACTTAACTTAACCCCAACTTAAATTAACCCCAACTTAACTTAACCCCAAATTAACTTAACCCCAACTTAACTTAACCCCAAATTAACCCCAACTTAACTTAGCCCCTACTTAACTTAACCCCAACTTAACTTAACCCCAATTTAACTTAACCCCAGCTTAACGTACCCCCAACTTAAATTACCCCCGACTTAATTAACTTACCCCCAACTTAACTTAACCCCAACTTAACTTAACCCCAACTTAACTTAACCCCAACTTGACTTAACCCCAACTTGACTTAACCCCAACTTAACTTAACCCCAACTTAACTTAACCCCATATTAACTTAACCCCAACTTAACTTAACCCCAACTTAACTTAACACCAACTTAACTTAACCCCAACTTAACTTAACCCCAACTTAACTTAAACCCAACTTCACTTAACCCCAACTTGACTTAACCCCACACTTGACTCAATCCGAACTTAACTTAACCCCAACTTAACTTAACCCAAACTTAAGTTAATCCCAACTTAACCCAACTTAACTTAACCCCTACTTAAGTTAACCCCAGCTTAATTTAACCCCAACTTAACTTAACCCCAACTTAACTTAACCCCAACTTAAATTAACACCAACTTAAATTAGCCCCAACTTAACTTAACCCCAAGTTAACATAACCCCCGCTTAACTTAACCCCAACTTAACTTAACCCAAACTTGACTTAACCCCAACTTGACTTAACCCCAACTTGACTTAACCCCAACTTGACTTAACACCAACTTGACTTAATCCCAACTTAACTTAACCCCAACTTAACTTAACCCCAACTTAACGTAACCCCAACTTAACTTAACCCCAACTTAACTTAACCCCAACTTACCTTAACCCCAACTTAACTTAACCCCAACTTAAATTAACCCCAACTTAACTTAACCCCAACTTAACTTAACCCCAACTTAACTTAACCCCAACTTAAATTAACCCCAACTTAACTTACCCCTAACTTAACTTACCCCCAACTTAATTAACCCCAACTTAACTTAACCCAACTTAACCCCAACTTAACTTAACCCCAACTTAACCCCAACTTAACTTAACCCCTACTTAACTTAACCCCAACTTAACTTAAACCCAACTTAACTTAACCCCAACTTAACTTAACCCCAACTTAACTTAACCCCAACTTGACTTAACCCCAACTTGACTTAATCCCAACTTGACTTAACCCCAACTTGAATTAACCCCAACTTGACTTAACCCCAACTTGACTTAACCCCAACTTGATTTAATCCCAACTTAACTTAAACCCAACTTAACTTAACCCCAACTTAACTTAACCCCAACTTAACTTAACCCCAACTTACCTTAACCCCAACTTAACTTAACCCCAACTTAACTTAACCCCAACTTAAATTACCCCTAACTTAACTTACCCCCAACTTAACTTAACCCCAACTTAACTTAACCCCAACTTAACTTAACCCCAACTTAACCCCAACTTAACTTAACCCCAACTTAACCCCAACTTAACTTAACCCCAAATTAACTTAACCCCAACTTAACTTAACCCCAACTTAACCCCAACTTAACTTAACCCCTACTTAACTTAACCCCAACTTAACTTAACCCCAATTTAACTTAACCCCAGCTTAACTTACCCCCAACTTAAATTACCCCCGACTTAATTAACTTACCCCCAACTTAACTTAACCCCAACTTAACTTAACCCCAACTTAACTTAACCCCAACTTGACTTAACCCCAACTTGACTTAACCCCAACTTAACTTAACCCCAACTTAACTTAACCCCATATTAACTTAACCCCAACTTAACTTAACCCCAACTTAACTTAACACCAACTTAACTTAACCCCAACTTAACTTAACCCCAACTTAACTTAAACCCAACTTGACTTAACCCCAACTTGACTTGACCCCACACTTGACTCAATCCGAACTTAACTTAACCCCAACTTAACTTAACCCAAATTTAAGTTAATCCCAACTTAACCCAACTTAACTTAACCCCTACTTAAGTTAACCCCAGCTTAATTTAACCCCAACTTAACTTAACCCCAACTTAACTTAACCCCAACTTAAATTAACACCAACTTAAATTAGCCCCAACTTAACTTAACCCCAAGTTAACTTAACCCCCACTTAACTTAACCCCAACTTAACTTAACCCAAACTTGACTTAACCCCAACTTGACTTAACCCCAACTTGACTTAACCCCAACTTGACTTAACACCAACTTGACTTAATCCCAACTTAACTTAACCCCAACTTAACTTAACCCCAACTTAACGTAACCCCAACTTAACTTAACCCCAACTTAACTTAACCCCAACTTACCTTAACCCCAACTTAACTTAACCCCAACTTAACTTAACCCCAACTTAACGTAACCCCAACTTAACTTAACCCCAACTTAACTTAACCCCAACTTACCTTAACCCCAACTTAACTTAACCCCAACTTAAATTAACCCCAACTTAACTTAACCCCAACTTAACTTAACCCCAACTTAACTTAACCCCAACTTAAATTAACCCCAACTTAACTTACCCCTAACTTAACTTACCCCCAACTTAATTAACCCCAACTTAACTTAACCCAACTTAACTTAACCCCAACTTAACTTAACCCCAACTTAACCCCAACTTAACTTAACCCCTACTTAACTTAACCCCAACTTAACTTAAACCCAACTTAACTTAACCCCAACTTAACTTAACCCCAACTTAACTTAACCCCAACTTGACTTAACCCCAACTTGACTTAATCCCAACTTGACTTAACCCCAACTTGAATTAACCCCAACTTGACTTAACCCCAACTTGACTTAACCCCAACTTGATTTAATCCCAACTTAACTTAAACCCAACTTAACTTAACCCCAACTTAACTTAACCCCAACTTAACTTAACCCCAACTTACCTTAACCCCAACTTAACTTAACCCCAACTTAACTTAACCCCAACTTAAATTACCCCTAACTTAACTTACCCCCAACTTAACTTAACCCCAACTTAACTTAACCCCAACTTAACTTAACCCCAACTTAACCCCAACTTAACTTAACCCCAAATTAACTTAACCCCAACTTAACTTAACCCCAACTTAACCCCAACTTAACTTAACCCCTACTTAACTTAACCCCAACTTAACTTAACCCCAATTTAACTTAACCCCAGCTTAACTTACCCCCAACTTAAATTACCCCCGACTTAATTAACTTACCCCCAACTTAACTTAACCCCAACTTAACTTAACCCCAACTTAACTTAACCCCAACTTGACTTAACCCCAACTTGACTTAACCCCAACTTAACTTAACCCCAACTTAACTTAACCCCATATTAACTTAACCCCAACTTAACTTAACCCCAACTTAACTTAACACCAACTTAACTTAACCCCAACTTAACTTAACCCCAACTTAACTTAAACCCAACTTGACTTAACCCCAACTTGACTTAACCCCACACTTGACTCAATCCGAACTTAACTTAACCCCAACTTAACTTAACCCAAACTTAAGTTAATCCCAACTTAACCCAACTTAACTTAACCCCTACTTAAGTTAACCCCAGCTTAATTTAACCCCAACTTAACTTAACCCCAACTTAACTTAACCCCAACTTAAATTAACACCAACTTAAATTAGCCCCAACTTAACTTAACCCCAAGTTAACTTAACCCCCACTTAACTTAACCCCAACTTAACTTAACCCAAACTTGACTTAACCCCAACTTGACTTAACCCCAACTTGACTTAACCCCAACTTGACTTAACACCAACTTGACTTAATCCCAACTTAACTTAACCCCAACTTAACTTAACCCCAACTTAACGTAACCCCAACTTAACTTAACCCCAACTTAACTTAACCCCAACTTACCTTAACCCCAACTTAACTTAACCCCAACTTAAATTAACCCCAACTTAACTTAACCCCAACTTAACTTAACCCCAACTTAACTTAACCCCAACTTAAATTAACCCCAACTTAACTTACCCCTAACTTAACTTACCCCCAACTTAATTAACCCCAACTTAACTTAACCCAACTTAACTTAACCCCAACTTAACTTAACCCCAACTTAACCCCAACTTAACTTAACCCCTACTTAACTTAACCCCAACTTAACTTAAACCCAACTTAACTTAACCCCAACTTAACTTAACCCCAACTTAACTTAACCCCAACTTGACTTAACCCCAACTTGATTTAATCCCAACTTGACTTAACCCCAACTTGAATTAACCCCAACTTGACTTAACCCCAACTTGACTTAACCCCAACTTGATTTAATCCCAACTTAACTTAAACCCAACTTAACTTAAACCCAACTTAACTTAACCCCAACTTAACTTAACCCCAACTTACCTTAACCCCAACTTAACTTAACCCCAACTTAACTTAACCCCAACTTAAATTACCCCTAACTTAACTTACCCCCAACTTAACTTAACCCCAACTTAACTTAACCCCAACTTTACTTAACCCCAACTTAACCCCAACTTAACTTAGCCCCAACTTAACTGAACCCCAACTTAACTTAAACCCAACTTGATTTAACCCCAACTTGACTTACCCCTAACTTAACTTACCCCCAACTTAACTTAACCCCAACTTAACTTAACCCCAACTTACCTTAACCCCAACTTAACTTAACCCCAACTTAACTTAACCCCAACTTAACCCCAACTTAACTTAGCCCCAACTTAACTGAACCCCAACGTAACTTAAACCCAACTTGATTTAACCCCAACTTGACTTACCCCTAACTTAACTTACCCCCAACTTAACTTAACCCCAACTTAACTTAACCCCAACTTACCTTAACCCCAACTTAACCTAACCCCAACTTAAATTACCCCTAAATTAACTTAACCCCAACTTAACTTAACCCCAACTTAACTTAACCCCAACATAACTTAACCCCAACTTAAATTAACCCCAACTTAACTTATCCCCAACTTAACTTAACCCCAACTTAACTTAACCCCAACTTAACTTAACCCCAAATTAACTTAACCCCAACTTAACTTAACCCCAACTTAACCCCAACTTAACTTAACCCCTACTTAACTTAACCCCAACTTAACTTAACCCCAACTTAACTTAACCCCAGCTTAACTTACCCCCAACTTAAATTACCCCCGACTTAATTAACTTACCCCCAACTTAATTTAACCCCAACTTAACTTAACCCCAACTTAAATTAACCCCAACTTAACTTAACCCCAACTTGACTTAACCCCAACTTGACTTAATCCCAACTTGACTTAACCCCAACTTGACTTAACCCCAACTTGACTTAATCCCAACTTAACTTAACCCCAACTTAACTTAACCCCAACTTAACGTAACCCCAACTTAACTTAACCCCAACTTAACTTAACCCCAACTTACCTTAACCCCAACTTAACTTAACCCCAACTTAAATTAACCCCAACTTAACTTATCCCCAACTTAACTTAACCCCAACTTAACTTAACCCCAACTTAACTTACCCCTAACTTAACTTACCCCCAACTTAACTTAACCCCAAATTAACTTAACCCCAACTTAACTTAACCCCAACTTAACCCCAACTTAACTTAACCCCTACTTAACTTAACCCCAACTTAACTTAACCCCAATTTAACTTAACCCCAGCTTAACTTACCCCCAACTTAAATTACCCCCGACTTAATTAACTTACCCCCAACTTAACTTAACCCCAACTTAACTTAACCCCAACTTAACTTAACCCCAACTTGACTTAACCCCAACTTGACTTAACCCCAACTTAACTTAACCCCAACTTAACTTAACCCCATATTAACTTAACCCCAACTTAACTTAACCCCAACTTAACTTAACACCAACTTAACTTAACCCCAACTTAACTTAACCCCAACTTAACTTAAACCCAACTTCACTTAACCCCAACTTGACTTAACCCCACACTTGACTCAATCCGAACTTAACTTAACCCCAACTTAACTTAACCCAAACTTAAGTTAATCCCAACTTAACCCAACTTAACTTAACCCCTACTTAAGTTAACCCCAGCTTAATTTAACCCCAACTTAACTTAACCCCAACTTAACTTAACCCCAACTTAAATTAACACCAACTTAAATTAGCCCCAACTTAACTTAACCCCAAGTTAACATAACCCCCGCTTAACTTAACCCCAACTTAACTTAACCCAAACTTGACTTAACCCCAACTTGACTTAACCCCTACTTGACTTAACCCCAACTTGACTTAACACCAACTTGACTTAATCCCAACTTAACTTAACCCCAACTTAACTTAACCCCAACTTAACGTAACCCCAACTTAACTTAACCCCAACTTAACTTAACCCCAACTTACCTTAACCCCAACTTAACTTAACCCCAACTTAAATTAACCCCAACTTAACTTAACCCCAACTTAACTTAACCCCTACTTAACTTAACCCCAACTTAAATTAACCCCAACTTAACTTACCCCTAACTTAACTTACCCCCAACTTAATTAACCCCAACTTAACTTAACCCAACTTAACCCCAACTTAACTTAACCCCAACTTAACCCCAACTTAACTTAACCCCTACTTAACTTAACCCCAACTTAACTTAAACCCAACTTAACTTAACCCAAACTTAACTTAACCCCAACTTAACTTAACCCCAACTTGACTTAACCCCAACTTGACTTAATCCCAACTTGACTTAACCCCAACTTGAATTAACCCCAACTTGACTTAACCCCAACTTGACTTAACCCCAACTTGATTTAATCCCAACTTAACTTAAACCCAACTTAACTTAACCCCAACTTAACTTAACCCCAACTTAACTTAACCCCAACTTACCTTAACCCCAACTTAACTTAACCCCAACTTAACTTAACCCCAACTTAAATTACCCCTAACTTAACTTACCCCCAACTTAACTTAACCCCAACTTAACTTAACCCCAACTTAACTTAACCCCAACTTAACCCCAACTTAACTTAACCCCAACTTAACCCCAACTTAACTTAACCCCAAATTAACTTAACCCCAACTTAACTTAACCCCAACTTAACCCCAACTTAACTTAACCCCTACTTAACTTAACCCCAACTTAACTTAACCCCAATTTAACTTAACCCCAGCTTAACTTACCCCCAACTTAAATTACCCCCGACTTAATTAACTTACCCCCAACTTAACTTAACCCCAACTTAACTTAACCCCAACTTAACTTAACCCCAACTTGACTTAACCCCAACTTGACTTAACCCCAACTTAACTTAACCCCAACTTAACTTAACCCCATATTAACTTAACCCCAACTTAACTTAACCCCAACTTAACTTAACACCAACTTAACTTAACCCCAACTTAACTTAACCCCAACTTAACTTAAACCCAACTTGACTTAACCCCAACTTGACTTGACCCCACACTTGACTCAATCCGAACTTAACTTAACCCCAACTTAACTTAACCCAAATTTAAGTTAATCCCAACTTAACCCAACTTAACTTAACCCCTACTTAAGTTAACCCCAGCTTAATTTAACCCCAACTTAACTTAACCCCAACTTAACTTAACCCCAACTTAAATTAACACCAACTTAAATTAGCCCCAACTTAACTTAACCCCAAGTTAACTTAACCCCCACTTAACTTAACCCCAACTTAACTTAACCCAAACTTGACTTAACCCCAACTTGACTTAACCCCAACTTGACTTAACCCCAACTTGACTTAACACCAACTTGACTTAATCCCAACTTAACTTAACCCCAACTTAACTTAACCCCAACTTAACGTAACCCCAACTTAACTTAACCCCAACTTAACTTAACCCCAACTTACCTTAACCCCAACTTAACTTAACCCCAACTTAAATTAACCCCAACTTAACTTAACCCCAACTTAACTTAACCCCAACTTAACTTAACCCCAACTTAAATTAACCCCAACTTAACTTACCCCTAACTTAACTTACCCCCAACTTAATTAACCCCAACTTAACTTAACCCCAACTTAACCCCAACTTAACTTAACCCCTACTTAACTTAACCCCAACTTAACTTAAACCCAACTTAACTTAACCCCAACTTAACTTAACCCCAACTTAACTTAACCCCAACTTGACTTAACCCCAACTTGACTTAATCCCAACTTGACTTAACCCCAACTTGAATTAACCCCAACTTGACTTAACCCCAACTTGACTTAACCCCAACTTGATTTAATCCCAACTTAACTTAAACCCAACTTAACTTAACTCCAACTTAACTTAACCCCAACTTAACTTAACCCCAACTTACCTTAACCCCAACTTAACTTAACCCCAACTTAACTTAACCCCAACTTAAATTACCCCTAACTTAACTTACCCCCAACTTAACTTAACCCCAACTTAACTTAACCCCAACTTTACTTAACCCCAACTTAACCCCAACTTAACTTAGCCCCAACTTAACTGAACCCCAACTTAACTTAAACCCAACTTGATTTAACCCCAACTTGACTTACCCCTAACTTAACTTACCCCCAACTTAACTTAACCCCAACTTAACTTAACCCCAACTTACCTTAACCCCAACTTAACTTAACCCCAACTTAACTTAACCCCAACTTAACCCCAACTTAACTTAGCCCCAACTTAACTGAACCCCAACTTAACTTAAACCCAACTTGATTTAACCCCAACTTGACTTACCCCTAACTTAACTTACCCCCAACTTAACTTAACCCCAACTTAACTTAACCCCAACTTACCTTAACCCCAACTTAACCTAACCCCAACTTAAATTACACCTAAATTAACTTAACCCCAACTTAACTTAACCCCAACTTAACTTAACCCAAACTTGATTTAACCCCAACTTGACTTAACCCCAACTTGACTTAACCCCCAACTTGACTTAATCCCAACTTAACTTAACCCCAACTTAACTTAACCCCAACTTAACGTAACCCCAACTTAACTTAACCCCAACTTAACTTAACCCCAACTTACCTTAACCCCAACATAACTTAACCCCAACTTAAATTAACCCCAACTTAACTTATCCCCAACTTAACTTAACCCCAACTTAACTTAACCCCAACTTAACTTAACCCCAAATTAACTTAACCCCAACTTAACTTAACCCCAACTTAACCCCAACTTAACTTAACCCCTACTTAACTTAACCCCAACTTAACTTAACCCCAACTTAACTTAACCCCAGCTTAAATTACCCCCAACTTAAATTACCCCCGACTTAATTAACTTACCCCCAACTTAATTTAACCCCAACTTAACTTAACCCCAACTTAACTTAACCCCAACTTAACTTAACCCCAACTTGACTTAACCCCAACTTGACTTAATCCCAACTTGACTTAACCCCAACTTGACTTAACTCCAACTTGAGTTAACCCCAACTTGATTTAACCCCAACTTAACTTAACCCCAACTTAACCCCAACTTAACTTAGCCCCAACTTAACTGAACCCCAACTTAACTTAAACCCAACTTGACTTAACCCCAACTTGATTTAACCCCAACTTGACTTAATTCCAACTTAACTTACCCCAACTTAACTTAACCCCAACTTAACTTAACCCCAACTTAACTTAACCCAAACTTGACTTAACCCCAACTTGACTTAACCCCAACTTGACTTAACCCCAACTTGACTTAATCCCAACTTAACTTAACCCCAACTTAACTTAACCCCAACTTAACTTAACCCCAACTTAATTTAACCCCAACTTAACTTAGCCCCAACTTACCTTAACCCCAACTTAACTTAACCCCAACTTAAATTAACCCCAACTTAACTTATCCCCAACTTAACTTAACCCCAACTTAACTTAACCCCAACTTAACTTACCCCTAACTTAACTTACCCCCAACTTAACTTAACCCCAACTTAACTTAACCCCAACTTAACTTAACCCCAAATTAACTTAACCCCAACTTAACTTAACCCCAACTTAACCCCAACTTAACTTAACCCCTACTTAACTTAACCCCAACTTAACTTAACCCCAACTTAACTTAACCCCAGCTTAACTTACCCCCAACTTAAATTACCCCCGATTTAATTAACTTACCCCCAACTTAACTTAACCCCAACTTAACTTAACCCCAACTTAACTTAACCCCAACTTGACTTAACCCCAACTTGACTTAACCCCAACTTAACTTAACCCCAACTTAACTTAACCCCATATTAACTTAACCCCAACTTAACTTAACCCCAACTTAACTTAACACCAACTTAACTTAACCCCAACTTAACTTAACCCCAACTTAACTTAAACCCAACTTGACTTAACCCCAACTTGACTTAACCCCACACTTGACTCAATCCGAACTTAACTTAACCCCAACTTAACTTAACCCAAACTTAAGTTAATCCCAACTTAACCCAACTTAACTTAACCCCTGCTTAAGTTAAACCCAGCTTAATTTAACCCCAACTTAACTTAACCCCAACTTAACTTAACCCCAACTTAAATTAACACCAACTTAAATTAGCCCCAACTTAACTTAACCCCAAGTTAACTTAACCCCCACTTAACTTAACCCCAACTTAACTTAACCCCAACTTAACTTAACCCAAACTTGACTTAACCCCAACTTGACTTAACCCCAACTTGACTTAACCCCAACTTGACTTAACACCAACTTGACTTAATCCCAACTTAACTTAACCCCAACTTAACTTAACCCCAACTTAACGTAACCCCAACTTAACTTAACCCCAACTTAACTTAACCCCAACTTACCTTAACCCCAACTTAACTTAACCCCAACTTAAATTAACCCCAACTTAACTTAACCCCAACTTAACTTAACCCCAACTTAACTTAACCCCAACTTAAATTAACCCCAACTTAACTTACCCCTAACTTAACTTACCCCCAACTTAATTAACCCCAACTTAACTTAACCCAACTTAACTTAACCCCAACTTAACTTAACCCCAACTTAACCCCAACTTAACTTAACCCCTACTTAACTTAACCCCAACTTAACTTAAACCCAACTTAACTTAACCCCAACTTAACTTAACCCCTACTTAACTTAACCCCAACTTGACTTAACCCCAACTTGACTTAATCCCAACTTGACTTAACCCCAACTTGAATTAACCCCAACTTGACTTAACCCCAACTTGACTTAACCCCAACTTGACTTAATCCCAACTTAACTTAAACCCAACTTAACTTAACCCCAACTTAACTTAACCCCAACTTAATTTAACCCCAACTTACCTTAACCCCAACTTAACTTAACCCCAACTTAAATTACCCCTAACTTAACTTACCCCCAACTTAACTTAACCCCAACTTAACTTAACCCCAACTTAACTTAACCCCAACTTAACCCCAACTTAACTTAGCCCCAACTTAACTGAACCCCAACTTAACTTAAACCCAACTTGATTTAACCCCAACTTGACTTAACCCCAACTTAACTTAACCCCAACTTGACTCAATCCCAACTTAACTTAACCCCAACTTAACTTAACCCCAACTTAACTTAACCCAAACTTGACTTAACCCCAACTTGACTTAACCCCAACTTGACTTAACCCCAACTTGACTTAATCCCAACTTAACTTAACCCCGACTTAACTTAACCCCAACTTAACTTACCCCTAACTTAACTTACCCCCAACTTAACTTAACCCCAACTTAACTTAACCCCAACTTACCTTAACCCCAACTTAACTTAACCCCAACTTAAATTACCCCTAACTTAACTTACCCCCAACTTAACTTAACCCCAACTTAACTAAACCCCAAATTAACTTAACCCCAACTTAACCCCAACTTAACTTAGCCCCAACTTAACTGAACCCCAACTTAACTTAAACCCAACTTGATTTAACCCCAACTTGACTTACCCCTAACTTAACTTAACCCCAACTTAACTTAACCCCAACTTAACTTAACCCCAACTTAACTTAACCCCAACTTAAGGTAACCCCAACTTAACTTAACCCCAACTTAACTTAACCCCAACTTACCTTAACCCCAACATAACTTAACCCCAACTTAAATTAACCCCAACTTAACTTATCCCCAACTTAACTTAACCCCGACTTAACTTAACCCCAACTTAACTTACCCCTAACTTAACTTACCCCCAACTTAACTTAACACCAACTTAACTTAACCCCAACTTACCTTAACCCCAACTTAACTTAACCCCAACTTAAATTACCCCTAACTTAACTTACCCCCAACTTAACTTAACCCCAACTTAACGTAACCCCAAATTAACTTAACCCCAACTTAACCCCAACTTAACTTAGCCCCAACTTAACTGAACCCCAACTTAACTTAAACCCAACTTACCTTAACCCCAACTTAACTTAACACCAACTTAACTTAACCCCAACTTAACTTAACCCCAACTTAACTTAAACCCAACTTCACTTAACCCCAACTTGACTTAACCCCACACTTGACTCAATCCGAACTTAACTTAACCCCAACTTAACTTAACCCAAACTTAAGTTAATCCCAACTTAACCCAACTTAACTTAACCCCTACTTAAGTTAACCCCAGCTTAATTTAACCCCAACTTAACTTAACCCCAACTTAACTTAACCCCAACTTAAATTAACACCAACTTAAATTAGCCCCAACTTAACTTAACCCCAAGTTAACATAACCCCCGCTTAACTTAACCCCAACTTAACTTAACCCAAACTTGACTTAACCCCAACTTGACTTAACCCCAACTTGACTTAACCCCAACTTGACTTAACACCAACTTGACTTAATCCCAACTTAACTTAACCCCAACTTAACTTAACCCCAACTTAACGTAACCCCAACTTAACTTAACCCCAACTTAACTTAACCCCAACTTACCTTAACCCCAACTTAACTTAAACCCAACTTAAATTAACCCCAACTTAACTTAACCCCAACTTAACTTAACCCCAACTTAACTTAACCCCAACTTAAATTAACCCCAACTTAACTTACCCCTAACTTAACTTACCCCCAACTTAATTAACCCCAACTTAACTTAACCCAACTTAACCCCAACTTAACTTAACCCCAACTTAACCCCAACTTAACTTAACCCCTACTTAACTTAACCCCAACTTAACTTAAACCCAACTTAACTTAACCCCAACTTAACTTAACCCCAACTTAACTTAACCCCAACTTGACTTAACCCCAACTTGACTTAATCCCAACTTGACTTAACCCCAACTTGAATTAACCCCAACTTGACTTAACCCCAACTTGACTTAACCCCAACTTGATTTAATCCCAACTTAACTTAAACCCAACTTAACTTAACCCCAACTTAACTTAACCCCAACTTAACTTAACCCCAACTTACCTTAACCCCAACTTAACTTAACCCCAACTTAACTTAACCCCAACTTAAATTACCCCTAACTTAACTTACCCCCAACTTAACTTAACCCCAACTTAACTTAACCCCAACTTAACTTAACCCCAACTTAACCCCAACTTAACTTAACCCCAACTTAACCCCAACTTAACTTAACCCCAAATTAACTTAACCCCAACTTAACTTAACCCCAACTTAACCCCAACTTAACTTAACCCCTACTTAACTTAACCCCAACTTAACTTAACCCCAATTTAACTTAACCCCAGCTTAACTTACCCCCAACTTAAATTACCCCCGACTTAATTAACTTACCCCCAACTTAACTTAACCCCAACTTAACTTAACCCCAACTTAACTTAACCCCAACTTGACTTAACCCCAACTTGACTTAACCCCAACTTAACTTAACCCCAACTTAACTTAACCCCATATTAACTTAACCCCAACTTAACTTAACCCCAACTTAACTTAACACCAACTTAACTTAACCCCAACTTAACTTAACCCCAACTTAACTTAAACCCAACTTGACTTAACCCCAACTTGACTTGACCCCACACTTGACTCAATCCGAACTTAACTTAACCCCAACTTAACTTAACCCAAATTTAAGTTAATCCCAACTTAACCCAACTTAACTTAACCCCTACTTAAGTTAACCCCAGCTTAATTTAACCCCAACTTAACTTAACCCCAACTTAACTTAACCCCAACTTAAATTAACACCAACTTAAATTAGCCCCAACTTAACTTAACCCCAAGTTAACTTAACCCCCACTTAACTTAACCCCAACTTAACTTAACCCAAACTTGACTTAACCCCAACTTGACTTAACCCCAACTTGACTTAACCCCAACTTGACTTAACACCAACTTGACTTAATCCCAACTTAACTTAACCCCAACTTAACTTAACCCCAACTTAACGTAACCCCAACTTAACTTAACCCCAACTTAACTTAACCCCAACTTACCTTAACCCCAACTTAACTTAACCCCAACTTAACTTAACCCCAACTTAACGTAACCCCAACTTAACTTAACCCCAACTTAACTTAACCCCAACTTACCTTAACCCCAACTTAACTTAACCCCAACTTAAATTAACCCCAACTTAACTTAACCCCAACTTAACTTAACCCCAACTTAACTTAACCCCAACTTAAATTAACCCCAACTTAACTTACCCCTAACTTAACTTACCCCCAACTTAATTAACCCCAACTTAACTTAACCCAACTTAACTTAACCCCAACTTAACCCCAACTTAATCCCAACTTAACTTAACCCCTACTTAACTTAACCCCAACTTAACTTAAACCCAACTTAACTTAACCCCAACTTAACTTAACCCCAACTTAACTTAACCCCAACTTGACTTAACCCCAACTTGACTTAATCCCAACTTGACTTAACCCCAACTTGAATTAACCCCAACTTGACTTAACCCCAACTTGACTTAACCCCAACTTGATTTAATCCCAACTTAACTTAAACCCAACTTAACTTAACCCCAACTTAACTTAACCCCAACTTAACTTAACCCCAACTTACCTTAACCCCAACTTAACTTAACCCCAACTTAACTTAACCCCAACTTAAATTACCCCTAACTTAACTTACCCCCAACTTAACTTAACCCCAACTTAACTTAACCCCAACTTAACTTAACCCCAACTTAACTTAACCCCAAATTAACTTAACCCCAACTTAACTTAACCCCAACTTAACCCCAACTTAACTTAACCCCTACTTAACTTAACCCCAACTTAACTTAACCCCAATTTAACTTAACCCCAGCTTAACTTACCCCCAACTTAAATTACCCCCGACTTAATTAACTTACCCCCAACTTAACTTAACCCCAACTTAACTTAACCCCAACTTAACTTAACCCCAACTTGACTTAACCCCAACTTGACTTAACCCCAACTTAACTTAACCCCAACTTAACTTAACCCCATATTAACTTAACCCCAACTTAACTTAACCCCAACTCAACTTAACACCAACTTAACTTAACCCCAACTTAACTTAACCCCAACTTAACTTAAACCCAACTTGACTTAACCCCAACTTGACTTAACCCCAACTTAACTTAACCCCAACTTAACTTAACCCCATATTAACTTAACCCCAACTTAACTTAACCCCAACTCAACTTAACACCAACTTAACTTAACCCCAACTTAACTTAACCCCAACTTAACTTAAACCCAACTTGATTTAACCCCAACTTGACTTAACCCCAACTTAACTTAACCCCAACTTGACTCAATCCCAACTTAACTTAACCCCAACTTAACTTAACCCCAACTTAACTTAACCCAAACTTGACTTAACCCCAACTTGACTTAACCCCAACTTGACTTAACCCCAACTTGACTTAATCCCAACTTAACTTAACCCCGACTTAACTTAACCCCAACTTAACTTACCCCTAACTTAACTTACCCCCAACTTAACTTAACCCCAACTTAACTTAACCCCAACTTACCTTAACCCCAACTTAACTTAACCCCAACTTAAATTACCCCTAACTTAACTTACCCCCAACTTAACTTAACCCCAACTTAACTAAACCCCAAATTAACTTAACCCCAACTTAACCCCAACTTAACTTAGCCCCAACTTAACTGAACCCCAACTTAACTTAAACCCAACTTGATTTAACCCCAACTTGACTTACCCCTAACTTAACTTAACCCCAACTTAACTTAACCCCAACTTAACTTAACCCCAACTTAACTTAACCCCAACTTAAGGTAACCCCAACTTAACTTAACCCCAACTTAACTTAACCCCAACTTACCTTAACCCCAACATAACTTAACCCCAACTTAAATTAACCCCAACTTAACTTATCCCCAACTTAACTTAACCCCGACTTAACTTAACCCCAACTTAACTTACCCCTAACTTAACTTACCCCCAACTTAACTTAACACCAACTTAACTTAACCCCAACTTACCTTAACCCCAACTTAACTTAACCCCAACTTAAATTACCCCTAACTTAACTTACCCCCAACTTAACTTAACCCCAACTTAACGTAACCCCAAATTAACTTAACCCCAACTTAACCCCAACTTAACTTAGCCCCAACTTAACTGAACCCCAACTTAACTTAAACCCAACTTACCTTAACCCCAACTTAACTTAACACCAACTTAACTTAACCCCAACTTAACTTAACCCCAACTTAACTTAAACCCAACTTCACTTAACCCCAACTTGACTTAACCCCACACTTGACTCAATCCGAACTTAACTTAACCCCAACTTAACTTAACCCAAACTTAAGTTAATCCCAACTTAACCCAACTTAACTTAACCCCTACTTAAGTTAACCCCAGCTTAATTTAACCCCAACTTAACTTAACCCCAACTTAACTTAACCCCAACTTAAATTAACACCAACTTAAATTAGCCCCAACTTAACTTAACCCCAAGTTAACATAACCCCCGCTTAACTTAACCCCAACTTAACTTAACCCAAACTTGACTTAACCCCAACTTGACTTAACCCCAACTTGACTTAACCCCAACTTGACTTAACACCAACTTGACTTAATCCCAACTTAACTTAACCCCAACTTAACTTAACCCCAACTTAACGTAACCCCAACTTAACTTAACCCCAACTTAACTTAACCCCAACTTACCTTAACCCCAACTTAACTTAAACCCAACTTAAATTAACCCCAACTTAACTTAACCCCAACTTAACTTAACCCCAACTTAACTTAACCCCAACTTAAATTAACCCCAACTTAACTTACCCCTAACTTAACTTACCCCCAACTTAATTAACCCCAACTTAACTTAACCCAACTTAACCCCAACTTAACTTAACCCCAACTTAACCCCAACTTAACTTAACCCCTACTTAACTTAACCCCAACTTAACTTAAACCCAACTTAACTTAACCCCAACTTAACTTAACCCCAACTTAACTTAACCCCAACTTGACTTAACCCCAACTTGACTTAATCCCAACTTGACTTAACCCCAACTTGAATTAACCCCAACTTGACTTAACCCCAACTTGACTTAACCCCAACTTGATTTAATCCCAACTTAACTTAAACCCAACTTAACTTAACCCCAACTTAACTTAACCCCAACTTAACTTAACCCCAACTTACCTTAACCCCAACTTAACTTAACCCCAACTTAACTTAACCCCAACTTAAATTACCCCTAACTTAACTTACCCCCAACTTAACTTAACCCCAACTTAACTTAACCCCAACTTAACTTAACCCCAACTTAACCCCAACTTAACTTAACCCCAACTTAACCCCAACTTAACTTAACCCCAAATTAACTTAACCCCAACTTAACTTAACCCCAACTTAACCCCAACTTAACTTAACCCCTACTTAACTTAACCCCAACTTAACTTAACCCCAATTTAACTTAACCCCAGCTTAACTTACCCCCAACTTAAATTACCCCCGACTTAATTAACTTACCCCCAACTTAACTTAACCCCAACTTAACTTAACCCCAACTTAACTTAACCCCAACTTGACTTAACCCCAACTTGACTTAACCCCAACTTAACTTAACCCCAACTTAACTTAACCCCATATTAACTTAACCCCAACTTAACTTAACCCCAACTTAACTTAACACCAACTTAACTTAACCCCAACTTAACTTAACCCCAACTTAACTTAAACCCAACTTGACTTAACCCCAACTTGACTTGACCCCACACTTGACTCAATCCGAACTTAACTTAACCCCAACTTAACTTAACCCAAATTTAAGTTAATCCCAACTTAACCCAACTTAACTTAACCCCTACTTAAGTTAACCCCAGCTTAATTTAACCCCAACTTAACTTAACCCCAACTTAACTTAACCCCAACTTAAATTAACACCAACTTAAATTAGCCCCAACTTAACTTAACCCCAAGTTAACTTAACCCCCACTTAACTTAACCCCAACTTAACTTAACCCAAACTTGACTTAACCCCAACTTGACTTAACCCCAACTTGACTTAACCCCAACTTGACTTAACACCAACTTGACTTAATCCCAACTTAACTTAACCCCAACTTAACTTAACCCCAACTTAACGTAACCCCAACTTAACTTAACCCCAACTTAACTTAACCCCAACTTACCTTAACCCCAACTTAACTTAACCCCAACTTAACTTAACCCCAACTTAACGTAACCCCAACTTAACTTAACCCCAACTTAACTTAACCCCAACTTACCTTAACCCCAACTTAACTTAACCCCAACTTAAATTAACCCCAACTTAACTTAACCCCAACTTAACTTAACCCCAACTTAACTTAACCCCAACTTAAATTAACCCCAACTTAACTTACCCCTAACTTAACTTACCCCCAACTTAATTAACCCCAACTTAACTTAACCCAACTTAACTTAACCCCAACTTAACCCCAACTTAATCCCAACTTAACTTAACCCCTACTTAACTTAACCCCAACTTAACTTAAACCCAACTTAACTTAACCCCAACTTAACTTAACCCCAACTTAACTTAACCCCAACTTGACTTAACCCCAACTTGACTTAATCCCAACTTGACTTAACCCCAACTTGAATTAACCCCAACTTGACTTAACCCCAACTTGACTTAACCCCAACTTGATTTAATCCCAACTTAACTTAAACCCAACTTAACTTAACCCCAACTTAACTTAACCCCAACTTAACTTAACCCCAACTTACCTTAACCCCAACTTAACTTAACCCCAACTTAACTTAACCCCAACTTAAATTACCCCTAACTTAACTTACCCCCAACTTAACTTAACCCCAACTTAACTTAACCCCAACTTAACTTAACCCCAACTTAACTTAACCCCAAATTAACTTAACCCCAACTTAACTTAACCCCAACTTAACCCCAACTTAACTTAACCCCTACTTAACTTAACCCCAACTTAACTTAACCCCAATTTAACTTAACCCCAGCTTAACTTACCCCCAACTTAAATTACCCCCGACTTAATTAACTTACCCCCAACTTAACTTAACCCCAACTTAACTTAACCCCAACTTAACTTAACCCCAACTTGACTTAACCCCAACTTGACTTAACCCCAACTTAACTTAACCCCAACTTAACTTAACCCCATATTAACTTAACCCCAACTTAACTTAACCCCAACTCAACTTAACACCAACTTAACTTAACCCCAACTTAACTTAACCCCAACTTAACTTAAACCCAACTTGACTTAACCCCAACTTGACTTAACCCCACACTTGACTCAATCCGAACTTAACTTAACCCCAACTTAACTTAACCCAAACTTAAGTTAATCCCAACTTAACCCAACTTAACTTAACCCCTACTTAAGTTAACCCCAGCTTAATTTAACCCCAACTTAACTTAACCCCAACTTAACTTAACCCCAACTTAAATTAACACCAACTTAAATTAGCCCCAACTTAACTTAACCCCAAGTTAACTTAACCCCCACTTAACTTAACCCCAACTTAACTTAACCCAAACTTGACTTAACCCCAACTTGACTTAACCCCAACTTGACTTAACCCCAACTTGACTTAACACCAACTTGACTTAATCCCAACTTAACTTAACCCCAACTTAACTTAACCCCAACTTAACGTAACCCCAACTTAACTTAACCCCAACTTAACTTAACCCCAACTTACCTTAACCCCAACTTAACTTAACCCCAACTTAAATTAACCCCAACTTAACTTAACCCCAACTTAACTTAACCCCAACTTAACTTAACCCCAACTTAAATTAACCCCAACTTAACTTACCCCTAACTTAACTTACCCCCAACTTAACTTAACCCCAACTTAACTTAACCCCAACTTAACTTAACCCCAACTTGACTTAACCCCAACTTGACTTAACCCCAACTTAACTTAACCCCAACTTAACTTAACCCCATATTAACTTAACCCCAACTTAACTTAACCCCAACTTAACTTAACACCAACTTAACTTAACCCCAACTTAACTTAACCCCAACTTAACTTAAACCCAACTTGACTTAACCCCAACTTGACTTGACCCCACACTTGACTCAATCCGAACTTAACTTAACCCCAACTTAACTTAACCCAAATTTAAGTTAATCCCAACTTAACCCAACTTAACTTAACCCCTACTTAAGTTAACCCCAGCTTAATTTAACCCCAACTTAACTTAACCCCAACTTAACTTAACCCCAACTTAAATTAACACCAACTTAAATTAGCCCCAACTTAACTTAACCCCAAGTTAACTTAACCCCCACTTAACTTAACCCCAACTTAACTTAACCCAAACTTGACTTAACCCCAACTTGACTTAACCCCAACTTGACTTAACCCCAACTTGACTTAACACCAACTTGACTTAATCCCAACTTAACTTAACCCCAACTTAACTTAACCCCAACTTAACGTAACCCCAACTTAACTTAACCCCAACTTAACTTAACCCCAACTTACCTTAACCCCAACTTAACTTAACCCCAACTTAACTTAACCCCAACTTAACGTAACCCCAACTTAACTTAACCCCAACTTAACTTAACCCCAACTTACCTTAACCCCAACTTAACTTAACCCCAACTTAAATTAACCCCAACTTAACTTAACCCCAACTTAACTTAACCCCAACTTAACTTAACCCCAACTTAAATTAACCCCAACTTAACTTACCCCTAACTTAACTTACCCCCAACTTAATTAACCCCAACTTAACTTAACCCAACTTAACTTAACCCCAACTTAACTTAACCCCAACTTAATCCCAACTTAACTTAACCCCTACTTAACTTAACCCCAACTTAACTTAAACCCAACTTAACTTAACCCCAACTTAACTTAACCCCAACTTAACTTAACCCCAACTTGACTTAACCCCAACTTGACTTAATCCCAACTTGACTTAACCCCAACTTGAATTAACCCCAACTTGACTTAACCCCAACTTGACTTAACCCCAACTTGATTTAATCCCAACTTAACTTAAACCCAACTTAACTTAACCCCAACTTAACTTAACCCCAACTTAACTTAACCCCAACTTACCTTAACCCCAACTTAACTTAACCCCAACTTAACTTAACCCCAACTTAAATTACCCCTAACTTAACTTACCCCCAACTTAACTTAACCCCAACTTAACTTAACCCCAACTTAACTTAACCCCAACTTAACTTAACCCCAAATTAACTTAACCCCAACTTAACTTAACCCCAACTTAACCCCAACTTAACTTAACCCCTACTTAACTTAACCCCAACTTAACTTAACCCCAATTTAACTTAACCCCAGCTTAACTTACCCCCAACTTAAATTACCCCCGACTTAATTAACTTACCCCCAACTTAACTTAACCCCAACTTAACTTAACCCCAACTTAACTTAACCCCAACTTGACTTAACCCCAACTTGACTTAACCCCAACTTAACTTAACCCCAACTTAACTTAACCCCATATTAACTTAACCCCAACTTAACTTAACCCCAACTCAACTTAACACCAACTTAACTTAACCCCAACTTAACTTAACCCCAACTTAACTTAAACCCAACTTGACTTAACCCCAACTTGACTTAACCCCACACTTGACTCAATCCGAACTTAACTTAACCCCAACTTAACTTAACCCAAACTTAAGTTAATCCCAACTTAACCCAACTTAACTTAACCCCTACTTAAGTTAACCCCAGCTTAATTTAACCCCAACTTAACTTAACCCCAACTTAACTTAACCCCAACTTAAATTAACACCAACTTAAATTAGCCCCAACTTAACTTAACCCCAAGTTAACTTAACCCCCACTTAACTTAACCCCAACTTAACTTAACCCAAACTTGACTTAACCCCAACTTGACTTAACCCCAACTTGACTTAACCCCAACTTGACTTAACACCAACTTGACTTAATCCCAACTTAACTTAACCCCAACTTAACTTAACCCCAACTTAACGTAACCCCAACTTAACTTAACCCCAACTTAACTTAACCCCAACTTACCTTAACCCCAACTTAACTTAACCCCAACTTAAATTAACTCCAACTTAACTTAACCCCAACTTAAATTAACCCCAACTTAACTTAACCCCAACTTAAATTAACCCCAACTTAACTTACCCCTAACTTAACTTACCCCCAACTTAATTAACCCCAACTTAACTTAACCCAACTTAACTTAACCCCAACTTAACTTAACCCCAACTTAACCCCAACTTAACTTAACCCCTACTTAACTTAACCCCAACTTAACTTAAACCCAACTTAACTTAACCCCAACTTAACTTAACCCCAACTTAACTTAACCCCAACTTGACTTAACCCCAACTTGATTTAATCCCAACTTGACTTAACCCCAACTTGAATTAACCCCAACTTGACTTAACCCCAACTTGACTTAACCCCAACTTGATTTAATCCCAACTTAACTTAAACCCAACTTAACTTAACCCCAACTTAACTTAACCCCAACTTAACTTAACCCCAACTTACCTTAACCCCAACTTAACTTAACCCCAACTTAACTTAACCCCAACTTAAATTACCCCTAACTTAACTTACCCCCAACTTAACTTAACCCCAACTTAACTTAACCCCAACTTTACTTAACCCCAACTTAACCCCAACTTAACTTAGCCCCAACTTAACTGAACCCCAACTTAACTTAAACCCAACTTGATTTAACCCCAACTTGACTTACCCCTAACTTAACTTACCCCCAACTTAACTTAACCCCAACTTAACTTAACCCCAACTTACCTTAACCCCAACTTAACTTAACCCCAACTTAACTTAACCCCAACTTAACCCCAACTTAACTTAGCCCCAACTTAACTGAACCCCAACTTAACTTAAACCCAACTTGATTTAACCCCAACTTGACTTACCCCTAACTTAACTTACCCCCAACTTAACTTAACCCCAACTTAACTTAACCCCAACTTACCTTAACCCCAACTTAACCTAACCCCAACTTAAATTACCCCTAAATTAACTTAACCCCAACTTAACTTAACCCCAACTTACCTTAACCCCAACATAACTTAACCCCAACTTAAATTAACCCCAACTTAACTTATCCCCAACTTAACTTAACCCCAACTTAACTTAACCCCAACTTAACTTAACCCCAAATTAACTTAACCCCAACTTAACTTAACCCCAACTTAACCCCAACTTAACTTAACCCCTACTTAACTTAACCCCAACTTAACTTAACCCCAACTTAACTTAACCCCAGCTTAACTTACCCCCAACTTAAATTACCCCCGACTTAATTAACTTACCCCCAACTTAATTTAACCCCAACTTAACTTAACCCCAACTTAAATTAACCCCAACTTAACTTAACCCCAACTTGACTTAACCCCAACTTGACTTAATCCCAACTTGACTTAACCCCAACTTGACTTAACCCCAACTTGACTTAATCCCAACTTAACTTAACCCCAACTTAACTTAACCCCAACTTAACGTAACCCCAACTTAACTTAACCCCAACTTAACTTAACCCCAACTTACCTTAACCCCAACTTAACTTAACCCCAACTTAAATTAACCCCAACTTAACTTATCCCCAACTTAACTTAACCCCAACTTAACTTAACCCCAACTTAACTTACCCCTAACTTAACTTACCCCCAACTTAACTTAACCCCAACTTAACTTAACCCCAACTTAACTTAACCCCAAATTAACTTAACCCCAACTTAACTTAACCCCAACTTAACCCCAACTTAACTTAACCCCTACTTAACTTAACCCCAACTTAACTTAACCCCAATTTAACTTAACCCCAGCTTAACTTACCCCCAACTTAAATTACCCCCGACTTAATTAACTTACCCCCAACTTAACTTAACCCCAACTTAACTTAACCCCAACTTAACTTAACCCCAACTTGACTTAACCCCAACTTGACTTAACCCCAACTTAACTTAACCCCAACTTAACTTAACCCCATATTAACTTAACCCCAACTTAACTTAACCCCAACTTAACTTAACACCAACTTAACTTAACCCCAACTTAACTTAACCCCAACTTAACTTAAACCCAACTTCACTTAACCCCAACTTGACTTAACCCCACACTTGACTCAATCCGAACTTAACTTAACCCCAACTTAACTTAACCCAAACTTAAGTTAATCCCAACTTAACCCAACTTAACTTAACCCCTACTTAAGTTAACCCCAGCTTAATTTAACCCCAACTTAACTTAACCCCAACTTAACTTAACCCCAACTTAAATTAACACCAACTTAAATTAGCCCCAACTTAACTTAACCCCAAGTTAACATAACCCCCGCTTAACTTAACCCCAACTTAAATTAACCCAAACTTGACTTAACCCCAACTTGACTTAACCCCAACTTGACTTAACCCCAACTTGACTTAACACCAACTTGACTTAATCCCAACTTAACTTAACCCCAACTTAACTTAACCCCAACTTAACGTAACCCCAACTTAACTTAACCCCAACTTAACTTAACCCCAACTTACCTTAACCCCAACTTAACTTAACCCCAACTTAAATTAACCCCAACTTAACTTAACCCCAACTTAACTTAACCCCAACTTAACTTAACCCCAACTTAAATTAACCCCAACTTAACTTACCCCTAACTTAACTTACCCCCAACTTAATTAACCCCAACTTAACTTAACCCAACTTAACCCCAACTTAACTGAACCCCAACTTAACTTAAACCCAACTTGATTTAACCCCAACTTGACTTACCCCTAACTTAACTTAACCCCAACTTAACTTAACCCCAACTTAACTTAACCCCAACTTAACTTAACCCCAACTTAAGGTAACCCCAACTTAACTTAACCCCAACTTAACTTAACCCCAACTTACCTTAACCCCAACATAACTTAACCCCAACTTAAATTAACCCCAACTTAACTTATCCCCAACTTAACTTAACCCCGACTTAACTTAACCCCAACTTAACTTACCCCTAACTTAACTTACCCCCAACTTAACTTAACACCAACTTAACTTAACCCCAACTTACCTTAACCCCAACTTAACTTAACCCCAACTTAAATTACCCCTAACTTAACTTACCCCCAACTTAACTTAACCCCAACTTAACGTAACCCCAAATTAACTTAACCCCAACTTAACCCCAACTTAACTTAGCCCCAACTTAACTGAACCCCAACTTAACTTAAACCCAACTTACCTTAACCCCAACTTAACTTAACACCAACTTAACTTAACCCCAACTTAACTTAACCCCAACTTAACTTAAACCCAACTTCACTTAACCCCAACTTGACTTAACCCCACACTTGACTCAATCCGAACTTAACTTAACCCCAACTTAACTTAACCCAAACTTAAGTTAATCCCAACTTAACCCAACTTAACTTAACCCCTACTTAAGTTAACCCCAGCTTAATTTAACCCCAACTTAACTTAACCCCAACTTAACTTAACCCCAACTTAAATTAACACCAACTTAAATTAGCCCCAACTTAACTTAACCCCAAGTTAACATAACCCCCGCTTAACTTAACCCCAACTTAACTTAACCCAAACTTGACTTAACCCCAACTTGACTTAACCCCAACTTGACTTAACCCCAACTTGACTTAACACCAACTTGACTTAATCCCAACTTAACTTAACCCCAACTTAACTTAACCCCAACTTAACGTAACCCCAACTTAACTTAACCCCAACTTAACTTAACCCCAACTTACCTTAACCCCAACTTAACTTAAACCCAACTTAAATTAACCCCAACTTAACTTAACCCCAACTTAACTTAACCCCAACTTAACTTAACCCCAACTTAAATTAACCCCAACTTAACTTACCCCTAACTTAACTTACCCCCAACTTAATTAACCCCAACTTAACTTAACCCAACTTAACCCCAACTTAACTTAACCCCAACTTAACCCCAACTTAACTTAACCCCTACTTAACTTAACCCCAACTTAACTTAAACCCAACTTAACTTAACCCCAACTTAACTTAACCCCAACTTAACTTAACCCCAACTTGACTTAACCCCAACTTGACTTAATCCCAACTTGACTTAACCCCAACTTGAATTAACCCCAACTTGACTTAACCCCAACTTGACTTAACCCCAACTTGATTTAATCCCAACTTAACTTAAACCCAACTTAACTTAACCCCAACTTAACTTAACCCCAACTTAACTTAACCCCAACTTACCTTAACCCCAACTTAACTTAACCCCAACTTAACTTAACCCCAACTTAAATTACCCCTAACTTAACTTACCCCCAACTTAACTTAACCCCAACTTAACTTAACCCCAACTTAACTTAACCCCAACTTAACCCCAACTTAACTTAACCCCAACTTAACCCCAACTTAACTTAACCCCAAATTAACTTAACCCCAACTTAACTTAACCCCAACTTAACCCCAACTTAACTTAACCCCTACTTAACTTAACCCCAACTTAACTTAACCCCAATTTAACTTAACCCCAGCTTAACTTACCCCCAACTTAAATTACCCCCGACTTAATTAACTTACCCCCAACTTAACTTAACCCCAACTTAACTTAACCCCAACTTAACTTAACCCCAACTTGACTTAACCCCAACTTGACTTAACCCCAACTTAACTTAACCCCAACTTAACTTAACCCCATATTAACTTAACCCCAACTTAACTTAACCCCAACTTAACTTAACACCAACTTAACTTAACCCCAACTTAACTTAACCCCAACTTAACTTAAACCCAACTTGACTTAACCCCAACTTGACTTGACCCCACACTTGACTCAATCCGAACTTAACTTAACCCCAACTTAACTTAACCCAAATTTAAGTTAATCCCAACTTAACCCAACTTAACTTAACCCCTACTTAAGTTAACCCCAGCTTAATTTAACCCCAACTTAACTTAACCCCAACTTAACTTAACCCCAACTTAAATTAACACCAACTTAAATTAGCCCCAACTTAACTTAACCCCAAGTTAACTTAACCCCCACTTAACTTAACCCCAACTTAACTTAACCCAAACTTGACTTAACCCCAACTTGACTTAACCCCAACTTGACTTAACCCCAACTTGACTTAACACCAACTTGACTTAATCCCAACTTAACTTAACCCCAACTTAACTTAACCCCAACTTAACGTAACCCCAACTTAACTTAACCCCAACTTAACTTAACCCCAACTTACCTTAACCCCAACTTAACTTAACCCCAACTTAACTTAACCCCAACTTAACGTAACCCCAACTTAACTTAACCCCAACTTAACTTAACCCCAACTTACCTTAACCCCAACTTAACTTAACCCCAACTTAAATTAACCCCAACTTAACTTAACCCCAACTTAACTTAACCCCAACTTAACTTAACCCCAACTTAAATTAACCCCAACTTAACTTACCCCTAACTTAACTTACCCCCAACTTAATTAACCCCAACTTAACTTAACCCAACTTAACTTAACCCCAACTTAACTTAACCCCAACTTAATCCCAACTTAACTTAACCCCTACTTAACTTAACCCCAACTTAACTTAAACCCAACTTAACTTAACCCCAACTTAACTTAACCCCAACTTAACTTAACCCCAACTTGACTTAACCCCAACTTGACTTAATCCCAACTTGACTTAACCCCAACTTGAATTAACCCCAACTTGACTTAACCCCAACTTGACTTAACCCCAACTTGATTTAATCCCAACTTAACTTAAACCCAACTTAACTTAACCCCAACTTAACTTAACCCCAACTTAACTTAACCCCAACTTACCTTAACCCCAACTTAACTTAACCCCAACTTAACTTAACCCCAACTTAAATTACCCCTAACTTAACTTACCCCCAACTTAACTTAACCCCAACTTAACTTAACCCCAACTTAACTTAACCCCAACTTAACTTAACCCCAAATTAACTTAACCCCAACTTAACTTAACCCCAACTTAACCCCAACTTAACTTAACCCCTACTTAACTTAACCCCAACTTAACTTAACCCCAATTTAACTTAACCCCAGCTTAACTTACCCCCAACTTAAATTACCCCCGACTTAATTAACTTACCCCCAACTTAACTTAACCCCAACTTAACTTAACCCCAACTTAACTTAACCCCAACTTGACTTAACCCCAACTTGACTTAACCCCAACTTAACTTAACCCCAACTTAACTTAACCCCATATTAACTTAACCCCAACTTAACTTAACCCCAACTCAACTTAACACCAACTTAACTTAACCCCAACTTAACTTAACCCCAACTTAACTTAAACCCAACTTGACTTAACCCCAACTTGACTTAACCCCACACTTGACTCAATCCGAACTTAACTTAACCCCAACTTAACTTAACCCAAACTTAAGTTAATCCCAACTTAACCCAACTTAACTTAACCCCTACTTAAGTTAACCCCAGCTTAATTTAACCCCAACTTAACTTAACCCCAACTTAACTTAACCCCAACTTAAATTAACACCAACTTAAATTAGCCCCAACTTAACTTAACCCCAAGTTAACTTAACCCCCACTTAACTTAACCCCAACTTAACTTAACCCAAACTTGACTTAACCCCAACTTGACTTAACCCCAACTTGACTTAACCCCAACTTGACTTAACACCAACTTGACTTAATCCCAACTTAACTTAACCCCAACTTAACTTAACCCCAACTTAACGTAACCCCAACTTAACTTAACCCCAACTTAACTTAACCCCAACTTACCTTAACCCCAACTTAACTTAACCCCAACTTAAATTAACCCCAACTTAACTTAACCCCAACTTAACTTAACCCCAACTTAACTTAACCCCAACTTAAATTAACCCCAACTTAACTTACCCCTAACTTAACTTACCCCCAACTTAATTAACCCCAACTTAACTTAACCCAACTTAACTTAACCCCAACTTAACTTAACCCCAACTTAACCCCAACTTAACTTAACCCCTACTTAACTTAACCCCAACTTAACTTAAACCCAACTTAACTTAACCCCAACTTAACTTAACCCCAACTTAACTTAACCCCAACTTGACTTAACCCCAACTTGATTTAATCCCAACTTGACTTAACCCCAACTTGAATTAACCCCAACTTGACTTAACCCCAACTTGACTTAACCCCAACTTGATTTAATCCCAACTTAACTTAAACCCAACTTAACTTAACCCCAACTTAACTTAACCCCAACTTAACTTAACCCCAACTTACCTTAACCCCAACTTAACTTAACCCCAACTTAACTTAACCCCAACTTAAATTACCCCTAACTTAACTTACCCCCAACTTAACTTAACCCCAACTTAACTTAACCCCAACTTTACTTAACCCCAACTTAACCCCAACTTAACTTAGCCCCAACTTAACTGAACCCCAACTTAACTTAAACCCAACTTGATTTAACCCCAACTTGACTTACCCCTAACTTAACTTACCCCCAACTTAACTTAACCCCAACTTAACTTAACCCCAACTTACCTTAACCCCAACTTAACTTAACCCCAACTTAACTTAACCCCAACTTAACCCCAACTTAACTTAGCCCCAACTTAACTGAACCCCAACTTAACTTAAACCCAACTTGATTTAACCCCAACTTGACTTACCCCTAACTTAACTTACCCCCAACTTAACTTAACCCCAACTTAACTTAACCCCAACTTACCTTAACCCCAACTTAACCTAACCCCAACTTAAATTACCCCTAAATTAACTTAACCCCAACTTAACTTAACCCCAACTTACCTTAACCCCAACATAACTTAACCCCAACTTAAATTAACCCCAACTTAACTTATCCCCAACTTAACTTAACCCCAACTTAACTTAACCCCAACTTAACTTAACCCCAAATTAACTTAACCCCAACTTAACTTAACCCCAACTTAACCCCAACTTAACTTAACCCCTACTTAACTTAACCCCAACTTAACTTAACCCCAACTTAACTTAACCCCAGCTTAACTTACCCCCAACTTAAATTACCCCCGACTTAATTAACTTACCCCCAACTTAATTTAACCCCAACTTAACTTAACCCCAACTTAAATTAACCCCAACTTAACTTAACCCCAACTTGACTTAACCCCAACTTGACTTAATCCCAACTTGACTTAACCCCAACTTGACTTAACCCCAACTTGACTTAATCCCAACTTAACTTAACCCCAACTTAACTTAACCCCAACTTAACGTAACCCCAACTTAACTTAACCCCAACTTAACTTAACCCCAACTTACCTTAACCCCAACTTAACTTAACCCCAACTTAAATTAACCCCAACTTAACTTATCCCCAACTTAACTTAACCCCAACTTAACTTAACCCCAACTTAACTTACCCCTAACTTAACTTACCCCCAACTTAACTTAACCCCAACTTAACTTAACCCCAACTTAACTTAACCCCAAATTAACTTAACCCCAACTTAACTTAACCCCAACTTAACCCCAACTTAACTTAACCCCTACTTAACTTAACCCCAACTTAACTTAACCCCAATTTAACTTAACCCCAGCTTAACTTACCCCCAACTTAAATTACCCCCGACTTAATTAACTTACCCCCAACTTAACTTAACCCCAACTTAACTTAACCCCAACTTAACTTAACCCCAACTTGACTTAACCCCAACTTGACTTAACCCCAACTTAACTTAACCCCAACTTAACTTAACCCCATATTAACTTAACCCCAACTTAACTTAACCCCAACTTAACTTAACACCAACTTAACTTAACCCCAACTTAACTTAACCCCAACTTAACTTAAACCCAACTTCACTTAACCCCAACTTGACTTAACCCCACACTTGACTCAATCCGAACTTAACTTAACCCCAACTTAACTTAACCCAAACTTAAGTTAATCCCAACTTAACCCAACTTAACTTAACCCCTACTTAAGTTAACCCCAGCTTAATTTAACCCCAACTTAACTTAACCCCAACTTAACTTAACCCCAACTTAAATTAACACCAACTTAAATTAGCCCCAACTTAACTTAACCCCAAGTTAACATAACCCCCGCTTAACTTAACCCCAACTTAACTTAACCCAAACTTGACTTAACCCCAACTTGACTTAACCCCAACTTGACTTAACCCCAACTTGACTTAACACCAACTTGACTTAATCCCAACTTAACTTAACCCCAACTTAACTTAACCCCAACTTAACGTAACCCCAACTTAACTTAACCCCAACTTAACTTAACCCCAACTTACCTTAACCCCAACTTAACTTAACCCCAACTTAAATTAACCCCAACTTAACTTAACCCCAACTTAACTTAACCCCAACTTAACTTAACCCCAACTTAAATTAACCCCAACTTAACTTACCCCTAACTTAACTTACCCCCAACTTAATTAACCCCAACTTAACTTAACCCAACTTAACCCCAACTTAACTTAACCCCAACTTAACCCCAACTTAACTTAACCCCTACTTAACTTAACCCCAACTTAACTTAAACCCAACTTAACTTAACCCCAACTTAACTTAACCCCAACTTAACTTAACCCCAACTTGACTTAACCCCAACTTGACTTAATCCCAACTTGACTTAACCCCAACTTGAATTAACCCCAACTTGACTTAACCCCAACTTGACTTAACCCCAACTTGATTTAATCCCAACTTAACTTAAACCCAACTTAACTTAACCCCAACTTAACTTAACCCCAACTTAACTTAACCCCAACTTACCTTAACCCCAACTTAACTTAACCCCAACTTAACTTAACCCCAACTTAAATTACCCCTAACTTAACTTACCCCCAACTTAACTTAACCCCAACTTAACTTAACCCCAACTTAACTTAACCCCAACTTAACCCCAACTTAACTTAACCCCAACTTAACCCCAACTTAACTTAACCCCAAATTAACTTAACCCCAACTTAACTTAACCCCAACTTAACCCCAACTTAACTTAACCCCTACTTAACTTAACCCCAACTTAACTTAACCCCAATTTAACTTAACCCCAGCTTAACTTACCCCCAACTTAAATTACCCCCGACTTAATTAACTTACCCCCAACTTAACTTAACCCCAACTTAACTTAACCCCAACTTAACTTAACCCCAACTTGACTTAACCCCAACTTGACTTAACCCCAACTTGACTTAATCCCAACTTAACTTAACCCCAACTTAACTTAACCCCAACTTAACGTAACCCCAACTTAACTTAACCCCAACTTAACTTAACCCCAACTTACCTTAACCCCAACTTAACTTAACCCCAACTTAAATTAACCCCAACTTAACTTATCCCCAACTTAACTTAACCCCAACTTAACTTAACCCCAACTTAACTTACCCCTAACTTAACTTACCCCCAACTTAACTTAACCCCAACTTAACTTAACCCCAACTTAACTTAACCCCAAATTAACTTAACCCCAACTTAACTTAACCCCAACTTAACCCCAACTTAACTTAACCCCTACTTAACTTAACCCCAACTTAACTTAACCCCAATTTAACTTAACCCCAGCTTAACTTACCCCCAACTTAAATTACCCCCGACTTAATTAACTTACCCCCAACTTAACTTAACCCCAACTTAACTTAACCCCAACTTAACTTAACCCCAACTTGACTTAACCCCAACTTGACTTAACCCCAACTTAACTTAACCCCAACTTAACTTAACCCCATATTAACTTAACCCCAACTTAACTTAACCCCAACTTAACTTAACACCAACTTAACTTAACCCCAACTTAACTTAACCCCAACTTAACTTAAACCCAACTTCACTTAACCCCAACTTGACTTAACCCCACACTTGACTCAATCCGAACTTAACTTAACCCCAACTTAACTTAACCCAAACTTAAGTTAATCCCAACTTAACCCAACTTAACTTAACCCCTACTTAAGTTAACCCCAGCTTAATTTAACCCCAACTTAACTTAACCCCAACTTAACTTAACCCCAACTTAAATTAACACCAACTTAAATTAGCCCCAACTTAACTTAACCCCAAGTTAACATAACCCCCGCTTAACTTAACCCCAACTTAACTTAACCCAAACTTGACTTAACCCCAACTTGACTTAACCCCAACTTGACTTAACCCCAACTTGACTTAACACCAACTTGACTTAATCCCAACTTAACTTAACCCCAACTTAACTTAACCCCAACTTAACGTAACCCCAACTTAACTTAACCCCAACTTAACTTAACCCCAACTTACCTTAACCCCAACTTAACTTAACCCCAACTTAAATTAACCCCAACTTAACTTAACCCCAACTTAACTTAACCCCAACTTAACTTAACCCCAACTTAAATTAACCCCAACTTAACTTACCCCTAACTTAACTTACCCCCAACTTAATTAACCCCAACTTAACTTAACCCAACTTAACCCCAACTTAACTTAACCCCAACTTAACCCCAACTTAACTTAACCCCTACTTAACTTAACCCCAACTTAACTTAAACCCAACTTAACTTAACCCCAACTTAACTTAACCCCAACTTAACTTAACCCCAACTTGACTTAACCCCAACTTGACTTAATCCCAACTTGACTTAACCCCAACTTGAATTAACCCCAACTTGACTTAACCCCAACTTGACTTAACCCCAACTTGATTTAATCCCAACTTAACTTAAACCCAACTTAACTTAACCCCAACTTAACTTAACCCCAACTTAACTTAACCCCAACTTACCTTAACCCCAACTTAACTTAACCCCAACTTAACTTAACCCCAACTTAAATTACCCCTAACTTAACTTACCCCCAACTTAACTTAACCCCAACTTAACTTAACCCCAACTTAACTTAACCCCAACTTAACCCCAACTTAACTTAACCCCAACTTAACCCCAACTTAACTTAACCCCAAATTAACTTAACCCCAACTTAACTTAACCCCAACTTAACCCCAACTTAACTTAACCCCTACTTAACTTAACCCCAACTTAACTTAACCCCAATTTAACTTAACCCCAGCTTAACTTACCCCCAACTTAAATTACCCCCGACTTAATTAACTTACCCCCAACTTAACTTAACCCCAACTTAACTTAACCCCAACTTAACTTAACCCCAACTTGACTTAACCCCAACTTGACTTAACCCCAACTTAACTTAACCCCAACTTAACTTAACCCCATATTAACTTAACCCCAACTTAACTTAACCCCAACTTAACTTAACACCAACTTAACTTAACCCCAACTTAACTTAACCCCAACTTAACTTAAACCCAACTTGACTTAACCCCAACTTGACTTGACCCCACACTTGACTCAATCCGAACTTAACTTAACCCCAACTTAACTTAACCCAAATTTAAGTTAATCCCAACTTAACCCAACTTAACTTAACCCCTACTTAAGTTAACCCCAGCTTAATTTAACCCCAACTTAACTTAACCCCAACTTAACTTAACCCCAACTTAAATTAACACCAACTTAAATTAGCCCCAACTTAACTTAACCCCAAGTTAACTTAACCCCCACTTAACTTAACCCCAACTTAACTTAACCCAAACTTGACTTAACCCCAACTTGACTTAACCCCAACTTGACTTAACCCCAACTTGACTTAACACCAACTTGACTTAATCCCAACTTAACTTAACCCCAACTTAACTTAACCCCAACTTAACGTAACCCCAACTTAACTTAACCCCAACTTAACTTAACCCCAACTTACCTTAACCCCAACTTAACTTAACCCCAACTTAAATTAACCCCAACTTAACTTAACCCCAACTTAACTTAACCCCAACTTAACTTAACCCCAACTTAAATTAACCCCAACTTAACTTACCCCTAACTTAACTTACCCCCAACTTAATTAACCCCAACTTAACTTAACCCAACTTAACTTAACCCCAACTTAACTTAACCCCAACTTAACCCCAACTTAACTTAACCCCTACTTAACTTAACCCCAACTTAACTTAAACCCAACTTAACTTAACCCCAACTTAACTTAACCCCAACTTAACTTAACCCCAACTTGACTTAACCCCAACTTGACTTAATCCCAACTTGACTTAACCCCAACTTGAATTAACCCCAACTTGACTTAACCCCAACTTGACTTAACCCCAACTTGATTTAATCCCAACTTAACTTAAACCCAACTTAACTTAACCCCAACTTAACTTAACCCCAACTTAACTTAACCCCAACTTACCTTAACCCCAACTTAACTTAACCCCAACTTAACTTAACCCCAACTTAAATTACCCCTAACTTAACTTACCCCCAACTTAACTTAACCCCAACTTAACTTAACCCCAACTTTACTTAACCCCAACTTAACCCCAACTTAACTTAGCCCCAACTTAACTGAACCCCAACTTAACTTAAACCCAACTTGATTTAACCCCAACTTGACTTACCCCTAACTTAACTTACCCCCAACTTAACTTAACCCCAACTTAACTTAACCCCAACTTACCTTAACCCCAACTTAACTTAACCCCAACTTAACTTAACCCCAACTTAACCCCAACTTAACTTAGCCCCAACTTAACTGAACCCCAACTTAACTTAAACCCAACTTGATTTAACCCCAACTTGACTTACCCCTAACTTAACTTACCCCCAACTTAACTTAACCCCAACTTAACTTAACCCCAACTTACCTTAACCCCAACTTAACCTAACCCCAACTTAAATTACCCCTAAATTAACTTAACCCCAACTTAACTTAACCCCAACTTAACTTAACCCAAACTTGATTTAACCCCAACTTGACTTAACCCCAACTTGACTTAACCCCCAACTTGACTTAATCCCAACTTAACTTAACCCCAACTTAACTTAACCCCAACTTAACGTAACCCCAACTTAACTTAACCCCAACTTAACTTAACCCCAACTTACCTTAACCCCAACATAACTTAACCCCAACTTAAATTAACCCCAACTTAACTTATCCCCAACTTAACTTAACCCCAACTTAACTTAACCCCAACTTAACTTAACCCCAAATTAACTTAACCCCAACTTAACTTAACCCCAACTTAACCCCAACTTAACTTAACCCCTACTTAACTTAACCCCAACTTAACTTAACCCCAACTTAACTTAACTCCAGCTTAACTTACCCCCAACTTAAATTACCCCCGACTTAATTAACTTACCCCCAACTTAATTTAACCCCAACTTAACTTAACCCCAACTTAACTTAACCCCAACTTAACTTAACCCCAACTTGACTTAACCCCAACTTGACTTAATCCCAACTTGACTTAACCCCAACTTGACTTAACTCCAACTTGAGTTAACCCCAACTTGATTTAACCCCAACTTAACTTAACCCCAACTTAACCCCAACTTAACTTAGCCCCAACTTAACTGAACCCCAACTTAACTTAAACCCAACTTGACTTAACCCCAACTTGATTTAACCCCAACTTGACTTAATTCCAACTTAACTTACCCCAACTTAACTTAACCCCAACTTAACTTAACCCCAACTTAACTTAACCCAAACTTGACTTAACCCCAACTTGACTTAACCCCAACTTGAATTAACCCCAACTTGACTTAATCCCAACTTAACTTAACCCCAACTTAACTTAACCCCAACTTAACTTAACCCCAACTTAATTTAACCCCAACTTAACTTAGCCCCAACTTACCTTAACCCCAACTTAACTTAACCCCAACTTAAATTAACCCCAACTTAACTTATCCCCAACTTAACTTAACCCCAACTTAACTTAACCCCAACTTAACTTACCCCTAACTTAACTTACCCCCAACTTAACTTAACCCCAACTTAACTTAACCCCAACTTAACTTAACCCCAAATTAACTTAACCCCAACTTAACTTAACCCCAACTTAACCCCAACTTAACTTAACCCCTACTTAACTTAACCCCAACTTAACTTAACCCCAACTTAACCCCAACTTAACTTAACCCCAACTTAACCCCAACTTAACTTAACCCCAAATTAACTTAACCCCAACTTAACTTAACCCCAACTTAACCCCAACTTAACTTAACCCCTACTTAACTTAACCCCAACTTAACTTAACCCCAATTTAACTTAACCCCAGCTTAACTTACCCCCAACTTAAATTACCCCCGACTTAATTAACTTACCCCCAACTTAACTTAACCCCAACTTAACTTAACCCCAACTTAACTTAACCCCAACTTGACTTAACCCCAACTTGACTTAACCCCAACTTAACTTAACCCCAACTTAACTTAACCCCATATTAACTTAACACCAACTTAACTTAACCCCAACTTAACTTAACACCAACTTAACTTAACCCCAACTTAACTTAACCCCAACTTAACTTAAACCCAACTTGACTTAACCCCAACTTGACTTGACCCCACACTTGACTCAATCCGAACTTAACTTAACCCCAACTTAACTTAACCCAAATTTAAGTTAATCCCAACTTAACCCAACTTAACTTAACCCCTACTTAAGTTAACCCCAGCTTAATTTAACCCCAACTTAACTTAACCCCAACTTAACTTAACCCCAACTTAAATTAACACCAACTTAAATTAGCCCCAACTTAACTTAACCCCAAGTTAACTTAACCCCCACTTAACTTAACCCCAACTTAACTTAACCCAAACTTGACTTAACCCCAACTTGACTTAACCCCAACTTGACTTAACACCAACTTGACTTAATCCCAACTTAACTTAACCCCAACTTAACTTAACCCCAACTTAACGTAACCCCAACTTAACTTAACCCCAACTTAACTTAACCCCAACTTACCTTAACCCCAACTTAACTTAACCCCAACTTAAATTAACCCCAACTTAACTTAACCCCAACTTAACTTAACCCCAACTTAACTTAACCCCAACTTAAATTAACCCCAACTTAACTTACCCCTAACTCAACTTACCCCCAACTTAATTAACCCCAACTTAACTTAACCCAACTTAACTTAACCCCAACTTAACTTAACCCCAACTTAACCCCAACTTAACTTAACCCCTACTTAACTTAACCCCAACTTAACTTAAACCCAACTTAACTTAACCCCAACTTAACTTAACCCCAACTTAACTTAACCCCAACTTGACTTAACCCCAACTTGACTTAATCCCAACTTGACTTAACCCCAACTTGAATTAACCCCAACTTGACTTAACCCCAACTTGACTTAACCCCAACTTGATTTAATCCCAACTTAACTTAAACCCAACTTAACTTAACCCCAACTTAACTTAACCCCAACTTAACTTAACCCCAACTTACCTTAACCCCAACTTAACTTAACCCCAACTTAACTTAACCCCAACTTAAATTACCCCTAACTTAACTTACCCCCAACTTAACTTAACCCCAACTTAACTTAACCCCAACTTTACTTAACCCCAACTTAACCCCAACTTAACTTAGCCCCAACTTAACTGAACCCCAACTTAACTTAAACCCAACTTGATTTAACCCCAACTTGACTTACCCCTAACTTAACTTACCCCCAACTTAACTTAACCCCAACTTAACTTAACCCCAACTTACCTTAACCCCAACTTAACTTAACCCCAACTTAACTTAACCCCAACTTAACCCCAACTTAACTTAGCCCCAACTTAACTGAACCCCAACTTAACTTAAACCCAACTTGATTTAACCCCAACTTGACTTACCCCTAACTTAACTTACCCCCAACTTAACTTAACCCCAACTTAACTTACCTTAACCCCAACTTAACCTAACCCCAACTTAAATTACCCCTAAATTAACTTAACCCCAACTTAACTTAACCCCAACTTAACTTAACCCAAACTTGATTTAACCCCAACTTGACTTAACCCCAACTTGACTTAACCCCCAACTTGACTTAATCCCAACTTAACTTAACCCCAACTTAACTTAACCCCAACTTAACGTAACCCCAACTTAACTTAACCCCAACTTAACTTAACCCCAACTTACCTTAACCCCAACATAACTTAACCCCAACTTAAATTAACCCCAACTTAACTTATCCCCAACTTAACTTAACCCCAACTTAACTTAACCCCAACTTAACTTAACCCCAAATTAACTTAACCCCAACTTAACTTAACCCCAACTTAACCCCAACTTAACTTAACCCCTACTTAACTTAACCCCAACTTAACTTAACCCCAACTTAACTTAACCCCAGCTTAACTTACCCCCAACTTAAATTACCCCCGACTTAATTAACTTACCCCCAACTTAATTTAACCCCAACTTAACTTAACCCCAACTTAACTTAACCCCAACTTAACTTAACCCCAACTTGACTTAACCCCAACTTGACTTAATCCCAACTTGACTTAACCCCAACTTGACTTAACTCCAACTTGAGTTAACCCCAACTTGATTTAACCCCAACTTAACTTAACCCCAACTTAACCCCAACTTAACTTAGCCCCAACTTAACTGAACCCCAACTTAACTTAAACCCAACTTGACTTAACCCCAACTTGATTTAACCCCAACTTGACTTAATTCCAACTTAACTTACCCCAACTTAACTTAACCCCAACTTAACTTAACCCCAACTTAACTTAACCCAAACTTGACTTAACCCCAACTTGACTTAACCCCAACTTGAATTAACCCCAACTTGACTTAATCCCAACTTAACTTAACCCCAACTTAACTTAACCCCAACTTAACTTAACCCCAACTTAATTTAACCCCAACTTAACTTAGCCCCAACTTACCTTAACCCCAACTTAACTTAACCCCAACTTAAATTAACCCCAACTTAACTTATCCCCAACTTAACTTAACCCCAACTTAACTTAACCCCAACTTAACTTACCCCTAACTTAACTTACCCCCAACTTAACTTAACCCCAACTTAACTTAACCCCAACTTAACTTAACCCCAAATTAACTTAACCCCAACTTAACTTAACCCCAACTTAACCCCAACTTAACTTAACCCCTACTTAACTTAACCCCAACTTAACTTAACCCCAACTTAACTTAACCCCAGCTTAACTTACCCCCAACTTAAATTACCCCCGATTTAATTAACTTACCCCCAACTTAACTTAACCCCAACTTAACTTAACCCCAACTTAACTTAACCCCAACTTGACTTAACCCCAACTTGACTTAACCCCAACTTAACTTAACCCCAACTTAACTTAACCCCATATTAACTTAACCCCAACTTAACTTAACCCCAACTTAACTTAACACCAACTTAACTTAACCCCAACTTAACTTAACCCCAACTTAACTTAAACCCAACTTGACTTAACCCCAACTTGACTTAACCCCACACTTGACTCAATCCGAACTTAACTTAACCCCAACTTAACTTAACCCAAACTTAAGTTAATCCCAACTTAACCCAACTTAACTTAACCCCTACTTAAGTTAAACCCAGCTTAATTTAACCCCAACTTAACTTAACCCCAACTTAACTTAACCCCAACTTAAATTAACACCAACTTAAATTAGCCCCAACTTAACTTAACCCCAAGTTAACTTAACCCCCACTTAACTTAACCCCAACTTAACTTAACCCCAACTTAACTTAACCCAAACTTGACTTAACCCCAACTTGACTTAACCCCAACTTGACTTAACCCCAACTTGACTTAACACCAACTTGACTTAATCCCAACTTAACTTAACCCCAACTTAACTTAACCCCAACTTAACGTAACCCCAACTTAACTTAACCCCAACTTAACTTAACCCCAACTTACCTTAACCCCAACTTAACTTAACCCCAACTTAAATTAACCCCAACTTAACTTAACCCCAACTTAACTTAACCCCAACTTAACTTAACCCCAACTTAAATTAACCCCAACTTAACTTACCCCTAACTTAACTTACCCCCAACTTAATTAACCCCAACTTAACTTAACCCAACTTAACTTAACCCCAACTTAACTTAACCCCAACTTAACCCCAACTTAACTTAACCCCTACTTAACTTAACCCCAACTTAACTTAAACCCAACTTAACTTAACCCCAACTTAACTTAACCCCAACTTAACTTAACCCCAACTTGACTTAACCCCAACTTGACTTAATCCCAACTTGACTTAACCCCAACTTGAATTAACCCCAACTTGACTTAACCCCAACTTGACTTAACCCCAACTTGACTTAATCCCAACTTAACTTAAACCCAACTTAACTTAACCCCAACTTAACTTAACCCCAACTTAATTTAACCCCAACTTACCTTAACCCCAACTTAACTTAACCCCAACTTAAATTACCCCTAACTTAACTTACCCCCAACTTAACTTAACCCCAACTTAACTTAACCCCAACTTAACTTAACCCCAACTTAACCCCAACTTAACTTAGCCCCAACTTAACTGAACCCCAACTTAACTTAAACCCAACTTGATTTAACCCCAACTTGACTTAACCCCAACTTAACTTAACCCCAACTTGACTCAATCCCAACTTAACTTAACCCCAACTTAACTTAACCCCAACTTAACTTAACCCAAACTTGACTTAACCCCAACTTGACTTAACCCCAACTTGACTTAACCCCAACTTGACTTAATCCCAACTTAACTTAACCCCAACTTAACTTAACCCCAACTTAAGGTAACCCCAACTTAACTTAACCCCAACTTAACTTAACCCCAACTTACCTTAACCCCAACATAACTTAACCCCAACTTAAATTAACCCCAACTTAACTTATCCCCAACTTAACTTAACCCCGACTTAACTTAACCCCAACTTAACTTACCCCTAACTTAACTTACCCCCAACTTAACTTAACCCCAACTTAACTTAACCCCAACTTACCTTAACCCCAACTTAACTTAACCCCAACTTAAATTACCCCTAACTTAACTTACCCCCAACTTAACTTAACCCCAACTTAACTAAACCCCAAATTAACTTAACCCCAACTTAACCCCAACTTAACTTAGCCCCAACTTAACTGAACCCCAACTTAACTTAAACCCAACTTGATTTAACCCCAACTTGACTTACCTCTAACTTAACTTAACCCCAACTTAAATTAACCCCAACTTAACTTAACCCCAACTTAACTTAACCCCATATTAACTTAACCCCAACTTAACTTAACCCCAACTTAACTTAACACCAACTTAACTTAACCCCAACTTAACTTAACCCCAACTTAACTTAAACCCAACTTGACTTAACCCCAACTTGACTTGACCCCACACTTGACTCAATCCGAACTTAACTTAACCCCAACTTAACTTAACCCAAATTTAAGTTAATCCCAACTTAACCCAACTTAACTTAACCCCTACTTAAGTTAACCCCAGCTTAATTTAACCCCAACTTAACTTAACCCCAACTTAACTTAACCCCAACTTAAATTAACACCAACTTAAATTAGCCCCAACTTAACTTAACCCCAAGTTAACTTAACCCCCACTTAACTTAACCCCAACTTAACTTAACCCAAACTTGACTTAACCCCAACTTGACTTAACCCCAACTTGACTTAACCCCAACTTGACTTAACACCAACTTGACTTAATCCCAACTTAACTTAACCCCAACTTAACTTAACCCCAACTTAACGTAACCCCAACTTAACTTAACCCCAACTTAACTTAACCCCAACTTACCTTAACCCCAACTTAACTTAACCCCAACTTAAATTAACCCCAACTTAACTTAACCCCAACTTAACTTAACCCCAACTTAACTTAACCCCAACTTAAATTAACCCCAACTTAACTTACCCCTAACTTAACTTACCCCCAACTTAATTAACCCCAACTTAACTTAACCCAACTTAACTTAACCCCAACTTAACTTAACCCCAACTTAACCCCAACTTAACTTAACCCCTACTTAACTTAACCCCAACTTAACTTAAACCCAACTTAACTTAACCCCAACTTAACTTAACCCCAACTTAACTTAACCCCAACTTGACTTAACCCCAACTTGACTTAATCCCAACTTGACTTAACCCCAACTTGAATTAACCCCAACTTGACTTAACCCCAACTTGACTTAACCCCAACTTGATTTAATCCCAACTTAACTTAAACCCAACTTAACTTAACCCCAACTTAACTTAACCCCAACTTAACTTAACCCCAACTTACCTTAACCCCAACTTAACTTAACCCCAACTTAACTTAACCCCAACTTAAATTACCCCTAACTTAACTTACCCCCAACTTAACTTAACCCCAACTTAACTTAACCCCAACTTTACTTAACCCCAACTTAACCCCAACTTAACTTAGCCCCAACTTAACTGAACCCCAACTTAACTTAAACCCAACTTGATTTAACCCCAACTTGACTTACCCCTAACTTAACTTACCCCCAACTTAACTTAACCCCAACTTAACTTAACCCCAACTTACCTTAACCCCAACTTAACTTAACCCCAACTTAACTTAACCCCAACTTAACCCCAACTTAACTTAGCCCCAACTTAACTGAACCCCAACTTAACTTAAACCCAACTTGATTTAACCCCAACTTGACTTACCCCTAACTTAACTTACCCCCAACTTAACTTAACCCCAACTTAACTTAACCCCAACTTACCTTAACCCCAACTTAACCTAACCCCAACTTAAATTACCCCTAAATTAACTTAACCCCAACTTAACTTAACCCCAACTTAACTTAACCCAAACTTGATTTAACCCCAACTTGACTTAACCCCAACTTGACTTAACCCCCAACTTGACTTAATCCCAACTTAACTTAACCCCAACTTAACTTAACCCCAACTTAACGTAACCCCAACTTAACTTAACCCCAACTTAACTTAACCCCAACTTACCTTAACCCCAACATAACTTAACCCCAACTTAAATTAACCCCAACTTAACTTATCCCCAACTTAACTTAACCCCAACTTAACTTAACCCCAACTTAACTTAACCCCAAATTAACTTAACCCCAACTTAACTTAACCCCAACTTAACCCCAACTTAACTTAACCTCTACTTAACTTAACCCCAACTTAACTTAACCCCAACTTAACTTAACCCCAGCTTAACTTACCCCCAACTTAAATTACCCCCGACTTAATTAACTTACCCCCAACTTAATTTAACCCCAACTTAACTTAACCCCAACTTAACTTAACCCCAACTTAACTTAACCCCAACTTGACTTAACCCCAACTTGACTTAATCCCAACTTGACTTAACCCCAACTTGACTTAACTCCAACTTGAGTTAACCCCAACTTGATTTAACCCCAACTTAACTTAACCCCAACTTAACCCCAACTTAACTTAGCCCCAACTTAACTGAACCCCAACTTAACTTAAACCCAACTTGACTTAACCCCAACTTGATTTAACCCCAACTTGACTTAATTCCAACTTAACTTACCCCAACTTAACTTAACCCCAACTTAACTTAACCCCAACTTAACTTAACCCAAACTTGACTTAACCCCAACTTGACTTAACCCCAACTTGAATTAACCCCAACTTGACTTAATCCCAACTTAACTTAACCCCAACTTAACTTAACCCCAACTTAACTTAACCCCAACTTAATTTAACCCCAACTTAACTTAGCCCCAACTTACCTTAACCCCAACTTAACTTAACCCCAACTTAAATTAACCCCAACTTAACTTATCCCCAACTTAACTTAACCCCAACTTAACTTAACCCCAACTTAACTTACCCCTAACTTAACTTACCCCCAACTTAACTTAACCCCAACTTAACTTAACCCCAACTTAACTTAACCCCAAATTAACTTAACCCCAACTTAACTTAACCCCAACTTAACCCCAACTTAACTTAACCCCTACTTAACTTAACCCCAACTTAACTTAACCCCAACTTAACTTAACCCCAGCTTAACTTACCCCCAACTTAAATTACCCCCGATTTAATTAACTTACCCCCAACTTAACTTAACCCCAACTTAACTTAACCCCAACTTAACTTAACCCCAACTTGACTTAACCCCAACTTGACTTAACCCCAACTTAACTTAACCCCAACTTAACTTAACCCCATATTAACTTAACCCCAACTTAACTTAACCCCAACTTAACTTAACACCAACTTAACTTAACCCCAACTTAACTTAACCCCAACTTAACTTAAACCCAACTTGACTTAACCCCAACTTGACTTAACCCCACACTTGACTCAATCCGAACTTAACTTAACCCCAACTTAACTTAACCCAAACTTAAGTTAATCCCAACTTAACCCAACTTAACTTAACCCCTACTTAAGTTAAACCCAGCTTAATTTAACCCCAACTTAACTTAACCCCAACTTAACTTAACCCCAACTTAAATTAACACCAACTTAAATTAGCCCCAACTTAACTTAACCCCAAGTTAACTTAACCCCCACTTAACTTAACCCCAACTTAACTTAACCCCAACTTAACTTAACCCAAACTTGACTTAACCCCAACTTGACTTAACCCCAACTTGACTTAACCCCAACTTGACTTAACACCAACTTGACTTAATCCCAACTTAACTTAACCCCAACTTAACTTAACCCCAACTTAACGTAACCCCAACTTAACTTAACCCCAACTTAACTTAACCCCAACTTACCTTAACCCCAACTTAACTTAACCCCAACTTAAATTAACCCCAACTTAACTTAACCCCAACTTAACTTAACCCCAACTTAACTTAACCCCAACTTAAATTAACCCCAACTTAACTTACCCCTAACTTAACTTACCCCCAACTTAATTAACCCCAACTTAACTTAACCCAACTTAACTTAACCCCAACTTAACTTAACCCCAACTTAACCCCAACTTAACTTAACCCCTACTTAACTTAACCCCAACTTAACTTAAACCCAACTTAACTTAACCCCAACTTAACTTAACCCCAACTTAACTTAACCCCAACTTGACTTAACCCCAACTTGACTTAATCCCAACTTGACTTAACCCCAACTTGAATTAACCCCAACTTGACTTAACCCCAACTTGACTTAACCCCAACTTGACTTAATCCCAACTTAACTTAAACCCAACTTAACTTAACCCCAACTTAACTTAACCCCAACTTAATTTAACCCCAACTTACCTTAACCCCAACTTAACTTAACCCCAACTTAAATTACCCCTAACTTAACTTACCCCCAACTTAACTTAACCCCAACTTAACTTAACCCCAACTTAACTTAACCCCAACTTAACCCCAACTTAACTTAGCCCCAACTTAACTGAACCCCAACTTAACTTAAACCCAACTTGATTTAACCCCAACTTGACTTAACCCCAACTTAACTTAACCCCAACTTGACTCAATCCCAACTTAACTTAACCCCAACTTAACTTAACCCCAACTTAACTTAACCCAAACTTGACTTAACCCCAACTTGACTTAACCCCAACTTGACTTAACCCCAACTTGACTTAATCCCAACTTAACTTAACCCCAACTTAACTTAACCCCAACTTAAGGTAACCCCAACTTAACTTAACCCCAACTTAACTTAACCCCAACTTACCTTAACCCCAACATAACTTAACCCCAACTTAAATTAACCCCAACTTAACTTATCCCCAACTTAACTTAACCCCGACTTAACTTAACCCCAACTTAACTTACCCCTAACTTAACTTACCCCCAACTTAACTTAACCCCAACTTAACTTAACCCCAACTTACCTTAACCCCAACTTAACTTAACCCCAACTTAAATTACCCCTAACTTAACTTACCCCCAACTTAACTTAACCCCAACTTAACTAAACCCCAAATTAACTTAACCCCAACTTAACCCCAACTTAACTTAGCCCCAACTTAACTGAACCCCAACTTAACTTAAACCCAACTTGATTTAACCCCAACTTGACTTACCCCTAACTTAACTTAACCCCAACTTAACTTAACCCCAACTTAACTTAACCCCAACTTAAGGTAACCCCAACTTAACTTAACCCCAACTTAACTTAACCCCAACTTACCTTAACCCCAACATAACTTAACCCCAACTTAAATTAACCCCAACTTAACTTATCCCCAACTTAACTTAACCCCGACTTAACTTAACCCCAACTTAACTTACCCCTAACTTAACTTACCCCCAACTTAACTTAACACCAACTTAACTTAACCCCAACTTACCTTAACCCCAACTTAACTTAACCCCAACTTAAATTACCCCTAACTTAACTTACCCCCAACTTAACTTAACCCCAACTTAACGTAACCCCAAATTAACTTAACCCCAACTTAACCCCAACTTAACTTAGCCCCAACTTAACTGAACCCCAACTTAACTTAAACCCAACTTACCTTAACCCCAACTTAACTTAACCCCAACTTAACTTAACCCCAACTTAACCCCAACTTAACTTAGCCCCAACTTAACTGAACCCCAACTTAACTTAAACCCAACTTGATTTAACCCCAACTTGACTTACCCCTAACTTAACTTACCCCCAACTTAACTTAACCCCAACTTAACTTAACCCCAACTTACCTTAACCCCAACTTAACTTAACCCCAACTTAAATTACCCCTAACTTAACTTAACCCCAACTTAACTTAACCAAAACTTGACTTAACCCCAACTTGACTTAATCCCAACTTGACTTAACCCCAACTTGACTTAATCCCAACTTAACTTAACCCCAACTTAACTTATCCCCAACTTAACGTAACCCCAACTTAACTTAACCCCAACTTAACTTAACCCCAACTTACCTTATCCCCAACATAACTTAACCCCAACTTAAATTAACCCCAACTTAACTTATCCCCAACTTAACTTAACCCCAACTTTACTTAACCCCAACTTAAATTAACCCCAACTTAACCCCAACTTAACTTAACCCCTACTTAACTTAACCCCAACTTAACTTAACCCCAACTTAACTTAACCCCAGCTTAACTTACCCCCAACTTAAATTACCCCCGACTTAATTAACTTACCCCCAACTTAATTTAACCCCAACTTAACTTAATCCCAACTTAACTTAACCCCAACTTAACTTAACCCCAACTTGACTTAACCCCAACTTGACTTAATCCCAATTTGACTTAACCCCAACTTGACTTAACCCCAACTTGAGTTAACCCCAACTTGATTTAACCCCAACTTAACTTAACCCCAACTTAACCCCAACTTAACTTAGCCCCAACTTAACTGAACCCCAACTTAACTTAAACCCAACTTGACTTAACCCCAACTTGATTTAACCCCAACTTGACTTAATTCCAACTTAACTTAACCCCAACTTAACTTAACCCCAACTTAACTTAACCCAAACTTGACTTAACCCCAACTTGACTTAACCCCAACTTGACTTAACCCCAACTTGACTTAATCCCAACTTAACTTAACCCCAACTTAACTTAACCCCAACTTAACGTAACCCCAACTTAACTTAACCCCAACTTAACTTAACCCCAACTTACCTTAACCCCAACTTAACTTAACCCCAACTTAAATTAACCCCAACTTAACTTATCCCCAACTTAACTTAACCCCAACTTAACTTAACCCCAACTTAACTTACCCCTAACTTAACTTACCCCCAACTTAACTTAACCCCAACTTAACTTAACCCCAACTTAACTTAACCCCAAATTAACTTAACCCCAACTTAACTTAACCCCAACTTACCCCCAACTTAACTTAACCCCAACTTAACTTAACCCCAACTTACCTTCACCCCAACTTAACTTAACCCCAACTTAAATTACCCCTAACTTAACTTACCCCCAACTTAACTTAACCCCAACTTAACGTAACCCCAAATTAACTTAACCCCAACTTAACCCCAACTTAACTTAGCCCCAACTTAACTGAACCCCAACTTAACTTAAACCCAACTTGATTTAACCCCAACTTGACTTACCCCTAACTTAACTTACCCCCAACTTAACTTAACCCCAACTTAACTTAACCCCAACTTACCTTAACCCCAACTTAACTTAACCCCAACTTAACTTAACCCCAACTTAACCCCAACTTAACTTAGCCCCAACTTAACTGAACCCCAACTTAACTTAAACCCAACTTGATTTAACCCCAACTTGACTTACCCCTAACTTAACTTACCCCCAACTTAACTTAACCCCAACTTAACTTAACCCCAACTTACCTTAACCCCAACTTAACTTAACCCCAACTTAAATTACCCCTAACTTAACTTAACCCCAACTTAACTTAACCCCAACTTAACTTAACCCAAACTTGACTTAACCCCAACTTGACTTAACCCCAACTTGACTTAACCCCAACTTGACTTAATCCCAACTTAACTTAACCCCAACTTAACTTATCCCCAACTTAACGTAACCCCAACTTAACTTAACCCCAACTTAACTTAACCCCAACTTACCTTAACCCCAACATAACTTAACCCCAACTTAAATTAACCCCAACTTAACTTATCCCCAACTTAACTTAACCCCAACTTAACTTAACCCCAACTTAAATTAACCCCAACTTAACCCCAACTTAACTTAACCCCTACTTAACTTAACCCCAACTTAACTTAACCCCACTTAACTTAACCCCAGCTTAACTTACCCCCAACTTAAATTACCCCCGACTTAATTAACTTACCCCCAACTTAATTTAACCCCAACTTAACTTAACCCCAACTTAACTTAACCCCAACTTAACTTAACCCCAACTTGACTTAACCCCAACTTGACTTAATCCCAATTTGATTTAACCCCAACTTGACTTAACCCCAACTTGAGTTAACCCCAACTTGATTTAACCCCAACTTAACTTAACCCCAACTTAACCCCAACTTAACTTAGCCCCAACTTAACTGAACCCCAACTTAACTTAAACCCAACTTGACTTAACCCCAACTTGATTTAACCCCAACTTAACTTAACCCCAACTTAACTTAACCCCAACTTAACTTAACCCAAACTTGACTTAACCCCAACTTGACTTAACCCCAACTTGACTTAACCCCAACTTGACTTAATCCCAACTTAACTTAACCCCAACTTACCTTAACCCCAACTTAACTTAACCCCAACTTAAATTAACCCCAACTTAACTTATCCCCAACTTAACTTAACCCCAACTTAACTTAACCCCAACTTAACTTACCCCTAACTTAACTTACCCCCAACTTAACTTAACCCCAACTTAACTTAACCCCAACTTAACTTAACCCCAAATTAACTTAACCCCAACTTAACTTAACCCCAACTTAACCCCAACTTAACTTAACCCCTACTTTACTTAACCCCAACTTAACTTAACCCCAACTTAACTTAACCCCAGCTTAACTTACCCCCAACTTAAATTACCCCCGACTTAATTAACTTACCCCCAACTTAAATTAACCCCAACTTAACTTAACCCCAACTTACCTTAACCCCAACTTAACTTAACCCCAACTTAAATTACCCCTAACTTAACTTACCCCCAACTTAACTTAACCCCAACTTAACGTAACCCCAAATTAACTTAACCCCAACTTAACCCCAACTTAACTTAGCCCCAACTTAACTGAACCCCAACTTAACTTAAACCCAACTTACCTTAACCCCAACTTAACTTAACCCCAACTTAACTTAACCCCAACTTAACCCCAACTTAACTTAGCCCCAACTTAACTGAACCCCAACTTAACTTAAACCCAACTTGATTTAACCCCAACTTGACTTACCCCTAACTTAACTTACCCCCAACTTAACTTAACCCCAACTTAACTTAACCCCAACTTACCTTAACCCCAACTTAACTTAACCCCAACTTAAATTACCCCTAACTTAACTTAACCCCAACTTAACTTAACCCAAACTTGACTTAACCCCAACTTGACTTAACCCCAACTTGACTTAACCCCAACTTGACTTAATCCCAACTTAACTTAACCCCAACTTAACTTATCCCCAACTTAACGTAACCCCAACTTAACTTAACCCCAACTTAACTTAACCCCAACTTACCTTAACCCCAACATAACTTAACCCCAACTTAAATTAACCCCAACTTAACTTATCCCCAACTTAACTTAACCCCAACTTAACTTAACCCCAACTTAAATTAACCCCAACTTAACCCCAACTTAACTTAACCCCTACTTAACTTAACCCCAACTTAACTTAACCCCAACTTAACTTAACCCCAGCTTAACTTACCCCCAACTTAAATTACCCCCGACTTAATTAACTTACCCCCAACTTAATTTAACCCCAACTTAACTTAACCCCAACTTAACTTAACCCCAACTTAACTTAACCCCAACTTGACTTAACCCCAACTTGACTTAATCCCAATTTGACTTAACCCCAACTTGACTTAACCCCAACTTGAGTTAACCCCAACTTGATTTAACCCCAACTTAACTTAACCCCAACTTAACCCCAACTTAACTTAGCCCCAACTTAACTGAACCCCAACTTAACTTAAACCCAACTTGACTTAACCCCAACTTGATTTAAACCCAACTTGACTTAATTCCAACTTAACTTAACCCCAACTTAACTTAACCCCAACTTAACTTAACCCAAACTTGACTTAACCCCAACTTGACTTAACCCCAACTTGACTTAACCCCAACTTGACTTAATCCCAACTTAACTTAACCCCAACTTAACTTAACCCCAACTTAACGTAACCCCAACTTAACTTAACCCCAACTTAACTTAACCCCAACTTACCTTAACCCCAACTTAACTTAACCCCAACTTAAATTAACCCCAACTTAACTTATCCCCAACTTAACTTAACCCCAACTTAACTTAACCCCAACTTAACTTACCCCTAACTTAACTTACCCCCAACTTAACTTAACCCCAACTTAACTTAACCCCAACTTAACTTAACCCCAAATTAACTTAACCCCAACTTAACTTAACCCCAACTTACCCCCAACTTAACTTAACCCCAACTTAACTTAACCCCAACTTAACTTAACCCCAAATTAACTTAACCCCAACTTAACTTAACCCCAACTTACCCCCAACTTAACTTAACCCCAACTTAACTTAACCCCAACTTAACCTAACCCCAACTTAATTCAACCCCAAATTAACTCAACCCCAACTTGACTTAACCCCAACTTAACTTAACTCCAACTTACCTTAACCCCAACTTAACTTAACCCAAAATTAACTCAACCCCAACTTGACTTAACCCCAATTTAACTTAACTCCAACTTAACTTAACCCCAACTTAACTTAACCCCAACTTAACTTAACGCCAACTTAACTTAACCCCAACTTAACTCAACCCCAACTTAACTTAACCCCAACTTAATCTAATCCCAACTTAACTTAACCCCAACTTAACTTAAACCAAATTTAACTTAACCCCAACTTAACTTAACCACAACTTAACTTAACCCCAACTTAACTTAACCACAACTTAACTTAACCCCAACTTAACTTAACTCCTACTTAATCTAATCCCAACTTAACTTAACCCCAACTTAACTTAACCCCAACTTAAATCAACCCCAACTTAACTCGACCCCAACTTAACTCAACCCCAACTTAACTCAACCCCAACTTAACTCAACCCCAACTTAACTCAACGCCAACTTAACTTAACCCCAACTTAAGTTAACCCCAACTTAATCCCAACTTAAGTTAACCCAACTTAAGTTAATCCAAACTTAAGTTAACCCCAACTTGATTTAACCCCAACTTGACTTAACCCCAACTTAACTTATCCCCAACTTAACGTAACCCCAACTTAACTTAACCCCAACTTAATTCAACGCCAACTTAACTTAACTCCAACTTAACTTAACCCCAACTTAACTTAACTCTAACTTAACTCAATCCCAACTTAATTCAACCCCAACTTAACTCAACCCCAACTTAACTTAACCCCAACTTAACCCCAACTTAACTCAACCCCAACTTAACTCGACCCCAACTTAATTCAACCCCAACTTAAATCAACCCCAACTTAACTCAACCCCAACTTAACTTAACCCCAAATTAACTTAACCCCAACTTAACTTAACCCCAACTTAACTTAAACCAAACTTAACTTAACCCCAACTTAACCTAACCCCAACTTAATTCAACCCCAAATTAACTCAACCCCAACTTGACTTAACCCCAACTTAACTTAACTCCAACTTAACTTAACCCCAACTTAACTTAACCCCAAATTAACTCAACCCCAACTTGACTTAACCCCAACTTAACTTAACTCCAACTTAACTTAACCCCAACTTAACTTAACCCCAACTTAACTTAACCCCAACTTAACTTAACCCCAACTTAACTTAACCCCAACTTAACTTAACGCCAACTTAACTTAACCCCAACTTAACTCAACCCCAACTTAACTTAACCCTAACTTAATCTAATCCCAACTTAACTTAACCCCAACTTAACTTAACCCCAACTTAACTTAAACCAAATTTAACTTAACCCCAACTTAACCTAACCCCAACTTAATTCAACCCCAAATTAACTCAACCCCAACTTAACTCGACCCTAACTTAACTCAACCCCAACTTAACTTAACCCCAACTTAACTTAACCCCAACTTAACTTAACCCCAACTTAACTTAACCCCAACTTAACTTAACCCCAACTTAACTTAACCCCAACTTAAGTTAACCCCAACTTAACTTAACCCCAACTTAACTTAACCCCAACTTAACTCAACCCCAACTTACCTCGATCCCAACTTAACTCAACCCCAACTTAACTTAACCCCAACTTAACTTAACCCCAACTTAACACAACCCCAACTTAACTCGACCCCAACTTAACTCAACCCAAACTGAAATCAACCCCAACTTAACTCAACCCCAACTTAAATTAACCCCAACTTAAGTTAACCCCAACTTAACCCCAACTTAAGTTAACCCCAACTTAACTTAACCCCAACTTAACTTAACCCCAACTTACCTTAACCCCAACTTAACTTAACCCCAACTTAACTTAACCCCAAGTTAACTCAGCCCCAACTTAACTTAGCCTCAACTTAACTTAACCCCAACTTAACTTAACTCCAACTTAAGTTAACCCCAACTTAACTTAACCCCAACTTAACTTAACCCCAACTTAACTTAACCACAACTTAACTTAACCCCAACTTAACTTAACTCCTACTTAATCTAATCCCAACTTAACTTAACCCCAACTTAACTTAACCCCAACTTAACTTAACCCCAACTTAACTCAACCCCAACTTAACTCAACCCCAACTTAACTCAACCCCAACTTAACTTAACCCCAACTTAAGTTAACCCCAACTTAATCCCAACTTAAGTTAACCCAACTTAAGTTAATCCAAACTTAAGTTAACCCCAACTTGATTTAACCCCAACTTGACTTAACCCCAACTTAACTTAACCCCAACTTAACGTAACCCCAACTTAACTTAACCCCAACTTAATTTAACGCCAACTTAACTTAACCCCAACTTAACTTAACCCCAACTTAACTTAACTCCAACTTAACTCAATCCCAACTTAATTCAACCCCAACTTAACTCAACCCCAACTTAACTTAACCCCAACTTAACCCCAACTTAACTTAACCACAACTTAACTTACCCCCAACTTAATTTAACCCCAACTTAACTTAACTCCAACTTAACTCAATCCCAACTTAATTCAACCCCAACTTAACTTAACCCCAACTTAACTTAACCCCAACTTGACTTAACCCCAACTTGACTTAATCCCAACTTGACTTAACCCCAACTTGAATTAACCCCAACTTGACTTAACCCCAACTTGACTTAACCCCAACTTGATTTAATCCCAACTTAACTTAAACCCAACTTAACTTAACCCCAACTTAACTTAACCCCAACTTAACTTAACCCCAACTTACCTTAACCCCAACTTAACTTAACCCCAACTTAACTTAACCCCAACTTAAATTACCCCTAACTTAACTTACCCCCAACTTAACTTAACCCCAACTTAACTTAACCCCAACTTTACTTAACCCCAACTTAACCCCAACTTAACTTAGCCCCAACTTAACTGAACCCCAACTTAACTTAAACCCAACTTGATTTAACCCCAACTTGACTTACCCCTAACTTAACTTACCCCCAACTTAACTTAACCCCAACTTAACTTAACCCCAACTTACCTTAACCCCAACTTAACTTAACCCCAACTTAACTTAACCCCAACTTAACCCCAACTTAACTTAGCCCCAACTTAACTGAACCCCAACTTAACTTAAACCCAACTTGATTTAACCCCAACTTGACTTACCCCTAACTTAACTTACCCCCAACTTAACTTAACCCCAACTTACCTTAACCCCAACTTAACCTAACCCCAACTTAAATTACCCCTAAATTAACTTAACCCCAACTTAACTTAACCCCAACTTAACTTAACCCAAACTTGATTTAACCCCAACTTGACTTAACCCCAACTTGACTTAACCCCCAACTTGACTTAATCCCAACTTAACTTAACCCCAACTTAACTTAACCCCAACTTAACGTAACCCCAACTTAACTTAACCCCAACTTAACTTAACCCCAACTTACCTTAACCCCAACATAACTTAACCCCAACTTAAATTAACCCCAACTTAACTTATCCCCAACTTAACTTAACCCCAACTTAACTTAACCCCAACTTAACTTAACCCCAAATTAACTTAACCCCAACTTAACTTAACCCCAACTTAACCCCAACTTAACTTAACCCCTACTTAACTTAACCCCAACTTAACTTAACCCCAACTTAACTTAACCCCAGCTTAACTTACCCCCAACTTAAATTACCCCCGACTTAATTAACTTACCCCCAACTTAATTTAACCCCAACTTAACTTAACCCCAACTTAACTTAACCCCAACTTAACTTAACCCCAACTTGACTTAACCCCAACTTGACTTAATCCCAACTTGACTTAACCCCAACTTGACTTAACTCCAACTTGAGTTAACCCCAACTTGATTTAACCCCAACTTAACTTAACCCCAACTTAACCCCAACTTAACTTAGCCCCAACTTAACTGAACCCCAACTTAACTTAAACCCAACTTGACTTAACCCCAACTTGATTTAACCCCAACTTGACTTAATTCCAACTTAACTTACCCCAACTTAACTTAACCCCAACTTAACTTAACCCCAACTTAACTTAACCCAAACTTGACTTAACCCCAACTTGACTTAACCCCAACTTGAATTAACCCCAACTTGACTTAATCCCAACTTAACTTAACCCCAACTTAACTTAACCCCAACTTAACTTAACCCCAACTTAACTTAACCCCAACTTGACTTAACCCCAACTTGACTTAATCCCAACTTGACTTAACCCCAACTTGAATTAACCCCAACTTGACTTAACCCCAACTTGACTTAACCCCAACTTGATTTAATCCCAACTTAACTTAAACCCAACTTAACTTAACCCCAACTTAACTTAAACCCAACTTAACTTAACCCCAACTTAACTTAACCCCAACTTAACTTAACCCCAACTTGACTTAACCCCAACTTGACTTAATCCCAACTTGACTTAACCCCAACTTGAATTAACCCCAACTTGACTTAACCCCAACTTGACTTAACCCCAACTTGATTTAATCCCAACTTAACTTAAACCCAACTTAACTTAACCCCAACTTAACTTAACCCCAACTTAACTTAACCCCAACTTACCTTAACCCCAACTTAACTTAACCCCAACTTAACTTAACCCCAACTTAAATTACCCCTAACTTAACTTACCCCCAACTTAACTTAACCCCAACTTAACTTAACCCCAACTTTACTTAACCCCAACTTAACCCCAACTTAACTTAGCCCCAACTTAACTGAACCCCAACTTAACTTAAACCCAACTTGATTTAACCCCAACTTGACTTACCCCTAACTTAACTTACCCCCAACTTAACTTAACCCCAACTTAACTTAACCCCAACTTACCTTAACCCCAACTTAACTTAACCCCAACTTAACTTAACCCCAACTTAACCCCAACTTAACTTAGCCCCAACTTAACTGAACCCCAACTTAACTTAAACCCAACTTGATTTAACCCCAACTTGACTTACCCCTAACTTAACTTACCCCCAACTTAACTTAACCCCAACTTAACTTAACCCCAACTTACCTTAACCCCAACTTAACCTAACCCCAACTTAAATTACCCCTAAATTAACTTAACCCCAACTTAACTTAACCCCAACTTAACTTAACCCAAACTTGATTTAACCCCAACTTGACTTAACCCCAACTTGACTTAACCCCCAACTTGACTTAATCCCAACTTAACTTAACCCCAACTTAACTTAACCCCAACTTAACGTAACCCCAACTTAACTTAACCCCAACTTAACTTAACCCCAACTTACCTTAACCCCAACATAACTTAACCCCAACTTAAATTAACCCCAACTTAACTTATCCCCAACTTAACTTAACCCCAACTTAACTTAACCCCAACTTAACTTAACCCCAAATTAACTTAACCCCAACTTAACTTAACCCCAACTTAACCCCAACTTAACTTAACCCCTACTTAACTTAACCCCAACTTAACTTAACCCCAACTTAACTTAACCCCAGCTTAACTTACCCCCAACTTAAATTACCCCCGACTTAATTAACTTACCCCCAACTTAATTTAACCCCAACTTAACTTAACCCCAACTTAACTTAACCCCAACTTAACTTAACCCCAACTTGACTTAACCCCAACTTGACTTAATCCCAACTTGACTTAACCCCAACTTGACTTAACTCCAACTTGAGTTAACCCCAACTTGATTTAACCCCAACTTAACTTAACCCCAACTTAACCCCAACTTAACTTAGCCCCAACTTAACTGAACCCCAACTTAACTTAAACCCAACTTGACTTAACCCCAACTTGATTTAACCCCAACTTGACTTAATTCCAACTTAACTTACCCCAACTTAACTTAACCCCAACTTAACTTAACCCCAACTTAACTTAACCCAAACTTGACTTAACCCCAACTTGACTTAACCCCAACTTGAATTAACCCCAACTTGACTTAATCCCAACTTAACTTAACCCCAACTTAACTTAACCCCAACTTAACTTAACCCCAACTTAATTTAACCCCAACTTAACTTAGCCCCAACTTACCTTAACCCCAACTTAACTTAACCCCAACTTAAATTAACCCCAACTTAACTTATCCCCAACTTAACTTAACCCCAACTTAACTTAACCCCAACTTAACTTACCCCTAACTTAACTTACCCCCAACTTAACTTAACCCCAACTTAACTTAACCCCAACTTAACTTAACCCCAAATTAACTTAACCCCAACTTAACTTAACCCCAACTTAACCCCAACTTAACTTAACCCCTACTTAACTTAACCCCAACTTAACTTAACCCCAACTTAACTTAACCCCAGCTTAACTTACCCCCAACTTAAATTACCCCCGATTTAATTAACTTACCCCCAACTTAACTTAACCCCAACTTAACTTAACCCCAACTTAACTTAACCCCAACTTGACTTAACCCCAACTTGACTTAACCCCAACTTAACTTAACCCCAACTTAACTTAACCCCATATTAACTTAACCCCAACTTAACTTAACCCCAACTTAACTTAACACCAACTTAACTTAACCCCAACTTAACTTAACCCCAACTTAACTTAAACCCAACTTGACTTAACCCCAACTTGACTTAACCCCACACTTGACTCAATCCGAACTTAACTTAACCCCAACTTAACTTAACCCAAACTTAAGTTAATCCCAACTTAACCCAACTTAACTTAACCCCTACTTAAGTTAAACCCAGCTTAATTTAACCCCAACTTAACTTAACCCCAACTTAACTTAACCCCAACTTAAATTAACACCAACTTAAATTAGCCCCAACTTAACTTAACCCCAAGTTAACTTAACCCCCACTTAACTTAACCCCAACTTAACTTAACCCCAACTTAACTTAACCCAAACTTGACTTAACCCCAACTTGACTTAACCCCAACTTGACTTAACCCCAACTTGACTTAACACCAACTTGACTTAATCCCAACTTAACTTAACCCCAACTTAACTTAACCCCAACTTAACGTAACCCCAACTTAACTTAACCCCAACTTAACTTAACCCCAACTTACCTTAACCCCAACTTAACTTAACCCCAACTTAAATTAACCCCAACTTAACTTAACCCCAACTTAACTTAACCCCAACTTAACTTAACCCCAACTTAAATTAACCCCAACTTAACTTACCCCTAACTTAACTTACCCCCAACTTAATTAACCCCAACTTAACTTAACCCAACTTAACTTAACCCCAACTTAACTTAACCCCAACTTAACCCCAACTTAACTTAACCCCTACTTAACTTAACCCCAACTTAACTTAAACCCAACTTAACTTAACCCCAACTTAACTTAACCCCAACTTAACTTAACCCCAACTTGACTTAACCCCAACTTGACTTAATCCCAACTTGACTTAACCCCAACTTGAATTAACCCCAACTTGACTTAACCCCAACTTGACTTAACCCCAACTTGACTTAATCCCAACTTAACTTAAACCCAACTTAACTTAACCCCAACTTAACTTAACCCCAACTTAATTTAACCCCAACTTACCTTAACCCCAACTTAACTTAACCCCAACTTAAATTACCCCTAACTTAACTTACCCCCAACTTAACTTAACCCCAACTTAACTTAACCCCAACTTAACTTAACCCCAACTTAACCCCAACTTAACTTAGCCCCAACTTAACTGAACCCCAACTTAACTTAAACCCAACTTGATTTAACCCCAACTTGACTTAACCCCAACTTAACTTAACCCCAACTTGACTCAATCCCAACTTAACTTAACCCCAACTTAACTTAACCCCAACTTAACTTAACCCAAACTTGACTTAACCCCAACTTGACTTAACCCCAACTTGACTTAACCCCAACTTGACTTAATCCCAACTTAACTTAACCCCAACTTAACTTAACCCCAACTTAAGGTAACCCCAACTTAACTTAACCCCAACTTAACTTAACCCCAACTTACCTTAACCCCAACATAACTTAACCCCAACTTAAATTAACCCCAACTTAACTTATCCCCAACTTAACTTAACCCCGACTTAACTTAACCCCAACTTAACTTACCCCTAACTTAACTTACCCCCAACTTAACTTAACCCCAACTTAACTTAACCCCAACTTACCTTAACCCCAACTTAACTTAACCCCAACTTAAATTACCCCTAACTTAACTTACCCCCAACTTAACTTAACCCCAACTTAACTAAACCCCAAATTAACTTAACCCCAACTTAACCCCAACTTAACTTAGCCCCAACTTAACTGAACCCCAACTTAACTTAAACCCAACTTGATTTAACCCCAACTTGACTTACCCCTAACTTAACTTAACCCCAACTTAACTTAACCCCAACTTAACTTAACCCCAACTTAACTTAACCCCAACTTAAGGTAACCCCAACTTAACTTAACCCCAACTTAACTTAACCCCAACTTACCTTAACCCCAACATAACTTAACCCCAACTTAAATTAACCCCAACTTAACTTATCCCCAACTTAACTTAACCCCGACTTAACTTAACCCCAACTTAACTTACCCCTAACTTAACTTACCCCCAACTTAACTTAACACCAACTTAACTTAACCCCAACTTACCTTAACCCCAACTTAACTTAACCCCAACTTAAATTACCCCTAACTTAACTTACCCCCAACTTAACTTAACCCCAACTTAACGTAACCCCAAATTAACTTAACCCCAACTTAACCCCAACTTAACTTAGCCCCAACTTAACTGAACCCCAACTTAACTTAAACCCAACTTACCTTAACCCCAACTTAACTTAACCCCAACTTAACTTAACCCCAACTTAACCCCAACTTAACTTAGCCCCAACTTAACTGAACCCCAACTTAACTTAAACCCAACTTGATTTAACCCCAACTTGACTTACCCCTAACTTAACTTACCCCCAACTTAACTTAACCCCAACTTAACTTAACCCCAACTTACCTTAACCCCAACTTAACTTAACCCCAACTTAAATTACCCCTAACTTAACTTAACCCCAACTTAACTTAACCCCTACTTAACTTAACCCCAACTTAACTTAACCCCAACTTAACTTAACCCCAGCTTAACTTACCCCCAACTTAAATTACCCCCGATTTAATTAACTTACCCCCAACTTAACTTAACCCCAACTTAACTTAACCCCAACTTAACTTAACCCCAACTTGACTTAACCCCAACTTGACTTAACCCCAACTTAACTTAACCCCAACTTAACTTAACCCCATATTAACTTAACCCCAACTTAACTTAACCCCAACTTAACTTAACACCAACTTAACTTAACCCCAACTTAACTTAACCCCAACTTAACTTAAACCCAACTTGACTTAACCCCAACTTGACTTAACCCCACACTTGACTCAATCCGAACTTAACTTAACCCCAACTTAACTTAACCCAAACTTAAGTTAATCCCAACTTAACCCAACTTAACTTAACCCCTACTTAAGTTAAACCCAGCTTAATTTAACCCCAACTTAACTTAACCCCAACTTAACTTAACCCCAACTTAAATTAACACCAACTTAAATTAGCCCCAACTTAACTTAACCCCAAGTTAACTTAACCCCCACTTAACTTAACCCCAACTTAACTTAACCCCAACTTAACTTAACCCAAACTTGACTTAACCCCAACTTGACTTAACCCCAACTTGACTTAACCCCAACTTGACTTAACACCAACTTGACTTAATCCCAACTTAACTTAACCCCAACTTAACTTAACCCCAACTTAACGTAACCCCAACTTAACTTAACCCCAACTTAACTTAACCCCAACTTACCTTAACCCCAACTTAACTTAACCCCAACTTAAATTAACCCCAACTTAACTTAACCCCAACTTAACTTAACCCCAACTTAACTTAACCCCAACTTAACTTACCCCTAACTTAACTTACCCCCAACTTAATTAACCCCAACTTAACTTAACCCAACTTAACTTAACCCCAACTTAACTTAACCCCAACTTAACCCCAACTTAACTTAACCCCTACTTAACTTAACCCCAACTTAACTTAAACCCAACTTAACTTAACCCCAACTTAACTTAACCCCAACTTAACTTAACCCCAACTTGACTTAACCCCAACTTGACTTAATCCCAACTTGACTTAACCCCAACTTGAATTAACCCCAACTTGACTTAACCCCAACTTGACTTAACCCCAACTTGACTTAATCCCAACTTAACTTAAACCCAACTTAACTTAACCCCAACTTAACTTAACCCCAACTTAATTTAACCCCAACTTACCTTAACCCCAACTTAACTTAACCCCAACTTAAATTACCCCTAACTTAACTTACCCCCAACTTAACTTAACCCCAACTTAACTTAACCCCAACTTAACTTAACCCCAACTTAACCCCAACTTAACTTAGCCCCAACTTAACTGAACCCCAACTTAACTTAAACCCAACTTGATTTAACCCCAACTTGACTTAACCCCAACTTAACTTAACCCCAACTTGACTCAATCCCAACTTAACTTAACCCCAACTTAACTTAACCCCAACTTAACTTAACCCAAACTTGACTTAACCCCAACTTGACTTAACCCCAACTTGACTTAACCCCAACTTGACTTAATCCCAACTTAACTTAACCCCAACTTAACTTAACCCCAACTTAAGGTAACCCCAACTTAACTTAACCCCAACTTAACTTAACCCCAACTTACCTTAACCCCAACATAACTTAACCCCAACTTAAATTAACCCCAACTTAACTTATCCCCAACTTAACTTAACCCCGACTTAACTTAACCCCAACTTAACTTACCCCTAACTTAACTTACCCCCAACTTAACTTAACCCCAACTTAACTTAACCCCAACTTACCTTAACCCCAACTTAACTTAACCCCAACTTAAATTACCCCTAACTTAACTTACCCCCAACTTAACTTAACCCCAACTTAACTAAACCCCAAATTAACTTAACCCCAACTTAACCCCAACTTAACTTAGCCCCAACTTAACTGAACCCCAACTTAACTTAAACCCAACTTGATTTAACCCCAACTTGACTTACCCCTAACTTAACTTAACCCCAACTTAACTTAACCCCAACTTAACTTAACCCCAACTTAACTTAACCCCAACTTAAGGTAACCCCAACTTAACTTAACCCCAACTTAACTTAACCCCAACTTACCTTAACCCCAACATAACTTAACCCCAACTTAAATTAACCCCAACTTAACTTATCCCCAACTTAACTTAACCCCGACTTAACTTAACCCCAACTTAACTTACCCCTAACTTAACTTACCCCCAACTTAACTTAACACCAACTTAACTTAACCCCAACTTACCTTAACCCCAACTTAACTTAACCCCAACTTAAATTACCCCTAACTTAACTTACCCCCAACTTAACTTAACCCCAACTTAACGTAACCCCAAATTAACTTAACCCCAACTTAACCCCAACTTAACTTAGCCCCAACTTAACTGAACCCCAACTTAACTTAAACCCAACTTACCTTAACCCCAACTTAACTTAACCCCAACTTAACTTAACCCCAACTTAACCCCAACTTAACTTAGCCCCAACTTAACTGAACCCCAACTTAACTTAAACCCAACTTGATTTAACCCCAACTTGACTTACCCCTAACTTAACTTACCCCCAACTTAACTTAACCCCAACTTAACTTAACCCCAACTTACCTTAACCCCAACTTAACTTAACCGCAACTTAAATTACCCCTAACTTAACTTAACCCCAACTTAACTTAACCAAAACTTGACTTAACCCCAACTTGACTTAACCCCAACTTGACTTAACCCCAACTTGACTTAATCCCAACTTAACTTAACCCCAACTTAACTTATCCCCAACTTAACGTAACCCCAACTTAACTTAACCCCAACTTAACTTAACCCCAACTTACCTTATCCCCAACATAACTTAACCCCAACTTAAATTAACCCCAACTTAACTTATCCCCAACTTAACTTAACCCCAACTTAACTTAACCCCAACTTAAATTAACCCCAACTTAACCCCAACTTAACTTAACCCCTACTTAACTTAACCCCAACTTAACTTAACCCCAACTTAACTTAACCCCAGCTTAACTTACCCCCAACTTAAATTACCCCCGACTTAATTAACTTACCCCCAACTTAATTTAACCCCAACTTAACTTAATCCCAACTTAACTTAACCCCAACTTAACTTAACCCCAACTTGACTTAACCCCAACTTGACTTAATCCCAATTTGACTTAACCCCAACTTGACTTAACCCCAACTTGAGTTAACCCCAACTTGATTTAACCCCAACTTAACTTAACCCCAACTTAACCCCAACTTAACTTAGCCCCAACTTAACTGAACCCCAACTTAACTTAAACCCAACTTGACTTAACCCCAACTTGATTTAACCCCAACTTGACTTAATTCCAACTTAACTTAACCCCAACTTAACTTAACCCCAACTTAACTTAACCCAAACTTGACTTAACCCCAACTTGACTTAACCCCAACTTGACTTAACCCCAACTTGACTTAATCCCAACTTAACTTAACCCCAACTTAACTTAACCCCAACTTAACGTAACCCCAACTTAACTTAACCCCAACTTAACTTAACCCCAACTTACCTTAACCCCAACTTAACTTAACCCCAACTTAAATTAACCCCAACTTAACTTATCCCCAACTTAACTTAACCCCAACTTAACTTAACCCCAACTTAACTTACCCCTAACTTAACTTACCCCCAACTTAACTTAACCCCAACTTAACTTAACCCCAACTTAACTTAACCCCAAATTAACTTAACCCCAACTTAACTTAACCCCAACTTACCCCCAACTTAACTTAACCCCAACTTAACTTAACCCCAACTTACCTTCACCCCAACTTAACTTAACCCCAACTTAAATTACCCCTAACTTAACTTACCCCCAACTTAACTTAACCCCAACTTAACGTAACCCCAAATTAACTTAACCCCAACTTAACCCCAACTTAACTTAGCCCCAACTTAACTGAACCCCAACTTAACTTAAACCCAACTTGATTTAACCCCAACTTGACTTACCCCTAACTTAACTTACCCCCAACTTAACTTAACCCCAACTTAACTTAACCCCAACTTACCTTAACCCCAACTTAACTTAACCCCAACTTAACTTAACCCCAACTTAACCCCAACTTAACTTAGCCCCAACTTAACTGAACCCCAACTTAACTTAAACCCAACTTGATTTAACCCCAACTTGACTTACCCCTAACTTAACTTACCCCCAACTTAACTTAACCCCAACTTAACTTAACCCCAACTTACCTTAACCCCAACTTAACTTAACCCCAACTTAAATTACCCCTAACTTAACTTAACCCCAACTTAACTTAACCCCAACTTAACTTAACCCAAACTTGACTTAACCCCAACTTGACTTAACCCCAACTTGACTTAACCCCAACTTGACTTAATCCCAACTTAACTTAACCCCAACTTAACTTATCCCCAACTTAACGTAACCCCAACTTAACTTAACCCCAACTTAACTTAACCCCAACTTACCTTAACCCCAACATAACTTAACCCCAACTTAAATTAACCCCAACTTAACTTATCCCCAACTTAACTTAACCCCAACTTAACTTAACCCCAACTTAAATTAACCCCAACTTAACCCCAACTTAACTTAACCCCTACTTAACTTAACCCCAACTTAACTTAACCCCACTTAACTTAACCCCAGCTTAACTTACCCCCAACTTAAATTACCCCCGACTTAATTAACTTACCCCCAACTTAATTTAACCCCAACTTAACTTAACCCCAACTTAACTTAACCCCAACTTAACTTAACCCCAACTTGACTTAACCCCAACTTGACTTAATCCCAATTTGATTTAACCCCAACTTGACTTAACCCCAACTTGAGTTAACCCCAACTTGATTTAACCCCAACTTAACTTAACCCCAACTTAACCCCAACTTAACTTAGCCCCAACTTAACTGAACCCCAACTTAACTTAAACCCAACTTGACTTAACCCCAACTTGATTTAACCCCAACTTGACTTAATTCCAACTTAACTTAACCCCAACTTAACTTAACCCCAACTTAACTTAACCCCAACTTAACTTAACCCAAACTTGACTTAACCCCAACTTGACTTAACCCCAACTTGACTTAACCCCAACTTGACTTAATCCCAACTTAACTTAACCCCAACTTACCTTAACCCCAACTTAACTTAACCCCAACTTAAATTAACCCCAACTTAACTTATCCCCAACTTAACTTAACCCCAACTTAACTTAACCCCAACTTAACTTACCCCTAACTTAACTTACCCCCAACTTAACTTAACCCCAACTTAACTTAACCCCAACTTAACTTAACCCCAAATTAACTTAACCCCAACTTAACTTAACCCCAACTTAACCCCAACTTAACTTAACCCCTACTTTACTTAACCCCAACTTAACTTAACCCCAACTTAACTTAACCCCAGCTTAACTTACCCCCAACTTAAATTACCCCCGACTTAATTAACTTACCCCCAACTTAAATTAACCCCAACTTAACTTAACCCCAACTTACCTTAACCCCAACTTAACTTAACCCCAACTTAAATTACCCCTAACTTAACTTACCCCCAACTTAACTTAACCCCAACTTAACGTAACCCCAAATTAACTTAACCCCAACTTAACCCCAACTTAACTTAGCCCCAACTTAACTGAACCCCAACTTAACTTAAACCCAACTTACCTTAACCCCAACTTAACTTAACCCCAACTTAACTTAACCCCAACTTAACCCCAACTTAACTTAGCCCCAACTTAACTGAACCCCAACTTAACTTAAACCCAACTTGATTTAACCCCAACTTGACTTACCCCTAACTTAACTTACCCCCAACTTAACTTAACCCCAACTTAACTTAACCCCAACTTACCTTAACCCCAACTTAACTTAACCCCAACTTAAATTACCCCTAACTTAACTTAACCCCAACTTAACTTAACCCAAACTTGACTTAACCCCAACTTGACTTAACCCCAACTTGACTTAACCCCAACTTGACTTAAACCCAACTTAACTTAACCCCAACTTAACTTATCCCCAACTTAACGTAACCCCAACTTAACTTAACCCCAACTTAACTTAACCCCAACTTACCTTAACCCCAACATAACTTAACCCCAACTTAAATTAACCCCAACTTAACTTATCCCCAACTTAACTTAACCCCAACTTAACTTAACCCCAACTTAAATTAACCCCAACTTAACCCCAACTTAACTTAACCCCTACTTAACTTAACCCCAACTTAACTTAACCCCAACTTAACTTAACCCCAGCTTAACTTACCCCCAACTTAAATTACCCCCGACTTAATTAACTTACCCCCAACTTAATTTAACCCCAACTTAACTTAACCCCAACTTAACTTAACCCCAACTTAACTTAACCCCAACTTGACTTAACCCCAACTTGACTTAATCCCAATTTGACTTAACCCCAACTTGACTTAACCCCAACTTGAGTTAACCCCAACTTGATTTAACCCCAACTTAACTTAACCCCAACTTAACCCCAACTTAACTTAGCCCCAACTTAACTGAACCCCAACTTAACTTAAACCCAACTTGACTTAACCCCAACTTGATTTAAACCCAACTTGACTTAATTCCAACTTAACTTAACCCCAACTTAACTTAACCCCAACTTAACTTAACCCAAACTTGACTTAACCCCAACTTGACTTAACCCCAACTTGACTTAACCCCAACTTGACTTAATCCCAACTTAACTTAACCCCAACTTAACTTAACCCCAACTTAACGTAACCCCAACTTAACTTAACCCCAACTTAACTTAACCCCAACTTACCTTAACCCCAACTTAACTTAACCCCAACTTAAATTAACCCCAACTTAACTTATCCCCAACTTAACTTAACCCCAACTTAACTTAACCCCAACTTAACTTACCCCTAACTTAACTTACCCCCAACTTAACTTAACCCCAACTTAACTTAACCCCAACTTAACTTAACCCCAAATTAACTTAACCCCAACTTAACTTAACCCCAACTTACCCCCAACTTAACTTAACCCCAACTTAACTTAACCCCAACTTACCTTCACCCCAACTTAACTTAACCCCAACTTAAATTACCCCTAACTTAACTTACCCCCAACTTAACTTAACCCCAACTTAACGTAACCCCAAATTAACTTAACCCCAACTTAACCCCAACTTAACTTAGCCCCAACTTAACTGAACCCCAACTTAACTTAAACCCAACTTGATTTAACCCCAACTTGACTTACCCCTAACTTAACTTACCCCCAACTTAACTTAACCCCAACTTAACTTAACCCCAACTTACCTTAACCCCAACTTAACTTAACCCCAACTTAACTTAACCCCAACTTAACCCCAACTTAACTTAGCCCCAACTTAACTGAACCCCAACTTAACTTAAACCCAACTTGATTTAACCCCAACTTGACTTACCCCTAACTTAACTTACCCCCAACTTAACTTAACCCCAACTTAACTTAACCCCAACTTACCTTAACCCCAACTTAACTTAACCCCAACTTAAATTACCCCTAACTTAACTTAACCCCAACTTAACTTAACCCCAACTTAACTTAACCCAAACTTGACTTAACCCCAACTTGACTTAACCCCAACTTGACTTAACCCCAACTTGACTTAATCCCAACTTAACTTAACCCCAACTTAACTTATCCCCAACTTAACGTAACCCCAACTTAACTTAACCCCAACTTAACTTAACCCCAACTTACCTTAACCCCAACATAACTTAACCCCAACTTAAATTAACCCCAACTTAACTTATCCCCAACTTAACTTAACCCCAACTTAACTTAACCCCAACTTAAATTAACCCCAACTTAACCCCAACTTAACTTAACCCCTACTTAACTTAACCCCAACTTAACTTAACCCCACTTAACTTAACCCCAGCTTAACTTACCCCCAACTTAAATTACCCCCGACTTAATTAACTTACCCCCAACTTAATTTAACCCCAACTTAACTTAACCCCAACTTAACTTAACCCCAACTTAACTTAACCCCAACTTGACTTAACCCCAACTTGACTTAATCCCAATTTGACTTAACCCCAAATTGACTTAACCCCAACTTGAGTTAACCCCAACTTGATTTAACCCCAACTTAACTTAACCCCAACTTAACCCCAACTTAACTTAGCCCCAACTTAACTGAACCCCAACTTAACTTAAACCCAACTTGACTTAACCCCAACTTGATTTAACCCCAACTTGACTTAATTCCAACTTAACTTAACCCCAACTTAACTTAACCCCAACTTAACTTAACCCAAACTTGACTTAACCCCAACTTGACTTAACCCCAACTTGACTTAACCCCAACTTGACTTAATCCCAACTTAACTTAACCCCAACTTAACTTAACCCCAACTTAACGTAACCCCAACTTAACTTAACCCCAACTTAACTTAACCCCAACTTACCTTAACCCCAACTTAACTTAACCCCAACTTAAATTAACCCCAACTTAACTTATCCCCAACTTAACTTAACCCCAACTTAACTTAACCCCAACTTAACTTACCCCTAACTTAACTTACCCCCAACTTAACTTAACCCCAACTTAACTTAACCCCAACTTAACTTAACCCCAAATTAACTTAACCCCAACTTAACTTAACCCCAACTTACCCCCAACTTAACTTAACCCCAACTTAACTTAACCCCAACTTACCTTCACCCCAACTTAACTTAACCCCAACTTAAATTACCCCTAACTTAACTTACCCCCAACTTAACTTAACCCCAACTTAACGTAACCCCAAATTAACTTAACCCCAACTTAACCCCAACTTAACTTAGCCCCAACTTAACTGAACCCCAACTTAACTTAAACCCAACTTGATTTAACCCCAACTTGACTTACCCCTAACTTAACTTACCCCCAACTTAACTTAACCCCAACTTAACTTAACCCCAACTTACCTTAACCCCAACTTAACTTAACCCCAACTTAACTTAACCCCAACTTAACCCCAACTTAACTTAGCCCCAACTTAACTGAACCCCAACTTAACTTAAACCCAACTTGATTTAACCCCAACTTGACTTACCCCTAACTTAACTTACCCCCAACTTAACTTAACCCCAACTTAACTTAACCCCAACTTACCTTAACCCCAACTTAACTTAACCCCAACTTAAATTACCCCTAACTTAACTTAACCCCAACTTAACTTAACCCCAACTTAACTTAACCCAAACTTGACTTAACCCCAACTTGACTTAACCCCAACTTGACTTAACCCCAACTTGACTTAATCCCAACTTAACTTAACCCCAACTTAACTTATCCCCAACTTAACGTAACCCCAACTTAACTTAACCCCAACTTAACTTAACCCCAACTTACCTTAACCCCAACATAACTTAACCCCAACTTAAATTAACCCCAACTTAACTTATCCCCAACTTAACTTAACCCCAACTTAACTTAACCCCAACTTAAATTAACCCCAACTTAACCCCAACTTAACTTAACCCCTACTTAACTTAACCCCAACTTAACTTAACCCCACTTAACTTAACCCCAGCTTAACTTACCCCCAACTTAAATTACCCCCGACTTAATTAACTTACCCCCAACTTAATTTAACCCCAACTTAACTTAACCCCAACTTAACTTAACCCCAACTTAACTTAACCCCAACTTGACTTAACCCCAACTTGACTTAATCCCAATTTGATTTAACCCCAACTTGACTTAACCCCAACTTGAGTTAACCCCAACTTGATTTAACCCCAACTTAACTTAACCCCAACTTAACCCCAACTTAACTTAGCCCCAACTTAACTGAACCCCAACTTAACTTAAACCCAACTTGACTTAACCCCAACTTGATTTAACCCCAACTTGACTTAATTCCAACTTAACTTAACCCCAACTTAACTTAACCCCAACTTAACTTAACCCCAACTTAACTTAACCCAAACTTGACTTAACCCCAACTTGACTTAACCCCAACTTGACTTAACCCCAACTTGACTTAATCCCAACTTAACTTAACCCCAACTTACCTTAACCCCAACTTAACTTAACCCCAACTTAAATTAACCCCAACTTAACTTATCCCCAACTTAACTTAACCCCAACTTAACTTAACCCCAACTTAACTTACCCCTAACTTAACTTACCCCCAACTTAACTTAACCCCAACTTAACTTAACCCCAACTTAACTTAACCCCAAATTAACTTAACCCCAACTTAACTTAACCCCAACTTAACCCCAACTTAACTTAACCCCTACTTTACTTAACCCCAACTTAACTTAACCCCAACTTAACTTAACCCCAGCTTAACTTACCCCCAACTTAAATTACCCCCGACTTAATTAACTTACCCCCAACTTAAATTAACCCCAACTTAACTTAACCCCAACTTACCTTAACCCCAACTTAACTTAACCCCAACTTAAATTACCCCTAACTTAACTTACCCCCAACTTAACTTAACCCCAACTTAACGTAACCCCAAATTAACTTAACCCCAACTTAACCCCAACTTAACTTAGCCCCAACTTAACTGAACCCCAACTTAACTTAAACCCAACTTACCTTAACCCCAACTTAACTTAACCCCAACTTAACTTAACCCCAACTTAACCCCAACTTAACTTAGCCCCAACTTAACTGAACCCCAACTTAACTTAAACCCAACTTGATTTAACCCCAACTTGACTTACCCCTAACTTAACTTACCCCCAACTTAACTTAACCCCAACTTAACTTAACCCCAACTTACCTTAACCCCAACTTAACTTAACCCCAACTTAAATTACCCCTAACTTAACTTAACCCCAACTTAACTTAACCCAAACTTGACTTAACCCCAACTTGACTTAACCCCAACTTGACTTAACCCCAACTTGACTTAATCCCAACTTAACTTAACCCCAACTTAACTTATCCCCAACTTAACGTAACCCCAACTTAACTTAACCCCAACTTAACTTAACCCCAACTTACCTTAACCCCAACATAACTTAACCCCAACTTAAATTAACCCCAACTTAACTTATCCCCAACTTAACTTAACCCCAACTTAACTTAACCCCAACTTAAATTAACCCCAACTTAACCCCAACTTAACTTAACCCCTACTTAACTTAACCCCAACTTAACTTAACCCCAACTTAACTTAACCCCAGCTTAACTTACCCCCAACTTAAATTACCCCCGACTTAATTAACTTACCCCCAACTTAATTTAACCCCAACTTAACTTAACCCCAACTTAACTTAACCCCAACTTAACTTAACCCCAACTTGACTTAACCCCAACTTGACTTAATCCCAATTTGACTTAACCCCAACTTGACTTAACCCCAACTTGAGTTAACCCCAACTTGATTTAACCCCAACTTAACTTAACCCCAACTTAACCCCAACTTAACTTAGCCCCAACTTAACTGAACCCCAACTTAACTTAAACCCAACTTGACTTAACCCCAACTTGATTTAAACCCAACTTGACTTAATTCCAACTTAACTTAACCCCAACTTAACTTAACCCCAACTTAACTTAACCCAAACTTGACTTAACCCCAACTTGACTTAACCCCAACTTGACTTAACCCCAACTTGACTTAATCCCAACTTAACTTAACCCCAACTTAACTTAACCCCAACTTAACGTAACCCCAACTTAACTTAACCCCAACTTAACTTAACCCCAACTTACCTTAACCCCAACTTAACTTAACCCCAACTTAAATTAACCCCAACTTAACTTATCCCCAACTTAACTTAACCCCAACTTAACTTAACCCCAACTTAACTTACCCCTAACTTAACTTACCCCCAACTTAACTTAACCCCAACTTAACTTAACCCCAACTTAACTTAACCCCAAATTAACTTAACCCCAACTTAACTTAACCCCAACTTACCCCCAACTTAACTTAACCCCAACTTAACTTAACCCCAACTTACCTTCACCCCAACTTAACTTAACCCCAACTTAAATTACCCCTAACTTAACTTACCCCCAACTTAACTTAACCCCAACTTAACGTAACCCCAAATTAACTTAACCCCAACTTAACCCCAACTTAACTTAGCCCCAACTTAACTGAACCCCAACTTAACTTAAACCCAACTTGATTTAACCCCAACTTGACTTACCCCTAACTTAACTTACCCCCAACTTAACTTAACCCCAACTTAACTTAACCCCAACTTACCTTAACCCCAACTTAACTTAACCCCAACTTAACTTAACCCCAACTTAACCCCAACTTAACTTAGCCCCAACTTAACTGAACCCCAACTTAACTTAAACCCAACTTGATTTAACCCCAACTTGACTTACCCCTAACTTAACTTACCCCCAACTTAACTTAACCCCAACTTAACTTAACCCCAACTTACCTTAACCCCAACTTAACTTAACCCCAACTTAAATTACCCCTAACTTAACTTAACCCCAACTTAACTTAACCCCAACTTAACTTAACCCAAACTTGACTTAACCCCAACTTGACTTAACCCCAACTTGACTTAACCCCAACTTGACTTAATCCCAACTTAACTTAACCCCAACTTAACTTATCCCCAACTTAACGTAACCCCAACTTAACTTAACCCCAACTTAACTTAACCCCAACTTACCTTAACCCCAACATAACTTAACCCCAACTTAAATTAACCCCAACTTAACTTATCCCCAACTTAACTTAACCCCAACTTAACTTAACCCCAACTTAAATTAACCCCAACTTAACCCCAACTTAACTTAACCCCTACTTAACTTAACCCCAACTTAACTTAACCCCACTTAACTTAACCCCAGCTTAACTTACCCCCAACTTAAATTACCCCCGACTTAATTAACTTACCCCCAACTTAATTTAACCCCAACTTAACTTAACCCCAACTTAACTTAACCCCAACTTAACTTAACCCCAACTTGACTTAACCCCAACTTGACTTAATCCCAATTTGACTTAACCCCAAATTGACTTAACCCCAACTTGAGTTAACCCCAACTTGATTTAACCCCAACTTAACTTAACCCCAACTTAACCCCAACTTAACTTAGCCCCAACTTAACTGAACCCCAACTTAACTTAAACCCAACTTGACTTAACCCCAACTTGATTTAACCCCAACTTGACTTAATTCCAACTTAACTTAACCCCAACTTAACTTAACCCCAACTTAACTTAACCCCAACTTAACTTAACCCAAACTTGACTTAACCCCAACTTGACTTAACCCCAACTTGACTTAACCCCAACTTGACTTAATCCCAACTTAACTTAACCCCAACTTAACTTAACCCCAACTTAACGTAACCCCAACTTAACTTAACCCCAACTTAACTTAACCCCAACTTACCTTAACCCCAACTTAACTTAACCCCAACTTAAATTAACCCCAACTTAACTTATCCCCAACTTAACTTAACCCCAACTTAACTTAACCCCAACTTAACTTACCCCTAACTTAACTTACCCCCAACTTAACTTAACCCCAACTTAACTTAACCCCAACTTAACTTAACCCCAAATTAACTTAACCCCAACTTAACTTAACCCCAACTTAACCCCAACTTAACTTAACCCCTACTTTACTTAACCCCAACTTAACTTAACCCCAACTTAACTTAACCCCAGCTTAACTTACCCCCAACTTAAATTACCCCCGACTTAATTAACTTACCCCCAACTTAAATTAACCCCAACTTAACTTAACCCCAACTTAACTTAACCCCAACTTGACTTAACCCCAACTTGACTTAACCCCAACTTAACTTAACCCCAACTTAACTTAACCCCATATTAACTTAACCCCAACTTAACTTAACCCCAACTTAACTTAACACCAACTTAACTTAACCCCAACTTAACTTAACCCCAACTTAACTTAAACCCAACTTGACTTAACCCCAACTTGACTTAACCCCACACTTGACTCAATCCGAACTTAACTTAACCCCAACTTAACTTAACCCCAACTTAACTTAACCCCAACTTAACTTACCCCCAACTTAACTTACCCCCAACTTAACTTAACCCCAACTTAACTTAACCCCAACTTAACTTAACCCCAACTTAACCCCAACTTAAATTAACCCCAACTTAACTTAAGCCCAACTTAACTTAGACCCAACTTGACTTAACCCCAACTTGACTTAACACCAACTTAACTTAACCCCAACTTAACTTAACCCCAACTTAACTTACCCCCAACTTAACTTACCCCCAACTTAACTTACCCCCAACTTAATTTAACCCCAACTTAACTTAACCCCAAAATAACTTAACCCCAACTTAACTTAACCCCAACTTGACTTAATCCCAACTTGACTTAACCCCAACTTGACTTAACCCCAACTTGACTTAACCCCAACTTGACTTAACCCCAACTTGATTTAACCCCAACTTGACTTAATCCCAACTTAACTTAAACCCAACTTAACTTAACCCCAACTTATCTTAACCCCAACTTATCTTAACCCCAACTTAACCCCAACTTAACGTAACCCCAACTTAACTTAGCCTCAACTTGACTTAACCCCAACTTGACTTAACCCCAACTTGAATTAACCCCAACTTGACTTAACCCCAATTGACTTAACCCCAACTTGACTTAATCCCAACTTAACTTAAACCCAACTTAACTTAACCCCAACTTAACTTAACCCCAACTTACCTTAACCCCAACTTAAATTACCCCTAACTTAACTTACCCCCAACTTAACTTAACCCCAACTTAACTTAACCCAAACTTAACTTAACCCCAACTTAACCCCAACTTAACTTAACCCCAACTTGACTTAACCCCAACTTGACTTAACCCAACTTGACTTAACCCCAACTTGACTTAATCCCAACTTAACTTAACCCCAACTTAACTTAACCCCAACTTAACTTAACCCCAACTTACCTTAACCCCAACTTAACTTAACTCCAACTTAACTTACCCCCAACTTGATTTAACCCCAACTTGACTTAACCCCAACTTAAGTTAACCCCAACTTAACTTAACCCGAACTTAAGTTAACCCGAACTTAAGTTAACCCGAACTTAAGTTAACCCCAACTTAAGTTAACCCCAACATAACTTAACCCCAACTTAACTTAACCCAACTTAACTTAGCCCCAGTTGTTGGGCAAAAGTATGAAGTCCTGGGAAACAGAGTTAACATCAACTGGAGAATCCTTGGGAAGCGTGAAGATCAAGAGAGGTATCTTCCAGGGAGATAGTCTCTCCCTTCTGCTGTTTGTGCTTGCCCTGATGCCCCTGACCAGTGTACTGCGAAAAGTGAGAGCAGGATACAGGTTGGGAAAGGGAGGGCTTACCATCAATCACCTCCCCTTCACAGACGATCTTAAGCTCTTCGGGAAGAAGTGGACGTGCTTGTTGACACTGTCCGTATTTTCAGCAATGATATATGTATGCAATTTGGTATTAGTAAGTGTGGAGTCATTGTGATGAAGAGGGGTAAGTTGAGCAGAAGTAACGGAATCCAGGTACCAACAGGTGAGATGATAAATGAAATTGACTCTGAAGAATTATACAAGTATTTGGGTGTTCTGGAGGCTGATGACATCAAGAACAAAAACATGAAGGAATTGATAAGAACTGAATACCTTCGGAGAGTAAGGAGCGTATTAAAGTCACATCTGAACAGTAGGAATGCCATAAGTGCAGTAAATTCCCGAGCTGTGTCTATTATTAGGTACAGTGCTGGAATTCTGAGATGGAATGTTGCTGAACAAAAAGAAATTGATAGGAAGACTAGGAAGCTATTGACTATCTAAAATATGTTCCACAAGAGGAGTGATGTCGATAGACTCTACTTAAGGAGATCTGAAGGTGGAAGGGGTCTTGTCAGCATAGAGGACTGTGTTCAGATGGAGAAAAACAACCTACACAAATACGTGACTGATAGTAAGGAGCCAATGCTCAGAACTGTACTGAAGGAGGGGACAATAGGCCAGCGGATGTCCAAGGAGGAAATAACATCAAGGAGAAAGAGCAGCCTTCAGGAAAAATCCCTTCATAGTACCTTCTTTGAGAAAACTGAATTTAGAGATCCACAGACATGGAACTGGTTGAAAAGAGGAGACCTTAAAAAGGCTACAGAAGGAATGTTAATGGCTGCGCAGGAGCAGGCCCTAAAAGCGAAGTGGTTGAAACACCATATTTACAAGGAGGAGGCTAGCCCACTGTGCAGGATCTGTGGGGAGAGAGACGAGACTGTGGCTCACATTGTATCCGAGTGTAAACACCTAGCCCAGACTCACTATAAGGGCTGGAGACATGATGTGATGGGCAGGGTGATCCACTGGCACCTATGCAAAGTAAACAATTTACCACATTCTGAGAAGTGGTATGAGCATAAGCCAGAGTCGGTGATAGAAAACGCTCAGGTGAAGGTGCTGTGGGACGTTAGGATACAGACGGACAATAAACTGGAACACAATAGACCTGACCTGGTGGTTGTGGACAAAGAAAAAAGATCGTGACTGATTGTAGATGTGGCCTGCCCATTCGACACGAGAGTGCAAGAGAAGGAGAGGGAGAAAATTAACCGATACCAGGACTTAAAGTGGGTAAAAAGGATTTGGAACTGCCATGAAGTCAAAGTGATCCCGATTGTCATAGGCGCACAAGGGACTATCTCAAAAGGTTTCCAGAGATGGTTAAAGAAAAGTGGCCCCTACACGCTTTTTGGAACTCTTCAAAAGGCATGCTTGCTGGGAACAGCAACAACCGTGCGATACGTCCTGAATATCTGAGGCTGCAGGTAGTGGCTTGATATTCATTTCAACAAACTTTCCAGTTGACTAACATCAATGACTGAGACTCAAAGAGTAATAGTAATAGTAATAATAATAATAATAATAACAACAATAATAATAATAATAATAATAATGATTTCTTTATTAACCACAAGGGTTTACATAAAGTAGACATTAAGGACAGTGCAGGACAATACAGGACGGTACAAATGGGCATTTCTGCGTGTAAAAAACAAAAACAGAGGATGTAACAAAAAATAACAATGCAAAATTCCCCAATAGGGGGGAGACTTCGGAGGGACATTTGTGGAGAAAGCCCAGTAAAAGGCCACAATGACCCTGACCACCTAGGCAAGTGCCTTCTCCCAGTTTTCCACCTTTAATTTACAGATATATACTCAGAGTAGGCCCATTCACTCGGGCCATTCTTGCTTCTCTCACCCATCTTTCAACAAAATGTTGGGAAGAGAGGGGGGGGGGGGGGCGTGGGTCAGTTTGACCCTCACAATTTTTTTCCCGCAGTATGAGGGCACCAACACCATTTCCTCGCACCTTAGGGACACTACGGATTGGGCCTTTGCCTCCTGGGGTGTGGCAAAAAGTACGTCTACGGTGGCATATTTTTTGCCTCGGGTGATGTGCGTTTTCCGCTGCCACACAGACCCTAAGGCTTTTTGTATTTGAGCCTCTGTGGCTCTTTCCACCTTACGGGATTTTGTACTTACTGTACGGTACGTGACCGTACAGTGCTGTTGGGTTTCGAAAAAATTTTCCGCTGCCTTGCAGATTGCTCGGTGTCCAGTCTTTGTCACCATCTTCTTCGCTTCCTCTAATTCCTCATTTGTTATGAGGATTGTTTCCAAGTTTTTCGCAATACCTGCAAATGAGATTGGTTTTTCTTTGCTGCTGTTGTTGATGTTGTCGTCAGAGCTGCTGTTACTTTTGTTGTTGCTGCAGGTACTACGACTACTGCCTCCGCCGCTGTTGCTGTGGTTGTTGTTGGTGTTGCTGCTGCTAATGCTTTTGTTGTTTATGCTGCTGGTGATGCTGTTGCGGCTGCTACTGTTGTTTTCATTGTCACTGTTGCTGTTGTTATTACGGCTGCTACTACTATTATTCCTGACGTCAGACGAATGAACTGTGTTTTCGTATTTCCCGCACACCTGTTTCGTCGCTGTCGTCGTCGTCGTGGAGAAACCTTGCACGCTTTGCACGAGACATTTCTTTTCTTTCGTCGCTTGCGAAAGAGAAGGGAGGGAGAGAGACACATTTAAAGAAGGGAGGGAGAGAGACAATCTTCTCTCTGCTGTAGTGATGATTGAGGAAAAAGAAGACGGAATGAGTGGGAGTGACCTATGAAATTTCTTTTTCGTCGACATGTTGTTTTTTTGGGGTTTAAAATAAATATTGGGTACAAAAACCCATTAAGCAGTTATTTAACCCCGAAGGGCCAAATAATGGGCAGAAAGACCCCTCTCACGAGGAGGAGGGTGTTTTTGTCTACAAGTTCGTTAAAGTTTTAAACAATTTACAATTGTTATAGTGTTCAAAATTTACAATACCTTACAGAGCCGAGCCTCCGTCAACCATAGCATTCAATAATAATAATAATAATAATAATAATGTTTTCTTTATTAACCACAAAGGTTTACATAAAGTAGACATTAAGGACAGTACAGGACAATACAGGACGGTACAAATGGGCATTTCTGCGTGTAAAAAAACAGAGGATGAAATAAAATAACAAAGAAAAATTCCCCAATAGGGGGGAGACTTCCGAGGGACATTTGTGGAGAAAGCCCATTAAAAGACCACAGTGGCCCTGACCACCAGGGCAAGTGCCCTCTCCCAGTTTTCCACCTTTAATTTACAGACACATACTCAGAATAGGCCCATTCACTCAGGCCATTCTTGCTTCTCTCACCCATCTTTCAACAAAATGCTGGGAAGAGAGCACTTCCCTCTCTACTCTGATTTTCCTTTTCAAATGAAATTTGAAAAAGTCAATCAGAGCATCACCGAAGAGGTAAGTGCTCGTCTTCAGCCCTTTCAAACGTGTCCACCATACTATCTCTTTCGCCATGGCCACCAGACAGATAAAAACTGCCTGCCCTTCCCGGCTAAAGGAGGAAGGCGGGGCAATCCTCACGATGGACTCAGATGATAGCCGGAACCGTCCTAAACGCGACAGCAGGTGTTCGACATAAACCCACAAGTCAGCAATTTTCGGACACTGGACGAGTGCGTGCAGGACGGTTTCGTCGCCCTGCGCGCATCTCGGACATGCCCGGTTGACGGCACCTCCATGCCTGTAGAGTTTATCCCGAACTGGCAAGGCTCCTTGGTAGCACTGCCAGGCCAGAGATTTCTGGAGGTTGTCCTTAGGCCCTGGCCCGAAAGTTCTTCCGAAGAGATTGGCTAGTTGATTTTCGTCGACGCCTAGAGTTTCCCTAAGTACGTCGTCGCTCTTCCCCTCCACTAATCCTCTATAGAACGCCGAGGTGGAGTTTCCACCGATCACATTGCCCGATTGGTCGATGGCTGTGAGCGCCTGAAGACATTCCAGTCTCTAGGCGCTCCCTCTCCGTCTTCGCTTGACCCAGGACTGCAGCTCCGTCAAGGAAACGAGCTGGGGAAATACGTGTCTAGAAAACGGCGACCACACCTGATCACCGTCGAAGAAGAGGTGGAGATGTTGTAGCCTGAGCGCGTGCCTGCGCATCATCAGCCACGGCATGCCCAGTCCTCCACGTAGCGGGTGTTGACAACAGATGGACCGCCTGATCATCGGAGCGCGTCCCTTCCACAAAAAGCGAAAGAGCAAACGCTCCAGCGCAGTCAGGCGAGGCTTAGGACAAGGTACGACGGTCAGGCGGTAGCAGATGACAGACACGATGTACGCGTTAGCCACCTCCGCTCGACCTTTCAGGGATAGCTTACTCTCCGTCCATTTCTGGGTGAGCGAAGCCACCCTGCTCATCACCTCGTCCCAGTTTTTGTCCGTCTGGAGGTCCGGACCGAACCAGACACCTAGCAATTTAACCGGTCCGTCCGTCCAGCGTCCGACGACGCTGTTGGACGGCATGGACCTGCCTCTCCAGGTGCCGAGCTGCAGGCCCACTGACTTTTCCTGGTTGATCATTGCTCCTGTCACCGCTTCGTATTCTCTTAGTGTAGTGCCGATCGCCTCGATGTGCTTGGCGTTCGACACCACTACGGTGACATCTTCCGCATATGCTGACACCGATCATCCGCATCCTAGTTCGCGCGGGACGCCCCTCAAATGTCTCCAGTTTGTGCAGTAATGGCTCGAGAGTCAATACGTACAAGAGGGACGAGAGGGGACATCCTTGGCGGACCGAGCGCATGATGTTGAACGGTTCCGACAGGTGACCGTTCACTCTCACCACAGAGCAGATGTCGCTGTGCATGGCAGCGATCTAGCCTCTGAAGACGGACCCAAAGCCAGCCGCCCTCAGGACTGCCGCTAGGTAACGATGGTAGACCCTATCGAAAGCTTTCGACTGATCTAAATTGATCAAAGACCCACCCGTGCCAGGTTCCCTAGCTACCCTCTCTACGATGTATCGCATGAGGTGGATATTGTCGTGGATGGATCTGTCGGGAATGGCGCATGTCTGCACCTCTCCCACCAGACCACCAACGATAAGCGCAACCTCTTTGCTTGCACTTTGGCCAAAATCTTGAACTCTGTGTTTAGCAGAGTTATGGGCCTGAAATTATCTATGATATCCCCCTTGTTCGGATCCTTTCTCAGCAGTGCCACCGCTCCTCGTCTCACAGAGCTGGGAATTCTCCCGTTATGTTGCCAGTTGAAGTAGACGTCCGCCAAATCTGGCATCTGTACGTAAAGTTCATAGGGCAGACCATCCAAACCAGCCGATTTACCCCTTGTGCAACCAGTCATGCCTCTCGTACTTCAGCGGCTTTTATCGGCTTTTCGCAACACTCTGCCTCAGTGGCCGAGAGCCGCGGCAGTCCGTTGAGGTAGACACTAAAGTCCATCCTTCGAACCGGCCCACCGCTGCCCCTGAACAGCTGAGCGAAGTGTCGCTGAAAAGCTTCACACATTTGCCAGGGATCGAGTAGCATGCGCCCGTCGTGGTCCACCAAAGACCGGATCGTGGCTTTGTTGCCATGACGCGCCTCCGCCACTCGAGCCCATTGAACGGCTTTCGTCCCTTCGCACCCTAGCTCTGACAACGCAGCCCTCGTGCTTTGCATTGAAGTATTGGTCAAGGACCAATTCCGCCGCAAGCACGTCGGTCGCGATGCCTTTGCTAAGCGCCTCGTCTAATTTTCTAACTAGTTCCCCCTCTGCTCTATTTTTCTCTATTGCTAAAGCCTTACTAAACCTAATGGACTCTATTCTAATCGCTTTTTTCAGAGCAAACCACCACGTGTTGTTGACTCCCATCTATGCCCGCTTAACTAGTTCGCTCATCCGCTCTCTGTAGGCCTTGCGCGCTGGTAAGGACGCGTTTAGCTTCCAGTAGCCGGGTCCTCGTCTATGAAGCCTATCTAAGTCAAGCACACAGATCACGAATTTGTGGTCCGTGAAGTTGACCATCTTGAATTGTCGACAGTCTATGCTAGACCTATCTATTTCCCTACAAAATACTCTATCTAGATATGATCTGGATGACCCTATGCGATTTGTCCAAGTCCACATTAGCACATTCTGGAAATCCAATCGGTACCTGTCAGACAGTTCAAAACGCCTGAGCAGGTTGGTGAGGCTCTTGCACCCTCCTCCCCTATCCGCTAATCCCACACAGTCCCAGCGTGCATCTAAGATCCCGTTCCAGTCGCCCACTAACACTAAAGAGCGGGACGTTCCAAGAAAGGTCTCCAGACGCCGGAAGAAATCAGGCCGCCCTGCTCCTGTCGGGGCATAGACGGCCACTAGCCTGAAAGCTTGCCCGTCTCCGCTGGTCACGTCCAGCACCACCAACTTACCCTCTGCGCCCAGGAAGATGGCCCGTATGGCGAGATCAAAACCTCTCCGAAAAAGCACAGCAACTCCACCCCACGATCCAGGACGGCTGGGAGATGCGTACACATCGTAGCCACCGAAGATCGGTGCGAAGGCCCGTGCTTCGGAGATTCTGGTCTCGCTGATGGCTACTACATCTATGTTTAGTGACCTGAGGTCGTTGAGCAGGTGGCCCTGCTTCCATGACGACCCCAAGCCACGCGCATTTATGCTGCCTATTCTGAGTGAGGTCATGCTGAAATGGATGGGAAAATATGGGAAAGACAACTTACCGTACTTTTCGTAGAGGAAGGATGGTTTCTCCATCCCTTTTCACTTGATCGTCTGGTGAAGGGACCGTTGAATCGTCCCTTCGGCTGGTCGTCGGCTCTTCTATGAGTATGTCCGAATATACTCTTCGATTGATAGTTCCTCCTAGGTCTCTGAAATCACCAACTGCGTTGGGGAATTTCGTTTTAATGTTTGTGTATTGTTTCTGTGCTATTTTTAGCAGTCTTATGTTAGTTGGCGTTTTGATTGGTGCTGGTATTATGTAGTCGTGTTGTGAAATGTCTGTGTGTTCAATTATGTAAGTCATTAGATTCTTGTTGTGTGTATTTATTGCCGTGCATTTGTTTTTCTGGGGGTGGGGTGTGGTTCTGCTATTTTCTTGTCGTTGTTGCTGGGTGTGTGTGTCTTGTTGATGTGTTTGCGATGTTGGTGCTTGTGGTAGTGGTGTTGAAGGTGTTGTTGGCGGTGGGGTTGTCACCGGTGGTGATGGTGGTGCTAGTGTGGGTGGTGATGATGTTGGTGGTGTTGCTGCTGTGAGTCTCTTTGCAGTAGACTTTACACTTTTTTAATTTCTTTCCTCCCTTTTCAAAGGCGACGATGCGCTGCTTCTGCGTTTGTGCCTTCTTACGACCTTTTGCCATCCCTCTCCCACCTCACACTCCATGTCTGATTCTGTGAGGTCGGGGAGGGGTACCAGCTCCACTCTTTCACTTGTTGTTGTTGGTGATGTTTGCAGTGGAGTCTCTGTTGGAGCTGCTGTTGATATTACTGTTGTTGTTGTTAATACTTCCACTGCTGCTGCTGTTCTTGATTTCCGTGGCGTGGGCATGGGTGCCACGGACCTATCGTTCCTGGTTGCCGCTTGTCCTGTTGCTGGTAGCAGTGGAGCCGGTGTCGGAAGGTGGGGGTTTTCTCCTTTCTCAGGGTCTTCTCGTTGCAGAAGGCCCTGAGCTGAGTCTTCGATCTACAGCGAAAACATTTCGGGCGTTTGCCCTCAACACTTATGGGCAGTTGAGTGCCGTTATCGAAGTCTATCACATCCGGGATAGCTTCCATGCACTCATGGTTGGTTTGGATTAACATCTCAATGGAGGTGCCGACCCAATCTTCTCTTACTCTTTTCTGTACTTGCAGTACAGTTGTTTTGTCCTCGATTCCGACGAGGACAGACGCGGCATTTCCAAGAAGAGGCCATCCGGGGGGGGGGGGGGGGGTCAGTTTGACACTCACAATTTTTTTCCCGCAGTAGGAGGGCACCAACACCATTTCCTCGCTCCTCAGGGTCACTACGGATTGAGCCTTTGCCTCCTGGGGTGTGGCAAAAAGTACGTCTACGGTGGCATATTTCTTGCCTCGGGTGATATGCGTTTTACGCTGCCACAGAGACCCTAAGGCTTTTTGTATTTGAGCCTCTGTGGCTCTTTCAACCCTACGGGATTTTGTGCTTACTGTACAGTACGTGACCGTACAGTGCTATTGGGTTTCGAAAAATGTTTCGGCTGCCTTGCAGATTGCTCGGTGTCCGGTTTTCGTCACCATCTTCTTCGCTTCATCTAATTCCTCATTTGCTATGACGATGGTTTCCAGGTTCTTTGCGATACCTACAAACGAGATTGGTTTTTCTTTGCTGCTGTTCTTGTTGTTGTTGTTGTCGTCAGAGCTGCTGTTACTTTTGTTGTTGCTGCAGGTAGTACGACTACTGCCGCCGTCGCTGTTGCCGTGGTTGTTGTTGTTGTTGCTGCTGTTGTTGTTGTTGCTGTTGCTGCTAATGCTGTTGTTGTTTATGATGCTGCTGATGCTGCTTCGGCTGCTACTGTTGTTTTCCTTGTCACTGTTGCTGCTGCTGCTGCTGTTATTACTGCTGCTACTGCTATTATTCATGACGTCAGACGAATGAAATGGCTTTTCGTATTTGCGGCACACCTTTTTCGTCGTTGTCGTCGTCGTGGAGAAATGTTCCATGCTTTGCACGTGATTTTGTAAACAATTTTTCTTTACTGGCGTCGCTTGCGAAAGAGAAGGGAGGGAGAGAGACAATCTTCTCTCTGCTGTAGTGACGATTGAGGAAGAAGACGGAATGAGTGGGAGTGACTTGTGAAAATTATTTTTCGTAGCCATGTTTTTTTGGCTTAAAATAAATATTGGGCACAAAACCCCAATAAGCGGTTATTTAACCCCGAAGGGCCAAATAACGGACAGAAAGACCCCTCTCACGAGGAGGAGGGTGTTTTTGTCTACAATTTGCTTAAAGTTTTAAACAATTTACAATTGTTATAGCGGTCAAAATTTACAATACCTTACAGAGCCGAGCCTCCGTCAACCATGGCATACAATAATAATAATAATAATAATAATAATAATAATAATAGTGCTTTCTTTATTAACAACAAGGGTTTACATAAAGTAGACATTAAGGACAGTACAGGACAATACTGGACGGTACAAATGGGCATTTCTGCGTGTAAAATAAAAAAAGGATGTAATAAAAAAAATAATGAAAAATTCCCCAATAGGGGGGAGACTTCCGAGGGACATTTGTGGAGAAAGCCCATTAAAAGGCCACAGTGACCCTGACCACCAAGGCAAGTGCCAGTTTTCCACCTTTAATTTACAGACACATACTCAGAGTAACAAAATGCTGGGAAGCTAGCATTTCCCTCTCTACTCTGATTTTCCTTTTCAAATGAAATTTGAAAAAGTCAATCAGGGCATCACCGAAGAGGTTAGTGCTCGTCTTCAGCCCTTTCAAGCGTGTCCACCATACTATCTCTTTCGCCATGGCCACCAGACGGATAAAAACTGCCTACCCTTCCCGGCTAAAGGAAGAGGGCGGGGCAATCCTCACGATGGACTCAGCTGATAGCCGGATCTGTCCTACTCGCGACAGCAGGTGTTCCACATAAACCCACAAGTCAGCAATTCTTGGACACTGGACGAGTGCGTGCAGGACGGTTTCGTCGCCCTGCGCGCATCTCGGACATGTCCGGCTGACGGCACCTCCATGCGTGTAGAGTTTATATAGAACAGGCAAGGCGCCTCGGTAGCACTGCCAGGCCAGGGGTTTCTAGAAGTTATCCATAGGCCCCGGCCCGAAAGTTCTTCCGAAGAGATTGGCTAGTTGATTTTCGTCGACGTCTAGAGTTTCCCCAAGTACATCGTCGCTCTTTCCCTCCACTAATCCTCTATAGAACGCCGATGTGGAGTTTCCACCGATCACATTGCCCAATTGGTCGAGGGCTGTGAGCGCCTGAAGACATTCCAGTCTCCAGGCGATCCCTCTCGGTCTTCGCTTGACCCAGAACTGCAGTTCCGTCAAGGAAACGAGCTGGGGAAAGACGTGACTAGCAAACGGTGACCACACCTGATCACCGTCAAGGAAGAAGTGGAGATGTTCTGGCCTGAGCGCGCGTCTGCGCAACATCAGCCACGGCATTCCCAGCCCTCCGCGTAGCGGGTGTTGACAGCAGATCGACCGCCTGACCATCGGAGCGCGTCCCTTCCACAAAAAGCGAAAGAGCAAACGCTCCAGCGCAGTCAGGCGGGGCTTAGGACAAGGTACGATAGTCAGGCGGTAGCAGATGACAGACGCGATGTACGCGTTAGCCACCTCTGCTCGACCTTTCAGGGATAGCTTCCTCTCCGTCCATTTCTAGGTGAGAGAAGCCACCCTGCACGTCACCTGGTCCCAGTTTTTGTCTGTCTGGAGGTCCGGACCGAACCAGACCCCTAGCAATTTAACCGGTCCGTCCGTCCAGCGTCCGACGACGCTATTGGACGGCATGAACTTGCTCTCCAGGTGGCGAGCTGCAGGCCCACTGACTTTTCCTGGTTGATCATTGCTCCTGTCACCGCTTCGTATTCTCTTAGTGTAGTGCCGATCGCCTCGATGTGTTTGGCGTTCGATACCACTACGGTGATATCGTCCGCATATGCTGACACGGATCTTCCGCATCCTAGTTCGCACGGGACTCCCCTCAACGTCTCCAATTTGTGCAGTAATGGCTCGAGAGTCAATACGTACAAGTGGTACGAGAGGAGACATCCTTGGCGGACCGAGCGCATGATGTTGAACGGTTCCGAAATGTGACCATTCACTCTCACCACAGAGCAGATGTCGCTGTGCATGGCAGCGATCCAGCCTCTGAAACGGGCCCAAAGCCAGCCGCCTTCAGGACTGCCGCCAGGTAACGATGGTCGACCCTATCGAAAGCTTTCGACTGATCTAAATTGATCAAGGACCCACCCGTGGCTGGTTCCCTAGCTACCCTCTCTACGAAGTGGAGGTTGTCGTGGATGGATCTGTCGGAAATGGCGCATGTCTGCACCTCTCCCACCAGACCACCAACGACAAGCGCTAACCTCTTTGCTAGCGCCTTGGCCAAATTCTTGAACTCTGTGTTTAGCAGTGTTATGGGCCTGAAATTATCTATGTTATCCTCCATGTTCGGATCCTTTCTCAGCATCGTCACCGCTCCTCGGCTCACAGATCTGGGAATTCTCCCGTTCTGTTGCCAGTTGCAGTAGATGTCCGCCAAGAAGCCTCCGTACAAGTCTGGCATCTGTACGTAAAGTTCATAGGGCAGACCCACCAAACCAGGCGATTTACCCCTTGTGCAGCCAGACATTGCCTCCCGTACTTCAGCGGCTGTTATCGGCTTTTCGCAACACTCCGCCTCAGTGGCCGAGAGCCGCGGCAGTCCGTCGAGGTAGCCACTAAAGTCCATCCCTCGATCCGGCCCGCCGCTGCCCCCGAACAGCTGAGCGAAGTTTCGCTTAAAAGCTTCACACATTTGCCCGGGATCGAGTAGCATGCGCCCGTCGTGGTCCAACAAAGACCGGATCGTGGCTTTGTTGCCACGACGCGCCTCCGCCACTCGGGCCCATTGAACGACTTTCGTCCCCTCGTATCTGAGAGCACGCACCCTAGCTCTGAGAACGCAGCCTTCGTACTTTGCATTGAAGAATTGGTCAAGGGCCAATTTCGCCGCAAGCACGTCGGTCGCGATGCCTTTGCTAAGCGCCTCGTCTAATTTTCTAACTAGTTCTCCCACTGCTCTATTTTTCTCTATAGCTAAAGCCTTAATAAACCTAATGGACTCTATTCTAATCGCTCTTTTCAGAGCAAACCACCACTTGTTTTGACGATGGCCCCCCGCAACACCCGCTTAACGAGTTTGCCCAATCCGGTCTCTGTATGCCTTGCGGGCTGGTAAGGACGCGTTTAGCTTCCAGTAGCCGGGTCCTCGTCTATGAAGCCTATCTAAGTCAAGCACACAGATCACGATTTTGGGGTCCGTGTAGCTGACTATCTTGATATTTTGAATTGTGGACAGCCTATGCTAGACCTATCTATTTCCCTACAAATTACTATATCTAGATATGATCTGGATGACCCGATGCGTTTTGGACAAGTCCACAATGGCACATTCGGGAAATCCAATCGGTACCTGTCAGACAGTTCAAAACGCCTGAGCAGATATGCGAGTCTCTTGCACCCACCTCCCCTATAAGCTAATCCCACACACTCCCAGCGTGCATCTAAGATCCCGTTCCAGTCGCCCACTAACACTAAAGAGCGGGACGTTCCAAGAATGGTCTCCAGACGCCGGGAGAAATCAGGCCGCCCTGCTGCTGTCAGCCACTAGCCTGAAAGCTTGCCCGTCTCCGCTGGTCACGTTCAGCACCACTAACTTACCTTCTGGGTCCAGGAAGCTGGCCCGTATGGTGAGATCCAAACCTCTCCGAAAAAGCACAGCAACTCCTCCTCCACGATCCAGGACGGTTGAGAGATGCGAACACATCGTAGCCGCCGAAGATCGGTGCGAAGGCCCGTGCTTCGTAGATTCTGGCCTCGCTGATGGCCACTACATCTATGTTTAGTGACCTGAGGTCGTTGAGCAGGTGGCCCTGCTTCCATGACGACCCCAAGTCACGCGCATTTATGCTGCCTATTCTGAGTGAGGTCATGTTGACATGGAGTTGAAAAGATGGGAAAGACCACTTACCTTACTTCTCGTAGAGAAAGGATGGTTTCTCCATCCTTTTCACTGCTTCTGGCCTCCTCCGGAAGGATGTCCTTATAAATCCTCCTGGAAAGTGCTTGTCGGAAGTCTCCGATGTCTTTGTGAAATTTTTGTTTTAGTGTCTTGTACGTTTTCTGTGTGATGCGAGTGATTTTTATGTGTGTAGGTTGTGTGAACTTTTGGGGTGTTATGTATTCTTTTTCTGTGGTTCTGGTGTTGTGTTGGATGTAGTGTAGTAATTGGTTGTTGTTCAAATGCAATTCTGTGTAGTGTGTATAGTTTTGGTTGTTTTGTTTTGATTGCGTTTGTGGTGGGTTTGTTTCTGTTTCGCTTTTTGGTGACTTTTGTGGTGTTGGTGATGGTGGTGTTGGGGTTAATGATGGTGATGGTGTTGGTGTTTGTGGTGATGGGGTTGGTCATGCTGGTGTGGATGGTGGCATAGCTGTCCTAACTTTTTTTGTTTGATAGTTTATTTATTTCTCTCCGTGTTTTGTTTTTGGAGGGGGAAGGAAGAGGATTTTTTTCTTTTTAGGCTTCTTTTTCTTTTTTTCTTTTTTTGCTTCTTTTCCTTTTTTCTTTTTTCCTGATACTGTTTTCCACTCCTCGTCGTCACAATCTGTCTCCAGTTGCGATAGGTCGGGGAGTGGAAAATCCTCCACAGGCGTTAGTTTTGGTTGTGGCGTGGTGGATGGTGTAGGCGCTGGTGCTAGTTCTGGCGCGTTGGGTGGTGGTAGTGTTCGTTTTGCTACTGTTGCTGGGGTTGCTGCTGCTACAGTTGCTTCTGTTGTTGCTGCTACAGTTGTTGCTGCCATTTCTGCTGCTGGTGGTGTTGATGGTTGAGCTACTGGGGTGGGTAAGAGAGGTGGCCTCAACTTTTTAACCTGAGGGCAGAAAGCCCTTAGGTGGGTTCCTTCACCACAAACGACACACCTAGGCCTTATACCCTCGACGATTACCGTGAGGTAGCTGCCGTCAGTGAGGTCTATTACCTCTGGGATTTCCTGAATGCTTTTTTGGTCCGCTTGGATCAGGAGCTCCATCCCAGATCCGGACCAGTTCTCCTGCTTTTCATTTTGCTATTTCGATTATTTTAGTTTTGGCCTCGATGCCGGCGAGGACGGCAGCCATTTCTCAGGAAATTTCGATGGCTGGTGGAACGTGGATCACCCTGATCTTTACGAGTCTCTGGCCACAATAGTTTGGGACGAGTGTGAAGTCGTCGCTTCTTAATGGGGCCATGGAGTACTCTCTGGCCTCCTGTGGTGTTCCAAAGAACACGTCCACGATTCCATATTTCTGCCCACGTCTGATGTGGGTTTTTTTGCCCACACATGTCCCAAAGCTTTTTGGATTTGGGACTCGGATGCCCGTTCCACTCGGCGCGATTTTATATTAATCGTCCGATAAGACACGATGCATAGGCGCCGATGCTCCATTTCTATTAGGTGGGGGGGGGGGGCTGACCCTGTACCCATCTTTCTTTACCATTCTCTTGGTTTCATCTACTTCTTCCTGAGTTACCTCGATTGTTTCGCATTTTTTGGCTGATTTGGCAAACGACACGGTGGTGTTGATGTGTTTGTTGTTATTCTCATTGTTGTTGTTGCTGTTGTTGTTATTGTTATTTTTATTATTGTTACTTTTAGTTTCAGTTGTGGATGTGGTGGTGGCGTCAGTGGTGTTCGGTGTGGAAGAGTCGATTCTAGCTGAATCCATTTCGATGTCACGAGATAATTTTTTTTTGTTTCTGTTATCGCTGGGGTGGTGGTGGGTGTGGCGGCTTCAACACCTGCAGTCAGTGGTAATGGCGGGAAATGAATGTATGCATGAGACAAATTAAATTTATTGCTACTGCTTATATTTTTAGTGTTGGCAAACGTAGTAATATTTACAATGGTGGTGTCGGTGTGAGGTGTTAGTTTGTGAGGAAGGCTGTCAGCCAGGTGTAGCTGTGAGTCGTCCATGTTTTTTTCAAACTAATTTTTTGTTTGATAATTATAAAAGTTTAAATTTTGGGCTCAAGGCGCCAATCTTTTTGAGTGCCCTTTTCCGAAAGCAAATTATGTGACCTTATAAACACCGAAGAACAAAAATTTTCCATAAATGGCAATTTGAAACAACTGAAAACAACGAACCTTTGCGGAGCTCACGATGACAATAATATTAATAATAATAATAATAATAATAATAATAATAATAATAATAATAATGATTTCTTTATTAACCACAAGGGTTTACATAAAGTAGACATTAAGGACAGTGCAGGACAATGCAGGACGGTACAAATGGACATTTCTGCGTGTAAAAAACAAAAACAGAGGATGTAACAAAAATAACAATGAAAATAACAATGAAAAATTCCCCAATAGGGGGGAGACTTCCGAGGGACATTTGTGGAGAAAGCCCATTAAAAGACCACAGTGGCCCTGACCACCAGGGCAAGTGCCCTCTCCCAGTTTTCCACCTTTAATTTACAGATATATACTCAGAGTAGGCCCATTCACTCGGGCCATTCTTGCTTCTCTCACCCATCTTTCAACAAAATGCTGGGAAGAGAGCACTTCCCTCTCTACTCTGATTTTCCTTTTCAAATGAAATTTGAAAAAGTCAATCAGAGCATCACCGAAGAGGTAAGTGTTCGTCTTCAGCCCTTTCAAACGTGTCCACCATACTATCTCTTTCGCCATGGCCACCAGACAGATAAAAACTGCCTGCCCTTCCCGGCTAAAGGAGGAGGGCGGGGCAATCCTTACGATGGACTCAGATGATAGCCGGATCCGTCCTAAACGCGACAGCAGGTGTTCGACATAAACCCACAAGTCAGCAATTTTCGGACACTGGACGAGTGCGTGCAGGACGGTTTCGTCGCCCTGCGCGCATCTCGGACATGCCCGGCTGACGGCACCTCCATGCCTGTAGAGTTTATCCCGAACTGGCAAGGCTCCTCGGTAGCACTGCCAGGCCAGAGATTTCTGGAAGTTGTCCATAGGCCCCGGCCTGAAATTTCTTCCGAAGAGATTGGCTAGTTGATTTTCGTCGACGCCTAGAGTTTCCCTAAGTACGTCGTCGCTCTTCCCCTCCACTAATCCTCTATAGAACGCCGAGGTGGAGTTTCCACCGATCACATTGCCCAATTGGTCGAGGGCTGTGAGCGCCTGAAGACATTCCAGTCTCCAGTCACTCCCTCTCGGTCTTCGCTTGACCCAGGACTGCAGCTCCGTCAAGGAAACGAGCTGGGGAAATACGCGCCTAGCAAACGGCGACCACACCTGATAACCGTCGAGGAAGAGGTGGAGATGTCGTAGCCTGAGCGCGTGCCTGCGCATCATCAGCCACGGCATGCCCAGCCCTCCACGTAGCGGGTGTTGACAACAGATGGACCGCCTGACCATCGGAGCGCGTCCCTTCCACAAAAAGCGAAAGAGCAAACGCTCCAGCGCAGTCAGGCGAGGCTTAGGACAAGGTACGACGGTCAGGCGGTAGCAGATGACAGACGCGATGTACGCGTTAGCCACCTCTGCTCGACCTTTCAGGGATAGCTTCCTCTCCGTCCATTTCTAGGTGGGAGAAGCCACCCTGCACGTCACCTGGTCCCAGTTTTTGTCTGTCTGGAGGTCCGGACCGAACCAGACCCCTAGCAATTTAACCGGTCCGTCCGTCCAGCGTCCGACGACGCTATTGGACGGCATGAACTTGCTCTCCAGGTGGCGAGCTGCAGGCCCACTGACTTTTCCTGGTTGATCATTGCTCCTGTCACCGCTTCGTATTCTCTTAGTGTAGTGCCGATCGCCTCGATGTGTTTGGCGTTCGATACCACTACGGTGATATCGTCCGCATATGCTGACACGGATCTTCCGCATCCTAGTTCGCACGGGACTCCCCTCAACGTCTCCAATTTGTGCAGTAATGGCTCGAGAGTCAATACGTACAAGTGGTACGAGAGGAGACATCCTTGGCGGACCGAGCGCATGATGTTGAACGGTTCCGAAATGTGACCATTCACTCTCACCACAGAGCAGATGTCGCTGTGCATGGCAGCGATCCAGCCTCTGAAACGGGCCCAAAGCCAGCCGCCTTCAGGACTGCCGCCAGGTAACGATGGTCGACCCTATCGAAAGCTTTCGACTGATCTAAATTGATCAAGGACCCACCCGTGGCTGGTTCCCTAGCTACCCTCTCTACGAAGTGGAGGTTGTCGTGGATGGATCTGTCGGAAATGGCGCATGTCTGCACCTCTCCCACCAGACCACCAACGACAAGCGCTAACCTCTTTGCTAGCGCCTTGGCCAAATTCTTGAACTCTGTGTTTAGCAGTGTTATGGGCCTGAAATTATCTATGTTATCCTCCATGTTCGGATCCTTTCTCAGCATCGTCACCGCTCCTCGGCTCACAGATCTGGGAATTCTCCCGTTCTGTTGCCAGTTGCAGTAGATGTCCGCCAAGAAGCCTCCGTACAAGTCTGGCATCTGTACGTAAAGTTCATAGGGCAGACCCACCAAACCAGGCGATTTACCCCTTGTGCAGCCAGACATTGCCTCCCGTACTTCAGCGGCTGTTATCGGCTTTTCGCAACACTTCGCGTCAGTGGCCGAGAGCCGCGGTAGTCCGTCGAGGTAGACACTAAAGTCCATCCCTCTACCCGGCCCACCGCTGCCCCCGAACAGCTGAGCGAAGTGTCGCTGAAAAGCTTCACACATTTGCCCGGGATCGAGTAGCATGCGCCCGTCGTGGTCCACCAAAGACCGGATCGTGGCTTTGTTGCCACGACGCGCCTTCGCCACTCGGGCCCATTGAACGGCTTTCGTCCCCTCGTGTCTGAGAGCACGCACCCTTGCTCTGACAACGCAGCCTTCGTGCTTTGCATTGAAGAATTGGTCAAGGGCCAATTTCGCCGCAAGCACGTCGGTCGCAATGCCTTTGCTAAGCGCCTCGTCTAATTTTCTAACTAGTTCTCCCTCTGCTCTATTTTTCTCTATTGCTAAAGCCTTACTAAACCTAATCGATTCTATTCTAATCGCTCTTTTCAGAGCAAACCACCACTTGTTGTTGACGTTGGCCCCCGTCAACGCCCGCTTAACTAGTTCGCTAATCCGGTCTCTGTAGGCCTTGCGCGCTGGTAAGGACGCGTTTAGCTTCCAGTAGCCGGGTCCTCGTCTATGAAGCCTATCTAGGTCAAGCACACAGATCACGAATTTGTGGTCCGTGTAGCTGACTATCTTGAATTGTGGACAGCCTATGCTAGACCTATCTATTTCCCTACAAAATACTCTATCTAGATATGATATGGATGACCCTATGCGGTTTGTCCAAGTCCACATTGGCACATTCGGGAAATCCAATCGGTACCTGTCAGACAGTTCAAAACGCCTGAGCAGGTTGGTGAGGCTCTTGCACCCTCCACCCCTATCCGCTAATCCCACACAGTCCCAGCGTGCATCTAAGATCCCGTTCCAGTCGCCCACTAACACTAAAGAGCGGGACGTTCCAAGAAAGGTCTCCAGACGCCGGAAGAAATCAGGCCGCCCTGCTCCTGTCGGGGCCACTAGCCTGAAAGCTTGCCCGTCTCCGCTGGTCACGTCCAGCACCACCAGCTTACCCTCTGGGTCCAGGAAGATGGCCCGTATGGCGAGATCCAAACCTCTCCGAAAAAGCACAGCAACTCCTCCACCCGATCCAGGACGGCTGGGAGAAGCGTACACATCGTAGCCGCCGAAGATCGGTGCGAAGGCCCGTGCTTCGGAGATTCTGGTCTCGCTGATGGCCACTACATCTATGTTTAGTGACCTGAGGTCGTTGAGCAGGTGACCCTGCTTCCATGACGACCCCAAGCCACGCGCATTTATGCTGCCTATTCTGAGTGAGGTCATGTTTAAAATAGAGTGTAAAAGATGGGAAAGACCACTTACCGTACATTTGGTAGAGGAGGGATGGTTTTTACATCCCTTTTCACTTGATCGTCTGGTGAAGGGACCGTTGAATCGTCCCTTCGGCTGGTCGTCGGCTCTTCTAAGAGAATGTGTGAATATACTCTTCGATTGATGGTTCCTCCTAGGTCCCTGAAATCACCAACTGCGTTGGGGAATTTCGTTTTAATGTTTGTGTATTGTTTCTGTGCTATTTTTAGCAGTCTTATGTTAGTTGGCGTTTTGATTGGTGCTGGTATTATGTAGTCGTGTTGTGAAATGTCTGTGTGTTCAATTATGTAAGTCATTAGTTTCTTGTTGAGTGTATTTATTGCCGTGCATTTGTTTTTCTGGGGGTGGGGTGTGGTTCTGCTATTTTCTTGTCGTTGTTGCTGGGTGTGTGTGTTTTGTTGTTGTGTTTGCGATGTTGGTGCTTGTGGTGGTGGTGTTGAAGGTGTTGTTGGCGGTGGGGTTGTCGCCGGTGGTGATGGTGGTGCTAGTGTGGGTGGTGATGGTGTTGGTGGTGTTGCTGCTGTGGGTCTCTTTGCAGTAGAATTTACCCTTTTCTCATTTCTTTCCTCCCTTTTCAAAGGCGACGATGCGCTGCTTCTGCGTTTGTGCCTTCTTACGACCTTTTGCCATCCCTCTCCCACCTCACACTCCATGTCTGATTCTGTGAGGTCGGGGAGGAGTACCAGCTCCACTCTTTCACTTGTTGTTGTTGGTGATGTTTGCAGTGGAGTCTCTGTTGCAGCTGCATTTGGTATTGCTGTTGTTGTTGTTAATATTTCCACTGCTGCTGCTGTTTTTGATTTCCGTGGAGTGGGTATGGGTGCCACGGACCTATCGTTCCTGGTTGCCGCTTGTCCTGTTGCTGGTAGCCGTGGAGCCGGATTCGGAAGGAGGGGGGTTTTCTCCTTTCTCAGGGTCTTCTCGTTGCAGAAGGCCCTGAGGTGAGTCTTCGATCCACAGCGAAAGCATTTCGGGCGTTTGCCCTCAACACTTATGGGCAGTTGAGTGCCGTTATCGAAGTCTATCACATCCGGGATAGCTTCCATGCACTCCTGGTTGGTTTGGATTAGCATCTCAATGGAGGTGCCTACCCAATCTTCTCTTACTTTTTTCTGTACTTGCACTACAGTTGTTTTGTCCTCGATTCCGACGAGGACAGACGCGGCCAGCCAAGAAGGGGCCATTCCGGGGAGGACGTGGGTCAGTTTGACCCTCACAATTTTTTGCCCACAGTAGGAGGGCACCAACACCATTTCCTCGCTCCTTAGGGTCGCTACTGATTGGGCCTTTGCCTCCTGGGGTGTGGCAAAAAGTACGTCTACGGTGGCATATTTTTTGCCTCGGGTGATGTGCGTTTTCCGCTGCCACACAGACCCCAAGGCTTTTTGTATTTGGGCCTCTGTGGCTCTTTCCACCCTACGGGATTTTGTACTTACTGTACGGTACGTGACCGTACAGTGCTCTTGGGTTTCGAAAAATTTTTCCGCTGCCTTGCAGATTGCTCGGTGTCCAGTCTTTGTCACCATCTTCTTCGCTTCCTCTAATCCCTCATTTGTTATGAGGATTGTTTCTAAGTTTTTCGCAATACCTGCAAATGAGATTGGTTTTTCTCTGCTGCTGCTGTTGTTGTTGTCGTCAGAGCTGCTGGTACTTTTGTTGTTGCTGCAGGTACTACGACTACTGCTTCCGCCGCTGTTGCTGTGGTTGTTGTTGGTGTTGCTGCTGCTAATGCTGTTGTTGTTTATGCTGCTGGTGATGCTGTTGCGGCTGCTACTGTTGTTTTCATTGTCACTGTTGCTGTTGTTATTACGGCTGCTACTGCTATTATTCCTGACATCAGACGAATGAACTGGGTTTTCGTATTTCCCGCACACCTGTTTCGTCGCTGTTGTCGTCGTCGTGGAGAAACCTTGCACGCTTTGCACGAGACTTTTCTTTTCTTTCGTCACTTGCGAAAGAGAAGGGAGGGAGAGAGACACATTTAAAGAAGGGAGGGAGAGAGACAATCTTCTCTCTGCTGTAGTGATGATTGAGGAAGAAGAAGACGGAATGAGTGGGAGTGACGTATGAAATTTCTTTTTCGTAGCCATGTTGTTTTTTTGTTTAAAATGAATATTGGGTACAAAACCCCAATAACTGGTTATTTAACCCCGAAGGGCCAAATAACGGACAGAAAGACCCCTCTCACGAGGAGGAGGGTGTCTTTATTAACAATTTGGTTCAAGTTTTAAACAATTTACAATTGTTTTAACGGTTAAAAATTACTATACCTTACAGAGCCGAGCCTCCGTCAACCATGGCATTCAATAATAATAATAATAATAATAAACCACCGAATCAAGTCCCATAAAATTTCGGATCCATATTATATTGTTATATCGCTCAAATATTCAATTTTGTATTATATATTTTGTATTCAAAAAAGAAAATGGCTATAAATGGAAGAAAACACCCTCTGTCTACACTATATAGAACAGCCAAATAACAGCAATTTCACCAACACCAGAAACTTCATGCACCACCTACCCCATCACACTAAATATAACAGCCAGATAACGGCAATTTCACCACCACCACCACCAATCCCAGCATCATAATAATAATTACTATTATTATTGTCTCAAGTTTTAACAAAATGTTTAATTCCAATTTAACGGGAATATGTCAACACAATATATATTAAACATACGCGACACAAAGTCATAGATACTACATATCACAAAACTCAGTAACGACAACGCCACCGCCGCCACCACTCCATCCATCATTGCTACCACTATCCCATCACCGCCGCCACCACTCCTTCATTGCTACCACCACTATTCCCCTGTTAACTTGAGAGAGAAAGGGGAAGGTGGCGGTATCACTAGACAAGAGAGAGGCTAGCAAAATATATAAATAGATTGACTTAGTGACCTGGCCACCGGCCAAACGTCAACATCAACAACTATGGCACTGCTGGCTCACCCCTTCCTCACCAACAATATAAAAAGCCCCAGCACCACCACCGACATAGCCAACAACAATAACAGGAAACTTCAACAAAAAGTATATTATATTATTGTAATGCACTGGGTGATTGCTGGCCTTGTACCTGGAGTGGAGACAATTATTAATAATTTCATTCTTAAGCCACGCAATGCACACATTAAGGAACCACTCATGATATTAACAATTTAAAAAAACAAAACAACAGAAAGAAAACCCCGTGACCAAGAAATATCGAGATGGCGGCCGGCGGGGAATAGCTGAGTCTCTAGGGGAGAACGACCCCTCTAGACTTGGTTGACACTCGTTCTAGAAGTGGTAACACGAAATGATTACCCCTTGGCGGATAAGAATAACACGCGACAAAATAAAGTAAATGTCTAATGATAAAATCTCATACCGGATCGGCCGTCACCCGGGTAAAAAAGGGCCGCGTCCCTCAGAGAGGAACCAGACTGGGGTCGAAAAATCAGCTAATGGTTCAAACCTTCCCATCACTTCGGAGCTGGAGACCTCCCATAACCGGAATACTCCTACTGTTGGCCCTCCATGCTCACCACCAAGAAATCCAAAGAAAAAGAGAGAAAAATGGTCAAGGGAAGATAATAAAGAAGGCCTTGAGGCTTTCTACACTGCCATGTACTACCCATCAAATACATCGAATACAGAACAGACATATATATCAACTGGAAAAAGAAAAATCCCGAAAACAGAGGCTATATTGACAGTAACAAACTAGCCAATATACGAAGAATATTGTAAGAAAAAAGTTACTAACTGATATAGAAATTGATCAGATCAAGCTATTAGCACAAAGTCAGCGAAGGGAAAATGAAACATGTGTCAGTGAAAACGAGGTAAATTGTAACACTTCGAATCCCAGGGTTGGAGCGGAATCACTGGCAACAGAACAAATTAAAGAAAGGATCGAAAAAGTGGAGGGACTGCATGCTCAAGATGAAACACCAAATGAAAATAATGAGATCGTAAATGATAAAGAAATGAATGAGAATGAACTTGTCAACTTGAAGGATGAAATTATGATCGAATGGACGAAAATGGAAGAATCTGACATGGGGCAACGGGACACCCTCCCTAAGATCCAGAACTCCAAACAGAACCAAACGATAATACACAAGACTAACATAATTCTCAAAAACATTATCATCACAAACAAACTAAACATTACTGATTTAAATCATCTCTATTATGCATCGGCTAAAGTCACCACTCACTTATGTGGAGTGAAAATGAAAAAACAAAGGAATTCAATCGCCAAATAAACCTTCTCCGATCTGACATAGAAATTTTAACAAACTATAAAGTAGGTTAAACAAACTAAACTTAGAAAATTGAAAAAGAAGTACAGTATAAAATCAACAAGTGACAAAGACATGCTGATAGACATAATCAAGCAAAAATTGTCGGCCAAAGCTGCTCGTATAAGGCGCTTTGAAAAACGATCTAGATTCTATAAGGACAATAATATGTTCAAAAACAACCAAAGAAACTTCTACAGAAAAATTGGTAAGTCAACAATAACTGCTAAATCAATAACACCCAAGGAGGAAGTGCAAACATTCTGGGAAAAGATCTGGGCCGAAGAAAAAGTTCATAATATACATGCCCCATGGATAGACAGACAAATGAAAGATACAGCTCACCTTGAGGAAAAAATATGGGAAAATATAACAGTTGAACAGCTGCGCTTGGCTCTAAGAAAAACCAGCAAATGGAAATCCCCAGGAAAAGACAAAATACAAAACTTTTGGATAAATGCCTTCACAGAGTCTCATGAGCTGTTAGCCCAACTTTACAATAAAATAGTTAAGGAGCCAGAAAAGATACCATCATGGCTAGTTAACGGCATTACATTCCTGCTTCCGAAGAATGATGAGACAAACAATCCCAAAAATTACAGACCGATAACTTGCTTGACCACAATGTATAAAATGTTAACATCAGTCCTAACTGAATACACATATGACCACCTGATAACAAATGACCTATTTCCCATTGAGCAGAAAGGGTGTAAACGAGGCTCATATGGCTGTAAGGATCAGCTTCTGGTTAACAAAATGATACTGGAAGATTGTCATAATAGACACAAAAATCTATCGATTGCTTGGATAGATTATAAAAAAGCATTCGATAGTTTGCCACACAGTTGGATTGAAAAATGTTTAGAGATTTTCAAAATATTTCCCATTGTCAGGAGGTTTTTGTCATTCAGTATGAAGACATGGAAAACAACACTATTTTTGAATAGTGAAACAAAATCACTGGAAGCTGGAGAAGTTAATATTAATTGTGGAATTTTTCAGGGTGACTCTTTATCACCGCTTTTATTCTGCATCGCACTTATACCATTAAGTAAAATGCTCAATGAAACAAAACATGGATATAAAGTCTATGACAAAACCATTAATCACCTGTTCTACATGGATGACCTGAAACTATTTGCAAAAAATGATGAACGATTGCAAGGGCTATTATCCACTGTGAAGCAGTTCAGTGATGACATTAAAATGGAGTTTGGACTAGATAAATGCGCCAAAGCAACGTTCACCAGAGGAAAGCTGCTGAAGAGTTCAGACATTAATCTTGATCGGGGGAACGTGATAAGAGAACTTGATCAAGAAAAAACTTACAAATATCTAGGTGTTTGTGAAGGAGACGGAATCAAGCACTCGACAATGAGTGAAAGGATAAGGAAGGAATGTTATCGCAGAGTAAGAGTAATCTTAAGAACGGAATTGAATGCAAGGAATAGGATCGATGCCATAAACACGCTTGCCATACCAGTAGTAACCTACAGTTACAATGTCATCAACTGGTCAAGCGCAGAGATCCGTAGGCTCGATACAAAAATTCGAAAATTCTTAACCATGCACAGAATGCATCACCCTAAGGCAGACATAGATAGAATATATCTCCCTAGGAAAGAAGGAGGACCTGGGTTAATCCAGTTAGACATTGCGTTGAAAACTGCAACAATTGGATTATCTACATATCTAAGGGAATCACATGATTGGATGATCAAACTCATTTTGAAACACGAAAGCATCAAAAGATCATATTCCATTACAAAAGATGCACAAAGATACAGTAATGGACTACAAATTTCAGAAGTCCCATTTACTGCTGAAATGGAAAACACAGAAAAAGCAAAGCAGGTAAAAGTAACTGCAAAGAAAGAACTGCTACAGAAACTGGCTAAGAAATGGCAATAAAAGCCTCTGTATGGAAAATACCCAGAGCAAGCTAACAATCCTGATGTTGACAAAACTTTAACCCATCAGTGGTTGGCATCCTCTGGACTGAAATCGGAGACTGAAGGACTGATTATATCGGCACAAGATCAGTGTCTGCCAACAAAAAATTACCAAGCCAACATAATAAAAAATGGGTGCAGCCCATTATGCCGTGTATGCAAAAAACAACCAGAGACCATTGACCATATAATTTCAATGTGCAGTCCTATAGCTCCAACCGAATACCTAAACAGGCATGACAGAGCTGCACAATACATACATTGGATAATGTGTAAGCATTTTGACCTGCCCCATCAAAAGAATTGGTGGGAGCATCAACCACCTCCCATACTTGAAAAAGATCACATCTCAATCTTGTGGAACTTTAGCATCCAAACAGACTGAAAAATAGATGCAAATAGACCTGATATAATATTGAAGGACTTTCAAAAGAGGGTATGCCTGCTAATTGATATGTCTGTTCCAATAGACAAGAATGTATCTATAAAAACATTTGAAAAATTGAGCAAGTATAAGGACCTGGAGATAGAAATTGGAAAAATGTGGAAATTGAGAACTAAAACAATACCAGTGGTTGTAGGCGCTCTGGGAATGATACCTAAGGGGTCTAATGATTACTTATCGCAAATCCCAGGAAACCCGCGTATAGGAGAAATACAAAAGATAGTACTAATGGGAACTGCCCATATACTAAGGAAGATTCTGTCAATATAAGTACATCACAAGTCTAAACACTAAAGATGCATGTGTGAATATGTATGTTCTTTCTTGAACATGGCGGACCTTGTTGTCTCTTGAGGTCACTGGTTGTGACTTGGTGATAACTCGTATGAACATAAAGCAAGATAAATGGAACTGTAATAATAATAATAATAATAATGGTTTCTACTTTTGGCACAAGGCCAGCAACTATCAATGCATTACTGGTACTTTATTCTATCGACCCTGGAAGGTTGAAAGGCAAAGTTAACCTCGGCGGGATAACTTAGGCACAAGGCCAGAAATTAACCAGTGTATTACTGGTACTTTATTTTATCGACCCCGTAAGGATGAAAGGCAAAGTTAACCTCGGCGGGATTGGAACTCAGAATGGCAATGGCCGTAACTCTATACCTCAAAGCATAGCGTCCGACCCTCTACCGATAATGCCGCCATAATAATAATAATAATAATAATAATAATAATAATAATAATAATAATAATAATAATAATAAGGGAAGAAGACGCACGAGGTGGTGGAAGGTCATGAAATCGCTCCCGTAAGTTTTGAATTTTTAACATATTTAAATCATTTGTGAAATAACAACTCTTAGTACAAATGCTACGTAAAGCATCCGGCTTGAGCCCCCAAAAATTCGGACCCAAAATATATTGTTATAAGGCTCAAATATTCAAATATTCAACTTTGTATTGTACATTGTATATCCAAAAAAGAAAATGGCTATAAATGGAAGAAGAAACCCCCCCCCCCTCCTCTGTCTACACTATATAGAACAGCCATTTCAATTTCACCACCACCACTCACTGCTGCCATCATTACCACCACTATCCCATCACCGCCGCCACCACTCCTTCATTGCTGCCACCGCTACAACACCATCACTACAGTAATACGATCACAACACCACCACAACTGCCTCGGTATCGACATCACCACAACCACTGTCTCAGTATCGCTACCGCCGCTACTGTCACCCACTTTACCCAGCTGGCTGCTGCCACCACATTATAGAATCCCTACTACTAAAAAAGAGGAAGGCATCAAAATATATAAAAAGACTCAAAAGAAAAAAGAAAAAACAAACAACAAAACCAAAGCAGCACAGCAAAAACAAACAGAGAAAAAAAAAAAAAAAAACGTAAAGAAAATAAGAATGAAGAGAGGAACAAGCGGACGGACAGAGAAGAGGGGGGACAAACTAAGTCAGACATTCGAACACTACATTACAATGAAACTTATGCTTATTCATTTTTGGGGTCTTTTCTGCCTGTGTGTTTGTTTGTTTATCTGTGTTCGTCTACAGCGTGGTGATAATGCCACACAAGCGCCAAGTGGAGCGGCGCAAACACCGGCGGCGGTGAATCCACAGATGGCTAAGTAACCATACAATCCTCGATAAGAGTGTTTAAATATCGAACCTAAACAGTTCGAATAACGGTGAAATGGAGACTAGAACGTCATGTGACAGACTCTCACCCAACAGGTGCTCCCTGGCTCAGCAGCAGGAACATGACTGTCAACCAAATACTGCTGATGGTGGAGGAAGAAGAAGAAGGAAAGGGGCCAGAACCAACTGGACGAAAGAAATGAATAGAACTGTTATGCAATGTTACCTGAAAAGTAACCCCAAGGAGAGGGGCTATAGGTGACGGATGCATAACATCTGGAACGAATTTGGTCTATTTAAATTAGATGAACAAAAATTGGCCGGGCAGGCTCGGGTAATAAGAAATAATGGGTGGATAAGCGAGCTGGAACTGGAGGAACTGAGCAGAGAGAATAGCTTGGAGATGGAGGGTGTAATATACCAGACAAACGAGCCAGAGGGAAATGAAGGTGAAGAGGTCGAGAGAACGGAGGAACCACCCGAAGCAGACAATGATCTGAATACTGAGATAAATAATACCTGGAACAGAGATACGGCCACTGAGGAGATGAATGCTGACGGGCTAGGACAAGATTCGGTTGACATCCTAAATTTAGTGGTAGATGAATTGAACAATGATAGTGGGAGACCTATGAACCTAAGATTTGTAGACAGGAAAAAGTTAAATGAAACAACAGCTAAGGTAAACAAAGTCATCCCATACCTTGAGGCGAGGAGCCTTCACCAGTGCAACAATATCCTCAAAGCAACAGCAAATACGGTGAGGAAACTACTTGGTGTAAAAGCGAGAGGAAACAACAGACAAGAAAGAGCAGAGCCTTGGTGGAAGAAACGACTGAGTGGTCAAATCAAAAAGTTGAGGAATGACATAGGAAAGCTTGAGTCACTACTGAATGGGACACTAAAAAAACATAGGCACTAAAAATAGACTGGAAATAAAGTACAAAACTAGGAGGAAAAAGCTAAATATTATCATAGAGGAACTGAAGCAACGCATTGTAGCTAAGAGTGCAAAAAATCAGGCGATACGAGAACAGAGTCAGTCAGTATAAACAGAACCGCATGTTCGACAACAACCAGAAGATGCTGTTTGGACAGCTTGAGGGGAAAGAAAGAGGCAACGACTTGATCCCTGAGGCGGAACAAACTAAAACATTCTGGAGAGGAATATGGGAGCAGGATGTTAGACATAATGACCAGGCAGGGTGGATTGAGACAGTACAGAGGGAGATCGGTGAGCAGGCACACCAACAAACTGATTTGAGTATCACAGTTGAAACTCTTAAGGGGCAGGCCAAAAAACTAACCAACTGGAAATCACCAGGCCCAGATGGTGTGCAGGGGTATTGGATTAAAAATTTAACATCCCTCCACCCGAAGCTGACGACCATGTTCAATGACTGCTTGGTGTCGGGTGAGGTGCCAGAGTGGTTGACAAAAGGTACCACAGTTTTGATAATGCAGTGATATATGTATGCAGTGATATATGTATGCAGTTTGGTGTTGGTAAATGTGGAGTCATTGTGATGAGGAGGGGTAGGTTGAGCAGAAGTAACGGAATCCAGATACCAACAGGTGAGATGATAAAGGAAATTGACACCGAGGAAGGATACAGTATTTCGGAGTTCTGGAGGCTGATGGCATAAAGAACAAAAAAATGAAGGAATTGTTAAGAACTGAATACATTCAGAGAGTAAGGAGCGTATTGAAGTCACATCTGAACAGCAGAAATGCCATAAGCGCAGTAAATTCCCGAGCTGTGTCTATTATTAGGTACAGTGCGGGAATTCTGAGATGGAAAGTTGCTGAACAAAAAGAAATGGATAGGAAGACTAGGAAGTTATTGACTATCTACAACATGTTCCACAAGAGGAGTGATGTCGATAGACTCTACCTAAGGAGATCTGAGGGTGGAAGAGGTCTTATCAGCATAGAGGACTGTGTTCAGATGGAGAAAAACAACCTATACAAATACGTGACTGATAGTAAGGAGCCAATGCTCAGAACTGTACTGAAGGAGGGGACAGTAGGCCAGGGGATGTCCAAGGAGGAAATAACATCAAGGAGAAAAAGCAGCCTTCAGGGAAAATCCCTTCATAGTACCTTCTTTGAGAAAACTGAATTTAGAGATCCACAGACATGGAACTGGCTGAGAAGAGGAGACTTCAAAAAGGCTACAGAAGGAATGCTAATGGCTGCGCAGGAGCAGGCCCTCAAAACGAAGTGGTTGAAGCACCATATTTACAAGGAGGAGGCTAGCCCACTGTGCAGGATCTGTGGAGAGAGAGAGGAGACTGTGGCTCACATTGTATCCGAGTGTAAACACCTAGCCCAGACCCACTATAAGAGCTGGAGACATGATGTGATGGGCAGGGTGATCCACTGGCACCTGTGAAAAGTGAACAATTTACCACATTCTGAGAAATGGTATGAGCATAGGCCAGAGGCGGTGACGGAGAACGATCAGGTGAAGGTGCTGTGGGATTTTAGGATACAGACGGACAAGAAACTGGAACACAATAGACCTGACCTGGTGGTTGTGGACAAAGAAAAAAGATCGTGTCTGATTGTGGATGTGGCCTGCCCATTCGACACGAGAGTGCAAGAGAAGGAGAGGGAGAAAATTAACCGATACCAGGACCTAAAGTGGGAGGTGAAAAGGATTTGGAACTGCCATGAAGTCAAAGTGATCCCGATTGCCATAGGCGCACTGGGGACTATCTCCAAAAGTTTCCAGGGATGGTTAAAGAAAATCGGCCCCTTCACGCTTTTCGGAACGCTTCAAAAGGCATGTTAACCAACATCAATGACTGAGATTCAAGGAATAACAAAAATAATAATAATAATAATAATGATTTCTTTATTAACCACAAGGGTTTACATAAAGTAGACATTAAGGACAGTACAGGACAATACAGGACGGTACAAATGGGCATTTCTGCGTGTAAAAAACAAAAACAGAGGATGTAACAAAAAATAACAATAAAAAATTCCCCAATAGGGGGGGAGACTTCGGAGGGACATTTGTGGAGAAAGCCCAATAAAAAGCCACAGTGACCCTGATCACCAAGGTAAGTGCCCTCTCCCAGTTTTCCATCTTTAATTTACAGATATATACTCAGAGTAGGCCCATTCACTCGGGCCATTCTTGCTTCACTCACCCATCTTTCAACAAAATGCTGGGAAGAGAGCACTTCCCTCTCTACTCTGATTTTCCTTTTCAAATGAAATTTGAAAAAGTCAATCAGAGCATCACCGAATAGGTAAGTGCTCGTCTTCAGCCCTTTCAAACGTGTCCACCATACTATTTCTTTCGCCATGGCCACCAGACAGATAAAAACTGCCTGCCCTTCCCGGCTAAAATAGGAGAGCGGGGCAATCCTTACGATGGACTCAGATGATAACCAGATCCGTCCTAAACGCGACAGCAGGTGTTCGACATAAACCCACAAGTCAGCAATTTTCGGACACTGGACGAGTGCATGCAGGACGGTTTCGTCGCCCTGCGCGCATCTCGGACATGCCCGGGTGACGGCACCTCCATGCCTGTAGAGTTTATCCCGAACTGGCAAGGCTCCTCGGTAGCACTGCCTGGCCAGAGATTTCTGGAAGTTGTCCATAGGCCCTGGCCCGAAAGTTCTTCTGAAGAGATTGGCTAGTTAATTTTCGTCGACGCCTAGAGGTTCCCCAAGTACGTCGTCGCTCTTCCCCTCCACTAGTCCTCTATAGAACGCCGAGGTGGAGTTTCCACCGATCACATTGCCCGATTGGTCGAGGGGTGTGAGCGCCTGAAGACATTCCAGTCTCCAGGCGCTCCCTCTCGGTCTTCGCTTGACCCAGGACTGCAGCTCCGTCAAGGAAACGAGCTGGGGAAATACGTGTCTAGCAAACGGCGACCACACCTGATCACCGTCGAGGAAGAGGTGGAGATGTCGTAGCCTGAGCGCGTGCCTGCGCATCATCAGCCACGGCATGCCCAGCCCTCCACGTAGCGGGTGTTGACAACAGATGGACCGCCTGACCATCGGAGCGCGTCCCTTCCACAAAAAGCGAAAGAGCAAACGCTCCAGCGCAGTCAGGCGAGGCTTAGGACAAGGTACGACGGTCAGGCGGTAGCAGATGACAGACGCGATCTACGCGTTAGCCACCTCCGCTCGACCTTTAAGAGATAGCTTCCTCTCCGCCCATTTCTGTGTGAGAGAAGCCACCCTGCTCGTCACCTCATCCCACTTTTTGTCCGTCTGGAGGTCCGGACCGAACCAGACCCATAGCAATTTAACCGGTCCGTCCGTCCAGCATCCGACGACGCTGTTGGACGGCATGGACCTGTATCTCCAGGTGCCGAGCTGCAGGCCCACTGACTTTTCCTGGTTGATCATTGCTCCTGTCACCGCTTCGTATTCTCTTAGTGTAGTGCCGATCGCCTCGATGTGTTTGGCGTTCGACACCACTACGGTGACATCGTTCGCATATGCTGACACGGATTTTCCGCATCCTAGTTCGCGCGGGACTCCCCTCAACGTCTCCAGTTTGTGCAGTAATGGCTCGAGAGTCAATACGTACAAGAGGGACGAGAGGGGACATCCTTGGCGGACCGAGCGCATGATGTTGAACGGTTCCGACAGGTGACCGTTCACTCTCACCGTTCACTCTCAGCGATCCAGCCTCTGAAACGGGCCCAAAGCCAGCCGCCTTCAGGACTGCCGCCAGGTAACGATGGTCGACCCTATCGAAAGCTTTCGACTGATCTAAATTGATCAAGGACCCACCCGTGCCAGGTTCCCTAGCTACCCTCTCTACGATGTATCGCATAAGGTGGAGGTTGTCGTGGATGGATCTGTCGGGAATGGCGCATGTCTGCGCCTCTCCCACCAGACCACTAACGACAAGCGCCAACCTCTTTGCTAGCACCTTGGCCAAAATCTTGAACTCTGTTTTAGCAGAGTTATGGGCCGGAAATTATCTATGTTATCCCCCTTGTTCGGATCCTTTCTCAGCAGTGCCACCGCTCCTCGACTCACAGAACTGGGAATTCTCCCGTTCTGTTGCCAGTTGCAATAGACGTCCGCCAAGAGGCCTCGGAACAAGGCTGGCATCTGTACGTAAAGTTCATAGGGCAGACCATCCAAACCAGGCGATTTACCCCTTGTACAGCCAGTCATTGCCTCCCTTACTTCAGCGGCTGTTATCGGCCTTTCGCAACACTTCGCCACAGTAGCCGAGAGCCGCGGTAGTCCGTCGAGGTAGACACTAAAGTCCATCCCTCGACCCGGCCCACCGCTGCCTCCGAACAGCTGAGCGAAGTGTCGCTGAAAAGCTTCACACATTTGCCCGGGATCGAGTAGCATGCGCCCGTCGTGGTCCACCAAAGATCGGATCGTGGCTTTGTTGCCACGACGCGCCTCCGCCACTCGGGCCCATTGAACGGCTTTCGTCAGCTCGTGTCTGAGAGCACGCACCCTTGCTCTGACAACGCAGCCTTCGTGCTTTGCATTGAAGAATTGGTCAAGGGCCAATTTCGCCGCAAGCACGTCGGTAGCAATGCCTTTGCTAAGCGCCTCGTCTAATTTTCTAACTAGTTCTCCCTCGGCTCTATTTTTCTCTATTGCTAAAGCCTTACTAAACCTAATGGATTCTATTCTAATCGCTCTTTTCAGAGCAAACCACCATTTGTTGTTGACGATGGCCCCCGTCAACGACCGCTTAACTAGTTCGCTAATCCGGTCTCTGTAGGCCTTGCGGGCTGGTAAGGACGCGTTTAGCTTCCAGTAGCCGGGTCCTCATCTATGAAGCCTATCTAAGTCAAGCACACAGATCACGAATTAGTGGTCCGTGTAGCTGACTATCTTGAATTGTGGACAGCCTATGCTAGACCTATCTATTTCCCTACAAAATACTCTATCTAGATATGATCTGGATGACCCTATGCGATTTGTCCAAGTCCACATTGGCACATTCCGGAAATCCAATCGGTACCTGTCAGACAGTTCAAAACGCCTGAGCAGGTTGGTGAGGCTCTTGCACCCTCCACCCCTATCCGCTAATCCCACACAGTCCCAGCGTGTATCTAAGATCCCGTTCCAGTCGCCCAGTAACACTAAAGAGCGGGACGTTCCAAGAAAGGTCTCCAGACGCCGGAAGAAATCAGGCCGCCCTGCTCCTGTCGGGGCATAGACGGCCACTAGCCTGAAAGCTTGCCCGTCTCCGCTGGTCACGTCCAGCACCACCAACTTACCCTCTGGGTCCAGGAAGATGGCTCGTATGGCGAGATCCAAACCTCTCCGAAAAAGCACAGCAACTCCCCCCCCCCCCCACTCGATCCAGGACGGCTGGGAGATGCGTACACATCGTAGCCGCCGATGATCGGTGCGAAGGCCCGTGCTTCGGAGATTCTGGTCTCGCTGATGGCCACTACATCTATGTTTAGTAACCTGAGGTCGTTGAGCAGGTGAACCTGCTTCCATGACGACCCCAGGCCACGCGCATTTATGCTGCCTATTCTGAGTGAGGTCATGTTTAAAACAGAGTGGAAAGGATGGGAAAGACCACTTACCGTACTTTTCGTAGAGGAGGGATTGTTTTTACATCCCTTTTCACTTGATCGTCTGGTGAAGGGACCGTTGAATCATCCCTTCGGCTGGTCATCGGCTCTTCTATGAGTATGTCCGAATATACTCTTCGGTTGATAGTACCTCCTAGGTCTCTGAAATCACCAACTGCGTTGGGGAATTTCGTTTTAATGTTTGTGTATTGTTTCTGTGCTATTTTTAGCAGTCTTATGTTAGTTGGCGTTTTGATTGGTGCTGGTATTATGTAGTCGTGTTGTGAAATGTCTGTGTGTTCAATTATGTAAGTCATTAGATTCTTGTTGTGTGTATTTATTGCCGTGCATTTGTTTTTCTGGGAGTGGGGTGTGGTTCTGCTATTTTCTTGTCGTTTTTGCTGTGTGTGTGCGTTTTGTTGTTGTGTTTACGATGTTGGTGCTTGTGGTGGTGGTGTTGAAGGTGTTGTTGTTGTTGGCGGTGGGGTTGTCGCCGGTGGTGATGGTGGTGCTAGTGTGGGTGGTGTTGGTGTTGGTGGTGTTGCTGCTGTGAGTCTCTTTGCAGTAGACTTTACCCTTTTTTCATTTCTTTCCTCCCTTTTCAAAGGCGACGATGTGCTGCTTCTGCGTTTGTGCCTTCTTACGACCTTTTGCCATCCCTCTCCCACCTCACACTCCATGTCTGATTCTGTGAGGTCGGGGAGGGGTACCAGTTCCAGTCTTTCACTTGTACTTGTTGGTGATGTTTGCAGTGGAGTCTCTGTTGCAGCTGCATTTGGTATTGCTGTTGTTGTTGTTGTTAATACTTCCACTGCTGCTGCTGTTTTTGATTTCCGTGGCGTGTGTATGGGTACCACGGACCTATCGTTCCTGGTTGCCGCTTGTCCTGTTTCTGGTAGCCGTGAAGCCGGTTTCGGAAGGAGGGGGGGGTTTCTCCTTTCTCAGGGTCTTCTCGTTGCAGAAGGCCCTGAGGTGAGTCTTCGATCCACAGCGAAAGCATTGCGGGCGTTTGCCCTCAACACTTATGGGCAGTTGAGTGCCGTTATCGAAGTCTATCACATCCGAGATAGCTTCGATGCACTCCTGGTTGGTTTGGATTAACATCTCAATGGAGGTGCCGACCCAATCTTCTCTTACTTTTTTCTGTACTTGCAGTACAGTTGTTTTGTCCTCGATTCCGACGAGGACAGACGCGGCCAGCCAAGAAGGAGCCATCCCGGGGGGAGGACGTGGGTACGTTTGACCCTCACAATTTTTGCCCGCAGTAGGAGGGCACAAACACCATTTCCTCGCTCCTTAGGGTCACTATGGATTGAGCCTTTGCCTCCTGGGGTGTGGCAAAAAGTACGTCTACGGTGGCATATTTCTTGCCTCGGGTGATGTGTGTTTTCCGCTGCCACACAGACCCCAAGGCTTTTTGTATTTGAGCCTCTGTGGCTCTTTCCACCCTACGGGATTTTGTACTTACTGTACGGTACGTGACCGTACAGTGCTGTTGGGTTTCGAAAAATGTTTCCGCTGCCTTGCAGATTGCTCGGTGTCCCGTTTTCGTCACCATCTTCTTCGCTTCCTCTAATTCCTCATTTGTTATGAGGATTGTTTCCAGGTTCTTCGCGATACCTGCAAATGAGATTGGATTTTCTTTGCTGCTGTTGTTGTTGTTGTCGTCAGAGCTGCTGTTACTTTTGTTGTTGCTGCAGGTACTACGACTACTGCCGCCGCCGCTATTGCTGTGGTTGTTGTTGTTGTTGCTGCTGCTAATGCTGTTGTTGTTTATGCTGCTGGTGATGCTGTTGCGGCTGCTACTGTTGTTTTCATTGTCACTGTTGCTGTTGTTATTACGGTTGCTACTGCTATTATTCCTGACGTCAGACGAATGAAATGGGTTTTCGTATTTCCCGCACACCTGTTTCGTCGTCGTTGTCGTCGTGGAGAAATCTTGCACGCTTTGCACGAGACTTTTCTTTTCTGTCGTCGCTTGCGAAAGAGAAGGGAGGGAGAGAGACAATCTTCTCTCTGCTGTAGTGACGATTGAGCAAGAAGAAGACGGAATGAGTGGGAGTGACCTATGAAATTTCTTTTTCGTAGCCATGTTGTTTTTTTTTTTGTTTAAATTAAATATTGGGCACAAAACCCTAATAAGCAGTTATTTAACCCCGAAGGGCCAAATAACGGGCAGAAAGACACCTCTCACGAGGAGGAGGGTGTTTTTGTCTACAAGTTGGTAAAAGTTTTAACAATTTACAATTGTTATAGCGTTCAAAATTTACAATACCTTACAGAGCCGAGCCTCCGTCAACTATAGCATTCAATAATAATAATAATAATAATAATAATAATAATAATAAGGAGATCTGAGGGTGGAAGAGGTCTTATCAGCATAGAGGACTGTGTTCAGATGGAGAAAAACAACCTATACAAATACGTGACCTATAGTAAGGAGCCAATGCTCAAAACTGTACTGAAGGAGGGGACAGTAGGCCAGGGGATGTCCAAGGAGGAAATAACATCAAGGAGGAAGAGCAGCCTTAAGGGAAAATCCCTTCATAGTACCTACTTTGAGAAAACTGAATTTAGAGATCCACAGACATGGAACTGGTTGAGAAGAGGAGACCTCAAAAAGGCTACAGAAGGAATGCTAATGGCTGCGCAGGAGCAGGCCCTCAAAACGAAGTGGTTGAAGCACCATATTTACAAGGAGGAGGCTAGCCCACTGTGCAGGATCTGTGGAGAGAGAGAGGAGACTGTGGCTCACATTGTGTCTGAGTGTATACACCTAGCCCAGACCCACTATAAGGGCTGGAGACACGATGTGATGGGCAGGGTGATCCACTGGCACCTGTGCAAAGTAAACAATTTACCACATTCTGAGAAATGGCATGAGCATAGACCAGAGGCGGTGATGGAGAACAATCAGGTGAAGGTGCTGTGGGATTTTAGGATACAGACGGACAAAAAACTGTAACACAATAGACCTGACCTGGTGGTTGTGGACAAAGAAAAAAGATCGTGTCTGATTGTGGATGTGGCCTGCCCGTTCGATACGAGAGTGCAAGAGAAGGAGAGGGAGAAAATTAACCGATACCAGGACCTAAAGTGGGAGATGAAAAGGATTTGGAACTGCCATGAAGTCAAAGTGATCCCGATTGTCATAGGCGCACTGGGGACTATCTCCAAAAGTTTCCAGGGATGGTTAAAGAAAATCGGCCCCTTCACGCTTTTTGGAACGCTTCAAAAGGCATGCTTGCTTGCTTGGAACAGCAAGAACCCTCCGATACGTCCTGAATATCTGAGGCTGCAGGTAGTGGCTTGATATTCATTCCAACGGACTTTCCAGTTAACCAACATCAATGACTGAGATTCAAGGAATAACAACAATAATAATAATAATAATAATTGCTTGTTGATAAGATGGTAATGGGGAATTGCAGGAGGAGACACACTGATCTTGCCATGGGATGGATAGACTACAGAAAGGCATTTGACATGGTGCCTCATTCTTGGATCACCAAACGCCTGGAGATCTTCAGGGTGGCAGATAACATCAGACAGTTGCTAGGCAGGAGTATGGGGTCCTGGGAGACAGAGTTGACATCAACTGGAGTATCCTTGGGAAGCGTGAAGATCAAGAGAGGTATCTTCCAGGGCGATAGCCTGTCCCCTCTGTTGTTTGTCCTTGCCCTGATACCCTTGACCATTATGCTGCGAAAAGTGAGAACAGGATACAGGTTGGGAAGGGGAGAGCTTACCATCAATCACCTCCTCTTCATGGACGATCTTAAGCTCTTCGGGAAAAGTGAGAAGGAGTTGGATGTGCTTGTTGACACTGTCCGTATTTTCAGCAGTGATATATGTATGCAGTTTGGTATTGGTAAATGTGAAGTCATTGTGATGAGGAGGGGTAGGTTGAGCAGAAGTAACGGGATCCAGATACCAACTGGTGAGATGATAAAGGAAATTGACTCTGAGGAAGGATACAAGTATTTGGGCGTTCTGGAGGCTGATGGCATAAAGAACAAAAAAATGAAGGAATTGTTAAGAACTGAATACATTCGGAGAGTAAGGAGCGTATTGAAGTCACATCTGAACAGCAGAAATGCCATAAGCGCAGTAAATTCCCGAGCTGTGTCTATTATTAGGTACAGTGCGGGAATTCTGAGATGGAATGTTGCTGAACAAAAAGAAATGGATAGGAAGACTAGGAAGCTATTGACTATCTACAACATGTTCCACAAGAGGAGTGATGTCGATAGACTCTACCTAAGGAGATCTGAGGGTGGAAGAGGTCTTATCAGCATAGAGGACTGTGTTCAGATGGAGAAAAACAACCTATACAAATACGTGACCTATAGTAAGGAGCCAATGCTCAGAACTGTACTGAAGGAGGGGACAGTAGGCCAGGTGATGTCCAAGGAGGAAATAACATCAAGGAGGAAGAGCAGCCTTAAGGGAAAATCCCTTCATAGTACCTTCTTTGAGAAAACTGAATTTAGAGATCCACAGACATGGAACTGGTTGAGAAGAGGAGACCTCAAAAAGGCTACAGAAGGAATGCTAATGGCTGCGCAGGAGCAAGCCCTCAAAACGAAGTGGTTGAAGCACCATATTTACAAGGAGGAGGCTAGCCCATTGTGCAGGATCTGTGGAGAGAGAGAGGAGACTGTGGCTCACATTGTGTCCGAGTGTAAACACCTAGCCCAGACCCACTATAAGGGCTGGAGACACGATGTGATGGGCAGGGTGATCCACTGGCACCTGTGCAAAGTAAACAATTTACCACATTCTGAGAAATGGTATGAGCATAGGCCAGAGGCGGTGATGGAGAACAATCAGGTGAAGGTGCTGTGGGATTTTAGGATACAGACGGACAAAAATCTAGAACACAATAGACCTGACCTGGTGGTTGTGGACAAAGAAAAAAGATCGTGACTGATTGTAGATGTGGCCTGCCCATTCGACACGAGAGTGCAAGAGAAGGAGAGGGAGAAAATTAACCGATACCAGGACCTAAAGTGGGAGGTGAAAAGGATTTGGAACTGCCATGAAGTCAAAGTGATCCCGATTGTCATAGGCGCACTGGGGACTATCTCCAAAAGTTTCCAGGGATGGTTAAAGAAAATCGGCCCCTTCACGCTTTTTGGAACGCTTCAAAAGGCATGCTTGCTTGGAACAGCAAGAACCCTCCGATACGTCCTGAATATCTGAGGCTGCAGGTAGTGGCTTGATATTCAATCCAACGGACTTTCCAGTTAACCAACATCAATGACTGAGATTCAAGGAATAACAACAATAATAATAATAATAATAATAATAATAATAATAATAATAATAATAATAATAATAATAATAATGATCTCAAAAAGTTTCCAGAGATGGTTAAAGAAAATTGGCCCCGCCCCGCTTTTTGGTACACTTCAAAAGGCATGCTTGCTGGGAACAGCAAGTACCCTCCGATACGTCCTGAATATCTGAGGCTGCTGGTAGTGGCTTGATATTCATTTCAACAAACTTTCCAGTTAACTAACATCAATGACTGAGACTCAAATAATAATAATAATAATAATAATAATAATAATAATAATCAAAGTGATCCCGATTGTCATAGGCGCACTGGGGACTATCTCCAAAAGTTTCCAGGGATGGTTAAAGAAAATCGGCCCCTTCACGCTTTTTGGAACGCTTCAAAAGGCATGCTTGCTTGGAACAGCAAGAACCCTCCGATACGTCCTGAATATCTGAGGCTGCAGGTAGTGGCTTGATATTCAATCCAACGGACTTTCCAGTTAACCAACATCAATGACTGAGATTCAAGGAATAACAACAAAAATAATAATAATAATAATAATAATAATAATGATTTCATTTATTAGCCACAAGGGCCAACATGTAGGGGACAATACAAAGACAGGGACAGTGGGGGTTTACAATTAGGTCGAGTAAAAGTGCACAATGGCAAGACTAATTCAACAATGAAAATATAAAAATATAAAATAAACTATGCAAAATATAACAAAATAAATTCCCCGATAGGGGGTGGACGACCCTGGGGTGATTCGGGTACCCCACCAATCCTGAACCACCCTGCGCTTCTAGGGCACCCAGGAGAGCACCCCTCTCCTCAAGTTAGCCAGCCTATAGGCGCATGGTCAGAGTAGGCCCATTCACACGAGCCATTCTCGCCACATTCACCCACCTTTTAGCAAATGTACTGGGGGGCAGCACTTCTCTCTCCACCCTCACCCTCCTTTCCAGGTGAAACTTGAAGAAGTTGATGAGGGATTGGCCGAAGAGAAAAGTGTCTGTCTTTAGTCCTTTCAACCTGGTCCACCATATAATCTCTTTCGCAACTGCCACCAGACAGAGGAAAATGTCCTGCTCTTCCTGACCTAAGGAAGGTGGCGGCTCGATCTTCACTATGGACTCGGCCGATAACCGGATTCGTTACACACGCGACAGTAGCTGTTCGACATAACTCCACAAGTCAGTAATGCACGGACATTGGACAAGTGCGTGCAGAACGGTTTCGTCGTTCTGTGCGCATCTTGGGCAGGTCCGTCTGACAGCACTTCCGTGCCTGTAGAGTTTATCCCGAACCGGCAGTGCCCCCCGGTAGCACTGCCAAGCGAGGGATTTCTGGAAATTGTCCATCGTCCCCGGCTCAAAAGTCCTCCGGTACAGACTGGTCAGTTCGACTTCGTCGAGGCCCAAAGCTTCTCCGAGTGCGTCAACGCACTTGCCCACCACTAATCCTCTATAGAACTCGAGAGTGGAAGTTCCACTGATCGCATTGCCCGCTTGGTAGAGGGCAGTGAGTGCCTGGCAACATTCCAGGTGCCAGTCACCCAGTCTCGGTCTCTTCTTGACCCAGGACTGCAGCTCAGTCAAAGAAATGAGCTGCGGAAAGGCCCGTCTGATAAACGGCGACCACACCTGTTCACCATTGAGGCAGAATATCTGGAGATGTCGCAGCCTCAACGCATGTCTGCGCATCATTAGCCACGGCATGCCCAGCCCTCCGCGTAGAGGGTGCTGGCAGCAGATGGACCGCCTCACCAACGGAACTTGTCCCCTCCACAAGAATTTGAAGAGGAGCCGTTCCAACTTGACGAGGCGCGGACGTGGGCAAGGCACGACGGTTAGGCGGTAATAGATGACGGACGCGATGTACGCATTCGCCACCTCCGCGCGACCTTTCAGTGATAGCTTCCTCCCAGCCCATTTTTGGGTGAGACTGGCTACTCTGCTCGTTACCTCGTCCCAATTCTTTTCCACCTGGAGGTCTGGTCCGAACCAAACCCCGAGCAACTTTACTGGTCCGTCCGTCCAGCGCCCCACGACGCTGTTGGACGGCATGGGCTTGCCTTTCCAGGTTCCGAGCTGCAAGCCCACCGACTTTTCCGAGTTAAGTTTGGCTCCTGTCAACCTTTCATATTCCTTCAATAAGGTGCCGACCACCTCGATTTCTGAGGTGTTCGACACCATCACGGTGAAGTCGTCCGCATAAGCCGACACCGCCTTTCCACGTCTCCGTTCGAGCGGGATGCCCTGCAACAGCTCCAGCTTCCGCAGTAAAGGCTCGAGTACAGAAGGGAAGAGAGAGGGCACCCTTGACGGACCGATCGGGAGAGCCGAAATGGTTCCGAGAGGTGGCCATTAACCTTGACCACCGAGCGTGTGCCGCTGTGCATTGCAACGATCCAGCTTCTAAAGACAGGGCCGAAGCCAGCTGCTTTGAGGACAAACTCCAGATACCGATGGTCGACCCTATCGAATGCTTTCGATTGATCTAAATGGATCAGTGCCCCACCGAAGCCAGGTTTACACCCTACCCTCTCTATGATGTATCGCATGAGGTGGAGATTGTCGTGTATGGACCTGGCTGGGATTGCGCAAGTTTGCGCCTCCCCAACCAAATCCTCGAGGACAAGCGCCAATCTCTTTGCTAAAAACCTTGGCCAAAATCTTAAACTCTGTGTTGAGCAGAGTTATGGGCCTGAAGTTGTCTAATGTATCCCTCTTGTTCTCGTCTTTCCTTATCAGCGTCACCACTCCCCTGCTCACAGAACTGGGAATACTCCCATTCTGCTGCCAGTTACAGTAGAGTGCTTCGAGGAGTTCGGAGAACAAGTCTGGCATATTTACGTAAAGCTCGTAGGGCAGGCCATCCAAATCGGGTGACTTGCGCCTCATGCAGCCGACAAGGGCATCCTGAATTTCGGCTGAAGTAATCGGCCTTTCGCAGCGCTCAGCGTCGACCGTCGAGATGCGCGGCAAGCCGTCAAGGTAGGGACTGAAATCCGCTACTCTCTCTGACTCGCCACTCTCCCCGAACAACCGAGCAAAGTGCTGGCAAAAGGCCTCACACATCCGCTTGGAATCGCTTATCTCGTGTCCGTCTCGGTCCGCCAAAGACCGAATTGTGGTTTTATTACCACGCTGCGCCTCCGCCACGCGGGCCCATCGAACAGCTCTAGTTCCCTCGTTTCTCAGCGCACGCGCCTTAGCTCTGACAATGCAACCTTCGTGTTTGGCATTGAAGAAATGGTCTAATGCCATTCTCGCCGCTAGCACGTCAGTTGCGATGCCACTACAAATAGCCTCGTCTAACTTATCTACCAGCTCCCCCTACTTTCTATTTTTCTCTAACGCTAGTTCTTTGCTGAACTCTATCGAAGTTACTCTAATCTCTCTTTTGAGAGCCCCCCACCATCTGTTGTTGATGATCCCCCCTGTCAACTTTTGCTTAACTAACTTATTGACTCGGTCCCTGTAAGCCTTACGTGCCGGAAATGACATGTTCAGCTTTCAGTAACCCGGTCCTAACCTCCGCGTTTTATTTAGGTCGACCGTACAGATCACAAATTTGTGATCTGAATAGGCGACCGTTTTAAAAAGTGGACAGCCCACACTATTTCTATCTATTTTCCTAATGAAGATTCTGTCTATATACGATCTAGATGACCCCATTCGGTTGGTCCATGTCCATACTGGCACATTGGGGAAATCTAGTCGATACCTGTCAGACAGTTGGAACTGGCTGAGTAGGTGCTTGAGGCTTTTGCACCCCCCGCTCCTATCGGCTACTCCCACACAATCCCAGCGTGCGTCTAAGATGCCATTCCAGTCCCCCGCTAACAGTAAAGGACGAGACGTACCCAGAAAGGTCTCCAGGCGCCTAAAGAAATCAGGTCGTCCGGCCCCTGTACTGGCGTAGACGGCCAGCAGTCTAAAGGCACCACCTTCGCTACTGCTCACATCCAAGACCACCAACTTACCGTCCGGGTCCCGGAAGATCGACCTTACCTCGAGATCCAGTCCTTTCCTAAACAGCACTGCCATTCCCGGCCTGCTAACAGATGCGAAGATCTGATAGTCGTCGAAAATGGGGGCTAGTGCACGCGTGTTGGAAATTCTGGTCTCGCTTACGGCAATCACATCCATTTCCAGCGACCGGAGGTCGTTGAGCAGGCGACCCTGCTTCCAGGGTGACCCCAGGCCGCGAATATTTAAACTTCCTACTCTTAATATGGCCATATTGGTAAGCTAAGAGAGAGAGAGGGAAGGTTTACTTACCTCCCGGGTCTTGTGAAGGTCGCGTGGTTCGACCTCCATGGTTGGTGGGGTTTCTTTTGGGAACCCCTTTAAAAGCCTTGATGTGGGTTTCACATTCGGGATTCCCACGTCTTGAGGAAAGCTCTCTCGAATTTCTTTGAAGGAATTGAGTGACATTCGGACCAGAAGCAAATCTTCTGGCACGCATAATGTGCTCATTTCAAAAATCTCCCCCTCTGTTTGAATGTCCTCGCTTCGCGCTAAGAGGGCCATCAGTTTATCGTTGGCCCTTCTGACAAGCACGAAGTTTTTAACATTTTGTTGGTGTGGTTTTATTTGTTTTCGTTTTGGTGAAGGTGGTGGCGATGGTTTTGGTGGTGTTGTTTGAGGTATGTCTATGTTTGTTGTAGGTGTGGTGTCTGCAATTTCAGGTATTTGTGTGTTTATTTGTACTTGTGTTTGTTTAGGTTGTTTGCGTTTCGGGGATTTTGGAGGTGGTGTCGATGTTGCTGATGGTGCTGATGTTATTGGGGAATTGTCTGCGTTTGTGGTGTCTGTATTTTTTGTTGTGTGTGTTTTTGTGTTTTGTTGGGGCTTTTTTTTGTGAGTTTTCTCTGTTTTTTTGCACTTTTGGGTTTTCCTTCATCCTCGCTGCTGGAAGACAAAGGGTATGTGTCTGTGAGTGTCTCTGTGTCTTGTCTGTGTGTGCGTTTATTTTGTTTTGTCTATGTATATAGTTGGGGGGGGGGGGGTAGGGGGAGTGGGAGAGCTTTCCTCGTTTTCTCCTTGGATTGGTTTTGGTGTTGGTGGTGATCCGGCTGCTTTTGATGTTGGTGTCCGTGTTTTTGTTGATGTTGTTTTTGGTGGTGGTGGTGGTGCAGCTTTCCGTGCTGACACTGGCGTTGGCAACAAAGGAGGTTTGCGACCCCCTGCATTTTTGCGCTGAGGGCAGAAGGCTTGAAGATGCGTGGCTTCCCCGCAAACGAAGCAGCGTGGCCTTCTTCCGTCAATCATTAGTTGGATTGTTGTCCCGTCCTGCAGGCGGGCAAAATCTGGGATGTTATTTATATCCTCCGGTTTCATTTGGAGAAGAATCTCCAAATCCATTCCGGACCAGTCTTCTCTCTCTGTCCTTTTGTTGTCCAGGAGGGTGGTGTCTGTCCCCTCCTCGATTACGCATCCCAGCAGCCACCATATGTTCATTCCTGGTGGGATGCTGGGAATGCGTACCTTCACTGTCCTTTTACCCATATAGGACGGATGCATGATAATGCGTTCCGTTCTGCAGGGGATCACCGAGTGCTTAATAGCGAGGGCCTCGGATTTGAACAGTACCGAGATGGTACCGTACTGTTTGCCTCTTGCTTTGTACTCTATGTTACTTCCGATGTACTCCAAAGCAGCCTCTACCTCTGCTTGGCTTGCAAGTTCCACTTTTCGTGTCTGCACCGAAATACATCGAAAGAGCACCGTCCTCCTTTGTATGGCCGCTATTGCCTCGTCCGGGATGGTCAGGTTTGCCCAGGACTTCTCCCGTTTAATTAGCCTCCACGCTTTGGCCAACTGTTCGTCTTTATCGCTAATATCAATATCGATATTCAATAAGCGCTTTGTCTTTGCTGCTGCTGCTGCAGCAAATGTGGTGTTTCTGATGCTCTTATTGTTGTTTTTGTCATTCTTGCTGTTGCCACCGCCATCCTTGTTTACATTGAAGCTGTCGGTGTTTTTGTCGTTATTGCTCTGAGTTGTTGTTGTTGTGGTGGTGGTGGTGGTGGTGGTGGCGGTGGTGGTGATGTCGTTTTCAGATGATACTGCTGCTATGCCAGAAGGTTGTGATGGTAGCTTTTTAGTTTTGCCTTCACATTCAGTAGAGTGGATGACAGGCATGACTGTAGCCGTCGTAGTCGTGGTGAAATCTGCAGTGGCTGCCTTTAAACTTTTGACCTGAACGTTGTTTACCGTTTCAAGGTCGAAAATTTCCATAATTTTCTTTTGGTGGGGAAGCGATTTTTTTCGAAGATTTTAAAAATAGATCTGAATATTCGGGCTTAAAGCCCGAATATTGAGAGGAATCCCTCTCTTTAAATCAAGATGTGTACCTTAAGTTTCGTTAATGACAAGAAAATACAAAAAAATGACACTTTAAAACAGCTTAAAGCTACGAACCTTTTCCCCCGCAGACTTGTCTGTCTTCACACATGTGCGGCCAAATAATAATAATAATAATGTTTTCTTTATTAACCACAAGGGTTTACATAAAGTAGACATTAAGGACAGTACAGGACAATACATGACGGTACAAATTGGCATTTCTGCGTGTAAAAAACAGAGGATGTAATAAAATAACAAAGAAAAATTCCCCAATAGGGGGGAGACTTCCGAGGGATATTTGTCGAGAAAGCCCATTAAAAAACCACAATGATCCTGACCACCAGGGCAAGTGCCCTCTCTCAGTTTTCCACCTTTAATTTACAGACACATACTCAGAGAAGGCCCATTCATTCGGGCCATACTTGCTTCTCTCACCCATCTTTCAACAAAATGCTGGGAAGAGTGCACTTCCCTCTCTACCCTGATTTTCCTTTTCAAATGAAATTTGAAAAAGTTAATCAGGGCATCACCGAAGAGGTAAGTGCTCGTCTTCAGCCCTTTCAAACGTGTCCACCATACTATCTCTTTCGCCATGGCCACCAGACAGATAAAAACTGCCTGCCCTTCCCGGCTAAAGGAAGGGGGCGGGGCAATCCTCACGATGGACTCAGCTGATAGCTGGATCCGTCCTACACGTGACAGCAGGTGTTCGACATAAACCCACAAGTCAGCAATGCTCGGACACTGGACGAGTGCGTGCAGGACGGTTTCGTCGCCCTGTGCGCATCTCGAGCATTCCCGGCTGACGGCACCTCCATGCCTGTAGAGTTTATCCCGAACTGGCAAAGCACCCCGGTAGCACTGCCAGACCAGGGATTTCTGGAAGTTGTCCATAGGCCCCGGCCCGAAAGTCCTTCCGAAGAGATTGGCTAGTTGATTTTCGTCGACGCCTAGAGTTTCTCCAAGTACGTCGTCGCTCTTACCCTCCACTAATCCACTATAGAACGCCAAGGTGGAGTTTCCACCGATCACATTGCCCGATTGGTCGAAAGCTGTGAGCGCCTGAAGACGTTCCAGTCTCCAAGCGCTCCCTCTCGGTCTTCGCTTGACCCAGGACTGCAGCTCCGTCAAGGAGACGAGCTGGGGAAAAACGTGTCTAGCAAACGGCGACCACACCTGATCACCGTCGAGGAAGAGGTGGAGATGTCGTAGCCTGAGCGCGTGTCTGCGCATCATCAGCCACGGCATGCCCAGCCCTCCATGTAGCGGGTGTTGACAGCAGATGGACCGCCTGACCATCGGAGCGCGTCCCTTCCACAAGAAGCGAAAGAGCAAACGCTCCAGCGCAGTCAGGCGGGGCTTAGGACAAGGTACGACGGTCAGGCGGTAGTAGATGACGGACGCGATGTACGCGTTAGCCACCTCCGCTCGACCTTTCAGGGATAGCTTCCTCACGGCCCATTTCTGGATGAGAGAAGCCACCCTGCTCGTCACCTCGTCCCAGTTTTTGTCCGTCTGGAGATCTGGACCGAACCAGACCCCTAGCAATTTACCGGTCCGTCCGTCCAGCTCCCGACGACGCTGTTGGACGGCATGGACCTGCCTCTCCAGGTGCCGAGCTGCAGGCCCACTCACTTTTCCTGGTTGATCATTGCTCCTGTCACCGCTTCGTATTCTCTTAGTGTAGTGCCGATCGCCTCGATGTGTTTGGCGTTCGACACCACTACGGTGACATCGTCCGCATATTCTGACACGGATCTTCCGCATCCTAGTTCGCGCGGGACCCCCCTCAACGTCTCCAGTTTGTGCAGTAATGGCTCGAGAGTCAATACGTACAATAGGGACGAGAGGGGACATCCTTGACGGACCGAGCGCATGATGTTGAACGGGTCCGAAAGGTGACCGTTCACTCTCACTACAGAGCAGATGTCGCTGTGCATGGCAGCGATCCAGCCTCTGAAGACGGGCCCAAAGCCAGCCGCCCTCAGGACTGCCGCTAGGTAACGATGGTCGACCCTATCGAAGGCTTTCAACTGATCTAAATTGATCAAAGAGCCACCCGTGCCAGGATACCTAGCTACCCTCTCTACGATGTATCGCATGAGGTGGAGATTGTCGTGGATGGATCTGTCGGGAATGGCGCATGTCTGTGCCTCTTCCACCGACCACCAACGACAAGCGCCAACCTCTTTGCTAGCACCTTGGCCAAAATCTTGTTCTCTGTGTTTAGCAGAGTTATGGGCCTAAAATTATCTATATTATACCCCTTGTTCGGATCCTTTCTCAGCAGCGCCACCGCTCCTCGGCTCACAGAGCTGGGAATTCTCCCGTTCTGTTGCCAGTTGCAGTAGACGTCCGCCAAGAGGCCTCCGAACCAGTCTGGCATTTGTACGTAAAGTTCATAGGGCAGACCATCTAAACCAGGCGATTTACCCCTTGTGCAGCCAGTCATTGTCTCCCGTACTTCAGCGGTTGTTATCGGCTTTTCGCAACACTCCGCCTCAGTGGCCGAAAGCCGCGGCAGTCCGTCGAGGTAGACACTAAAGTCCATCCCTCGATCCGGCCCGCCACTGCCCCCGAACAGTTGAGCGAAGTGTCGCTGAAAAGCTTCACACATTTGCCCGGGATCGAGTAGCATGCGCCCGTCGTGGTCCACCAAAGACCGGATCGTGGCTTTATTGCCACGAAGCGCCTCCGCCACGCGGGCCCATCGAACGGCTTTCGTCCCCTCGTGTCTGAGAGCACGCACCCTAGCTCTGACAACGCAGCCATCGTGCTTTGCATTGAAGAATTGGTCAATGGCCAATTTCGCCGCAAGTACGTCGGGCGCGATGCCTTTGCTAAGCGCCTCGTCTAATTTTCTAACTAATTCTCCCTCTGCTCTATTTTTCTCTATTGCTAAAGCCTTACTAAACCTAATGGACTCTATTCTAATTGCTCTTTTCAGAGCAAACCACCACTTGTTGTTGACGATGGCCCCCATCAACGCCCGCTTAACTAGTTCGCTAATCCGGTCTCTGTAGGCCTTGCGCGCTGGTAAGGACGCGTTTAGCTTCCAGTAGCCGGGTCCTCGTCTATGAAGCCTATCTAAGTCAAGCACACAGATCACGAATTTGTGGTCCGTGTAGCTGACTATCTTGAATTGTGGACAGCCTATGCTAGACCTATCTATTTCCCTACAAAATACTCTATCTAGATCTGATATGGATGACCCTATGCGATTTGTCCAAGTCCACATTGGTACATTCGGGAAATCCATTCGGTACCTGTCAGACAGTTGAAAACGCCTGAGCAGGTTGGTGAGACTCTTGCACCCTCCTTCCCTATCCACTAATCCCACACAATCCCAGCGTGCATCTAAGATCCCGTTCCAGTCGCCCACTAACACTAAAGAGCGGGACGTTCCAAGAAAGGTCTCCAGACGCCGGAAGAAATCAGGCCTCCCTGCTCCTGTCGGGGCATAGACGGCCACTAACCTGAAAGCTTGCCCTTCTCCGCTGGTCACGTCCAGCACCACCAACTTACCTTCTGGGTCCAGGAAGATGGCCCGTATGGCAAGATCCAAACCTCTCCGAAAAAGCACAGCAACTCCTCCCCCCGATCCCGGACGGCTGGGAGATGCGTACACATCGTAGCCGCCGAAGATCGGTGCGAAGGCCCGTGCTTCGGAGATTCTGGTCTCGCTGATGGCCACTACATCTATGTTTAGTGACCTGAGTTCTTTGAGCAGGTGGCCCTGCTTCCATGACGACCCCAAGCCACGCGCATTTATGCTGCCTATTCTGAGTGAGGTCATGTTGAATAGGAGTGGAAAAGATGGGAAAGACCACTTACCTTACTTCTCGTAGGGGAAGGACGGTTTTTCCATCCTTTTCACTGCTTGTGGCCTCCTCAGGAAGGATGTCCTTATAAATCCTCCTGGAGAGTGCTTGTCGGAAGTCTCCGATGTCTTTGGGGAATTTTTGTTTTAGTGTCATGTACGTTTTCTGTGTGATGCGAGTGATTTGTATGTGTGGAGGTGGTGTGAATTTTGGGGTTGTTGTGTAGTCTTTTTCTGTGATGCTGGTGTTGTGTTGGATGTAGTGTAATAATTGCTTGTTGTTCAAATTTAATGCTGTGTAGTGTGTATCGTTTTGGTTGTTTTGTTTTGTTTGCGTTTGTTGTGGGTTTGTTTCTGTTTCACATTTTGGTGACTTTTGTGGTGTAGGTGATGGTGGTGTTGGGGTTAATGATGGTGATGGTGTTGGTGTTTGGGTTGATGGGGTTGGTGATGCTGGTGTGGATGGTGGCATATCTGTCCTAACATTTTTGTTTGTTAATTTATTTGTTTCCCTCTGTATTTTATTTTTGGAGGGGGAAGGAAGAGAATTTTTTCTTTTTTGGTTTCTTTTTTTTTCCTGATACCGTTTCCCACTCCTCGTCGTCACAATCTGTCTCCAGTTGTGATAGGCCGGGGAGTGGAAAATCCTCCACAGGCGTTAGTTTTGGTTGTGGCGTGGTGGATGGTGTAGGCGCTGGTGCTAGTTCTGAAGCGTTGGGTGGTGGTGGTGTTGGTTTTGCTGGTGGTGGTGGTGTTGGTTTTGCTACTGTTGCTGGGGTTGTTGCTGTTATAGTTGCTTCTGTTGTTGCTGCTACAGTTGTTGCTGCCATCTCTGCTACTGGTGGTGTTGATGGTTGTGTCACAGGGGTGGGTAGGAGATGTGGCCTCAACCTTTTAGCCTGAGGGCAGAAAGCCCTTAGGTGGGTTCCTTCACCACAAACGACACACCTAGGCCTTCTGCCCTCGACAATTACTGTGAGGTGGCTGCCGTCAGTGAGGTCTATTACCTCTGGGATCTCCTCAATGCTTTTTTGGTCCGCTTGGATCAGGAGCTCCATCCCAGATCCGGACCAGTTCTCCTGCTTTTCTTTTGCTATTGCTATTATCTGGAACGTGGGTCACCCTGATCTTTACGAGTCTCTGGCCACAATAGCTTGGGACGAGTGTGAAGTCGTCACTTCTTAATGGGGCCATGGAGTGTTCTCTAGCCTCCTCTAGTGTTTCAAAGAACACGTCCACGGTACCCTACTTCTGCCCACGTCTGATGTGGGTTTTTCTTGCCCACACATGTCCTAAAGCTTTTTGGATTTGGGACTCGGATGCCCGTTCCACTCGGCGCGATTTTACATTTATTGTTCGATACGACACGGTGCATAGGCGCCGATGCTCCATTTTATTAGGTGGGGGTGAGGTTGACCCTGTACCCATCTTTCTTTACCATTTGTTTGGCATTTTCTAAATCCTCCTGAGTTACCGTAAAAAATTCGAACTGTTTTGCTACTCTGGCAAAACTCAGGGTGGTTTTTTTAATGTCATTCTTGTTGTTGTTGCTATCGTTATTTTTGTTATTATTAATTTTAGTTTCAGTTGTGGTGGTGGTGGTGACGTCAGTGAAAGTCGGTTTGGGAGAGTCCATTTTGGTTGAAAATATTTCGACATCACGACTTGATTTATTTTTTCCTTTTGTTTCTGTTGTCGCGGTCGTGGCGGGGGTGGTGGTGTCGCGTTGGTGGTGGTGGCGGCTTTAACACCTGCAGTCATTGGTAATGGCGGGAAATGAATGTCTGCCTGAGACAAATTTAAAATATTGCTAGTGCTTAAATTGTTTGTGTTGGAAGACGTATAATCATTTTAAATGGTGTGTCGGTGTGAGGTGTTAATTTGTGAGAAAGGCTTTCAGCTGCTTGGTGCAGTGGTGAATTAGACATTTTTTTTACAAAGAAATTTTTTGATAATCATAAAAGTTTAAATTTTGGGCACAAGGCCCCAATCTGTTTGGGTGTCCTTTTCGGAAAACAATGTATATGCGCTTATATATAGTTAACAATAAACATTTTCCATAAATGGCAATTTTTAACAAACGGAAATAACAAACCTTTGCGGAGCTCACGATGATACGATTTACTACGTAGGTTGCCAATAATAATAATAATAATAATAATAATAATAATAATAATAATAATAATAATAATAATAATAAGACTGGGGTCGAAAAATCAGCTAATGGTTCAAACCTTCCCATCACTTCGGAGCTGGAGACCTCCCATAACCGGAATACTCCTACTGTTGGCCCTCCATGCTCACCACCAAGAAATCCAAAGAAAAAGAGAAAAAAAATGGTCAAGGGAAGATAATAAAGAAGTCCTTGAGGCTTTCTACACTGCCATGTACTACCCATCAAATACATCGAATACAGAACAGACATATATCAACTGGAAAAAGAAACATCCCGAAAACAGAGGCTATATTGACAGTAACAAACTAGCCAATATACGAAGAAATATTGTAAGAAAAAAGTTACTAACTGATATAGAAATTGATCAGATCAAGCTATTAGCACAATGTCAGCGAAGGGAAAATGAAACATTTGTCAGTGAAAACGAGGTAAATTGTAACACTTCGAATCCCAGGGTTGGGGCGGAATCACTGGCAACAGAACAAATTAAAGAAAGGATCGAAAAAGTGGAGGGAGTGCATGCTCAAGATGAAACTCCAAATGAAAATAATGAAATCGTAAATGATAAAGAAATGAATGAGAATGAATTTGACAACTTGAAGGATGAAATTATGATCGAATGGATGAAAATGAAATAATCTGACATGGGGCAACGAGACACCCTCCCTAAGATTCAGAACTCCAAACAGAACCAAAAGATAATACACAAGACTAACATAATTTTCAAAAACATTATCATCACAAACAAACTATACATTACTGATTTAAATCATCTCTATTATGCATTGGCTAAAGTCACCACTCACTTATGTGGAGTGAAAATGAAAAAACAAAGGAATTCCCACAAGAAATCTACTTGGCAAGAGAACATCAATCGCCAAATAAACCTTCTCCGATCTGACATAGAAATTTTAACAAACTATAAAGTAGGTGAACATGTTAAACAAACTAAACTTAGAAAATTGAAAAAAAAGTACAGTATAAAATCAACATGTAACATAGACATGCTGATAGAAATAATCAAGCAAAAAGTGTCGGCCAAAGCTGCTCGTATCAGGCGCTTTGAAAAACGATCTAGATTCTATAAGGACAAAAACAACCAAAGAAACTTCTACTGAAAAATTGGTAAGTCAACAATAACTGCTAAATCAATACCACCCATGGAGGAAGTGCAAGAATTCTGGGAAAAGATCTGGGCCGAAGAAAAAGTTCATAACATACATGCCCCATGAATAGACAGACAAATGAAAGATACAGCTCACCTTGAGGAACAAATATGGGAAAATATAACAGTTGAACAGTTGCGCTTGGCTCTAAGAAAAACCAGCAAATGGAAATCCCCAGGAAAAGACAAAATACAAAACTTTCGAATAAATGCCTTCACAGAGTCTCATGAGCTGTTAGCCCTACTTTACAATGAAATAGTTAAGGAGCCAGAAAAGATACCATCATGGCTAGTTAACGGCATTACATTCCTGCTTCCGAAGAATGATGAGACAAACAATCCCAAAAATTACTGACCGATAACTTGCTTGACCACAATGTATAAAATTTTAAAATCAGACTTAACTGAATACACATATGACCACCTGATAACAAATGACCTATTTCCCATTGAGCAGAAAGGGTGTAAACGAGGCTCATATGGCTGTAAGGATCAGCTTCTGGTTAACAAAATGATACTGGAAGATTGTCATAATAGACACAAAAATCTATCGATTGCTTGGATAGATTATAAAAAAGCATTCGATAGTTTTCCACACAGTTGGATTGAAAAATGTTTAGAGATTTTCAAAATATCACCCGTTGTCAGGAGGTTTTTGTCATTCAGTATGAAGACATGGAAAACGACACTCCGTTTGAATAGTGAAACAAAATCACTGGAAGCTGACTCACTATAAGGGCTGGAGACATGATGTGATGGGCAGGGTGATCCACTGGCACCTGTGCAAAGTAAACAATTTACCACATTCTGAGAAATGGTATGAGCATAGGCCAGAGGCGGTGACGGAGAACGATCAGGTGAATGTGCTGTAGGATTTTAGGATACAGACGGACAAGAAACTGGAACACAATAGACCTGACCTGGTGCTTGTGGACAAAGAAAAAGGATCGTGTCTGATTGTGGATGTGGCGTGCCCATTCGACACGAGAGTGCAAGAGAAGGAGAGGGAGAAAATTAACCGATACCAGGACCTAAAGTGGGAGGTGAAAAGGATTTGGAACTGCCATGAAGTCAAAGTGATCCCGATTGTCATAGGCGCACTGGGGACTATCTCCAAAAGTTTCCAGGGATGGTTAAAGAAAATCGGCCCCCTCACGCTTTTTGGAACGCTTCAAAAGGCATGCTTGCTGGGAATAGCAATAACCCTCCGATACGTCCTGAATATCTGAGACTGCAGGTAGTGGCTTGATATTCATTCCAACGGACTTTCCAGTTAACCAACATCAATGACTGAGATTCAAGGAATAACAACAATAATAATAATAATAATAATAATAATTCAAAATATCCCCCGTTGTCAGGAGGTTTTTGTCATTCAGTATGAAGACATGGAAAACGACACTCCTTTTGAATAGTGAAACAAAATCACTGGAAGCTGGAGAAGTTAATATTAATTGTGGAAATTTTCAGGGTGACTCTTTATCACCGCTTTTATTCTACATCGCACTTATACCATTAAGTAAAATGCTCAATGAAACAAAACATGGATATAAAGTCTATGACAAAACCATTAATCACCTGTTCTACATGGATGACCTGAAACTATTTGCAAAAAATGATGAACAATTGCAAGGGCTATTATCCACTGTGGAGCAGTTCAGTGATGACATTAAAATGGAGTTTGGACTAGATAAATGCGCCAAAGCAACGTTCACCAGAGGAAAGCTGCTGAAGAGTTCAGACATTAATCTTGATCGGGGGAACGTGATAAGAGAACTTGATCAAGAAAAAACTTACAAATATCTAGGTGTTTGTGAAGGAGACGGAATCAAGCACTCGACAATGAGGGAAAGGATAAGGAAGGAATGTTACCGCAGAGTAAGAGCAATCTTAAGAACGGAATTGAATGCAAGGAATAGGATCGATGCCATAAACACGCTTGCCATACCAGTAGTAACCTACAGTTACAATGTCATCAACTGGTCAAGCACAGAGATCCGTAGGCTCGATACAAAAATTCGAAAATTCTTAACCATGCACAGAATGCATCACCCTAAGGCAGATATAGATAGAATATATCTCCCTAGGAAAGAAGGAGGACGTGGGTTAATCCAGTTAGACATTGTGTTGAAAACTGCAACAATTGGATTATCTACATATCTAAGGGAATCACATGATTGGATGATCAAACTCGTTTTGAAACACGAAAGCATCAAAAGATCATATTCCATTACAAAAGATGCACAAAGATACAGTAATGGACTACAAATTTCAGAAGTCCCATTTACTGCTGAAATGGAAAACACAGAAAAAGCAAAGCAGGTAAAAGTAACTGCAAAGAAAGAACTGCTACAGAAACTGTCTAAGAAATGGCAAGAAAAGCCTCTATATGGAAAATACCCAGAGCGAGCTAACAATCCTGATGTTGACAAAACTTTAACCCATCAGTGGTTAGCATCTTCTGGACTGAAATCGGAGACTGAAGGACTGATTATATCAGCACAAGATCAGTGTCTGCCAACAAAAAATTACCAAGCCAACATAATAAAAAATGGGTGCAGCCCATTATGCCTTGTATGCAAAAAACAACCAGAGACCATTGGATAATGTGTAAGCATTTTGACCTGCCCCATCAAAAGAATTGGTGGGAGCATCAACCACCTCCCATACTTGAAAAAGATCACATCTCAATCTTGTGGAACTTTAGCATCGAAACAGACCGAAAAATAGATGCAAATAGACCTGATATAATATTAAAGGACTTTCAAAGGAGGGTATGCCTGCTAATTGATATGTCTGTTCCAATAGACAAGAATGTATCTATAAAAACATTTGAAAAATTGAGCAAGTATAGATAGAAATTGGAAAAATGTGGAAATTGAGAACTAAAACAATACCAGTGGTTGTAGGCGCTCTGGGAATGATACCTAAGGGGTCTAATGATTACTTATCGCAAATCCCAGGAAACCCGCGCATAGGAGAAACACAAAAGATAGTACTAATGGGAACTGCCCATATACTAAGGAAGATTCTGTCAATATATGTACATCACAAGTCTAAACACTAAAGATGCATGTGTGAGTATGTATGTTCTTTCTTGAACATGGCGGACCTTGTTGTCTCTTGAGGTCACTGGTTGTGACTTGGTGATAACTCGTATGAACATAAAGCAAGATAAATGCAACTGTAATAATAATAATAATAATACTAATAATAATAGAAGGTCGAGAAATCGCTCCCGTAAGAAGGTCGAGAAATCGCTCCCGTAAGTTTTGATTTTTTAACATATTTAAATCAATTGTGAAATAACAATTCTTAGTACAAATGTTGCATAAAACATCCAGCTTGAGTCCCAAAAAATTCGGATCCACAATATATTGTTATATCGCTCAAATATTCAATTTTGTATTATACATTTTATATTCAAAAAAGAAAATGGTTATAAATGGAAGAAAACCCCCTCTGTCTACACTATATAGAACAGCCAAATACCAGCAATTTCACCAACATCAGAAACTAGATACACCACCTACCCCATTACCCCTCTGTGTACACTAAACACAACAGCCAGATAACGGCAATTTCACCACCACCACCACCAATCTCAGCATAATAATAATAATTACTATTACTATTGCCTCAAGTTTTAGTTTTAACAAAATGTTTAATCCCAATATTAAGGTATTTATGTCAATACATATACGCGACTAACGATAATTTCACTAAAGATAATTTCACCACCAATACCACCACCACTACCACGATGAAAACTCTGGTCAGGTCGACTCAAATTTCTACTCCAACTTCAACACCATCACTACAGTAATAAGACCACATCATCACCACTACCACTGCCTCATTATCGCTACCGCCGCTACTCTCTCCCACTACCTTCTGCTAGTTGCTGCTGGCACAGCACCGCCACCACAACCGCCGCCGCTGCCTCAATATCACTACCGCCGCTATTCTCTCCCGCTACCCCCTGCTACATTGTAGAATTCTCACTAAAAGAGGAAGGCATCAAAATATATAAATAGACTGAATTGATGACCCGGTCAAAATCAAAAAAAAAATCAAAATCACAGCAGCACAGCAACAACGAAAAACGTAAAGGAAATAAAAATGAAGAGAAAAACAAACGGACGGACAGAGAAGGGAAGGGAAAAACTAAGTCAGACATTCAAACACTACATTACAATGAAACTTATGCTTATTCATTTTGGGGGTTTTTTCTGCCTGTTTCTTTGTTTATTTGGGTTCGTCTACAGCGTGATAATGCCACACAAAAGTCACGTGGAGTGACGAAACCACCGGAGACAAGTAATTCACCGGTGGTTATGTAACCATACATTCGCCAATCCTCGATAAGAGTGTTTAAATGTCGAACCTAAACAGTTCGAATAACGGTGAAATGGAGACTAGAATGTCATGTGACAGACTCTCACCCAACAGGTGCTCCCTGGCTCAGCAGCAGGGACCTGGCTGTCAACCAAATACTGCTGGTGTCGGAGGAAGAAGAAGAATGAAAGGGACCAGAACCAACTGGACGAAAGAATTGAATAGAACTGTTATGCAATGTTACCTGAAGAGTAACCCCAAGGAGAAAGGCTATAGGAAAAGGATGCATAACATCTGGAACGAATTTGGTCCATTTAAATTAGATGAACAAAAACTGGCCGGGCAGGCTCGGGTAATAAGAACTAATGGGTGGATAAGCGAGCTGGAACTGGAGGAACTGAGCAGAGAGATTAGCTTGGAGATGGAGGTTGGAGTATGCCAGGCAAGCGAGCCAGTGGGAAATGAAGGTGGGGGGTCGAGAGAACGGAGGAACCATCCGAAACAGACAATGATCTGAATGCTGAGATAAATAATACCTGGAACAGAGATACGGCCACTGAGGAGATGAATGCTGACTGGCTAGGACAAGATTTGGTAGATATCCTAAACTTAGTGGTATAACAATGATAGTGGGAGACCTATGAACCTAAGATTTGTAGACAGGAAAAAGTTAAAAGAAACAACAGCTAAGATAAACAAAGTCATCCCATACCTTGAGGCGAGGAGCCTTCACCAGTACAACAATATCCTCAAAGCAACAGCAAATACGGTGAGGAAACTACTTGGTATAAAAGCGAGAGGAAACAACAGACAAGAAAGAGCAGAGCCTTGGTGGAAGAAACGACTGAGTGGTCAAATCAGGGAAATGAGAAATGACATTGGAAAGCTTGAGTCCCTACTGAATGGGACACTAAAAAACATAGATACTAAAAATAGACTGGAAATAAAGTAAAAAACTCGGAGGAAAAAGCTAAATATTATCATAGAAGAACTGAAGCAACGCATTGTAGCAAAGCGTACAAAAATCAGGCGATACGAGAAAAGAGTCAGCCAGTATAGAGAGAACCGCATGTTCGACAACAACCAGAAGATGCTGTTTGGACAGCTTGAAGGGAAAGAAAGAGGCAACGACTTGATCCCTGAGGCGGAACAAACTAGAACATTCTGGAGAGGAATATGGGAGCAGGATGTTAAACATAATGACCGGGCTGTGTGGATTGAAACAGTACAGAAGTAGATCAGTGAACAGGCACACCAACAAACTGATTTGAGTATCACAGTTGAAACTCTTAAGGGGCAGGCCAAAAAACTAACCAACTGGAAATCACCTGGCCCAGATGGTGTGCAGAGGTATTGGATTAAAAACATAACATCCCTCCACCCGAAACTGACAACCATGTTCAATGACTGCTTGATGTCAGGTGAGATACCAGAGTGGTTGACAAAAGGTACCACAGTTCTGATAATGAAAGACCGAATCAAGGGTAATGATGTTACCAACTATAGATCTATCACATGTCTGTCCGTAATGTGGAAACTGTTGACAAGCATTATGTCTATTGGCAGTATCGGTAGAGGGTCGGACGCCATGCTTTCCAGCATAGTTACGTCCCTTTACGATCTGAGTTCAAATCCCGCCGAGGTTGACTTTGCCTTTCATCCTTACGGGGTCGATAAAATAAAGTACCAGTAATGCACTGGGTAATTGCTGGCCTTGTGCCAAAAGTAGAAACAATTATGTCTGAGGAAATCTACCATCACCTCCACACAAACAACTTGTTACCGGACGAACAGAAAGGATGCCGAAAGAAGTCACGTGGTACAAAGGACCAGTTACTTATTGATAAGATGGTAATGAGGAATTGCAAGAGAAGACACACTGGTCTTGCCATGGGATGGATAGACTACAAAAAGGCATTTGACATGGTGCCTCATTCTTGGATCACCAAAAGCCTGGAGATCTTCAAGGTGGCAGATAACATCAGACAGTTGTTGGGCAAAAGTATGAAGTCCTGGGAAACAGAGTTAACATCAACTGGAGAATCCTTGGGAAGCGTGAAGATCAAGAGAGGTATCTTCCAGGGAGATAGTCTGTCCCCTCTGTTGTTTGTCCTTGCCCTGATGCCCCTGACCAGTGTACTGCGAAAAGTGTGAGCAGGATACAGGTTGGAAAAGGGAGGGCTTACCATCAATCACCTCCTCTTCATGGACGATCTTAAGCTCTTCGGGAAGAGTGAGAAGGAGTTGGGTGTGCTTGTTGACACTGTCCGTATTTTCAGCAATGACATATGTATGCAATTTGGTATTAGTAAGTGTGGAGTCATTGTGATGAGGAGGAGTACGTTGAGCAGAAGTAACGGAATCCAGATACCAACAGGTGAGTTGATAAAGGAAATTGACTCTGAGGAAGGATACAAGTATTTGGGCGTTCTGGAGGCTGATGACATCAAGAACAAAAAAATGAAGGAATTGATAAGAAATACCTTCGGAGAGTAAGGAGCGTATTAAAGTCACATCTGAACAGTAGGAATGCCATAAGTGCAGTAAATTCCCGAGCTGTGTCTATTATTAGGTACAGTGCGGGAATTCTGAGATGGAATGTTGCTGAACAAAAAGAAATGGATAGGAAGACTAGGAAGCTATTGACTATCTACAACATGTTCCACAAGAGGAGTGATGTCGATAGACTCTACTTAAGGAGATCTGAGGGTGGAAGAGGTCTTGTCAGCATAGAGGACTGTGTTCAGATGGAGAAAAACAACCTACACAAATACGTGACTGATAGTAAGGAGCCAATGCTCAGAACTGTACTGAAGGAGGGGACAATAGGCCAGGGGATGTCCAAGGAGGAAATAACATCAAGGAGAAAGAACAGCCTTCAGGAAAAATCCCTTCATAGTACCTTCTTTGAGTAAACTGAACTTAGATATCCACAGACATGGAACTGGTTTAAAAGAGGAGACCTTAAAAAGGCTACAGAAGGAATATTAATGGCTGCGCAGGGGCAGGCCCTCAAAACGAAGTGGTTGAAACACCACATTTACAAGGAGGAGGCTAGCCCACTGTGCAGGATCTGTGGAGAGAGAGAGGAGACTGTGGCTCACATTGTATCCGAATGTAAACACCTAGCCCAGACTCACTATAAGGGCTGGAGACATGATGTGATGGGCAGGGTGATCCACTGGCACCTATGCAAAGTAAACAATTTACCACATTCTGAGAAGTGGTGTGAGCATAAGCCAGAGTCGGTGATAGAAAACGATCAGGTGAAGGTGCTGTGGGATTTTAGGATACAGACGGACAAGAAACTGGAACGCAATAGACCTGACCTGGTGGTTTTGGACAAAGAAAAAAGATCGTGCCTGATTGTGGATGTGGCCTGCCCATTCGACACGAGAGTGCAAGAGAAGGAGAGGGAGAAAATTAACCGATACCAGGACTTAAAGTGGGAGGTAAAAAGGATTTGGAACTGCCATGAAGTCAAAGTGATCCCGATTGTCATAGGCGCACTAGGGACTATCTCAAAAAGTTTCCAGGGATGGTTAAAGAAAATTGGCCCCTTCACGCTTTTTGGAACGCTTCAAAAGGCATGCTTGCTGGGAACAGCAAGAACCCTCCGATACGTCATGAATATCTGAGGCTGCAGGTAGTGGCTTGATATTCATTTCAACAAACTTTCCAGTTAACTAACATCAATGACTGAGACTCAAAAAAAAAAAATAATAATAATAATAATAATTGTGACTTGGTGATAACTCGTATGAATATAAAGCAAGATAAATGCAACTGTAATAATAATAATAATAATAATGATTTCTTTATTGGCCACAAGGGCTGACATCAAGAAAAACATTACAGACGACGGCATAGGACGGTACAGGACGGTACGATCTGGGTTTTGTGCGTGTAAAGATTTTTATTATTTATATAAGAAAAGAAGAAAAAAAAGACATAAAAACATATATATATATATATATATAAACATATGTAAACAATAAAAATCAAATTGAAACAATGGAAAATTCCCCAATAGGGGGGAAGCCTCCGAGGGTTACACGTGGCGAAGACCACACAAAAGACCACGGCCACCTTGACCACCAGGGCCAGCGCCCTCTCTCAAGTTTTTCCATTTCTCAAACTACAGGCGTATATTGAGAGCCGTCCCGTTCACTCGGACCATTCTCAATACATTCACCCACCACTGCTAGGCCAGGGATTTTTGGAAGTTATCCATAGGCCCTGGGCTGAAAGTTCTCCGGAAGAGAGCAAACAGCTGATCTTTTTCGACGCCCAGGATCTCTCCGAGAACGTCGTCGCTCTTCCCCTCCACTAGTCCTCTATAGAACGCCGAGGTGGATGTTCCACTGATACTGGTGCCTAGCTGGCAGAGGGCAGTGAGGGCTTGGAGACATACTTACTTATTTCTTGATGTCAGCCCTTGTGGCCAATAAAGAAATCAATAATAATTGTTTCTACGTTTGGCACAAGGCCAGCAATTACCCAGTGTATTGCTGGTACTTTATTTTATCGACCCCGTAAGGATGAAAGGCAAAGTTAACCTCGGAGAGATTTGAACTCAGACCATAAAGGGCCGTAACTCTTTGCTGCAAAGCATGGCGTCCGACCCTCGATAATAATAATAATAATGGTAAACATACATATGCACGTAGATCCCAGTCTGAACTCCCATTGTCATCGCCTCCATCTCTCTCGCCTTCCCCAACTCTCACTATCATGAGCAAATGGGACCCCGTGCGCTGGCCGCCCATGGCTCCGGCGGACAGAATGGAGAAGGCGTTTCCCCGGAGGATGGTAAAGGAGATGCGCTGGAAAAGTCATTCCCTCTCGTGAGGCTCACACCTGCGGCACCCCAGCTCAGCGCCTATGGTGGTAGTTGAGGAGATAGCCCTAGGGCCAAAGACACCGGAGGTTTCCACTGCTAGGGGCTTGACTGCAAACCTGTTGGAGAGCAATCGATATTTGGAGAGTAGACCCTCCTCAGCCCGAAGTGCAGAAGAATCTGGGTTAGTTGCAGACTGCACCAGGTTGCCGCTGGAGAATGTGTCGCTGCATGTGGCATCCCAGGTTTGGGGTTTACCACCACGTAACTGGAAGATGGTCATGCCATCTGGCCTTTTGCCTTCACCTCTGTCCAGCCCCACCGGCTGAAGCTAGGAGGGAAAGCCTGCAGCATCCAAGCCATGCTTTATAACCTCGTTGAGAACAGCATGGTGTGGAAGGCGGCCAGCAATGTAGTGACAGGACAGCAGGTGGAGTCCAAAAGAGTCTACGGTGGATCTGCAGCGACATTTGTGTGGATTGCACATATGGAGGCCAAGCCTCAGTGAAACCGTGATGCGCAGGCTATCATTATCCAGCTGCGTGCCAGTAGAAAGGGAGAGTAAGGCATGGAGCCAGGAAGTGCTGTGAGATTGCAATGCCGAGCGAAAAAGTGCGAGGCGGTGCTGGTCGAACTGGCGCGCTAGCCTGTCCGAAGCCATGTTGCACTGGATGGCATCCCAAATACTCTGGGGGGACATGACTTCGATAGGGGGAAAGCATAAAATCGTCTACTGGGCTGAGTCCGAGCCGGTTCCACGTCTCGCAGGCGGCCTCACATTCCTCGATCTCAGTGGGTTCCATTGTGTTTAGGAGAACCTTGTTGATGAGGATGCGGCATAAGGTTACCGACGAAAGAAACACCGGCAAAGCCAGCGAGATCGGGGGCCGGAGGCCAAGGCCACCGTATCGAATAGGTAAGATGGCCTGTTGACGTTGCATATCTCCTTAGCTGCTGCTCGGATACAAGTGTCGGGGTCAGCAAGTACAGATGTGTGGCTGTTGCAAGGATCGCTACGAAGAATATAGAGGAGCTTCTGCATGGTGAAGCAGTTCCTCAACAGGAAGAGGGCTGGATGGACGTCAATCATGCTCAGTCAGCTCGTGAGAATCTTGAGCTGCTGGAGCCTAGACCTGATGGCCGGCAGGTGGATCGGTGATCCGAGGTTTAGGACATCCTCTTTAGGGGACTCTTGTACCTGGAGGAGTATAGATCGCGCGTCCGAGACGAAGATTGTAAAGCTCTCTGAATCGTGGTTGACACCTCCGACTTGGACGGGCTGGCCTCGAGGCCGACTCTTACCAAAGAAGGAACCATCCTGTTAAACGCAGATTTCAAGATTTTGGCCAAGGTGTTAGCAACGAGATTGGCGCTTGTTGTCTGTAGTGTCCGAGCATTGCTGACTCGTGGAGCTATGTCGAACATTTGCTGTCACGTGTAAGACGGATCCGGTTATCAGCTTGTGCAGA